>JARFIW010001055.1:6069434-7306368 GCA_036346225.1 Platerodrilus igneus
TGATTATTAGATGGTTCTGAAGATGCTTCCCAAACTTACATTCCACGGCTAGCTCTGCTCACTGCTTCCTCAGAGATACTCACCACAGCTACTCATTCTCTCAACAACATTTATAATAATTAAAAAATAAACAAATAATTCGATAAAACACAAAACCCTTTTATTCTAACAAGATAAAAAAATTAATCCACACCATCTCAATATTTACAATATGGATCCACGTTAAACATTTTATAACCCTACTCGGTATCAAAAGAAATCAACATAATATCCCCCCCGATTTTATGGTCCTCTACATTTCGTTATGTTAGTTTAAAGTAGATTGGCCTATCCTGGAACCTTATTTACTTTCCCCTGGTCTAGGGTGAGTTCAGTATAAACTTCTTTATATTTCTGTGCACAAATTTTACCACTGCAATATTAAACAAAAGACACGTTTACCTCTTGCATCAGTAAAATATTATGCAAGCATTTACACCCTCAGATTTATAATAAAAAAAATTGTCCTTTTCATATGTGAATAAATTAATTTTCAGTTCATAGATATTTTCACTATATAAACTCAAATCACTAATAGTCAAATAAATCCACAACAGTTTCAACAAACAAAATCGTTACCTGGAGAGTATACTGCTTTCTGATCACCACCTGTATTAGATGCCTTCTACAAGACTGCACGTACCAGGATCACTGCATGTTACTGGTTTCCATTTTGAACAGCAATTCCATCGCAAACTCTGTTCATCCATATCAATAACAATTCCTGCCGCCCCAGATCCAAACATCACCACTTCTTCCATGCAATGTGCATCAAGCACCCTCGTTCAATTTGTAAATAAATCTCTACTAAAGAATTATCCTGCTTTAATTACAACGATTTACTACAGCTCATTCCGTTTTAAATTAACTTGCATGTACTTGTGCATAAAAACACTTGTAAATCTTAGGTCGGATTGCACTTGTCACGTGATTTGAAGCTAGGATGATCTTCTTGTAGACTTGGAAAAATAAGAAAGGGCAAGTGCCATTTTCAGCAACGCTTATATAATCACCACCTCACTTTAGTTGTCTGCATTTTTGTTACCCATTCTTTGTAAATTTGCAAACGGCCACTCAATTCTACAAAATCCCCTTGGACATAAATACCACGGTTTCTCAAAACTCAGAAATTGTCAACATAACACTTCATTATCGCGAAAAACTATCTAACCAAAACTAACCATTCAAATATTCTTTGAAATTTTCTCTTTCTGTCAAGTTCACACAAATACAATCACGCCTATCATGTGCGCGTTCATCCAATTATCTCCCTTGTACTCTCATAATCACATCTCAGCTTTGTCTACATTTCCTACCTAAAGTGTCTACGTTATTTCTGCCTTTCTGGTACCTCTTTCTGTCCTGTTTTTTGTCTTGCTTGTAGCCCCTCTGTTACAATATTGTTCACGGTTATTTCTCCCTTCCTTTAGGTGTGCCTTGAAAAATCGATACCGTCCACAAACATGTTGCATCTCCGTCCCTCTTATAGCTTTTTAATGTATACTAATCTAACACGTGCTTGAAAATGTTTGTCACTTAAACACCTGATATCCTTCATCTGCCTCTGTTATGTATTAAACATCGTCTGTCTCCTGATTGTATCGATCTGTTTTGCACTAGTAGACCGTTGTTGTTGGCCTTGAAATTTCCGTTAACACAATTTACCTCAAATTATTCTCAACGTAAACTGGCTTTTACAAGCATCGTTTATTTATCCCAACATCTGTTCTATGGAATTCTCGACAGTTTTAACGTGTTTTCCAATATTAAAGCTTGTAGCGTTTGTCGAAAGCTTTTAACTTATGCTATATTTAATAAATGTACCTTGCGTAAATTATTGATTTTTATGCTGAAAAGCTTTAATCCTATTAATCTTTGTACACAATTTTTGACTTTGTCGTCAATATTATACAAATATAATATTATACAAATTAAACCTACATTATAATATGTAATTTAATCCCAATGTAATTATTGAAACGTTTTAAATAATTTATTGATTTCTATGTACAGGGTACCTACAAATATATATATATATATATATATATATATATATATATATAATATGGGTAAAATAATCTTGGATTTAGGTCATTACTAAATCTTGGTATATTGGAAAAGCTTCACATGTAAGTCAAGTAATAACATGTAGTAATAATCTTTTATTTGACGCGTTTCGGTAACACCATAATCAATAAATTTATCTATATATACTAAAACAATTTGTTAACAATTATTAGATTTTATATATATATATATATATATATATATATATATACCATTTTATATATATATATATATATATATATTAATAATATAAATTCTTTAGTTGTTGATTTTCTTCTTTGGGAATATGTTCGTCCACTAATTAATAAGAAAAACGCTCATTTATGAATTTGTCGACGTTTCGGGTAATTTATTCCCCTAATCATGACCTATGAATATTCGTTATAATACAAATTTATATCAACTGGTGTTACTTACAATCTATGCGAGCTTAATTTGTTAAAAGCAGTAATTCAGAAAACCATAATAAATTAATGACACTGACATTTAAAAAACAATTTGTAAGATAAAACTCTAGTCATATAAATAAAATTATCTTTAAACTTACACTGTACTACACTATTTACAAATGGTTTAAATTCACATAAGTTACAAGAATTTATAGTAAGAATGATGTTTAACAAGTTAACAACATGCCATAACTGATAAGTATAAACAATTATATGGCTGATGATTTTGTATATTTATTAAATTTTTACATTATACCTGGTGAGAGAACTTGAAAATTTAGTTTAACTCTATTTATTATTATTGCGCCTACTTAATTTGTATAGTAGTGAATACACTGTGTTTAAATTGTCTATATCTGTTTTAAAATTTATTGTATTATTGTTGTTTTGGATATGAAAGGATTCTAAAATAAACGTTTTTATAATTATTTTCTACTTCTAAAATTTGTATATCATCAAAATCAGCATTATGTGTTTTATTGTTCAAGTGAATTGCAAGAGCACACGATTTTTTATTAATTTTTGCGTCACTTTTGTGCTGGGTGACACGATTGCGTAACCATTGCTTGGTCTCTCCAACGTAGCATTGTTTGCACTCACAGTTGATTTTATAGACTATATTACTTAGTATTTTCTTATTGGTAGGATCTTTAAGAGGTGTAAAGAGGTTTTTTAAGGTTCTATTGTAATTCACAGCAATGTGCATATCCAAGATTATTTTACCCATATTATCTATTTAAGAAGGTCAAGAACACATTCAAAATATTTATATATATATATATATATATATATATATATATATATATATGTAGAACCGCCACTGAAATTAGCAAACGCCGCTTTACGGCGCTGCCCTTTATAATGACGGGTGCAAGAATATAAGAAGCTACCCGCTTCAAACACCCTTGCGCAGGAACACTTTATGTTTATCAAAAGTAATACTCAACTTGTATTAAACTGTGCAATTTACTGGCATAAAATATAACTTTTTTGGACGAGACATAAAAATCACTCTTGACATATATGTCACAACACATAATCATCAATCGCCTACTACTTAAGTTTAAATACATATGAGGCGCGTTTGCAACATACTCCCACCTTGTGTTATGAGCAACCGAAGAACACAACAAAATTTACGCGCCACTGTCCAGCCTAGTACGCAAGTCTTTCCGGCAACTTAACTTGCCGTCCACTTTTAGTGTACACACGTGTTTTACTCACAGGTACAATGTTCCTTCTTAACTGCTCTTCTGAGGAATCGCCGTCATGCACTGCATTTTCAGTAGCTGCTCCCACCTGACCGTAGCTATTCACAGAATCAAGATGCACCATTTCACCTTCTGAACACTCCAACGGATAAATACGCTGAATTGGGCGCACCAACTGACCTTTAGCAGTTTTTAGTCGGACAACGCGTACTCGTCCATCTTTACCAGGTATCAACTCTGTTATGCGACCCAGAGGCCAGTCTATCCGTTTTGTCTGATCATTTCCAATCATAACGATCTCACCGACATTTAGTGAACGTATTTTGCAATGTTTGGACACCATACGTAATTGACCCAAGTATTCGGTACGAAATCTTTTGCGTAATACATCACGAATCTTTTTGTGACGTAACAGTCGCTTGTTCAATGATGCAGAATCAAATACATCTAATTCTGGTACTCCAATTTCATGCCGTTCCTGCAGAAACATATTTGGTGTTAACGGCTCCAAATCGTTCACATCACTCGAGATGTAAGTCAAAGGTCTAGCGTTTATAATGGCTTCACAATCACATAATATAGTATGTAGTCCGTCAAAACCCAGCGAAGCCCTTCCTAAAACTTTACGTAATAATTGTTTTAACATGGAAATCAATCTCTCCCAAAATCCACCCCACCATGCTGCGGTTGGAGGGTTAAACTTCCATACAATACGTTGCACCGCTGAATATTTTTTTACAGCGTCCCAATTCACTTTGCGCATCGCGTTATCTGTACCGACAAAATTAGTTCCATTGTCTGAATATACGATACATGGTCGGCCCCTTCTAGCAATGAATCTATGGAAAGAGTCAACAAATGTTCCAGTTGACAAGGAGGTAACAAGTTCAAAGTGTACAGCACGATATATCGCACACGTGAAAATACACACCCATGCTTTTTGTCCATTTCTTAGAAACATATGCCCGCCATATCAACACCAATGATTTCAAGACTGCCGTGTCACGTACTCTATCACTAGGTAACGGCGGCGTAATTTCTTCCATTCTGGAAGCGTTTTGTCGTTTACACACAACACAATTTCCAATAACAGTTTTTATGCTACGACGACCTCCTAGAATCCAATAGCGTTCTCTTAATAGAGATAAAAGTGTCTGCACACCAGTGTGACAGGACTCAACGTGCTTATCCAATATAAGCTTTTTAACCACTGGGTGCTTCCCAGGCAATAACAGAGGATATCTAAAGTCGACATCGTCTTCGCGATATGAAACTTTGGTATTCAGACGAATAATACCATTTTTATCAATAATTGGTTGCAATAAAGACAACTCTTTTACCTTCTGGTCTTGAAACGATTCTTGTTGTATAACTTTAACAAGACACAGCTCAGCAGCTTCTGTTTCTTCTACAGATAAACATTTATCCAGAATTCGCCATCAGGAAAACGACAATTGTGAATGAAACGTAAAATCCACGCAAGCAAGCAAATGATTTCATTGTAATGAGAAAACGTTTAGTATACCATAAGTCTTCACTGTTTAGCATAGATGCTACAAGTCTTTATGACGTTCTCTTCCAACCTCATCTTCATTGACCTCAAGATCCGCCTTAGGCCATGCAGTGTGGTTGGTATAACCAGGACGGTCCCTCTAACCATTTGGATTCTAGCAATTGTTTGGGGAACAACCGCGAGATGGGAGGTCCGCTGGATTCAAATTTCCTGGAACATGGTGCCACATGTTTTATCGGTCAACTTACGAATTTCTGCAATCCGATTCCAAACAAATGCAGACCATTGATCTTCTTGTTTTATCCAAGAAATAACAGTACTCGAATCGCTCCAAAAATAACTTTCAAATTCGTTATCAATCAACGATTTCAACACGTCTTTTACAGAGACGTACAAGCGTGCTGCAATCGTAGCAGCCAACAATTCGAGCCGGGAATAGTCATTTCTTTTAAAGGTGCAATTCTCGCCTTTGCTTGAAGTAAACTTACTTTTACACCATCGACCTTTTCTACTCTTACATAAACTACCGATGAGTAGGCTGCCGTACTGGCATCACAGAATGTATGCAAGCTGATCTTTTGAGAACCATCATTTAAATAGTTTATCCATCGAGGCACTTTAATTCCTAATAAGCATTCTGATTCCACATACCATTTCATAAATTCTCTCTTAACTTCGCCGTCTACTTCTTCGTCCCAATTAATTTTCTCTCTCCAGAGGTGCCGTAGCAATGCTTTTGGGCGAATAGTAGTTGGACATACAAATCCCATTGGATCAAATATTCTATGAGTCAGTGATAATATAACACGCTTCGTTATAGGTCCTTTGGCTTCATGTTCACGGTGCTCAAAATTTAGTGCTAAACTATCTTCCATTTTGTTCCAATTAAGACCTAGCACTTGCGTCACAGGTTTGTCAAAAGACGTTTTGCCCAATTGCGTATGCTCCCACCCTCTGAGGTCGAAATGTCCTTTGGCCATTACTGTACGAGCATTTTTTATAAACCGGTTTAGCTCGCTCACAGTAGCGACGCTGTGTATGCAATTGTCAACGTAAAAGCCATTCATCAATGTCATAATGACCTGTTTAACTTCTCTGTTCACAGTTTCATCGAGCATACGAGTCAAATGGTACTTTATAGTCATGCCTAGTAAATACGGACTAGCGCACACTCCAAAAACAACTCTCTTATGTCGATATATGATTTCACTACCCTGTAAATCCAACCAAATAAATCTTAATACGTCTTGTTCAGCAGAATGTAACCCCACTTGCAAAAAAGCTTTGGTGATGTCTGCAATCACACCTATCGGATTGAATCGAAAACGTAATAGCAAGGCAGGTATCAACTCAATCAGATTCGGACCGCTTTCTAAACAATCATTCAACGAAGGACTACCCTTTTCGTGCGAAGAAGCATCGAAAACTGGCCTTATCTTTGTGGTTAGACTATTAGATTTCACTACAGCCCTATGAGGTAAATAGTGAGTAACAGCATTTCTGGGACAGCGCATCTCTTCTTCAGATACTACTTCAACTATGCCTAAGTCTTTCCACTCATTTAAAACTTGTACATAAGCTTCATACAACTGTTCAAATTGCAGCTTTTTATAACATGGTTCAATCGCCACGGGCAATTTCGTAATTATTAGCCAAAGGTGGATGACCTTGCTTCCATGGTAGACGACAACGTATCTTCCATTAGCATCTTCTTCTACAGTTTCCATGAAATATTTTTGTACGTCGGAATTTATTTCATCTTTAGATCTTTTTTCCACCGGATCCATAATGCCTAACACGTCCAACTCCCATAGCTGATTTACCTTCAACTCACTGTAAAGTAATGAGATGACTTGCATAGTAGTGGACTTGCTACAAAGCTCTTTGGGAGCTTTTCCCATAAGCGTCCAACCGAGATCAGTCTCAATAGCCACAAGAAACATCTAGTAAATCAGAAATTGAGTGGGGTGTTCCACAAGGAAGTATTTTGGGACCATTGCTTTTTATAATTTACATAAACGATATAGTGAATGTAGTGAAGGTAACAAAGATGCATATGTTGGCTGATGACACTTTAATATATGCTGAAGGTGCAAATGTAATAAACCTGATTCAATCTGTAAATAGTGACTTAATAGGAATTAGTAAATATTTAGTTGGAAATAAGCTGAAGATAAATGTTGATAAAACAAAATGGATGTTGTTAACGAATGATAGAAGTTATCAAATGATAAAAACAGAAAATAGGAATGTACAAATAGATGGGTCCGATATTGAACTGGTAGAGAACATTAAATACCTTGGCGTAATAATCGACCGAAAATTAACTTTTAAAATGCATCTACAGATGGTTATAAATAAAGTAAGCAAAAGGTTGGATTTCTGAGAAGAATTAGTGCAAAGTTATCAAGTTTTGCTCGAATAACTTTATATAGAGCAATAGTTTATCCACACCTAACATATTGCAGCACCATTTTATTTGTCTCAAACCAAGGTGATTTGGAAAGATTGCAAAAGATACAAAATCGTGCAATGAGATGTTTATTAAAATGTAGCAGATTTGCCAAAGTCCGTAAAATGTTAGAATGCCTTAATTTTTAAATGTTCAGGAACAAATGAAATATAATAGTATGGTTTTATATATAAAATTATAAATGGTTTGCTGCCTTCGTACTTGGTTAGCAATTTAATTAAAGTGTCAGATATACATAACTACAGCACAAGACAAGCAGACAATTACTATATATACAAGAAGAATAAAACGATAACCACAAAAAATGTATTTCATTATGGCGTTAAGATATATAATACATTACCAAAATCAGTTACAAATCAGCCTTCTCAAAGAAAATTCAAGAGTAATTTAAAAAAATATATTTTAAGTTGTAGAAATGAAAACTAATTATATTATTAACTGTATTTTAATAATTTGCTTTATAGTATAATATTTTGTTTTATACTTTATTAACCTATATTGAGTTATGCAATAAATCTACTTACTATTACTACTTACCACAATTCAAAACATGTCTCTTACCCGTCAATAATTTTCCACAAACATCGGCTCCTATCAAAATTTCTATTGGCGAATAATCACCCACGTCAGCTATTTGTATACCTTTTTTAGCTAGTTCGTTTATCCACAGACCATTGGGAACTGGAGCTACATCATCGCAAATAACGGGTTGGTCTAAAACATCGAAGTGGCAAGAATATTCACCAGTCAAATTAATAAGCTTTATCTTATAGACAATGTGAGCTTGTTCCGCTGTAGACGCTCCGCCAAACAAAGTATGAGTAATCCGCGTGTGACCTTGCACGGGAAAACCCAATATCTGAGCAGTATTCTTCAAAACATATGATCTTTGTGACCCTGTGTCTATAATAGCCCGCACTGTACGTTCCTCATTTTTTCCAGCGAGTTTTACTCGTAACGCTTTGCAGGAACACAACAGGATTATACAAATTGGCAACATTCTTATCGCAACTGGTTGCCTGTAGTACCTTATCAAGAGTTACCGGTGTAGTAACGTCTTCAGCACCCTTGTTTGCTGACAACTCAGGACACATTAATGGTACGTGTCCTTTGTTACATATCATGCAAGTTATTTTTGACGACATTTTCGGCCGACGTGACCTACCTTTAAACAACTAAAGCAAGCCCTTTTCTGTTTCAAAATTTGACGTTTTCATCTAATGCAACCTTTTGCATTTTGTGACACGACTCACTACTATGACCAGTTTCACAGAAAACGCATTTTACTTGTTTGGTAAACAAACCAGCAGCAGTCGATGCGTGCTCATGTTTTCATTAACTTTTTGCCTTTTCGCTCAGTTTCGTTAGAAATGGTGGCTGCAGAAAACCCTTCTTTTGCTAGTGCAATGCGTTGTTCTCCGTCAACTTCTAAACTTATAAATGCCATCAAACCGTCAAGGCGTTCTTTGAGCGTATCGCCTCTTTTCACCGATACATCGCCCAGCGATCTCTGCCATGCACGCAACAGCTCTTCTGGAAGACAAGATTCTACCAATGGAAACAACATTGCGGAACAAGTGTCCGTCGTCACACCAAGCGTGTCAAGAGCTCTCAACTGCGTCGCAATCTTATCATACAGACTGGCTAAATTTAGCGTCTTTGGATTGAGTGCTTTAATTAAAATAATTTTTAGCAACTCACACACATAAAACTCGACTAACAAGTCATGCCTCCCAAACCTGGCTTTTAAACTTTCTACAGCTTTTCATAATTATTCCCAGTTGGGGAAAACTAACTATAAGTTCTTGCTCGGGAACCCGGGACAATAACTTGCAACAAATAATGAAATTTATCTTCATTGGTTAACTCACAATCATTATGAACTTTATTAAAAGTGCTCCAGAACGGAAGCCAATCGCGCAGCTCACCTCCGAATTTTTTAAACTCAATGATTGGCAATTTGATTCTACGAGAAAGAGATCCTCCTGCGCCACTACCAACGTTACTAATACTGTCAATAGCAGGTGACCCAATAATGCGTTGGCAACGCAAATTCAACCTGCGATAAGTAAATTGATACTCGTCTGTGCTCTGAAGTTCTATTTCGAGTTGTTCCTCGCTGATTCCATCTGTATCCAACAAAAGGTCATAGACTTCACGATCCATTTGTTCTAATCCGGCTATTTTTTGGGTTAACATTTCACACCTTGTATTTATCTGGTCAACATCTTGTTGTTCGGCATCCAAAAGTTGTGTCAGCTGATTTGCAGTTAAAGTGAAAGCCCTGCGTGCTGCAGCTCGAGATTTCTTAAGTCTCTCCATCGTCACAGTCTTTCAATTAGTAACTCAAACGCGATACTGATAAACCAAACACCAACGCCACGCTAAATCGAACAATACCAAGTTGGGTCCTGTCACGGTCGCCAATAAATGTAGAACCGCCACTGAAATTAGCAAACGCCGCACGGCGCTGCCCTTTATAATGACGGGTGCAAGAATATAAGAAGCTACCCGCTTCAAACACCCTTGCGCAGGAACACTTTATGTTTATCAAAAGTAATACTCAACTTGTATTAAACTGTGCAATTTACTGGCATAAAATATAACTTTTTTGGACGAGACATAAAAATCACTCTTGACATATATGTCAAAACATATAATCATCAATCGCCTACTACTTAAGTTTAAATACATATGAGGGCGTTTGCAACAATATATATATATATATATATATATATATATATATATATATATATTGATAGTTGTTAAGTTGTAACTTCCATAGCACGCAAGAGACTACCTTAGTTCCGCATTTTCCAAAGCTCCAAATTTTATTTTGTTGGCATATATTCATTGAGGGGAACTTCCTGATTACAATTTTCAAACGAGGGGAAAAGATTTTTGATTTTAATTTTTATTTATATATGTTAGCCTACTCAAGATATGTAACCACTTCCTTTTATATATATGTAGACGATTCGTAAACGTAATACCTTTGCTACTCTTTTACTTCCAACACTGTTGCCTATATTTCCGAAAACATTTTATGTTATAATGAGAATGTTGACTGTTGTATATGCTCCAAATACGAGATTGCATTGTTCGTACTGAAATTGATTGAATCGTTTTACCTTAATAGTTGATTAGCATAGCATGCGTGTATAATTTAGGATATGGTTTTAAATATCGGAATTATTTTTATTAAAAATGTACGTAAATGATGAACTGTCCTTTTGCAACTATGTTTGAAGTAAACAAAACACCGTATGGCGGGGGTTAAATCTTCAATTTTCGAAAGAGTGGGTGCCAATAAAAAATTTTTTCGTTTTTTATAAAGAATCGTTTGAAATAAAATAATGTCGAATGAAAACAATGTAGTACAAGTTTAAAACAACCTGGAGCAACTTTCAAAATCATGCTTTTTCAAAAACGGAGTGCTAACTACACATATGTGTGTGTCCAAATAATAATTTCCTGTTGCAATAATAAGGGTGCCATGAAACCAGAACACAAGGTAAAGCATTGTTAAATTTTGTTTGTTAATGTTAAATAAAATTTTGCTTGTTCATGGCATGCTTATTACTACAATAATAAATTATTATCTCACGAGGGCAAAAAAAAATGGAGAAAATTTAAAAAGCGAATTGTTTTTCAAAATTTCGTATTTATTTTGGATTTTTGAGTGATCTATAACAACTTTTCTTAATACTTTTTTTACTCTATTTTAATTGCTACTGACCACATTGGTTGACACGCTACTTTTTACTTTTATCATACTTGGCTGGATTTTGATTTTATAATTACACTATTCGCACAAAATGTGCGTTGTGCTGATAGAAGTTTTATGTGGATTACTTTTACAATAAAGTTGTTATTTAGATGTGAAAAGTTAAATACATTAAACCTACGATTTTAACCTATCTTTAGGAAAAATGACGTCAAATGTTTGCAAAATTATAATAATATTAAATGTAAACGATAGCGTTATTTAGTTCGTGGAAATTAGGAAAAATTTCGAAAAAATTAAGGGACAGTTCGAATGCATATTATGTTAATGTGAGCCATTGGAATGAAGTGCAATACGAATGCAATCATTTCATTTCAATATTAATATTTTTAAACAATCGCCAAGTGTGTGAAAAATGCGTTTTTCAATGATTGACGGAACATAGAAAAAAGTTTCAAACGAAAGGTGTATGCCTTAAAAAGACCTACAAAATGAATGGTCATCATTTAAAATTGGCTAATTTGTTTATTTACAAATGAATTTAAAATGTCTAAAATGCCAGTTTCTTAAATCTGATATTGTTTAAACAATAAATGATATACTCAGCTGAAATCATTTGAAAAGTATGCATCTAAGGACTTTTAAGTTACCATTAAAATTTCATCGAAAAACATTTAATAGTTTTGTTAATAATTCATTTGTTTTATAAAAAAATTCTTTCTCACTAGAAGTTCTACAGAATTGGTCTGTGAAGGTGTAAATAAATTAAAGAATTTATTCAGAAAAAGTCAAACTATAACGTATTGTTATGGGAAAGTGATTTTTTACAGTTAAGTTTCAAAAAATGGCTTTAAAGTGAATGCATTATTTTCGCTACAAGCAAATTAGCGTACCTTGTATAATATATATTCTATTGAAGCGGGACGAAAGCCATTCGAAAGCTGTTTTTTTCCATTAAGCTCTTTCGAAAAAATATCATCTGACTTTAGAATGGTAGAGAATAATTTTTATTTTTAGACGTTGATACAAGATTCTGAGCTCTCGCGACTAATCTCGCGACATATATCACAACAAATTTATATAGTGAAATAATTTTTTTAATTGGAGTACTTTTATTGCTGATTTCAAATGTATTGAAAATTTTAAACATTTGTTTCTTACGGCTGAAATTTAACATTATTTATGTATAATAATTATTTTTTATATAAATAATTGGCTTTTCGCATGGATTCTTATCCTTATTTCATGTAATGAAATTAGCCTAAGAATGAATTTGAAAAGCTAATCTTTTTATAAAAAAAATTATAATAAATAAATAATGTTAAATTTCAGATGTAAGAACTTTTTTTTTTAATTTTCAATACGACATTTGAAATTAATAGTAAAACATACCCAAATTTAAAAAAAAATCATCCCAAAATGTTAATTTATTGCTGAGATATTAAAAGTTGCAGCGATTTTGTCACGAGAGCTAAAATCATTTATTGACGCTCGAACGAGCGGTACGAGTACTCCCACATTGCCACCCGATGCTATTACAAGAGCGACCGTCACTTTGTACAAAACTGTCATTAATAATAATGAGTGTTCAAAAGCGTGGAGTTTCTTACAAGCGGCTCCGTGGCATAGTTGGTATGCGTGTGACTACTACGCCCAAGGTCCCGAGTTCGAATCCCGACACGGTCCGCTTGAAAAATGTTAGGCGAGCATTTTTCACAAAAATACACCCTCGTTCGGACGAGAGGTAAAATGTAGGTCCCGTGTGTGTGTTGTCACGCATGTTAAAGATCCTTCCCTTGCTTAGAACAGCAACGGTTCGGCAAAATTTAAAATTTTCCAGATAAAAAAATGTCGCTTTCTGGCCAATGTAGTACCTTCGGGTGGAGCATTGAAAAATCAAATGTAAGGAGTTTCGTATAAATAGTTTAACTCGTTCGTTCCAACATATTTAAAATTTAATTAAAAATGGTAGTAATTATAAGAGCAAAGATTTCTTGAAAATAAAAAATTATTTCCTTCAAATTGGAAGAAAATTTTTTTTGGAGAAGTTTCAAGAGAAAAGCAGCTTTCGAATGGTTTTTGTCCAGATTCAATAGAATAAATATTAAACAAGGTACGCTAGTTTGTTTGTATCAAAAAACATGCTTTCACTTTAGAGCCGTTTTTCTGCAACTCAGCTGTAAAAATTCACTATTTTCGTAACAGTACGTTATGGTGTGACTCTTTCAGAGTAAATTTCCTTAATTTATTTAAACTTTCAATAGGCCAATTCTGTAGAAATTCCACAGAGAAAAAAAGTTTTTTAATAAACAAATGAATTATTAAGAAAACCAGTTAATTTTTTTCAATGAAATTTTAATGGTAACTTAAAATCCCTTAGAGGTATACTTTCCAATTGGTTTCAGCCAAATATCTCAATTACTGTTTAAACAACAGCAGATTTAAGAAAGTGATATTTTAGGTAATTTAAATCCATATGCAAGTGAACAAATTAACCGATTTTAAACTATTACCACTCATTCTGTAGGCGTTTTTAAGGATCACATTTTTCATTTGAAACTTTTTTTCTCTAAGTGTTATAACGTTCGGTATATCATCTAGAAACGTGTTTTTCACATCTTTGGCAATTGTTTAAAAATATTAATAAAGAAATAATTTGGTTTAATTTGTATTAGACATCATTCTAAAGGCTTATACTAACATAAAATGCATTCAAACTGCGTTCCTGAATTTTTCGAAAAATGCAAGGGGCTTACCTTAATTTCCTAGAGTATATTATCGTATTAATGCCAGACACAATAAAATGCTGAATAATTAAAAATATAATTGCCTTGACACAAATATTAACTATAAATCTTTCCCATACCTCTTAACCAAACTAATGCATGGTTCCGTGAAGTCTGCTCAAAAGGTACTTTAAACATAATTGTGCTAAATACGCAGAATAAAACAATAGTTAAAACTCATTTCCGTCTGAAATTTATAAAAATTCAATTCTTTCGATAAAGCATAACCAGGTAGCATTAATAGACATGCGGCAATCTACCCAACTTATACTAAATTAATGTATATTTGTAAACGGCTAAATACCATAGGTGTTTACACTAACGAGGCAAGCAAAACTTTGTAGGCGTTTAACATTTCTTTAAAATCCCTATAAACAAACATAAAAAGTGCAATTGTTTTTAAAGATATTTTTCCTATTCGTAGAATTCATATTATACTTTACATAAGAATGTTGAACATTAATTTGGAATGCAAGTCAGCTGTACTAACAGAATGCATAACGTTAATATTACACTATTTGTAAAATGAAAGAATCGTTAATAAATGGTCATAATAATTTAAATATCCCTATTATTTAGAGCTAATTGTATCATTTAGCTGGCTTATTAAATTCATTTCTTCGTCACCTTTATTTAAAACTTTCTTAATCGGTTTTCTGAATAAATGCTAAACTGCAATTATGTTTCAAGATATGTAGTGAGCAACGTTGTCGCATTTACCGCGGTCTTTAGAAGTACTAAGCTAGCTAACATGTAACTGAGGTTGCAGCGTGCTTGACGTAAGTAAGGTATCAAACACGACACTAGCACCAGCGATATACAAGTGAACTAAAAGTTTTTTTGTAGGTACAGTTAGTCAGTTGTGACCTCCAGACAAATTTTTGGGAAATGACAAAATACCTCCAATGGTCTAAAAAGGGTAAAATTTCTGCAAATCGCTATGACTTCCAAAAATGGAAGTAACAACAGTATATATGAAGTCACATCGTTTGCTATGTATCTGTTTTGGAAGTCATTACGTACCGTTTATCAATATGAGTACTTTATTTGGTCACTTTGAAGGTAGTTTAAAATTAAAAATCAATACCACTGTTATAGACTTTTATTATAATGAATTAAATTACAAATATGTTATTAGCACAAAGTGCTGCATTTTTTGTACATCTATAATAATATACAGGATACTACATACTATTATAAAACAATATATGAATTCCTAATCTATGATTGATTTAGACATTGATTGTTGTGAATGTTCTATTCACACATCTCCACCATATACACCCCTGCAAATTAAGTTTTTATATTAACCAATAATAACTGATCTACATATTAAATTTTACAAAATAAAATTATGAGTAAGAGATTCCTTTCCAAAAAAGAAATGAGTATACAGCGGAGATATGGAAAGTCTACATAAAACCGTGGATCTACACAATATTTTATTATAATGGCAGAATAAGCTTACTACTATTAACTGAACTAATTGCAAACATAAAAAATTAAAAATACTTAATAAACAAAATAAAAAAAAATTTCTTGCAATAACTATATTATCGTCAAAGCAAAGAAAATGAACAGTACGCAAAATTAAATAATATTACAGCCCAAATCCACAGAGAGAAGTGTGATAAAAAGAGACAGAGAGCCACAACAATGTTACTTATATAAATGTTGCGATATCATTATTTAAAAAATGTTTACATACAAAACTAAAAATAAAACATTTATTAGATGCAACTATCGGTATCGTTGTGCCAAAAAATTACTACACGTATACAAGTTTATATGTATGAATTTTGTTTGTAGAATTTGTGGTTAAAAACAAACTATACTTTTCTTATAAATAAATATTTATTTACTCCAAAACTAAAGTCGCAACTAAATATCGTAATGTTTAAGGTAGGTTCCATTTCAGCTACAACCAATTAGTGTTTATATTAAAAATTTCTAACACAATATTTGTTCGTTTGGAAAACAAATTTTGGTTATAATTTTAAAAAGTGAATATGTAGTAAGGAGTTAGAAATACCACAAAAAAGTTTTAAATTTTAGTTAGTTGTAATTTGTATGCACATTACTTTAAAAACTCATTGTTAAGTTGATTAGGCAATTGAACCATATTTACTGCTCATTTAATTCTATACGATATAAAGCATATCCAACTCCTATTTAAACATAAGTCGGTGAAAAATTTCACATCCGTGTACAAATTTGACCTTCTTAGATGAGTAAATGGTTTTCTATAGGTGAAGATAATCGATAAAAAAACTCATTTCTACATAAAAAAAGGGTTTTTCCCAAAATAACAGAAATTTCTTAAGATGTTTCCTAAGGAAAACAAGCACCTTCTGAATTACCTGATACAATATAACAATACAGTATGAAGTATAAATAACGTAAGCAATAATACTGTGAATTAAAAATGTTGAAATATTTTATGGTTTCAGTTTACTTCTTTAATGTGTAAATAAATTTGAAATGTCGATTGCATGATCAATTGAATGTGAAATTCAACGATTTTTATTTGATCTTAGCTAAAAATATTTCCTATTTATTAATATTAAAAGATGAATGAAAGTAAACAAAAGGGATTTATAAAATCTTAGCATAGTGTAAACTGACAAAGATTATATTCAACAATGTAGTAAATCAAAGAATAGCAACAGGTTTTGTGCGATGCATATTTATAGTACAGTGTGCATTTTAATGTTATGTGTTAGCCCGTTGAATGAGTATGACTAACAAATATATCTCAAATCAAATATATATATATATATATATATATATATATATATATATATATATATAGAAGTTCATAATTAATTCTTGAAAAATTGTTGGAAAAAGTTAAAAATCATTTGTTTCTCATTTTATATAATTGCCATATTGTATGTTAAATTCAATCTCAACAATGTTTAAATTACTATTTAGAAAATACGAACTACAAATTTTAAATAACTGACATCTTTTGCTTGTTGTATGTTAATACGTTTCTTTGTTTTGAGTCAACAAAATTTATTACAATTTTGGGCAACAGCAACAATTTCAAAAGAGGTTATATACTTGTATATCGACTGTTTTTAATAAAATACTTAGTAGATATAAATAAATAGATAAACCTTTAATTTCTATAAAAATTTTAAAATATATTTTGTCGTGTAAACCAATATTTTTAATTAACGAGAAATCGCAACATTCAACTTAAGTGATCCCCACCCAGCTACCCTATACAACTTCTTATTGCCGCATAAAATAACATTATATATAGATATATATAATATACTATACCAGATTATTTTCTCCAATTATTACAAAGTTTACATAATATAATTTAATTACACAATAATTTTCGGAATCTAATTTTACAGATTTTTACAGTCATATACAATTTTATGTGTTAGTTTAAAAAATGATAAATTTACAATTTACAGTTTGTATTATTTCTTTACATCAGTCTCAGATGCCGTTTTGTATTTTGTTGGCCTATTGTAAACGATTGTGAATTTGCCTTACAAATCCAGCTTAAAAAATTTATATATCACTAATAATAATAATACAGTATAATAATAATAATCACAGAAAAAGTGGAAGCATATAAATTATGTCAATGTGCAAAAATTAAAAAGAAAACACGTCATTTTTAATAAACAATATTTACATATTGCTGAAATTCATAGACAAATTCAAGTCGTTTATAGTAATCCTTAATATGTGTACAATATTCAGCAATTTAAATAACGCTGTTCTGAAATGTACGCAAACAAATCTATATTACAATATATTACAAAATTAGGTTATGCATGTACACATACAAAAGATAACTAATACAAAATTGCCTTTTCAGGTTTCTTCGCATCGTCTTTTATATAAACAATCAATAATAGCCAAAAAAAATTTTATGTACAATAAATAAAAGTCTTTTTTATACATTATATAGAGTAAACAGTCTTGATGTTGCAAGTAAACCCGAAATTGCAATATACAAATCACTGAATGTACAAGCTACTATGCAAAAATGTTACATAAGTGTCAAAACACAAATGAACACAATACAAAAGATTAGTTACCTATATCTGTACAGTATGTTAATAACGCAACTTTTTAATAATATGTACCTATCCAAAATAAATATTTATAACTATACGAAACGGATTGACATGGAAAATAAATTAAGTATAATGATATAAATACAAATGAAACGGCCGATTTGCGCTATAAATGGTAGCAAGTTGTTAGTTAATTTAATTTAACTGTATCAATTATTAAAAAAATGCAATGATGCGATTTAAGAATATTCAGGTGCTTCACGAAAATAATCAACCTTATCGAAACAGGAAATACGTAAAGACTAAGAAACATCAATTACATTTATACATGTTTACAAATGGTTTCAAACACACAAGAGAGTGGGTGCAGAGGACAACTAGAATAATTTTGATTCAACAATTTTAACGATGTTCGAAATCTATTTCCTGAGGAATGTATCACATTGTTATTGTTAACTGCGGGTTTTGGAAAAAAAACTGTAATTTTACAAACAATACAAGTATTTACAGCACATGATATGCTTAAACAAAAAAAATGTAATTTTATTTCGATTTAAATAATTCGAGAATCTTGCTATCTAAATCTTGATTTTATATTAAAAACTGACATCTAACTAATTTCTACTTTGCGTTTTAACATATTGTTAATGTGATTAATAATAAAAAAAACTAGAAATAATCATTTAACCTACGCCAATAAATACTTATAAACCAATGATCTGATAAGTAAAGAAAAATTAAAATAATTGATACATAATTTCAAAAACGAATGAAAATAACCATAAACATACATAAATACAATTATAATACATATTACGAACCATCTATAATTATAAAAGCATTAAAAAAAAATACGAAATGAAAAATTCGACAAAAAAGAAAGAAAATACTGGAACGTGTGTCAAAGTTATGAAAAATAAAATACACAACTGGTCCTATTTTACTTTCTAATTCATTAAAAAAAAAGATGTTTCTTTAAATATTACAATACCCCATTGGTTTGAGGTGGTCCAATGGGACCGAGCTCTCCTCCGATAGAGCTCATACTAGGTGTTTTCATAAAATACTTTTCAAGCTTGGCGATTATATGTTTTCCATAAGTATATTTCCTCAAAGAATTTAAATGTGGTCTGATCTTGTGCATCAATATTTTTCGTTGTGTTGGTTCACTAACATCAATCATTTTCTGAACTACATAATTGGCATACTGATCCTTCATCATCACATGCAAAGCACTGTTTAAAAAGAACAGTATTAGTTAACAATGTATGAAAATCTGAAATCTGTTACATTTAAAAACGAATTATTATAAATTAACCACAAAAATCATACAAATTTTCTAGATTTGTTAAACGGGAACATTTCTAATTAATAAATGCTTTTTGGTTTTTTTTATCTCATAATAATACTAAAAAAAATCAAAATCGAAAATTCCTGTTTTCTCCAAACTAGTCTAAAAAACAATTATTCCCAAGTATCAGTTTACACTATTTTATTAATGCCATAAATGCACAACTATTCTTTCATTTAACTAATATTGTAAATATTATAGTTCCTGAAAGCCTGCATAGGACGCTCTTATCTTATGACATATTGTATAATGGATTATTTACACAATTTCAGTTTGAAAACAAATAACTACTTTCCAGGTTAATTGTATCAAGAGTTCGATATAACTAACATATATAACATTTGTTACTCAAAAATTGAAAGAAATGGATTTTATTAAAAATTTAAGTGATAATAAAGTGATCTACATAGTGAAATCTAATAGTATATTTTGATTTTTGAAAGCGCTATACTAATTTGAAAATTTTATTAGGTTAAAATACTAGGAGTAATGATTTTTATATTTATTTATGATGATTCATCTCCCCCCACTAAATTTAGCATACAATTTGTACACAATTAAATTTATACTACTTACTTGTCATTAAATCCACACACTTCTTCAATAAGCAGTGCTCTTTCTGGTCGCGTTGCATGCGTTACACATTTCTCGACAACATTACTAGCAAATTTGTGTTGGCTGAGAACTAAGACTTTTCCTCGAACAGCATTGATAAGTTGAGACTTATCCTCTTGTTTTCCGTGTTCTGTAAAAAATTATATACATAAATACATATTAATTTACTTATTAACAAAATATACATAAACTTATGTAGCATCATATTCACATAAAAAAAAATACAGGATTTTTATAATTATTTTTAAACTGTGTTTATGGTATTAAAGTATAAAGTTTTATTATTATTTAAAAAATACTCTTTTGCTAAACTACTATTGTAAGGTTGGCTCATAAATTATTAAAAATAATTTCGATTGCAAAATAATAAACTAATTTTTATTCTTCTAATTTCATAAGCACCTGTACACATAAGCATAAAGTAATCAACTCGACTCTAGCACAAACTTCACAACGATATCGCCATCTTAAGAATGGCACGAAATTCAAAAAGTCTTAAAACTCGGCCTAACCTGACATAATTGATTGACCTCAATCAACCGATTATGGCAAGTACACATAAAATATAACTGAGACATACCATAATAACAATTAGCACAAGAGCAATACATAAACTTAAAATTCATAAAGTACATAAGCATAAACATATTTCATAGCTTGAGACCTAAGATATCGTAAAAGATAATATACAAACATGACCCGTAAAGATTCCTAATATATTTATCAGCTTAAATTGTCCTTTAGCATAATTTTTCCTAAATATATTTTTAACTTAAACAATACAATCAGGTAGGTATTAATAATCATTGGCAAGTATGACTAAATAATAAATTTCCTTAAATCTAACTAAGAATCGGATCCCTAATTTGACTTTTAACCCATGGTTTTATCCTAGAGCTTGCAAAAATGCCCTCATAAGGCCTTTGCGTAATCTGGAAACCCTCAATATCTGATATAACGTACCTATCATTAGGCAAAACTTTTTTAACAACATATGGACCCTTAAATTTTGGTAATAATTTTTTATTAATGTTAGGTGTGACCTCAATGTTTGGAATCATAACATAATCACCTACTTGATATTCCGTCGCTTCTTTATGATTCTTATTGTAGTGAGACTCATTATATTTTTGCGATTGAACAATATTATCACTAGCTTTTTGCCTAATCTCTTCTAAATTCCTTTCTGGATCTTCATCATTTAAGGATTCTAAAAATTCTTTTAAAGGATCTGAAATTTTCCCTAATTGTCTGACACCAAACAACAAAATAGAAGGGGATTGTCCCGTCGCTTTGTTGCTTGTATTATTTATTCTACAATAGATAAAACTTGATTCCATTTCTTGGGTGCATCAACTAATTTTGAAATCATTGGAACGATTGTACGATTAAAATGCTCAATTTGCTCATTTGCGCGAGGCACTCCTGTTGCAATTTGGACATGCTCAACATTATTGCTCTTTAAAAAATCGGTAAATAAGTGTGAGCTGAATGCAGTGCCTTTATCAGAAAGTATGCATAATGGTCTACTAAACGTATTAAAATAGTTCTCTAAATGTTTAGCCACTTCATCAGAACCTGTCGATTTACACAGATAAAGTTTAATGAATTTGATAAAACCATCAATAACGGCAAATATATACTTGTTTTGTTTGGATGATGTCTCTAACGGACCACAATGGTCAATATGAATTGTTTGAAAAGGTACTGTCCCTTTTGGAATGCTGCGAAGAAACCCTTCCGATTTTTTATTACTAAAATTAAAAACAGTGCATTTAAGGCAATTTGCAACATAAGGTTTTACTTTTTCTCGCATTAAGGGAAACCAATAAGTTTGCCTAATTACCTCAATGCATTTATCTACGCCTACATGACCTACATCATCATGACCCGCCCTAATCACATTACTCTCCATAGCTTTTGGTACATAGAACAAAACCTTTCCCTGATCCTTCCTAAAAACAACACCATTTCGTAACTCATACATTTTACTCTCAGTTACTTCTAATTCTTTTCTAATTTTCATAATTGCTTCGTCTTGTGTTTGCTTTATACTTAAATGCATTTCAAAGCTATTTTCCTCTAACACTAATATGTGAGAAAAATGTCGACTGAGGGCATCTGCGTGTCTCATCTTAGCACTGTCCCTATGCTCTAAAATATAATCAGAATTCTGTAACACCAACGACCATCACATTATTTTAGGATTAATTTCCTTTTTCTTAAGAGCCAAGTTTAAGCTATTATAGTCAATACCATTTAAGCTGACCTATGACTCACCGCGGTACATTATTAGAAATGATAATGAAAATTGCACGTCTTTGTCAGTATATGTAACTATTTGCCCTAAAACAGGATGGATAAAAAAAAAGTCTTTTAAGGATTGGTATGGCAGGATTAAAACGTATGTCTGTTATAACTAATATTTATGTATTATTATAACCTATAAATAATTTTAGTTTCCTGTCACTTTTTGTTGTCTTTTCACGTAGTTCTTGATTTTTTGTTGTATTTATGGTTTTACATTTAGCTCAAATCGCAAATATAAAAGTTTTTTTCAAAAGTAAAAGGATTGCTTACACATTATAAAAGATAAATACGACCATCCTATAACAACACTAAATACTATCACCTCTTTGCTTTTTAGTTGTTCAAAGCTTTTTAGTTGTTCAAAATGTTTCGAAACAAATATCTCAAACCCCAAACACACCAGGTGATTTTGAACATCATGAATTATTTTGAAAGAGAGCGTGATAATGAATGTGTTTTAGTTTCGTTTGGAAGTGTTATGCAGGTACAAAAATAAATACACTTAATCCTTCAAATCAATTAATTATTTCTTCAGCAAACCTCTGAAGCATGTGGTTTAGCCTTAGTGTTTTAACTAGGATTAAGAGAGAAGGCTCACAAGCTCTAAAGGAAAATTTTCCAATTCATTCGACGTGGAGGAAACGCAACCGAACAAAAAGCAAATCTTGCGATGTTGAAGATTTTATAAAACATGTAGTTAAACGTAAAATTTATGAGATGCACTCGAAAAGTAATATGAAAATTAATTGTAATTAGTAACTAATTTTTATATTTGTAGGACTTCATGTAGCTGCACAAACACTCCAAAAAGAGCTTGTTGCTGCTGGCATATGTAATTTCAAATTAACTAGCTTAAGAAGACTTTTACCTACTATAGGTTTTTTTTATAAAGTAGATGATGGAAGGCAAGGATTGTTCGAGAAACAACATATTGCTGCTGCACAAATAAAATTCTTAAAGGATTACCATTCCAATAAGGAAACGCAACTATATGAACCTGTTTTCTTGACGAGACTTGGCTTTTTAGTAGGGGATCTGCCAAAAAGAATTGGCATGATAATTCTCACAAAAGCATCAAGAAGAAGCCATTTGGAACAGGAAGACGGTTAGTTGTTATTTTGTTGCTGTCACTGTGCTTTGTATAGTTACCAAATGTTGTTTTAAATTTATTGTGATACATGCTGAAAATAAAAATGGTTTTATACATGATGCATCTTTTTTGTTTTCTTCAAAATCACAATATGCAGATTATCATGGTGATATGAACACAGAAATGTTCACAAAATGGTTCCAAGAAAGTTTATTATCAAATTTAAGCGGTCCAAGTTTAATCGTGCTAGATAATGCTTCATATCATTCGCAATTAGTCGAAAAGGTTCCTAACAATTTTTCAAATAAAGAGGAATTCATTAATTATTTGCTTCGACATAACATATTTGCTGACACTTCAATGTTAAAAAGAAAATTAATTGCGTTAGTAAAGGAAAATGTTCAACCAAAAATATACATACTTGATGAACTTGCAACACAAAGTGGCCATAAAGTATTAAGGCTCCCTCCATACTATTGCCAATTTAATCCAATAGAATTAATTTGGGGTAATTGCAAAGGCTATTACGACAAAAATATTGGAAGATTTAATGAACAATTTAATGACGATACGTACAATTAATATATACGAAGCACTTGGAAGGATAGATGACAAATATTGGCAAAAATGCACTCACCATTCAGAAAAATGTATGATAGAATGGTGGCAAATTGAAAAAACTTATTATCAACTTAGAGGATTCAAGCAGCAATGACTCTTATGAAGATGATTCAATTTCAGAATAATTGATTAATATAAAATGAAGTGGTGTCTAGATTTATACTTTCTTAATGTAGTAGAGCAATATTACTATAAAATAATACAATACCGTTTTGTTTATTTAATACTAAATTTGATTAAATATTTACAAATACACTTTTATATGTACAACCATGCTTGTTGACCATATAAAACAGGAATAAAATAAAATCTCGAAACTATAATTTCCTTGATAATTGTGTGAATAACAAGTCTAATTCCAACAGTAATTATTAGTCTTCAGATATTATCGAATCAATTAGAACACACGCGTCTTTATACTTAATAACAATATAATATCTTGAAAATTCACTTTATGTTTTCAAAAACCAACAATATCGCGACACCATACTAAATATTCAGTATCTGCAGTACATTTCTAAACTAAGCTTTTATCTACATTCCTGAAAATAGCTTGTCCATTTCCATATTATTAATATCTTCATTTAAACACAATTCATCTAAATAAAATGTTGGTCTATTTCCCTTCCAAACTTCCAATTTACCTTAAACTTTTTGGTTTAATTTTTATAAAAGAAAAATGTATTTGATACTTATGTTAATGCCGTTGGCAACTGCATATCCAACAAACATTTCTTATAATTCGTAGAAATTAAAAGATCATTTATAAAAGCCCTGGGACATACATTCTCAGCTAGTATTTGTCACAATATAAACTGCATGCGCCATTTTGTATAAACAACTGAACTAATCCAGAATGCTAGAAATACGTTCTGATTGCATTGATGCATATGCTTTAAGAAGATGAGTCATCGGTCAGCTTAACTGGTTTTGACTATACAATCTGTTATAATTTTAAATGTTAAACCTTGAAGATAAACCCTAAACCTATTGAGGCTACTAATTATTGCCAATAATTCTAACTCAAAATTATGAAGCTTTGACTCTCCTTCAGTAGTACGCCTACTGTAATAAAATATAGGATGAAACAATTTATCATCTTGCTTTTGCATAAGAATTCCACTATATCCCTGCGAACTAGCATCACAGTGGAGTTGAGGTTCAGAAAAAGGTGAGTACAATGCCAAAACCGGTTGAGTAATAAGAGCATTCTTAATAGCGTTAAAACTTTCATACTGTTTCTCGTCAAACTTAAAGATTGCATTTTTTCTAAGCAATTAGTATAAAGGACCTGCTAATAGTGCAAAATTTCTAACAAATTTACGGAAATACGATGCTAACCCAATAAAGCTATGCAATTCTCTAACTGTACGGGGCACTGGAAAATATTTAATTGATTTAATATGGTCTTCACTAGGTTGTACACTACCACCATCAATAATATACCCAAGATATGTTACTTTAGTGTATAAAAAACTACATTTATCTACTCTTAAACTAAGTTTATTCCGGACAAGTCTATCGAACACATTTTCTAAAGTCTGAAAATTTTCTCCGATACTCTCTGTAGCTATCATCATATCGTCAATGTAAATAAATAATTTGTTTTCATGTACAAGATCTCTAAATATTGAGCTAACGTACCTAGCAAAAACAGAAGGACTATTTTTGAATCCAAATGGAGCTTTCAAAAATTCATACTGTCCTGAAGGCAAAACAAACGACGTATATTTTATAGAATGTGGCTCAACATCAATATGGTGAAACGCACTTTTAAGATCTAGTACCGTAAAATATTTTTTACCCTTTAACCTATCTATCAAATCATCGATTAATGGTAACGGATAATTATTACGTAGACATATTTTGTTTAAGTGCCTAAAATCTATACATAATCTATAGTCACCAGTCTTTTTCTTTACTAAAACAACCGGTGAACTATATTCGGATTCACTTGTGCGAATTATTCCCTCCTTTAACATTTCTTCTATAAGTGTTTGGGATGCCTGATTTTCTACATATGCCAAACGTCTAGGCCTAAAATAAAATGGTGTGTGACTTGGGTCCACTAAAATTTTCATTACATATTTGGTTTCCGGTTGCTGAGGCCGCTCGGGATTTTTATAATGATCAATAAAAATTTCAACAGTTTTCTGCCTGGCTCGAGAATTCACACAAGGGTTAATATTTAGATGTATTTCATTCTTATCTGTATAACTAATATTCAAAATTGACATACCTTCATCAGACATATTATTACTTGAAACAGGCTTAACTTCCATTTTTTCATTTTTAATCGTAAAACTTATTTTATCATTACATAGTAAATCACGCCCTAACAGACACTAGCATGGTATTGCATAATCATGCACAACATAAAGAACAGAATCAAGTGCAATACCTGAAATACTAACTCTAGCATCGATCACTCCTAAAATATCTACATCTGAATGATTAATACCTTGGTATTTATTGATTACAACATAATCTTGCATAATCAAAACATTAACAATAGACTTCCTTACCAAAGTTATGCCACTACCTGGATCGAAAACATTTTCTAATTGAAATTTGTGCCCTTGAACTTCTATCTCGATAGGTAACAGAAACGGTTTGACTGGCTTATGCTGCAACAGCAAGGTTGACGCAGGTCGAGGTTCCTTTTTAATCGCTCCGAAAGTACGATCTGGACAATTACCTTGCAAAGTGGTAGATCCACAGCTATAACACGAACCTCTTAGACGGACAAGTTTTATACAATCCTTTGCATAATGACCAGGTTGGTTGCAATTGTAACATTTGAGTTGATTTTGATAATTTTGCAGTTTGCAAGTTTCCTCTCAAACTTTTCTTCACCTTGTTTTTTCATATACATTGGTTTAGATTCGCTCAACTGTTTTTCTTTAATTCGGTGACGTCTGGTGTCATCAACTTTTTCAAACGTAATTATATCTTTATATAATTGATCTTCTTCAAAATGATTCTTTGATATTAAGAAATTACTTAATTCTCTTGACCACAGTCCAATAACAATTTGTTCTTTTGTTTCTGCAGAAGATAGACCCAATTCTTTGCATAAATGAACTTTTTCATAAAAATAAGCTGTAACATTTTCGCGAGGTTGTTGTATTCTCATTTGCATTTTTTTGCCATAAATCACTTTTACTTCGATTCATGTAAAAATGTTTTCGTGAAAGCCGCTTTAAATTGAGCCCAACTATTTACTACTTCTATACGAGCGTAAAACCAATGTTTGGCAGCCTCGGTAATATTTGAAACTGCCATTTGATACATAACAGAATTCGGCCGTTTATGAATAATAGCCGCTGACTCTAATTGCTGCAACCAAATTCGTGCTGCATTAGACCCCTTTTGTCCATCAAACACATTAATAGTTTTCATAACATCAGATATCATGTTTATGGTAGTGGTTTCAGAATGCAGTCGAGGTGTTTGCTATAATTTGCTAATTTTTAGCATTTCTAGCATTTGCGTATTTTGTTGTAATAATGCAGTAATTGTACTCATAAATGCAGCGGAGTCGCTGCTGACTTTTTCATTACTACTACTTAAAACTTGCAAAGGTCGTTGACCATCCTGATTAACATTCCTTAACACGCCAAATTTATTTTCTGCCGAAGTGGCTTGTGAATATTGACGCGCAAATTGTTCAAAATTCTCATTACTTGTTAATATACGATTATTTTCGTTAACACTATCCCCATTTTCAAGATAAACAAAACGTGGTTATCCAACTTAAAATATGTAACCGTCGCACATAACCTCACATCATAACTCGAAATATAATTCACGTTAATTTTTATAGCATAACCCCACACCTGAGGTTGTAAGGTTGGCGCTCATAAATTATTAAAAAATAATTTCGATTGCAAAATAATAAACTAATTTTTATTCTTCTAATTTCATAAGCAACTGTACACATAAGCATAAAGTAATCGACTCGACTCTAGCACAAACTTCACAATGATATCCCGATCTTAAGAATGGCGCGAAATTCAAAAAGTCTTACACTATAATCTAAAAATATTTCCCCCAATATATAGGATGTGCTAATATGGTTGCCAACCCAAAGTTATGGTTTTTTAAGTGGAACACCCTATATTTGGTACCATATTCTTTGAGTTCTTTTGATAATAATGATAATGATTCAGCGGTACCATGAGTCTACAATGGACGGCTTCCTATTTCTGAGTCTTTTTACCTCAAAATCATCTTTACTTTGAAAAATTACATATGTTTCCGTAGTGAACTTGAAGGGTCAATTTTTTCACAATAAGATTTTCTATATCCTGAAGTATTATTAACCATATTATGTGGTGCATGGTTATACTATCTATTATACAGAATGAATCAAAACGCAAAATAAACAAAAAATACATTTTTCAAATAACAACCTCCATATTGGATGCTGCTAATGAATAGCACTTTTAAATAGCTTTCCAAATGCTATAAATCTTTGTATAGATTACATAAGAAAAATTCTGAAAAATTGCAATTTTCGGAATAAAGAAAAGTCGCCAGAGTACTATCATCAAACATGACATCAAATATCTGGTGCCAACAGGAACATTTAACAAAATTTCCATTTATAAATCTTTTATTTTTGATCGAAAAACACAACTTTCATGAAATAAGTCATAGCACTGAATACATGCATAATATTTGTGGTTCTTTTTTGCACAACATTAAAACTTAAATGAGGAGACAAAAGCATTGTCTACTTCCCTTTCGGCCATCTTGAACCCATTACACCAACAGCAGGATGCACTTCATTTGTTGGTCAAAAAAGTGCAACATAAAGCTTTTGATCAAGACATATAAATTCGTAATGGTAAATTATTTATCAAACGACTTCGTCATCTTAGTCTTTTTCTTGATAGCCGAGATTTGCTCAGGTTAGGCGGTCGATTAAGAAATTCAGATTTGCTATCATCATCATTAGGTCTTCAGTCCTAGAACTGGTTAGACGCGTACCATCATTGTTCCCTATTCTGAACTAACCTAAAGATTTCCCTGAAATATGCACAGTTTGCATCTATAACTGTCTGATCTAGGTCTACATCTACCTCTTTTTTCCTATCTCTGCTTGTAATATATCACATACTATTCCCCAAAAATTCCTTAGAACGTATTCCGCCCTACTATTTCTCTTTTTCCCCAGATATCCTTGTTCCCCTACTATTTCTGTAACTTATTTGTTATTATCTTTGTCTGTCCATGCTATCGTCCTCATACATCTGAAGCACAGCATTTCAAAAGGCTGCTACCGTTTTCTGTCTGCGTTTCAGACTGCCCGTATTTCCTAGGCATACTGTGCTGTGCTCCACACATATGCTTTCAACAATTTTCTTCTTATTCTATGTTTGTTGCCTTTCCTCATAGGCGCTGTTCTTTCTTGTTAGATGCAGTTCGATCACTTTCTATTGTTTTACAGTTACATGCCCTATTTCTCCGACCTTCAATGGTTGTGAAGGGAGGTAAGCAGCCTGTGGCTGCCAAGTTCCCCCAACACTTAACCATTTGGCGATTTAATATATTTTCCAATTTATCTTTTCGCACAGTCAACATTAGTTGCAGATATTTCGCAACTAACAACTAGTTGTTTATACTAATCATCAGATTTATCTGCGCTTATTTTTTCGTCATTAGGTTTTCCGTCTCAAAACTGGTTGGACACGCACCTGCACTTATATATATATTCTGAGCTAGCCTACATAGTTCCCTGAAATTCTCACACAGCATGTGTATTCAGCTCGTTCCCTTTCTATTGTTTTCTAATTTTATACCCTATTTTACCGAGATTCAGTGAAGGAGGTTAAGCAACCTGTGGCTACCAAGATCCCCCAACACTTAGACATTTATCGAAATAATGGTTTTCCAGTAAATCCTTTCACACACTTAACATTATTCGAGAATATTGCCCAACCAATTCTTGTAGTTACTTATAATAATCATCATGTTTAAGCACAGTTATCTTTTCGTCATTAGTTTATCCATCTTGGGATTGGTTGGATGCGTACCTCCATTGATTTCTATTCTGGGCTAGCCTACACATCTCCCTGAAACCTCTACCGCCTACATCTTTTACTATCTGTGTGCAGTAGTATAACCTAGGTCTGCCTCTTCTTCTCTTTTTTCCTATCTCTGCTTCTAATATATTCTGCACTATTCCCTCATGCCGTAGTATGTGGCCTATCATCCTATCTCTCCTATTTTTTACCGTTTTCCACATATTTCTTTCTTCCCCTACCATTTTTAGTACCTCTTCGTTCTTAACTTTGCCTGTCCATGATATCTTCATCATACGTCTGTAGCACCACATTTCAAAGGCTTCTTTCTACCTTTTGCTTGTCCGCTTCTCCTACTGTCCAGGCTTCACAGCCGTACAGTGCTGTGCCCCACACATATGTTTTAAGCATTCTTTTCTTTGTTTCTGTGTTTGTGGTCTTTGAGAACAGTAGTTGTTTTTTCTTGTTAAATGTAGCACGACCTTGTGCTAATCTTTGTTTTTTATCTCTTGTGCTTGTCCCATCTCGTGTTATTTGGCTTCCTAGGTAGCAGAAATCCTTGACCTCTTATAAGTTCTGTTTACATATTTGTATTCTTGTTTTTAATTTATTTTCCCCGGCTTTGCATACTAGTACTTTAGCTTTATTTTTGTTAATTTTCATACTGTATCTCTCTATTAGAACTGTTTCCATTTCATTAATGGCTGCTTCTAACTCTTCCTTGCTAGATGCTAATACCGCTAGGCATATCAATCTTTTATCCCTGCATAGTAATTTCAAATGTGTTCCTACATTTGACAGTATTCATTGCCTCTTCTATGTACAAGTTAAAAGTCAATGGGGATAGGGCACATCCCTGTCTCACCCCTTTCCTAATGTTTACGTCTCTACGTTCCTGCTCTAATTCTATTACTACTGTTTGCTCTTTGTATAAGCTATGTACTATTCGTCTATCCCTATAACTCATTCTAATGTTTTTGAGTATTTCAAACATTTTTTTCCATTTTATATTGTCGAATACTTTTTCCAGTTCGACAAAGCCTATATACACGCTTTCTCTTTTTTCTATTGTTTTTTCCATTATCACGCTCAGAGCTAAAATAGTCTCCCATGTTCCCCTGTTTCGCCTAAACCCAAATTGGTCTTCTTCTAGTATTTCTTCCGCCCGTTTTTCCATCCGTCTTTGCACAATCCTAGTTAATATTTTTGACACGTGTGCTGTAAAACTTATTGTTTGAAAATTTTCACATCTATCCGCGCCTTTCTTTTTTAGTATAGTTACTATAATGCTACGTTTGAAATCTTTGGGTATCTCGCCTGTCTCATACATATAGCTTACAAGTTGGAAGAGACATTCTGTTACTGCTTGTCCAGCGGCTTTTAGAGTTTCTGCTTGCACCTTGTCTGTACCCGGCGCCTTACCATTTTTCAGACTCTTTAATGCTAATTCAAACTCATTTCTAAGCATAGGATATCCCAAGTCATCATTTTCAATGTCTAATTCCTGTCCTAATGCAGTTAGTTCCTCTCTTGCATATAAATTCCCTATATATTCTTGCCATCTACCCACTTTCTCTACATTTTCTATAATGACGTTTCCTTGTGTGTCCCTTATATTTTTGCTATACGGTTTTATATCCCTAAAATTCATTCTAATTAGTTTGTATGCTTCGTCTGTCTTTCCTATTTCCATCTTCGTTTGTACCTCTTTGCACTTTTCATCAAGTCATCGTTCTTTAGCTTTCCTGCATTTTCGAATAATTTCCCATTTTATGGCTTTGTATCTCTGTTTTCCTGTTTCGTCTAATTTATTTTTGTATTTTCGTCTTTCTTCTATTAAATTCAAGATATCCTTTGTTATCCATGGTTTCTTATTTTCTTTTTGTGTATACCCCAGAATATCTCTGGCCGCCATGTTTAGGCTGGATTTAATGTTATTCCATTCTGTTTCTACTTCCTTAGTATCAGATATTTTCCTGATATCTTTGAGCAATTCATTTGACTTTTTTTCAAACCTTTCTTGAATATCTTTAACTTTTAGTTTCTTTAAGTCCAAGTGCCTTTTTCCGTTTCTTTTTTTCACATTCATAAATTTAAGTGTGACTTTCATAATTACGATGTTGTGCTCAGTATCTATATCTGCTTCTAGGTAGCTTCTACAGTCTTTTACTTGATTCCTAAACCGTTGTCTAACAAGAATGTAATCTATTTGATATCTTCCTATATCTCCTGGCATCTTCCACGTATATCGCCTTCTAGCATGATGTTGAAATAATGTGTTTGTGATGATTAAATTGTTCTTGTCGCAAAATTCTACCAGCGTATTTTCCCTGTCGTTTCTCGTGCCTAAACCAAATAAACCTACTACCGTTCCTTGCCTACCCTCACCTACCACGGCATTAAAATCCCCCGTAATTATTAAATTTTCATGTCCTTTTATGTATCTTAATAAGTCTTCGATATCTTTGTAGATGGCTTCTACCTCTTCATAACTGTAGCTAGAGGTGGGCATGTATACTTGTGTTATTACTGTGTTTATTGGTTTAGATTCTAATCTAACCATGAGTACTCTTTCGTTCTTTTGTAAGTAATTTTCTACACAGTATCCTATCTTTTTCCGCATAACTATCCCCACACCCAAATTTCCTTCCTCTGCTCCTGTATGAATTACCCTGAAGTCTCCACTCCAAAAATCCCCCGCCTCTGGCCACCGAACTTTGCTGATCCTTACTATGTCTAGTGATAACCTATTCATTTCGATTTTTAGGTTCTATAACTTACCTACTTGCTTCATACTTCTAACATTCCATGCACCCACTCGCAGAATGTTCGCCACTCTTATTTTTAACTTTCCGATCGCATCCTCTGAAGTAGTCCCCTCACGGAGATCCGAATGGGGGACTATTTTAACTGAGGAATCTTTTACCCCAGAGAATGCCATCATGTTTGTTACAATTTAAGTACGCTGTGTACTTGGGAGATAATGTGGTGGTTTTCCGTTGCCTTCCACATTGCGGTAGTGTGTCTTAGACTGCCATACCGACCCCTATGGTCTCTGCCAATCTAAGTACCGAAAGAGCCGCTGCCCTCTTTCGGGGACCTGTCTTAGTCTGGTTCCTCACTAACAACCCTACTACTTTGGTTGGATCTGTAGTTTGGCTCTTTAGCTCATTAGAACACGCAAGCCATTTCACCTGTTCTAGTAATTTAGAAATTCGGCAAGGTGCAGGTCCATTCGAAATGGATAAGAAGCTGTATCCAGACAAAAATGAAATGTCTAATAATATGATATCTGTATTTGAAAATTTTCTAGATTGCTTCTCCTACTTGAAGCCCAAAATTTAGCGTTTAAACAATTAAAAAAACTTAAACCAAAAAGTTATTACAAAATTAACGAAAAAAATGTTCAAAGTAGCCCCATATTACATACGCAAACTAACAAGGAAAGGTTGTATGATTTGCCCATATCAACCTGAACCGTGCTCAACAAAACATTTTCAGAGATCACAAAACATTTTAAAGTATATAAATGTTACGTTTTTGAAACGTTAGTTTATGTTTGTGTTTATGATTATTTTCTATAATAAATACTTTCTATGTAATGTAAGTTTTTTGTAATATCCATCTGTGAATACTTTATTATATCCATATATCCAGAGGTGGATATTCTGGTAAATAGTTGAATTTGTTAAACCAAAAAAACATTGAATTTGTCAAATTTGGCCCATATATTTAAATATATGTTTGAAGTAATTGTGTATAATGTTTCAAAATTCAAACAAACAAAAAAAATCCCGATCTGGTATATCCCTCTATACTTAGAAAAACTGCCTGCCCTGGAGCGAAAACGGTTAATGAGTGACATGATTGGGTTCTGGGTAATCTAAAACCCAAACTAATTAAAATAGCCCCAACATATTTTAATAACAACTGTATTCCAAAATTCTCTTGAACATAAAAGCACCTTAGCGACAACATTCTTTTAACGAGCTGACACTATTAATACAATGGATAGTTCTAGATATCTCTAGTAACTTTTATTAAAGCATATGTAAGATACAAATGTAGAATTTGGTAATGTAATTATTTTATGACTCAATTGGCTTCACAAAGATTTCAGTAATAATCCGTTGTATGAGACTTTTTATATAATTAATCTAAGGTTGTTATTTAGCTAGAAAATAAGTGGTGTGAATTATCCTCGGTTTAGTTTGTATTATTGTGTATTTTGCAGTGTAGACGTTTCCTATGATTTGAAGGAATATGCATCATTGTTTTTACTAATGAGAATGTGCTACGTTCAAGAAGTCGTCTAATTCACAGTGTCCATAATTTATTCTACATTTTTCTTGAAGAATCTTATCTTGAAGAACTATTAGGGTAATGCTTTATAACTTAGAGTATGGGGAGGTTTCTCATTGATTCCCTTCCTGCTCTCGTTAGTGCATCACTTATCTTTGTGTTTAGTGTTGTAGGTAAACAACAGATTCCATTAAAATTATTTGTATATAGAACAGGCTTTGAATAATTCACAACAATATCATAGGTATTTCAGCCTTGCCAAATGCCATAATACAAAGGATTCATTACTTGGCTTTACCTTAATTGTTTAGATGAATACAAAGTAAGACTGATTATTACTTAATTTGCATGTTTTGTTTTGTACAAGGAATTAATAATTCGTTGGTAATAATGGTACAATATTTATTACACTATCTACACGAGCATGCGATATATTACTATACTGTTGTCATTGTAACAAATTACAAATTGCTATTCATCTCAATGAAACATATGAGCAGTTTCAAGCATTGGTTAAACACGTTTATCAATCTTTATCAACAGATTAGCCTATGTTGCCATATCTACCCTACTTTCAAAAATGATACATAAATAATGACAATAAATGGGCACCTAGTATGTGTAACACTACTTGACGCCAAAAAAAAGTAAATGTCAATAAAGATTGCAACACTTCCAAAACCTAGCAACATTTCAATTGTAGAGTAATATATAAAAATACACAAATCCTTTTACAGTCGAATGACCACATGAACAATAAAAATGATATAAAAATACAAATAAATAATTTAATCAATTTTTAGTTAAAAAAATTAAAAATTGTTTTTATTGATCAAACTAACGAATATAAAATTCCTTTTCATAATTATAAAATCAAATGCAAAATTAACTAATTTAGCACTTGAAGATAAATGATCAAAATTCAAATGAATTGACTTAAACAAAAATTAGAAAAACCTTTAACAAAAATTACTATTATTATTGTTTAAACATCTCCAAGTAATTTGTAAATCTAAAGTAAATAGTATATTGTGTCACAAGTGCAGAAAGTTAGCATTAGCAGCCGCAGCTATTAGATGCCTGAGCGAGGGAAGCGAGCGAGGGCAGCTGATAGCTAAGGGCTGCTAATGCACTTTTGCCTGTGTGACACACAACTGTTTTTCGCCTAGCATTAAAGAAAAAAAAATAGGAAAAATAACACAAAATAAAGAAGGTCAATAACATTTGACGTATTTATTTATTATAGTAATCGATATTAATTATCCCTTGAGCATTATTATGGATAGTAATACCAGAATTTGTAGGCACTTGGTAAGTATTTGAGGTGCTGGAAGCATGCTGACTTATTTTTATCGAGGTTAAATGAAAAATTATTTGAAACGTCAAAGTCGCAATAAATGAATCTCAATGATAGTCATAGCTGTCTAGATTGTGAGAAACCTACAAAATCATGCTGTTATGAGTTTAGCGGCCCTAGGGCCATAAAGGTTTACTTTCAGTCACATTTTTAGGACAAATATGATTCATTTTCATATATGCTAGGCGAAAAAATATATTATTGAAACAGCTGTTTTGGCAGAGTCAAAACTCATGGAATTCGATTTAGACCAAATGGTTCTGACAAATATCGATCCTTTTAAATTTTGAATTATGAAAATTAAAGTTATTAAAAACTTTTTAATGCTTATTTATAAAAGTAAAAATTACTGTTGCAACATTTATACAATTCTTTGAAGCAATGCAATCTAGCGTACAATTTGTTGATATACGCAAAGTACTGATTCAAGTGTTATCTCTTATTTGGATCAACTGCTGTTGATCACTTCCATATAAATAATTTACTGAATAACACAACACTGGTTGTCGTTGATTTAGATTTTAATATAACAAGGACGTATTTGACATTCAAAAATTGGCAAAACTGTTTGACATTATTATTACATTAACTACTTGCTATTCTGCTATGCATTAGGTGCCAGACAGGTTTACCGAGAAGCAAAGGATGCTAGGCCTACCTTAAACTATCTCTATAAACACAGCTAAACTGCTTTGTGTTAATTAAATTTTCTTTCATTGTATTAAAATTAAAACTTAGATTGGCAGAGACCATAGGGGTCGGTATGGCAGTCTAAGACACACTACCGCGATGTGGAAGGCAACGGGAAACCACCACATTATCTCCCAAGTACACAGCGTACCTAAATTATAATAAAATGATGGCATTCTCTGGGGTAAAAGATTCCGGAGTTAAAATAGTCCCCCATTCGGATCTCCGAGAGGGGACTACTTCGGAGGATTCGATCGGAAACTTAAAAATAAGAGTCGGGAACATTCTGCGAGTCGGAGCGTGGAATGTTAGAAGTATGAAGCAAGTAGGTAAGCTAGAGAACCTAAAAATCGAAATGAATAGGTTATCACTAGACATAGTAGGGATCAGCGGTTCGGTGGCCAGAGGCGGGGATTTTTGGAGTGGAGACTTCAGGGTAATTCATACAGGAGCAGAGGACGGAAATTTGGGTGTGGGGATAGTTATGCGGAAAAAGATAGGATACTGTGTAGAAAATTACTTACAAAAGAACGAAAGAGTACTCATGGTGTAACAATTTTATTTTCGCATTAAAAATCTCTTCATTAAAGGTACAACGAATGTTAAAACACCTTTATTAACTAAAGTAATAATACGTGTAACAATCAAATTTTGCATTAATACAGTATCTAGAGTCGTTAGTCTATTTGTTTCGGAGGTCGGTGTATTCCACAGCCACAGGCACGCGCGTGAGAGGATTGACAACCCCTCGGGACCCTCCCACCATGCAAGAACGCGGCAGGGGCACTCGTCGATAGGTAAAAGCAGCGACAGCATGCATTCGAAGAGAATGGCGAGTGACCTCCGGGTCGCATTAATTGTGTGACACACTTCCTGAGTAACGGTTGGTATTGTATATTCGTGATCATAGTATCTAATTTAAAAATTTGTTTAGCGCAACTACGACTTACAAACTACGACTTACAAACTACATAGCGAAAATTATATTTATAACTAAGATTAGACCATGGAAGATGACGCTACAAAATTTATGCAACTTTGAATCAATGTAAGAAACCCACTTCGCTTCAACACCTGTATTTAAAGCATGGAAAGCAGGAATAATTAGCTGCAGACTCCATACGGCGATGCAGTTCCCAATCTGGCCAAGGACAGCAGCCCGGGGTTTGGTTCGTAATAGCTTTAAGATTTCCTCAGTGCTTCCTTCTAAAAGCACGTTATTTCGTTTTGTTTTATAGAAGCACAAATTTGTTATTCAGTTTATCTGTAGCTAAGCTGGTTTTCTCCAGTATCAAATTTAAATTTCACTTAGTTTTATAGATATGTGACTACACGTGGCTTCAGCATAAATTAACAGCTGCGGCTACGTCACTTGTTTGTTTGAAATAAGCCGTCAACAATTGCACAATTGCAAGCAGATGTTTAGTATTACATTACTACCACCTTTGATAAAATTAGAGAATATCTTTGTGAATATTTTGACTTCAAATCGATTTTAATACTGTTAACTTAAAAAGAAAGTTTTGTATATTAATTTGTAAATGACCTACACAGATCTGATTGGGTTAGAAAACCTTAGTATAACCAGTCACACTGGGTTGTAATATATTTGAGTAAGAATCAAGTTGATAAACTTTACATTAATTTTTCAAGTAATTCAATTATTCATTTTATTTTATTGCATTAAATTTTATTTACAGAAACAGAAAAAATTCTTTCTAGTAAATTTATAATCCACGCTTAAAGTCTTTTTATTCTGATCTAGTTTGATCAGACCTGATAAACAAAAAACAATAAGAGTTAAATTTTTATGGTACCCTTATGTAGGAAACATTCTTTTTGCATTTTAGATATATTTGAGGGACACAAATAGTGTTCCCATTTTTATGTGACTTAATTATTATTTTTCCTTACAGGAACAGCATCTTATTCTGTTAAGACAGGTTTTTGTCAGCGGCGATCTTTTTTCTTTGGGTCTCCACGTCCGCCCTTAGAAATTAGCCATGCCATTTACATGAATCAATCTGGACTTGGTGGCGCCTGTTTGTTTTAGTTTGAGTGTGACCCCCCCCACAGATTTCGACTTACCCCCCCATTGCTCATAGCTCTACCCAAGGAATAGACCCCTAGTTACGTCGGAAGACTTTGTTTTGCAGACACCTAACTTGGAGCATGGTGATTATAAAGTAGTGTCGGCCAGAAGTTTAGAAAAACGTTTCACTAGCGCCCATGCGTGAGGCTAGCGGAGCCAATTAGAGAAAAAAAAATCGTTACAATGGTTAGATTAGAATCTAAACCGGTAAACACAGTAATAATACAAGTATACATGCCAACCTCTAGCAACAGTGACGAAGAGGTAGAAGCCATCTACAAAGATATCGAAGACATATTAAGATACGTAAAAGGACATGAAAATTTAATAATTACGGGGGATTTTAATGCTGTGGTAGGTGAGGGTAGGGAAGGAGCGGTAGTAGGTTTATTTGGTTTAGGCACGAGAAACGACAGGGGAAATAGGCTGGTAGAATTTTGCGACAAGAACAATTTAATCATCACAAACACATTATTTCAACATCATGCTAGAAGGCGATATCGTGGAAGATGCCAGGAGATATAGGACGATATCAAATAGATTACATTCTTGTTAGACAACGGTTTAGGAATCAAGTAAAAGACTGTAGAAGCTACCCAGAAGCAGATATAGATACTGACCACAACATCGTAATTATGAAGGCCGCACTTAAATTTAAAAATCTGAAAAGAGGAACGGAAAAAGGCACTTGGACTTAGAGAAACTAAAAGACAAAGATGTTCAAGTAAGATTCGAAAAAAAGTCAAATGAATTGCTGAATGATATCGCGAAAATATCTGAAACTAAGGAAGTAGAAACAGAATGGAATAACATTAAATCCAGCCTAGACATGGCGGCCAGAGATATTTTGGGGTATACACAAAAAGAAAATAAGAAACCATGGATAACAAAGGATATCGTGAATTTAATAGAAGAAAGACGAAAATACAAAAATAAATCAGACGAAACAGGAAAAGAGAGATACAAAGCTATAAAATGGGAAATTATTCGAAAATGCAGGAAAGCTAAAGAACAATGGATTGATGAAAAGTGCAAAGAAGTACAAACTAAGATGGAAATAGGAAAGACAGACGTAGCATACAAATTAATTAGAATGAATTTTAGGGATATAAAACCGTAAGGCAAAAATATAAGAGACGCACAAGGAAACGTCATTATAGAAAACGTAGAGAAAGTGAGTAGATGGCAAGAATATATAGGGAATTTATATGCAGGAGAAGAACTAACTGCATTAGAACAGGAATCAGACATTGAAAATGATGACTTGGGATATCCTATACTTCGAGACGAGTTTGAATTAGCATTAAAGAGTCTGAAAAATGGTAAGGCGCCGGGTACAGATAAGGTGCAAGCAGAAACTCTAAAAGCCGCTGGACGAGCAGTAACAGAACGTCTCTTCCAACTTGTAAGCTATATGTAAGAGACAGGCGAGATACCCAAAGATTTCAAACGTAGCATCATAGTAACTATACCAAAAAAGAAAGGCGTGGATAGATGTGAAAATTTTCGAACAATAAGTTTGACAGCACACGTGTCAAAAATATTAACTAGAATTGTGCAAAGACGAATGGAAAAACGAGCTGAAGAAATACTAGAAGAAGACCAATTTGGGTTTAGGCGAAACAGGGGAACACGGGAGGCTATTTTAGCTCTGAGAGTGATAATGGAGAAAACAATAGAAAAATGGGAAAGCATGTATATAGGGTTTGTAGATCTGGAAAAAGCATTCGACAATGTAAATTGGAAAAAAATGTTTGAAATACTCAAAAAGATTGGAATGAGTTATAGGGATAGACGAATAGTACATAGCTTATACAAAGAGCAAACAGCAGTAATAGAATTAGAGCAGGAACGTAGAGAAGTAAACATTAGGAAAGGGGTGAGACAGGGATGTGCCCTATCCCCATTGATTTTTAACTTGTACATAGCAGAGGCAATGAATACTGTCAAATGCAGAAAGACATTTGGAATTACTATGCAGGGACAAAAAATTGATATGCTTAGATTTGCAGATGATATAGCGGTATTAACGTCTAGCAAGGAAGAGTTAGAAGCGGCTCTTAATGAAATGGAAACGGTTCTAACAGAGAGATACGGTATGAAAATTAACAAAACTAAAACTAAAGTTCTAGTTTGCAAAGGTGGGGAAAATAAATCAAAAACAAGAATACAAGTATTTAACACGAACTTACAAGAGGTTAAGGATTTCTGCTACCTAGGATGCCAAATAACGCAAGATGGGAAAAGCACAAAAGATATAAAACAAAGATTAGCACAAGGTCGTGCTACATTTAACAAGAAAAAGCAACTATTGTGCTCAAAGACCACAAACATAGAATCAAGGAAAAGATTGCTTAAAACATATGTGTGGAGCAAAGCACTGTACGGCTGTGAAGCCTGGACAGTAGGAGAAGCGGACAAGAAAAAGGTAGAAGCCTTTGAAATGTGGTGTTACAGGCGTATGATGAAGATATCATGGACAGACAAAGTTAAGAACGAAGAGGTACTAAAATGGTAGGGAAGAAAGAAATATGTGGAAAACGGTAAAAATAGGAGAGATAGGATGATAGGCCACATACTACGGCATGAGGGAATAGTGCGGAATATTTTAGAAGCAGAGATAGGAAAAAAGAGAAGAAGAGGCAGACCTAGATTAGACTACTGCACACAGATAGTAAAAGATGTAGGCTGTAGAGGTTTCAGGGAGATGAGTAGGCTAGCCCAGAATAGAAATCAATGGAGGTACGCATCCAACCAATCCCAAGATGGATAAACTAATGACGAAAAGATAACTGTGCGTAAACATGATGATTATTATAAGTAACTACAAGAATTGGTTGGGCAATATTCTCGAATAATGTTGAGTGTGTGAAAGGATTTACTAGAAAACCATTATTTCGCAAATGTCTAAGTGTTGGGGATCTTGGTAGCCACAGGTTGCTTAACTTCCTTCACTGAATCTCGGTAAAATAAGGTATAAAATTAGAAAACAATAGAAAGGAACGAGCTGAATACACATACTCCTGAAAAGAAGAAAAGAAGAAAACCACCAAAACGCAAAATCAAAGAAGCTGCCTATATAACCCTACATAAAAATAACTGCGTTGCAAACGAATCCGTGACTTTCAGTAAACAATGGATTCCATTACTAAAAGAAATAACAAATGAAAATCAAATGCCCACAATATCTAGGTAGCATTGCAAGTTTTTCCTGGGTTTTCCTTGCAATATTAACATGAAATACAGCCTACATACATGATTGCTATTTATACATAAAATAACTAATTACATAAAAATAAGCATATTAACAATCCTTGTAAAACAGCATTGGTATCTGACAAGTATAAATCCACATTAAGGTTACCTCAAAACCATATACAATCTCCGTTGAACAGTATTGGTATCTGACAAGTGTAAACCCGCCATAGGGTCGCCTCAGATCCATATACAATCTTCATAGAACAACATTGGTATCTGACAACTGTAAACCCGCCATAGGGTCGCCTCATATCCATGTACAATCTTCATAGAACAACATTGGTATCTGACAAGTGTAAACCCGCCATAGAGTCGCCTCAGAACCATGTTAAAATCTACCAAAGAGGTAACTTAAATCATAATGAATTTTTCCCCTCAAAATAAATATTTAAAAAAAAACGACTACTTAAGCCTTTTAATAATACAATCGCACACTTCTTTAATAACCATCCTCTCAATTGTATAAATAGAAACATGTTAAAAAATGTTGGCTGAAATGCAGACACAAAAACGGTAGTAGTCTTTTTGAAATGCTCCAGATGTATGAGGACGATAGCATGGACAGACAAAGATAATAACAAATAAGTTACAGAAATAGTATGGGAACTAGGATATCTGGGGAAAAAGAGAAATAGTAGGGCGGAATTCGTTCTAAGGCATTTTTGGGGAATAGTATGTAATATATTACAAGCAGAGATAGGAAAAAAGAGGTAGATGTAGACCTAGATCACACAGTTATAGATGCAAACTGTGCATATTTCAGGGAAATCTGTAGGTTAGTTCAGAATAGGGAACAATGATGGTACGCGTCTAACCAGTTCTAGGACTGAAGACCTAATGATGATGATGATGATTAAAATTTGTGCAATGTTGCGCCCTCTGAAGAACCACGCTTGATACTAAGTATGTTTATCTGTAACTAACTATTTAAAAATTACATCATTTAACGAGACAAAAGTTTCAATATTTTTCAATATACTTTATCAAAAGTTTCAGTAGCAGATTTGGAAAATATTAATTCAAATGTTTTATTATTATAATCCAAATTAACCAATGAACATAATGAATGTCATAATTAGAGTTTGATGAATATTAACCATAGTCGTTTTAGCAATTGTTTGGTTTTTATAGATTTATAATTTAAACAATAAAACTTACGTTTCTATAATGAAATATAAAAACTATTCTTATTACTCACCCAATACGTGCTGAATGACATAATTTCCAAACTGATCCTGAATAAGTTGATCTGTATGGGCATGCAGTTCGGCCAGTATAGGAGCTGTTTGTTCGGGTGTGCAGTGTTCCAGAATACGTTGTATCACACGACAACCATATGGATGAGTTGATAATGTATATACTTGACCGGAAAATGAAGATATCACAAACTATAATTAAAAAGATTAATATAGGTAATAGTTTTAAATTGTTGGTACAGACTTGTAATGCAGTAGGATCGACACATTCTATACATTTCTGCACAACATGATTTCCATTTTGATCTTTGACACATTTTAAAATATGTCCATCCAATTCTTTAACAATTTCTTGTTGCTGTTCTGCTGTAATCGATTCAAGGGCTTTCTGTATGACCCGACACCCATACATTTGTAATGCCAAAGGCAACACATGACCCCTTACTTTTTGCCCCAACGTAGTTTTTTGTTCAGGTGTACCAAACTCGAAGAATTTTTGAATAACATAGTTGCCAAACACATCCGTCATCAAATTATATGCTGCAGATAGTATTTCGTTAAACACCATTTGCTTTTCGGCAGATGTGGCTCTCTCTAATTTTTGTTGGATAAATCGAGATCCATGTTGATCTTGGGAAAATTCCACTATGTGGTTAGCTAAATCCCTATATGTAAAAAAAAGTAATATAAATGTATATGCACAAACAACTAACGCCTACCTTAGTTGTAAATTAGGAAATCTGTTATTACGGAAATCCTCAAGGAGTCGAGATCTACCCTGAGGTCCCTTGTCTAAAACACTGCCAACAGAACTTAATGAAGCGTTCATTTTAGTAAACAAAGAGTTTGTAGATCCAAATATAATATTGTTAGCGCCAAGTCCTCCAACTGTACTTCTATACTTTGCTTCAGCACCAGGAGCCGCAGATAGTACTCTCGAATTTACTAACCCTCCCAATTGTAAAGGTGCAGGTGGAGGTGTCAAACTATTAGTTAACGGACTGGGACTACTTCCTAAACCATAAGATGTTGGCCATTTAGGTCGGTAATCCAGTGATGGTGAAAATGCTGAAGTGTTGCGATCAAATGAATCACGTCTTCCTGTTGTTGATGTGCTTAATCCCAAACCTACTTCAATTAAATTTGTGAAAATATTGTGTCGCTAAATTTAAAATACACAACCTCATTTACAATCAATAGTGTTGCATGCAATTTTTATACACTGATAGGTCAACAAATGAGCACCTGCACAAATATTAAAACATATGATCATACATAACATGCTTATAACAAAATATCTTAAAATGTTCTTGTTAGTGTTTTTGGTCTATGAGAGAGCTAGAAATACTTTCTGTGTAAAATGCAAATTAAAATTATTTATTAGGCCTAAAGCATTATCATGTTTATATACATACATATACATACAGGGCTAGGCGCTACATACGAATTATTATATAGCTTCTAAACGAAAAATAATTTCAAAAAACTTTCTTAATAAAGGCTATGCAGAATGATAAGGGCTACATTTCCAAAATATTTTAAAACATACAGTGTCACAAAAAAGCGTGTTATATCAAAGTTGGTAATTTTTTAAATGGAACACTATTTATTTTTATGCAGCATATTTAAATTACAAACTAAAAAATAATGTATATTACTTAAAACGTCCATATCCCTATCTTCTACTGTTTTTGAGAAAAATTGATTTTAAGGAAATTTCGGAATGTACAAAAAAATAAAATACGGTGCAAAATCAACGAGCACAACAATTTTGATTTCTACTAACTTATTATGAGCTTTTAATATACTTACTACCAGTGGCATAGCTAAGGAATGAGGGGCATCCCCGCGAAAATAACAAGGGGTCCCGATATATAATTTAAAATAAAGAAAATATATGAAAGAAAAAGAAATCGCTGTCCTTGGTGGTTATATACATATAAAACTTTTTTATTTAGTCATACCAAATCGCCTAAATTTTAACAAAAGAAACTTATCGACTAAACTTTCCAAATTAATTTTTTCTGTATGTTCTTGTTCTATACTTAGTACTGCTATAATATAAAAAAACGCCTCAGCTTTTCTTGTTATAATCTTATTTTAAAGTGTTTATTTTTTCTATTTTCACATCTTAAGTAGGTTGTAGGTTTATAAAATCAACTAACACTCTTATCACCTAGCGGGTTTTCAAAAAAACATAAACAGTCACCATTGTTCGGTGTAAAACAACACTTTCCTGTCCATTGATTAGACATTATAAATATATCAATAGAAACTTATATAAGATTAGCTTGGCTTGATTCTTGCATTTAAGGGTCCACTTTTATAAATACAACCGATAAGATAACCAAGTTGTTCTATATAAAAATAGGAATCCTGATTTGTTGTGTGGGCCTTTAGTGGTAAGTGTAACTATAGATGAAACACTGGGGGCCTTGTTTCTTTTTTTGTTTAATAATCCTTAAATGAATACGACAACATTTATTTCAGGATACTGGAACGGGACCAGGACCATTTAATGTTTGAGGCACCCCACATTGCGGGGTCAGCGGGGGCCTTAATTACGCCACTGCTTATTACAATGTTCACTGTTCTGTCACGTTATACAGGATGCTTGTAATCAAGCTCTACATTATTAACCAACTCAAAATTACATAACTCGTTTAACGTAAATGGAACAATCACTATTTTTTTATCGGTTTGATTGATCAGCTAAATACCTTGCAATCAGTATTAGGGATACAATTACATAACTCCAGTGGTTTATGAGAAAATTGGAAATTTCATAATTCATCAATGCAATTTTTACTAATATTAGCAATTTATTGAAGTTTAAATTGGCTTTGCAAATAATTGTCAAATTAATATTGTTGTTTTTACCTAAGATTTATTATGATCTAAGCCCGTTTTTGTTATTTATTGTCCAACTGGACTGAAATAACTTAATTAATCTAAATTACACATTTATTTTATCTTTTTAGCGATAAAACATACAAAAGTACCAATTCAAAAACAGTTCTTTGATTTAGTATACACAAAAACACATTCAATTTCAATTCAAACAGTTCTTACACAAAAGATGAAATATTATTTATCAACTACTACATAAAAATTAAAGAAAGTGTTCAAACTGATGTCCATTTTGTTCAATACAAGCATGTATTCGTTTAAAAAAATTACCCTTTACTTTCTGCAGCATTTGCTGTGTTACTGATCGAAATGCTACACTTATTCTTTCCTTTATATCTTCTAGAATAGTCGGTTTAGTATTGTAAACTATACTCTTAATGTAACCCCAAAGAAAAAGTTGAGTGTGTTCAAACAAGGAAACCTCAGAGGTCATTCATAAGCACTACCCCTTCCTATCCATTTATCTAGAAAAGGATCATCTAGATAACGCGGTACAATTACACTGTAATGAACAGCAGCGCCATCTAATCGCAACCACATTTTACGTCTCATAAGTACTGGAACATCTTCTAACAGTTCAGACGGCATTTGTCGCAAAAATTGGCGAAATATTCTTGCATTTAATATGCCATCAAAAAATAAGGACCTATTATATGTGATTCTAGGATTCCTTCGCATACATTCAAACGATGTTGGTGATCAGCAGTCCGAAAGAAAAGAGGATTCTCATCACTGTAATAGTGAAAATTATGCGGATTTACTAATCCAGAAAGAACAAAATCAAAAAAATTACCATCACATCTACTTTGTATAAAACCCATAAGGAAAACTCAATCCACATGTCAAAATTCCTTGGATAGATTTCCTGCTAATACCTACTTCTGATTTGTATGTGGATTTTCTATTAGCCATTCGATTACTTGGAATTCATTATTTTCATTAATTACATGTCTTTGTCAATTTTGTTTTTTATACTGAAATATGTTATACTTGATCCGGTGAATCAAGGCTATGACGTCATATGTCAGCTGTCAACTACGTTGCCAAATGTTCAAAATGTGTTTTTCATTTAAATACTCTACTATTTATTGCTATGGTGTATATAAACGCTTTTAGAGACACCGATCATGTGCCAAACGAGCCCTAGGTTGAAATATAGCAAAGCCTACCAAATAAACATGCATTTCAAAGTTCAACAACGATTAGTTTGTGAAGAAATACATTATAAGAATGAGCTATCAATTATAGTTACATTAAAAAAAAAGTTCGTACAATATTAGGAGGACGCGAAAGCATCTACAAAGTTAACAGTTCTGAATTTAGCTAAAGCTATTAAAAAACTGTCTCTGTTCTTAGCAATTCGGCAACACCAATACATCCTCACAGTGGTTGGTCAAATAAAAATATTACTGTAGTTAATGAAGGTATATGCGATGATCAGACCAGGCTTGGCAACAGTGCATTGTAATACCAATCGTAAAAACCAGAATGCTCTAAAATGTAATGTCAAAGTACTATATCTTTTCATACAAATTGGCATTTAGAATTTGTCTACCTGGATTACTATTTTTGATGTCATAGTCTTGATTCGACAGATGGACTATAGTAAGTCTCTTAAACACATTTATATTGGGATGTTCTCTATTTGGGCACTTCTGAGCATATACTCTACTAGCCAAAAAACAACTCTTCACACTCACCAATAACTAACAACATATCTGTTGTTTCTAGTTTAGAATAAGTTTTCATACAGCACTTCGAACCTGAGCAAAATAACAAAAATTTTAAAAAACTCAAATTTGGTAAATACTCATTTTCATAGTAACGTATTGAAGCACTCAGTATATTCTACTACAAATCCATAAATCCTGTGATTGAACAAGCTTTATTCGTATTACGTAACTTAATCTTATTTTAGATAAGAATAAAGTACATTCCGTGTGTAGAAGGAAGTTGTCTTTTAAGACCATCATACCAAAAAAAGTTTTGATTCGCTATTCAAGTACTCTATTATGAGATCATTATAAAAGATTACATTTGATTGTGTTTATGTATAAAGTAGGACAAGCACTTTCAGCTGCGTAAACAAAATATGCTCTAAAAGAATTTCAGTTTGGAGGGAAATTGAGGACATTTTAAGCAACAAATTAGTTTACAACAGATATACAGTTTATCGTATTGCTATTAAAAAACCATCACCTCTCAATTAATTACAACTAACAACAACAATATAGAAGATCTATGGGTATCACTAACTATCAACAACAAGGAAGTTGTATAATGTGTTATTTACATCCCACCAAATTCTACATTAGAATTGTGCATGGAACATATAGCTGAAGTCACCATCCAACTACTACAACGTTATGTTAATCATAATTTATGTGTGGTCGGGACTATAATCTACCAGGCTTGAGATGGAAAATGGCAAATGACAACAAAATTTTATTGCTGAAAATGTAACCAATGTTGCCGAAAAAGTTCTCTGTGATAGTATGTCATTTTGAGGCTTTCCACACAATATTTCAAATGAGAATCCGGTTATATTGGACCTGATATTTTGTAATTACAATTTGATATCCGTTGAAAAATGTTTGCCAATTATAGATCCTGCTGATAAGCATCATCCTTCAATCATTATATTTTCAACAGATTTTTTTAGGAACACTCCTGTAAGATGTTTCTGCACATTTCTAGACTTTAAAAATGCTTCTTATGATTTGATTGATATCCATCTTAGCAACATCAATTGGAAATTCTTAACTAAATGTGATGATTTTCAATTGTACTTAAATTCATTTTAACTCTATCATTAAAAAATGTTCCCGTGAAGAAAATAAATTTTTTTGACAATCCCAAATGAGCCAATGAATCTTGCAAAAATTAGTGGTCCAAAAAAAATCTTAACATAATATATAAAACAACACAATCCAAACATGATTATGATAGTTTTACTAGACTGCGAAAATTATGCAAAGATGCTATCATTGATTGTCATACATTAATAAAATAAAAAATAATATTGTTCATGATTCAAAGTCATTATGTGCATTGTGCAAAAAATGCACATCCTTTATCGGGTGCAATGATTTATGATGATTTAATAAGCAATCATATTAAAACTATAGCTAAATTATTTATCATTTATTTTGAATCTGTTGCATTCTATTGCATTCTCGCAACACTCTTAAAGCGGTGTGCATTGGTTTTAGCTGAACCTATCACAATACTGTGTAATAAATCTATCATTTAGAGTTACTCCAGTTTTTAAAGCTGGAGATAGATCAAATATCAAAAATTATCGGCCCATTTCTATTATGTCTGTGATACCAAAAATTCTTGAGTCCATTATTTATGATTTAATATTACACAGATTAAACTCTATCCTTATTGCGAGAACAGCATGGCTTTGCTAAAGGTAGATCAACTACAACCAATTCATATTTATTTCTGGAATATTTAGTTTCTAATATTGAACAAGGCTTAGACATGGATTGAACTTACACAGATTTTCAAAAAACATTTGAGCGAATAAATATGTCACTGCTTGTATTCAAATTAAAAGCTATTGCTCTGAGTAACTTCTTAGTTCATTGGATTAGTTCTTTCTTACGTAACAGAATTCAATATGTTGAAATTGATGGTGTTTGTTATGATATGTGTTAATTCAGATGTGCCTCAGGGGCCACACTAGCCCCTTACTATTTTTACTTTATTTGAATGATATTGTATCTGCTTTTGAATATTGCAGAATACTACTCTATACTGATGATCCACAAATTTTTAATGTTGTAGGGAACGATACTGATATAATTCATATTCAAGATGATTTAGCCACTTTTGAAGCTTGGTGCAGTATAAATAAATTAGATTTAAATATTCCTAATGTAATGTAATACGCTACTCAAAAAAAAAAGACGACAAACTATTTTAATTACTATTTAACAAATACAAATCTTTCAAATAAATGGCTTACATGTAGTCTTTCAAGCAGATCTAAAATTTGATTATCATATGAACTATCTAATTAATAAAGCTAGTCAACGTGCTGGTTTTTATCATTAGAATGACTGCAGATTTCAGTAATCTTAGATGCTTAGATACTCTTGTTCGCTCATTACTGGAATACTATTCAACTATATGGTCTCCTTACACTATTACAACAATTGAACATTTAGAAAAAGTTCAAAAGTGATTGCGATTCATCAAATATCTCTGTTATAAGTTTAATATAGTTTTTAACTCAAGTAACTATAAGGTACTACTTAGTTACTTTGGTATTAATTGCCTTCAAATGAGACATACTTATTTAGATATGTGATGATGACGTACCAAGTTTTTCTTAAATAAATTCTACTCTAAGAAAAAATGTTGTACATTATATATACCAGATTCGTCCTTTGCACTCGTCTAGTAATTTTTTTGCTCCTCAGACAAAACTCTTGTTTCCTGCCTCATAATGTAAATTATTAAGCAGATTACGTTCAATTTACAATTAATCAAGTTAACTGCACCTTATTATAAAAATAACGATGCTAAAAATATTAAATATGCCTGTCCACACTTGCTACTATTGTAGAATGTGTTTTGATAATTGGTTTATTTGCATAAACAATATATAGATTGTAAAGAGTAATATTTTGAAAAGCAATTGTAATTTTTTTCTAAACATTTTGGACTTCAATCCCCAAAAATTGATCAGCACCCCTTTTATACAACAATTTATCATTGGCAGCTTTGGAAAAACCAGTATAAATGGAATTCATCTGATAGTCGGCTTCAAAGGCATAAAGGATTGCCTGTTCATAGATTAACAGGATTGTAATTGTAAATCGTCCTTCTATAAAACTGTGTTGTATTCAAATAATCAACCCCTTGAGATTTGAAGTAAACTATTTAGTAATAATACTCTCTAGTAATTTAGGTTTTTTTATTTGTTCGTTTAACATTTTTCTTTCAATGTATGTGTTATATACGAAGCTTCTACAAGTTCAAAAATGTTCATTAACTAGGAAATAGATAGAATAACAAACCTAGTGGATTTAACAATTCAAATCTGTAATTATATAAAACTATTGGAGATATTTCATTAGATCCTGGTCTATTATTAATATTTATGGTCAAAAACAAACATGAAGGACACTTTGAATAAAGTTCAATTCACCATGGAGTGTTGATAAAACTTAGTAATCGACACCTGTCCTTGGGAATATATCTTAGAACGATCTGCAAAGTTAGGTATTCAATTGCACCGTTTTTGGTTATTAACATTTGAAATTCTTGATTAAAACATTTTACCTAGCTTGTGTGTTATGTTCACTTGTATAACTGTTAGTTGATTGACTGTTATTTGTCACTTTGAAATTGGTTTTAGTAATTACTTCTTATACCGGTTTGTAGTTACAAAAAATTGTTTGTGCATTATGGAAATCCTATTATCCACCTTGTGTGCAATACGAATTGCAGGTGAAGATCTAGCTCTCTTATATGTGGATCCTCCACGGACCCATGTTCTTGGTGTGATTGTAATTATTGTTCTTAATAACGTCAGCATACATTTGATATTTGCACATGGATGATAACACTGGGGAAGTCAGCAGTAAAAATAAGAAAAAGAAGCACAAGAATGCTATCTTGCAGCACAGCATACCACTGTATTACTTAACAATCACATCCATAGTAATGGAGTTTAGCTAATAGTAACTCATGGTTGGTAACATTAAAGCCTTGTTGAAATCAAAGAATGCATGCTAGATAAGTTACTTTTGATTCATCCATGGAATATGTTAGATAATTGATAAGTTTTGTTAATTCCGTTGCAATCGTATATCCATTTTGAAAATCTAATTGGTACTAAGGTAAAATATTATAGTTTGTTAAGTGTTCTATCAGATGTATGTGCACTACCAATGTTACTTTAAGATCTTATAGCTGGCTCTTGCTTCGATAGTTAAGAGGTCTGAGGTATGACTAATCGCCTATTTCCTAAAAAAAAAGGGAGGTTGGTTGGAAAGGGCACCATTCGACGGGGAATTAAGTTTTATATAGGATTAGCAGGGATTTGTGATAAGAAATGGGATATTTTTGTAGGGAATTGGTATATTTTCAGTAATTTTTCGTTTCTCGGTAATGTCGTCCATTGTATATGAAGAAAAACCACAATATACCTAAACATAGAAACCAAACACGTAGTGCTGAACAGCAGGTAGTATGCTGATCTAACATGAGCACAAGGAAGACGAAAGCTATAGGTGGTCGAAAATTCGCTTCTAGGCATTTTAAACCTAGTATGCACCAAGAACTCGATACACGATTTAGAACCTGAATTAAATATCCTTTCCAAGTATTAGGTCTATTCTTCGAGAAATTTGTGAGTAAGGTTACACAAAATTATTTGACTTCTGTCAAAACTGAGTCGCTAATGTAGACAAACGAGTCCAAAGCATTAGCGTCAATCTAAGGATTGCATTTATTTCTAAATTCGAAAATTATGGCTTTTTTAATGCATAATATGCATTGTGTATTAAAAATCGATAAAATCTAATTTCATACCAATTTTGAATATAGAGGGTTTATTTTTAAACAAAAAAATATTAAATTCAGTCCACGGATGCAATCGCACCTATCTGAATATTTACATTCGATTGTGAATTTCTAATGCAATCGAACCTACTTGATATTTACATTGGATCGTGAATTTCTCTGTAAATCAAGCATTTTCAGCTAATATTAAAAATACAAGCATAAAACGTTCAACATTTCAACAAAAGTCCGTACGATGGCTAATGCTTCCAGATAGCATGTACCCCAGGTTTGATGAGGATGTTCAATTTTTTTAAACATTTCACAGGAAAACTGGCACCATCTATCTTTTCGAAGTCGTCGAAATCAAATTTTCTAAACTTTTTATATGGGAATCGCACATGCATCGATTTTCGCTTAGTTTCACATTTGTTAATTATCCGTCACTCGAGTTATTAAATTCAAAATTATGGCGCTATATTAAATATTAGGTACACGTTGGAGGACAAATTGTATGTTATATATGATTTCTGTACCGTTTCAAATATAGGTCTTCTTTGTTGAGAAAATTTATTAAAAACTCTCAAAGGTCAACGCAGGGATATGCATGAAATGTTATTTCCAATTTTCAATAGACAAATTAAAATAATACGATAAAATATTTAAGGCATAGTGGGAGGCCTAAAAATTGATTTCACATCCCATTCACTTCTTCTGCATTTTGAATTTTGCAGGAGGTATTAATCTTTATTTTGAGTGTATCTGACATTTGTCAAAGATGTTCCACATTTGAATAAGGTTCCTGGTACTGATTTTGCATTAATGTTATAGATGTGTTTTTTTTTTAAATTTAAATAGCGGTTGGTAATAAGGTTTTACTAGTGCATTGTGAGGATAAATGGGAAACTACAGCAGTTAAAACATCTTCGATGTTTGATAACATTATAAATTGCACAACGCATGGTCCATCTATAGCACTTTATGATGTGTTAGCATGTCTACCTGTATAGTTGCTTTTATATTTCTTACACATTTGCAGATATGAATGTCAGGAAAGACAGTCTTTTTGTTCCTTAATGTCGTTAAAGAGGATGTCCTCTACAACGATTTTGAGTATGCCAGCAAGTTTTATTCCAGGATTCAAAGAAAATACGTATTTAAATTCATATTTTTCACTTAATTTTCCTAATGTCGTTCTTTAAAATTTTTCACGTCTTCAGTGTTTTGACAACCTATGATTAATTTGCCATTACTGACTGACATTACTTTTGTTATTGCAATTTTACTTTGGACAGGACTGATATAGTGTAAAACATCTAATTTCATAGTCCAAGTAGATTGGGCAGGTATTTTAGGTATTATCATTATTACATATTCTGGTTTAGCCCTACTAGCATATGTGATAGAGGATGGATTTGTTTTAGATTATAGGATTCAATAGGAAGTGTTGTGAACTTTGTACTGATCTTATTTAATTATCATGAAACACGATTTTTTTAATTCTGAAACGCGGTGATAATTTTTTGTACTGTTTGTGTTATAGTGGATTCACTATATGACAGACGTAAACAATTGATCGTGTTTTCAGTAGTACACTTCTCCATTCGAATAATGTAATTAAACTTATATTATAAATTACCCCGGCATTTACCACAAACAGTAAGTGCAGTTTCTGATAATTAAAAAAACTCTACAGGCCGTGCATCCTTAGAATATAATTAACTTGTTTAAAATGTAGTGTGTATTGAAATATAACCTATTGTATAAGTCCGTTATTGTAGTACTATAACCAGTTGTACACGATTATTATTATAAAGTATATAACTTTTGATTGTATCTTCGTTATTACTTTAAATTTAAATTAAGTACTCTTTTTCTGAACATTCACACAACTTCCTGTTGAAAATTGTAAGCTCGGCTGTTAACCGTCACCTGATATTCGTAAGCCAATGGCAGAAGCGGAAGTTGGATATTGTACCTGGAAAGTTCCCAGTAGTCAACTGAATTCTTTTTATAGAAGCCTTAATAATTAAAAAAACTATGTTGGGTCAGGAAAACTTCCAGCAAATCTTTGTAATTTTTCTATAATTTTCTTGTCATTTGTATAAAATTTTGGTTGATCAATCCCTATTGCATTTCAAGCTATTTCTAAATACTATAGATTTTTGTATAGTTGTTATGAATAGAAAAACAATTAAATATGTTACTAAACTAGCTTTGTCGTACAATATTTGTTGTAAAATCTCCTTGTATTTGATACAAAAGTATGATCCACTATAATGATAAAACAAACACATCAAAAATAATGCATCTGTGTATACAAAAACCACTGGCAACACTAATGATTATTAAAATAAAACGATTTTAATTTGTACATTCTAATAAACATGAGTTAATGAAATAAACACGCATATGATTCATATGTTACAGCATAAAAGCAAAAAATTATGACCATACCTGTGGATAGGGAAGTGGTTGTAGCAGGAGAACCAATGTTTCCAAGCGAGGAGCTGCCAAAAGGACCAGAATGTGGCGCATGTAGTGTAGGAAATAGACCAGAACCAACACCTTGGGCTACTCCTACCCACACCAACCACAGTTAGTACACATATACATTAATACAATGATCGTAAAAACAACATTCAACTCCACGCTAGCATACATGCTGAAATATTTATAAACAAATACAAGTGAATGAAATAGTTTGCCATACATAATTACAAACAACAAAGCGTTTGTCATCAGAACTACATAATTACTAATGGATGTAAAATAAACTTCACCTACAATTATATATAAAAGTCATTAAAATAGTGCAATATAATTCGAGAAAACAATAATAAGTGTAGATTAAAATTGGACATAATGCAGCTGTCACTACAGACGCTAGCAATGTAGAACATTATTTGCTAAAAATGGTGTATCTCAAGATTTATATTTGCTGTCAAAAAAAAACACAAGAAAAGTTAACTTAGTATCTGCAACCACCCATACTAGCTATGTACCTTCCGCAATTTTTACCTATTAAAATTTCTTCTTAGAAATAGTTACTTACTATACTTCGTTTATTATTCAGTACTTGTATTGAATTATATAAAAACTATATTAATAATAATAATTTTACAGTACACTTGTTATGACTAGTATAAGTAGATGTACGTGAAGTGTCGTGCATAAAAGTATTACTTACGTTTGGCGCATAAAGCCGTGGTGATTAAAAGAGTTTTCACTCATATTAGACAGTTTATTAACAAAAGGTTTGTGTTTGAGATAAAAATAAAGGTATTTATGATGTTCGGCACATAAACAAGGACTTATCAAAAAAGTTTTGTCCATATTTTATAATAAAAGCATTATGTTTAGAGAAATTTAATTTCAAATGCATTTAAATATTCAATTCATGTAAAGTCGCATGAGTACAAGAATTTACGTAAGAATTAAAATTGAAAACTCGCATGAATAAATATTCCGAAAGGATTTTATTTGTAATTTGATAACAAAAGACATTTCTAATTAAAAACGCATAGTCAAATAACGCTATGTTTTAGAACAATGAAATGTCGAAATAGGTAAATGTTCCCCCAATTACTAGATAGCCCAAAACGATAGTAAAACAATGAACTTAAAATTTTCGAATGTTGATAGCATATGGAAATGACATGCATACATTCTCGAATATACTCAAATTGTAATATAATACATAGTAAAACAAAACAAAAATTTGGGAAACAGCTGAACCCAACTAGAAGCAATGACGACAAGAGAGTTTGGCTTATAAAATCGAATCTGAATAACGATAAAGGACAGTGTTATTCGAATCGCTGAGGTTAGAGTGTTATTTGAAACGCATTGAAGACGACCAAGCCCAACCTTTTGTCTGTAGAGCTCTCAATTGTGGGTTGATGCTTTCAATCAAAAAAAATTTTCTGTAACACAAGCAGTCATATGCAAAAAAGCAAAGTTGATTTTTTATTATTTAACGGTGCAAGAAAACACTGACAAAACTTTCTTGGGAAGCAATGGGTGGTTCATGAGATTCAAATCGAACTAATATCCGTAGCACTAAACTAAGCGGCGAAGCAGCGAGCAGCGGCAGCTTACCCTCAAAAGTTTCAAGAAATCGTGGAACCCTGCAGATCTCATCTTCAATTTTGATGAAACAGGCCTCTATTGGAAGAAGTTGCCATTGAGAACGTTTATTTTGCGAGAAGAACATAGTGCTCCTGGATTTAAAGCGACCAAGGATAGACTGACTTTGTTCTCTTGGAATCAAATGTCTCGTGTTGCTTAAAATTAAAACCAATATTAGTGTACCATTTCAAGAATCCACGGGCTTTTAAAGGTCTTGACAAAAGCTCCCTATCAACTTGTTGGAGGTGGAATAGAAAGGGCTGGGTCACCCAGGAGAATTTCACAGACTGGTATAAAAATTATTTTTGCCCTACTGTGCTTAAATTTTGTGATCGAAATACCCTTCCAAAGAAAGCAATCCTCCTATTATACAATGCCCCAGGACATCCGCAAAATCTTGACATCTTAGATACGTGATTGGATGTCAAAGCAATTTACATGCCCCTTAAAACAACCTCCGTATTACAACCCATGGATCAGGGGGTAATTTCTACCTTTAAAGTGCATTATTTGCACATAACATTAGAAGCAATGATTAAAGCGATAGATACTAATTCCAATCAGATCGCTAAAGGTTAATGGCGGTCATATGACATTTAAAAATAAATCAAAAATTTGAAGTCTGCTTGGGACAAAGTGACAAACAATTGTTCAAACAGCATTTGCCGTAAACTTCTGCCTGGATTTATATAAGGTGCAAGTGTAGAAGAAGTAGATAACATTAACATAAACGAAGACATTATCAGGCTTACATGCAAATGTGGATTTGAAGACGTAACAACTGAAGATGTGACCGAATTGTTAGACGTACATGACCAACCATTCACAAATTAAGAATTAGAAAAGTTGATGGTGGTATTTGATCGCCCTCAATCAGAAAATCCCTAAAAAAAAGAAGAAGAATAGGAGCATGAGAAAGAAAATTATGGGAAAACCCTAAAAACGGCCAATCTAATTCGTATCATTTCTTTTATAGAAAGGTTAACAGATGAGCTCTGTGAGATGGATGGGGATTTCAATCGAAATTTTTTTACACTGGTGTCTCTCAGAAGGGAACCCCTGCGTGAAACGGCATTTACCTGTACATAAAACTCTTAGGACGACCATGTTTTGGCTATCATGTACGGAAAATCGATTTATAATTGTAGAGATATTCCGTTAATCAAGATAATAAAAAATATAAAAAGTTAGGCAAGAGCGAGTCGAGCTCACACTATTAGGGTTCCGTACCAATGCTACAGTGAGCAATCAATAAACAAATTAAGCTGTTTTTATTTTTTATGTATATTTAAGTCTTATCCAAATTTGATTGTGATAATTGAAAAATGAATATATTGTCCCACATTGTACTGGTACATTAGTAAATACGCTGTCTATTACTGTGTTTAAAAAAATTTCTCAGTAACTATTACAATGTCAAAGAACCTGCAGTTTTCCAATAATCTATGGCTAAATATCTACTATCCCTATTAAAAAACAAAATTTTAACTTTGGAAATGTAGGAGAACAGGGGGGAAATCATTTTGGTACATTTTGAGCTATATCATGAAGACTACTGGACCGAAAATTATAAAAAAAGTATTTTTATAAGCCTTTTAGAATCCTCTTTCAAATGATACCTCACACGATATATTTATTAAAACTTTTTTCTTTTGACCGAATTAATCTCTGCCATTTTAATCTAAAAATATTTTTTTCCGATTTTCTGACTGTCGATATATGTGCGTACCATAAAGACCTAGCATTGTGCCAAATTTCAAATTCCGACGTTAAATAGTTTTCAAGAAAGACCTCTGTCACAGACGGACAGGCGGACACGAGAGTGACCTTATAAAGGTTCCATTATATCTTATAAGGTACGGAACCCTAAAAAATTTAATAAATAATGCAACAAAAGCTAATAATGGTTCAGTATAGTTACTATGTAAGTTATTTAATACTTTAAATTAAAATTAACTGCACTATCGCAGCTAAAACATAAAGAACTTTCAGATTTCACATTTTGAATTGATACAAAAAGGCAGGTAATCCTAATTGCAAGGCTTTTGAAATAAAATATACAGAGGTGGAATTTAAATTTTATTACAATAAAAGCTCTTCACGTAGAGGTGGTTTTTGATTTATCATCGGAGACATTTCTAGCTGCTATGCATCATATTGTTTAACGTTGCGGTCATCATTTTCAGATTATCAATAATAATGGCACCAACACAGAACTCATTACGTATATACAACATGCATGGAGGATGTAGCAATTGCCTGAAATTGTCACCCCCCTTTAACCTCTTACCTATCTGGATTAATAAACTGCAGAACAAGGTCGTCAAATTTCACCTCAACCAAGTTATTAGCATGCAAATCCTTATGTACGAGAAATTCATTACAATTTGCATACAGGTTGAGGCATTGTTCAATTCTCATCTGTTCGGTGATCTATCAACACATTCAAATGACAGTGTTCTTTCACTTGAACATTTATTAACGCTTGGGTCGTGACTGCGCCACCAAAACTAAATTTACAAATAATTTCGAGATTGTCTAGATGGTAGTCAACCCAGCGTCTTCTCTATAATTTTTAGAAGCATTGGGATAATGAGTACTTCCACACATTATACCAACGTGGCAAATAGAATAAAACCCGTATTATTGAATCGTCAACTTTTGGCATCTTAGTAGAATTGTTGTTCTACATCCAGGTTGCAATAATATTGCTGCGATTGACTGCAGTAACCCGAAACGATACAAAAAGACTGATGTAAAGCTGTAAGCTCTGTCTATGCAATAATTTACTGTATTTATTTTCAATTGTATATATGCCTTATGTTTTAGTTTTGTTTTCTTGTGAATGTTACAATCTACATAAACTTAGGGTTATTGATTGTCATATAATTTATGTTTGCATATTTAGTTATAAATCTCAGGACACATTAATTTAGTGCATTCAAGGTATTTATGGTATAAAGAAAGAAGGCTGAATAAAGTACAGGTCAAGTATAATTACTTGGATGGAAAATATGTCATCATATAAAGAATAAGGTGGATGGACAATTCATTTTGTCTTTATTTAGTGATTGTTATCATTAAAGGGAAGTGAACAATAAAGGAGACCTCACTATTGTTCCCTGGAGATTCTGTTTCTTAATAGAGATTATTTGCTTTCAGCAGAATTGTGTTTTATTTAAGTTATCAGCTTTGTAAAATAGATGTTATTTTATTATGAATAGATGATGTTGCATGATTTGATATCCTGTTCATATAATACTTGTAAGGAGACAGCAATTAATCTGCATGTTTATATATTTTTCCAATTTTAATTAAAACTGAACTTTAAAATTGATGATAATTATTATTAATGTACAATAATTTTTCATTTTACTTTTGCATTTCTTATGCCTTGAAACTGGATTCTTTTATGGAGTTAAAGGATAATGTATATATCCTGAAGTAACTTAATTTAAAAGTTGAGCTTGTGTTTGGTAGATAGCTATTGTTATTGCTGAAGTTCCTGGTACAATCAATTAGCAATGGAATGTAAATAATAAGTTTATTTGTATATTTTGATTAATTTAAAGTTTGAAGAAGAGCCAAATAATGATGAAGATGACAAATACAAACCAAAGGATGTTGATCAGGTATAGAGCTTCGATATTGTTGTTGTTAGCGGTCAGTTGTGCATGTGGCTAATTATTCTGTTACAGGTTCATCTATCATCTGTTGTGGTTTTGTTTATGTCTTGAAAGTATTTAATGCCAATTGATTTGATGAGCCGTGGTAGATGAGAAAATCTTTTTACTGATGTATTGGTCCCATAAGTCAACTCAGTTGTTTGAGATTAAGAAATAATTAATACACGTGATTGAAGGTAGTAGTAGTAGTAAAGCTCGTCACACTTAGTGTTCAATGGTATAATCCTTCCTATATGGTAAGGAAAGGTATTAAAAGAATTTTACGGTAAGCTCTAAGTACCAAATAGGGTTACAATACATTTGTTTTTCCAATGCTCCACCCGAAGGTACTACATTGGTCTGAAAGCAAGTTTTTGTTTAAACTGGAAAGTTTGAATTTTGCCAAACCATTGTTGTTCCAAGCAAGATAGAAATCTTTAACGTGAGTGACAACACTCACACACAGGACTTACATTTCACCTCTCATCCGAACAAGAGCGCATTTTTGTGAAAAATTCTCACCTAACATTTTTCAAGTGGACCATGTCGGTATTCGAACCTGGAACATTGGACATAATAGTCACACGGATAGCAACTATGCCACGAAGCCACCTGAATGGAGTACATCAAGTATCTGTGCATTTAGACAAAAGCATAACTTAGAAGTTAAAGTAGTTTTGACCCAAAGTCAACAAGTTTAAATTGCATGTCTGCACTTTGCCCCATACCAGTACTGTATTATGTTCATCTGAAGTGAACCCAAGACCAGTTACAAAAAATATTCTCATTGATTTTGTAAGCAGCAAATTTTAATGCAACGTTACTTGTAACTTTTATCTAAAGTTTAATAAAGCTCGTTTCAACTAATCATGCATTCTTTCCAATCTATTGGCTTATTTGAAAATAACCATGTGTTCATTACATTTATCTGATACTGAAAAAATGATATAGTTAAAAAAGTGTTCAACAGTTACTGCATGTCGAGGGAAAATACAATAGGTAAAAGGTTCAAATTTCTTTTAAAGGGGAAAAATTAGGTGAAAAGTTTGAACCCTTTTGGTCAGATTTAAAACTTCGAGCAAGGTAGTGCAGTGTGAATTCAGTGATCAAAAAGAAAGTTATATACGTGACAGAATTGTTATTGGAATAAGAGATGCATCAATACATGAGCAACTACTTAGAGTTAGTGATCTGGCTTTGCAAAATGCAGTTGATTACTGTCCAGCAAGGACAAGGTCAAATAAAATCGATTAAATAACCACAGTTCAATAGCAGGTACATCCAAAATATTACAGAAGGGAAAAATAAACAAGAGCTGAGAGAAGAACGTGTACGAACAGCAATGGTTGGGGATAACTGACCTGTGTTTAAAATGTTTATTAAGTTATAAATGCAATAACGTTCACATAACTTTTGGTAAAATTCTTAAGCAAATATATTTGGGATAGATTTAATTTTGATAGAAGATATCGATTCAAGTAACTGTTGGTTAACAAATTAAACAGATGAAAGCTATTGACACTTTTGTCATTTTCTAGAATATTACTATGTAGCTTAGCAAAATTATCAAAGTCTCAAAACTATGTAAATAACTGAAGTGAATTTTTATACAGCTATAACTGAGCAAATAGATACTAAAAACGTGTAATAAACGTTCAAGTACTTACTGTATGTGCAAATATTTAATTTAAAATAAAGAACATGCATTTTTCAATAGTGTCTTGATTCAATATAACATCCTTGCTGCAGAACATGAAAGAGAACTTAGTCTAGCAGTTAATTCTAATAATAAATTCACTTGGAACTCAAGATTGTCGTGAAACTGAAAACAAAAGCTAATGAATAAATCTTTCTATCACCTTAAATCAGTCTGATATTTATTTAATTATTTTGCAAACTGTACAAAACAACACAAATTAGACTAGTTCGATAAACAAATGCTTACTCAGAGGATCAATCACATATAGATCTTACCGAAAATTACCTAATACACTGTCTGCATCCACTGAATTAAAATTATGATTATATATTTTCATGATTTACCCTACTACAACACCAAAGTATTTTAATACCATTCATGCCCAGCAGAAGCTTCACAACATATGTACATACCACAGGATAGTTAAATTTTAGTACAGATTAGGCCATTCATAAATTTTTAAAAATATAGAATAACCCAAGGGGGAAGACCATCGGTGTAATCTTATGTATGCTAAGCTTGTGTTCTACTTTGCAATATTCCATGTTTGTTTGTATTCCGTTGTATTCTGTTGTATTTGCTGTATATCGAAGTGGCTCTGTGGCATAGTTGGTTTGTATTGACTACTATGCCCAAGGTCCTGGGTTCGAATCCTGACAAGAACCACTTGAAAAATGTTACACAAGCATTTTTCATCAAAAACATACTCTCGTTTGGATGAAGTGTTCAAAAAACTTCAAAATTTTCAAGTAAAAATAAACTCGCTTCCTGGACAACGTAATACCTTTGAAAGGAGCATTAGAAAACCAAACGTAGAGGATGTTGCAACGGAGGCTCCGTGGTTTAGTTAGTTCACGTGCAATTACTAAGCCCAAGGTCACAGAATTGATTCTCGACACGACCACTTGAAATATGTATTTCTTCACAAAAATACACCACTCTAATTCTAATGAGAAGTAAAATGCAGGTCCCTTGTGTGTATGTATGTTATCACACACGTTAAAAATCCCTATCTTGCAAGGGTTTGGCAAAATTCAAAATTTCCAGGTAAAAAAACTTGTTTACTGGTCAATGTAGTACCTTCAAGTGGAGCATTTGAAAATAAATGTGTATTTGCTGTATACCAACGTATTCCACAATATTCCATTGTAATTCAAGATGTTACTGTAGTATTATGCTGTAACACCACCATATTCAAAAGTATACTGAAAGCAGTATTCAATATTCCAATTTTAGTGATATTGTAAGTCAGAAGTTGTAATATAAATCGTGCCGTAGCAATCATCGAGATGCACATACTATTTTCCACCAATGCATGCTTGGGTATTGAGTACAATCGAGTACAATTAATATTTCTCACATATATCCAATATGCCTTTCTTAATTAGTCATTAAGTGGTGCTTATTTAGCGTCAGTTCTACGAATCGTTTATAATAGTTGTTTTTATAGATTAGTAAATTTGGTCGATACCAACTCATTATACTCCAACTGAAACCTCTTTGGAGAAATGCAATAAGAAAATGCAAACTATGTAATAAAAATTAATGAATTGTCAACCAGCAAATGTACATGTTAGCCATATTGCTGCAATTAATTAAATTTAATATCTGTTTAATTTCATACCCAATGTTTATCTATTTTTGAGGCAGGTATCTAGATATGATTAAACACATTCCTCTGTATTCTAGCGTTTATTGTAGCACGACAAAAGAATACAAAAAAACTCTTCAATTCTGGCGACATAAATTTTTGAACAATCATAATAATAGAAGTATGTCTTTATAATACCAACAAATCCATGAGGGCGTATCAGTTGCGGAGATGGTGCCAGAGTATTGTTTTTAGTTAGTTGAATCCCAACGGAAAGATGTAGTGAGCATCGAGTGGGTACAATGGTCAAAAACTAAAGGACTATCGCTTTTTTGTTACTAATTTTGAGATACTGGTTATTGAAACCCCCTTCCTACACAATAAACAACAACTTTATACCGTTGAATTCATACCTTTGCATCGAATCAAATGCATATACTATAACAAAAGTCATGCAAATTATTAGAGATGACTCCAACAATGTAATAAACAGTTCCTATTTTTTCCTTAGTACTTCAGCAGTCAAGTTTGTGAGCAAATATTTCACACAACTCTATGACATCAATGTTTACCACAATGATTAATTACAGTGTGCTTGATGTAATTAACAGAATTCATAAGATTCAGAATTTGAGTTTCGATTCCTCTTAAACAATATTTGTATTACTGTGAGAGGCCGGCGCAACAGGCATAGAGTCTCAAAAGAAGATACATAAATTTCGTGCAGGATATTAAAATCGAAGAAATTGCATCTGATACATTAAGAAATGCTTAAGTGTTCTAGATATAAAAATTTTTCCAGAAGAAACATGGACGACATTAAATGCAAGAGTGTCCATAAAATTTGATTTTAATTTGAACCAAGAAAATGATAACTTAATAAATGCGAGCAATTGTGGCAACAATGGTAAAAATGAGAATGATACTACAATAGTGATTTTAGATAATTTGGCATGCAATTTTTACAAACTTCAAAATATAAACCATAATGTCAATGACATGATAATCGATATGGATAATAATGTGACTGATGTTGGTGGTGTAGCAACATATGTCTTTATTAGTTAACTACCTTTATACTGCTCTTAACTTGAAACAGATATAGTGAAAAACAATAATAATAATAATAAAAAAACAAAAGTTCTCCACAATCCAAAAGTTCTAAAACCTCAAATACGGCAAAAAAAAGAAAAACAGTTAAGTTCGAGACCGAGACTTCGGAAACTCAAATTGAAGCAAAAAAATGAGATTGTAGTATTGAGAAGTAGTGATGATGAAGATTACATTAATATCAGTGATAACGAAAAACCGAATCAAAATTGAAAAATAAAATTATTATGGTGTGTTCTATGAACATACTTGATACATCGAGCATGTGATGGATGTAATAGAAGATGGCAGTAAAATAAAATTTTTAAAAGAATTCATGAAAACGTTCGAATAGCCTATCTTAGATTGATATTAAAGTAGCTAAACAGCAACATATTATATATGGACCAATAAGAATATTGAGCAATGCTCCATTCAAAATTAGTAGAACCATAAGAAATACCATCTAATTTAAAACAAAACTGACTGAAAAGTTGGGAGTTAAAATGTTATAACTAGATGTCTTTGCAATGACATGGGTGCATTTCTTCATATTTTATAGTATTTACCAATTATCTTAACGTTTTCTCTAAATTTCATTAATCAATTCCTTGTTAAAGTAAAATACAGGGTCTTTGTTTAAATCATATTCTATATAAACAGTATTTTGTAGTAGAGTATTTATGCAAATTGCATACTATGTTGTATCACTTGTATTCAGCCCCCCAATTATATGTTGTTTTGATGTGTATAGTCTCCCGAAAAAGGGGCTGGGAAGCAAAAGATCAATAAAAAATCAAGCTAAAGGTGTTCAATCGTTTTCAAAGATGTTCAGACACTTATAGGAAGTATTATGCACACTTACAAGATATGATTTTATGCTACGTTAATGCTATGTTCCTATTCCTTCTGTATTCCAATTTGCAATCATGTATTGCACAACAACATTGTTGTATTCCATTCTATTTTATTATATTCCACTGTATTCTGTTGTATCCACCGTATTCCATGTTGCAGAATACAATATTGTACACAAAATTTGGTAGTGGCCTCCCCCTCGGAATAACTTATTTTTGTTACTTAAAACTAGATTATATAAATAGACATATCAAGCATAAATATTTACAACATTAACATGGCATTCATCCCACAAATCTTATTGTTTAACATACCTCCGAGACTGTTGCCATTAACTGAAGTTGTAACAGTTCCGCCATAAAGACTCTGAGGTGTATTGGAATATAAAGAAGCACCGGCAGCTGTTTGTCGACTTGTCTGTTGTTGAACAAGTACGGGAGCAGGACTTACTAATCGCATTGGCGTTGCATTCCGCATGGCTGCTCCTTGTGCCATAAGAATTGGTGCATTTTGATCATAGTATGGAACTATGTAACCTCCGGCAACTGGTGGCTAGAAAAGGATTTTTAATATTATTACTGAAAAGCAAATAAAAGTGTTACAACAACTGAACATGATCTCCTGAGAGAAAAGTTAGATACTAAAAACTAATATAATAACATTGATAGACTAACTATGTTACGTGCCAAGGGTCACTTAAACATTGTTTTAGTTTAGTTTTTAATGTACGGAAGTTTTCCCGCCATAATTTTCAAATACGCGAGGCGCGGGAACTTTTTAAATAGACTGGGCGGTGCTTCCGGCACGTAATAGTAGTGAGTTTGCGTAGTGTGCCTATCCCTAGAGGGTTAGGGCAATACGAGACAAAGAGTGGGGTCGTGTTTCCGTGACGCCCTGGAATCGTGGCTGTTTTCTTTCTACCTTCAAGTGAACGAGTCGTGCCGGGTGTCGTGTGTTATCTTATTATGTAGATTTCCTTATCTTGATTATCTTGTTTTGTCGTTCCTTAATTAACCTATTCCTGTCGTTCCACTACATATAGGAAACGGAGATGACCCTGGAGCAGCCCACGACCCGAGATAAATTGGATGTCCAAGCTCTACCAGCAACATCGGAGCAATATCTTCATTTTCGACCGGAAGGATGATAGGCGTACCTGGAGAATGTCGGATTTCGGGGTGAGTAATACCGTTTAAATGGTTCATGAATATGAACTTTTGTTAATTGTTTATTTAATTTTTATGTTTCCGATTATGGCGTAATATAAATTATTGCTGACGTCATGGTGGGGCCGCGCAGCAAATCTGTAAAAGGTTTGCGTTTTCCTCCGCCAGGGCGTAGCATTGCTTTTTAATCATTGCGCTGCGCGATGTATCTTATGAGCTTTGGTAATTGTATTACCGGCTATTAAGAACCATCTATCGCCATGTAGATGTACCACCATCTAAGTGTAATACTTTGTTAACTGTTTTACCGACCGTATAAACCTTCAAATCAAGTGTAACAACTATTTGCTTGTAGCAAAAGTTTTTAACTAGTAAAAGCATGGTTTTTAAACTCCTCAGAGTTTACTAAAACAGAGATTATAAATAGTCGTTTTAAATGTAAATATACTAAACATAAAAATTAAGTATCGATTTGATAAGATTGTTACTAGATCACAACCCTCAAACAAACTTAATTCATTTTGTTCTGTGAGCAGCATGTGTAAAAGTTACCCAAAACTTAACTGCTTTTACCTCAGTTACAATAGCCACGCATACAATCAAAAGTGGAAAATGTATATAGGCAGCTCTGATTTTACCAAAAAGTCAGTCCTTGTCGATTGTTATCGAAGCACCTCATGATATTAAATTAATTAAATTAAAATTAATAATTGTTTGTGCTATTAACATGTACTCATGTTAATCTTCTGAATTGATTATTTATACTGTTGTATGTGGCATTAGCTGACAATACATTTGTTATCTTAATGTATATAATTGTTAGTGCTTATTAACATGCACTCGTGTTAATCCTATAAATAGATTAGTTATATTGTATTTTGAACCGTGGCAAATTTCCATGGTTCATTTCAATAAAATTTGTTAGGCGTCCACGACCGCATTTAAAAATATTTATTCAATGGAAAACGCCGCAATAAAGCACACTGCAAAACATATACGTGCTGTCAATGTTGCAGATAACTTATACCCCCACTCATACTGGATATACCGTTACCAGATATAGACTTGCATTCCAGATGTAGTCAGGATAAGCGATAATAATTTCGTGCAAGAAAGACAATGGTTTTGTGTTTGGCGTGGGCAATGAGAATTGCTATTAAAATGGTGGTAATGCGCTACTATAATAGGTGCCAAGTACACATACTTTAGTTTAAAATTGGTTGGTATAAATGTATTAAAACAAGAAAATTTAGTCAAATTTGTTTTAGAGAGTTTTTCTTTTCTTTTGGTTTATGTGCTGATGCGAGCCTTGTCAGTTTTGTGAGCCTTGGAGCTTATCCAACTTCGATAGAAGAATTTTTTTATGTTGCAAGTTTTGATGTCCTTTAGAATTTTATTCTATGAAATTAAATATGATATGCTGGAAAATCCTTCGTTTTTGTTAGTTAATGCAGCTATTTGGTGAAATTCCACATATGTAATAAAATTGCCGTTTTTACATTCAACGGAAGATATGCCATTCGTTAAAGTTATGTTAGAATTCAAACAAACTGGTACAGTTTAATAAACTTCGCCGTATGGAGTACGAGGGAACAGATGTTTTGATCCGCAAGTATAAGGACAAAGCATCAGGACAAGGTCCGCTTCTATTGGGACATAGGTAATGTGTTTACAACTATACCCATTACAAAGAGGGAATTCATGGTGAGTAGATTACTATATTTTTTTGGTATGAATACGTCGTCGTTCACATGGTAGAGGGCAGGCATCTCCTTGTGTTTAGAAATTACATTTTGATTGAAAGGGCAGAAATCATCAATTTGTTTGAAGTTTGATTTTGAGATTTTAATTATTGCTAATCGATTAAATTTAGAGTCTATAATATAATATGGGTACAGTTCGATAATTTCACTAAAATTCTGAATTCATAAAAGTAAGTAAATTCAAAAGCAAATTCGACTTTGGTCGATTTATAACTGTCAATTGAGAAACTTAATTTAAACTTATGCATAAAAAGAATCTGTTTATGAAATAGCTTTAACAATATTTACATATATTGCGCTGTTTATATTTTTTTAGTTGTGTGCAACTTATGAAAGATCTTTGATCAGATAGGTCCAGTAACTTTTAGTATTTCAGTAATAAATTAGTGGAAAGCATTACTAAATTTGCATTGTAAATCACTATAAAAAAGTGAATCATTTCAGTAGTGAAAGGATTAATTCCATTTGTATATTACAGTTTGAAACTTTGTGAAAAGTATCCATAAATAATGAGAGAAATTAATAGAGAAACATTAGATTACCGTGTTTGTTTCCTTATCGTTTAAAATTAATGGTACAAAGTGTTACATGCCAAAACTTGACAATGTACATTTTTTAGATTTAGCTTTAATTTGTAAATAAATTCCCACTGATATTTTTTAATGAAAATGTCAATTTCCGTCGCGCCCGAGTCGCACCTGCGCAGAGTGAATGGCAGAGTGCGCGCGGTGTTATAAGACGCCATTAAGTCACCAGACCTGAAGCCAAAATCATATATCTGTGTTGTGTGTGTGTCTATTCTCTTTGTAGGCATGTAGGTTCCTTTATCTTTACCTGCTGTGTACCTCTACCTGGGTTCCTTCATTCCTCTACGAGCATAGAAGAGACAGAAAGAACGGATTGGCAATTTGAAACTCAGCAATGATGTAACCTACCTACAAAACATGATGGACCCTGAGATTTAGTCACGAAATACCATCCACGTGAGTAATCTGTTTTACTTATATTGTGAATGTAAATTGACCTTAAATGTGCATGAAAATTTGACTTAAATGTGGTGATACGTTTATAGAATTACGTGTTTACAACAAAAGGTCAAATTATTTGCCTGTTGATGACATGATCGAATAGGGATTGTCTCGGTTTTGTTTGGGGACACAAAGAGTGCTCCTATTATTTTTTTGATAATAATAATCATGCATTTATTATAGGTTAGTGATAATAGCAGCAGCACCCTATTTATTGAGATCTGAGATTTTCATGTTAAAGGAAATATTTGAGGGTTTTCTGCGTTTTCCCATAAATTATTAAATATTTGGATCAGACGCATTGGCGCCATATTAGTTTTGGGCCAATCAGGTCAGCGGTATATTTGCTTAGTAAATTTTAGACCCCGCCGTGCATGTTTTATGCCTTCGCAGGAATAGACCCCGAGTTAGTCTGGAAGAAACCTCTTTTTAATGACCTTCAGTCACAGAAAGAGGCCAGTGTACTTCAACCCAGGGTAACTGCTCCCCAGGGGAGAATAACAGATTAACTTAAGGTGTTTGTTATATGTATGTAACGTTCTTGTTTGTGTTTATTAACATGCACTTGTGCTAATCCTATTATTCATAACTGACTCAATGTGCTTGCTACATAAACGTTTGTTCTTGCTTGTGCTTATTAGCATGAACTCGTGTTAATACCATTATTCATAGCTGACTTAATGTGCTTGCTATATAAGCGTTTGTCCTTGTTTGTGCTTTCTTAACATGTTCATAGTATATTTTTGATTAGCTGACTTAATACACTTGTTGTATATGTATATAGAAGTTAGTTATTAAGTGCTGTGTGGTAAATATATTTTATTCTTGTATATACTGATTTGTGTGTTTGCAGGATACAGGTAGTACCCTGGAGTCAAGATCAATAAATTTAAATGATCTACAAATTCATATGGAAATAAGAAATTTAGAAATGCTGAATATCTGTAATTACTTCGTAACAATTTTTTTGACGATTATAAAAGCTTATATATCTAATAATAAAATACACTGCACTATTTATTTAAATAAACAATTAATTTTTGCAATATTAATAAATGTTCAAATCAGTACAGTATAGCAAAATCACGAGGCGTATATTAATTAAGCTTAAGCTCTATTCGTAAATGTTGGTTGTCTGAATAACATTCCAAATGTCAGACGATTCTTGTGCATTGTGCACATCCCGTCGACTAGGGTCAGCCAAGCTCGAGCATTCACTCCGGTGACACGCAGCATGGCTCAAAATTTAGTTTGAGCGAGTGACTTGCAAATCGCCATAAACATGGCAAGGTAACCAGGTGCTGGAAAGCACTTGTCTTCTATTATGTTTCTGATAATGGTAAGCAAAATAAATTATTATTATGTAGACTAAATGATCTTATTGTAGCTCTAAAGAAATTATCGATTTTTAAGCTCACAACTTACATATTATTAATTTTTAATCTCACAAACATACATATTATCAACTATTAATCTCATTCAAATTTCCGATTTTTAATATCACGAATGTACAAATTATTAATTTTTAACTTCATTAATTCATGATTGATAAGGATACGAATTTACAGTTCAGATATCATGTCTAAATTTCAGAGTTTACCGATAAATAATCTTGCTTTAACAGAAATTAAAGGAGTCGAAAATGATGTACTTTGGTTAGCCCGTCCGTCACATGGATTGATTTATCTTTCGATTACTTCAATAAATTGCACAACTACTTGATGTTAATGGTTCTCTATAATGGTCCAGTATAATACACAGTTATGCATTTAATTTGTAATTACTCCAGAAGAAGAAGATTAAGCTTACGTTTTGTAAGCGTAGATGTGTAAAGTCCAATGTCACTTGTTTGTCGAAGAATTGCAGGTTAACACATGTGGTTTCGACAAGGTATTTGTTTCAATGAAGTACAGAGTACCAGTTGCTAAGGTAAGCATTTTTCTAACAACTTGACCTGGCAACAGCTGTTCGTATAACTTGACAGCATAGCGAATAATTAAAAATAACATTGTAACATTTTACAACTTTTGTTTTACAAAGTAACTATGAAAACTTTTGTTGTTCGGAATTTACTATAGTATGAATTACGGGTTACATTTGATATTACTGCAAATAATTAAGATTACGAATATCTTTATTTAATCATGAAAAGTATTTTATTTAAATTCAGTGACGCATCAAGTAATTATGAGAACTAATTTTATTTATCCTTGAATATTTAACACATATTTGTAAACCAAGGTAACAGATCTGTGTATTTTGGGTAATTAATTTAAAAAGCTTCACAGTCATGTTTAATACATTATTAATATTTTGATTCATAGTAAAGACAATCATAATTTTTGTATTTAAATATCTGCGTCTAAAAGATTAAGATTAGACCACATTATTGATGTATATTTTGTATATAAAATTTTATCACAAAGAAGGCTGTTCCGTTTATAATGTAAATAATTTATAGCTAAATTTTATTTCTGTCGAGTTTGTTGATTATTTACATTCGCCGTGGTATATTTAAATTTATTAGAGTAAAATTTCCATGGTTTACTGGAAGCACGCGCCAACAAGTGCCGCGAGTGATAATCATTATTCCGCATGTACAAAACACAGTATTGACTGAAAAATCCACGAAGCAAGAGAGAATCGATTTGTCGTTCGAACGGTCCACATCACAATTTTACATGTTCTACATAGAATAAATTATGAACCGCTTTTCGTCCGAACCGCTATTGAAATAAATGTGCTTCGCGTCACCCGCAAAAGACAGAAGAGATGTTACATCGTTTTTTTCGTTGGCACGGCTTCATAGATCTCCAGGTGAATGCTTTTAGTAAACGTTTGATTTGGTTAAAAATATTAATTATTTGTTGTTTGTTAAACTATCACTTAAATTTCATATACAATTCACTTTTCTCTCCTAATTAGCTATCGCAGTTTACCGCAATATTCTACAAAGGTTAAATTTAATTAAAGACATCATATAATTTAATTGAACAACTGTTTTATTTTGGACAAGTGAGTCCAAATGTAGGGTTAATTGAGTTAGAAGGTAAAAGCATATATATATACCCTTTTATAAAAATTAAGTTTTTAGCTGTGACTTGATAAAGAGGCACTAAACAGCACTTTCAAGAGGTTTAATATCTAAATTTCCCTTTATAATAATGTTTAAATTATTGGTATTAATAGCTACATCTTTTTTTATGATATAAGATAGCAAGAGTGCATCTCTTGCGTCCTTCGTTATTATATTAACACAATTTTTTTTACAGTTCCTGCTTTAGCAGTAAAGACGATTTTTTCCTCTAAAGACTTCCAAGTTCTCCCTTAGGGCAAACCCATGTTTAAAAATTCCAGGACTTGGTGGTGCCCCTTTGCACCCCTATTTAGTATTTTAGAGTCAATCAAGTAATTAATATTTTTGTTGTAAAACCCATGACCACTCCTCATAAACTCTACCCGAGGAATAGACCCCTAGCTTAGTCGGAAGAATGTAGATATCATTTCATTAAAAGGAGATTGAAATCACTGGCTATTGTAAAAATTAATTTGAGTTAGTTTTTTGGTATGTCCAGTGTAGTCACTAGTAGATCGTTTTACAGAGGCCCAGTGAGATAATAGTAGATCGTTTTAACTTGAACATACAATTGATTATACTACTCAATTCAGTAAAATACGCATTAACTACAAAAAAATATTTAAATTTGCACATTATCCAAATCAATAATCAGGAGATTATTGATTTTCTCAAACTTGTCCAGTTTGAATTAGCAACTTTCCACTGCTTTAAATTGTTTCATCTACATATCAATGCTTCTGTGCAGTGTTGTTCATAACCCGGTTCATGTTTACATAATCGTGGATTTCCTCCGACATTGAACTTTAAACTAGGAATCGTGTTTTTTTGTGTTGTATTAAGACATGTGAGGTCGAGGATTGTCGTGATACAATGCTCAGTGACGTGTCGTAGTGCAATGTTCCGAATTCATAGTTCTTCCTTTCTGCAAATTATCAATCATGAAAATTGAGATTGTCCTAAAAACCAAAGAAGAGAACAATCAACTGATGAAATGGCTAATTAAAATTTTTAGCTTTGGTGAACCTACAAGTCGATATTCCATTCGCTGCATTACTATAGTAAGATTTAAAAATTTGACAACAAACCTTTTCAATTTTCTTTAATATCCAAAGAAGTTTCAATTAACATCACTAGTAAAATTTATTGTAAATCAGCGAGTGTACACCAGATTTTTGTTGAAACAGTAGTTATTTACTGTCCTTTTTATGCAGTATTTATTTACAAACATAACTCAAGAATTCTACATACCTGCACTTGTTGTTGTGCTTCCGTCCCATTAGGTGTAAGAGGTCTTCGTGCTCCGCTGCTAGCAGTTTGTTGGATAAGGTTGGCTGGTGCTGGATATACCCATGGACCAACTCCATAATACTGTGGAACACTTGCAGTTATAAGATATGGTTCTTGTTGAGGATTTAGCACATATGGTGCTTGAGGAAATGCTGCTTGTTGATGCTGGGCAAGGTATTGTTGTTGTTGTTGAAGTAGTTGAAGCTGTGCTGCTGTAGGGTTTGCTGCAGCTTGTGTTTGTTGAGAACGGAACAATTGCTATAATTAAAAACAAAAAAATCAATATCTAACATAGTATTCCAAAATACTTATTGTTAAAGTAAATTCACAACAGATACAATTTACAAGAACAAGTTCAAGTAAAAAATATATCTAGGCAAATCATTCAACAACTTCCTTTGACAGTTAAATTAGAGGCAGTTCTTGATTTAAACTTAGGTTTTCACACTTAACAAAACTTTAAATAACATAATTAAAAGCAATTGCTGTCTTTATTTAGTTCCAATTATGTGCAGAGGATTTTTCCCAACCAGTTTCACAATAAAATAGACTGCAATATATTTGCAACAGAAATTATTTTAAATGTGATCGTGCCATATACTTGGTTTGCTCAATAATTGACAATATCTTAAAACAACTTTTATTGTTGAAATTCATTTATTGTAAAGGATCTTTGTAAAAATTTGTTACACTTTTGCATATGTTCAAAATAATATTAAAATCACTTTGCCATTCCGAAATTGCTATCTGAAAACAATTTCTGAAAGCTTCAGCTATACCTTCGGAAGTTAAAGATCTTTGATAACACAATCTGTTTTTTTTACATACAATATAAAGAAGATACTGGGTGCTACATAGTACACAATTCATCAATTTGATGTTTTAAGTGCTCAAATATATAGCTGTATGAATCTATTTGTGTGTTTTGCATTGCCATTTGGTTGATGGAGTTTTAAGGTGTAACCATTTGCTTCCTAGCATTTCAGCTGCCAACAACTTTGATCGGAGTTGTTCCATATTATCGATTCCCATGTGTCCTATTTGCATTTTGTGGCACAAAAGCTAACTTTGCATCATCTTCTTTGAAGTCATTAGCCACTAAAACCTGTCTACAATTGAACTTATTGAATCAACAAAATACAGTGGCTCTGTGCGAAGCATAATCATCAAAAATCAAAGTAAGTTGACCTGTTAAAAATCATTATTTCATTGTACAAAAAATTAATTTTTCCTAGAGGTAAACACCACACAGTAAAAATAACATATGTGACAAGATGTTTCGAGTTCAATTATCGTCAGAAATATCATGCTTTATAGGAAAATGTTAAAATTCACATTGAAAATTGAGTTACTATATCACAATATAGTGTGCAAATAGGAATTGAGTTTCAAAACCATTAATTACTAACGTAATAAACTTTTATTATCAAGTTTTCTTTATAGATATTTACCATTGAAATTTAGATTTCGGTCCTGACTACGAATAATACTGAAAATAGGATATGCCAAGCACCTGTATCTTAATAATTCAAACTGCCAATATTTAGTGGACTTATTAACTCACTCCACTTTGTTAAGTTTCGAATGCCATTTAATAAAGTTGCAAATTCTGTCTAATAAGTAAAAATGTTTCTAAATTGCGAGGTATCAAGGTAATGTTAATTATTGATATGCTAACATGTAATTTAATATCTTTATTTTTAATCTATTATCCTATAAATATCTATTAAATTATTTGCATCCACATTGATCAGTAGCATCTTGAGATTTAGAATTTTACTAAACTCCTTGAAAGCAAAGTACAAATTTTTCACATACATGACATTTATTTGGGAGACCTATGACTTAACCTTACATCGAAAAAAGGCTACATAACTTTTGATAAAACAAATGCTAGCCATAATATTTCAGGAATACCATTTCTGGTACTCAAACTTATAATCACGGGTGTAATATTTAAACCCTCCACTTTATTATTACAGATCTCGTTCACAGCTTTGTACATTTTGTAATGTATCTCTGCACAAATTTGTACAAAAATACATCAAACTCAATCCTACCAAAATGGAGTTTGCATAATGGTGAATAAATATTGCAGTTCACATTGAAACGTATGCATCCTTGATCTAAAAGATTGTATGAATTACTCTGATATACTTGAGACTGCAAGACTCATATCAATACAAGTGTTTTTTTTTGTAATAATCACAAAAATTCATAACAGACTTAAAAATCGTCTATAAATGCCTACAGATAGGATAGATGTAAATATGTCCATACAGACATTGCCTTACATTCTGTTAAAACACCTCTAGAATATTGTAAAAAGTAGAATTATAATACGAAATTCCCACAATATTTCTCTCTTGTAAAATATTTCTCTTTTGTAATATATTTTGAGGAAGCATTTGTGCAGTTACTTTAGTTTGCAGATTACTATACAGGAAGTTCAATAACATATAATTATGTTGCCACTGCTGCGTTAGTGTCGTCTTGTTAAGTTTTAGACATTTCTAAAACATAAATGCACGTGAGAAATTTATCTATGTATTTAGGAAAAAGACCTAACAAATTCGACATACTCCAATGAACAGAGGTTCTAGACAAGTTCAGAGTTTAATGACCAGTACATCCTTGTAATTAACACAAGAATTTTTTTTATTTCCTTGTTTGTTAAAATATCTTCATACATTTAGCTCTACCTGTCGGTAAACATCATGCAAGCGTGAAAAAGAATATTAAGATTTTTAATTATGCAGTTCAAGTTATACACTGGTATTCGAAGAACAATTTTCTCTTGCTAAAATTAAATTATTTTTAAAACTGGTGTAGTTACATTATAAAACAAAAGAAGTGAATGTCATTTATTTAGCGTTTGTATTTATTTTTTCCTAATTTTTGGCTAACCTTTGTTGACAAAAAAAATTTTCTATTCTGCAAATTATATTTTTTAATTATGTATTATAAAAACCGATTTTGCAAAGTCTGTTATGCGCTAAATCACTTTTCAATTTGCTTTTATAAATCATTAATGATTTAGGCTATTATGTATATTGCGTATTATACTTCTTTAAGTGAGTTCTGGTGAGTTCCTACGATATTTCATAGCAACAGTTTTTAATCGCATGAAAACCCCGGTAATAGGACTTTCTCTACAGGGCTTGCGGGGTTGTGTGACGTTTTTGGAGCAATCACAACAAGTGTGAGAGGAGGAGGTGAACATTCTCAGTAATTGGAATTCATTACCTAGGTGGCAGTGCTTCAATACATACATATCTTTATATTAAATACTCGAGGGAAGTGCATTAAAAAATGTGGTAAAATTTGGCTATCTATCCTTACCCTTATACTGTTTGTACTTTTGTGCCATTCCCAGTAACGTATTAGCAAGAAGAAAGACACTCACCAGAGCAATCCCTAATTTTTTTTCCCTATCACTATAGATTATACCTTATCCAATATTTCCTTATTAGCATAAATTTTATAATTTATTGTTCTCAGGTCTTGTCATGATATCGAATTATTAGGACTCATCTTAGGTGATGTTCACAGTGTATGATTTAGTTTGGGGAATTACAAAATGATTTGTAATAACTTTGCTCTTAAGAAAAAATTGCATATTCACTGTTGTGACAATAAGAAATTTTAATTCCATATTTTGAATGATTTTAGACACAATTTATTATTTTTCTTTTTTTCCCATTTTTTCTCTTTATCCTACTCTATAATTTTGTATGCCAACAACAGTTTTTTGCTTTCCTTTAATTACCCAGCAAGGAGCTGTCGTAAACTTATGATGAAGTTGAATTAGTTGTTTAATTTTTGTTTCTAAATTTTACTTTTAAGTAGTTGTCCTTTAGTTTTTATTGATATCTCTCATTTCAGGTTTTTTTAAATAGTTAAAAAGTTCAGCCCTAACGTTTATCAAGGCTGCTTCTATCTATCTAAGTAAGTTTGAGTTTGTTAAAAAGTTGTAATATTTATTTTTGTTACATAAACGTCTCTTTTTTGGGAGATTGTCTTATAATTAGATTGACTATCGCCTTGTTTGACTATCTGCTTGCAAAGCAGAAGCGCTTTGATGCTATTGAAGAAGCTCCATGAGCTGGTTGCCAATTATATCTGCTGTGATATTGAAGCCTCCTGACTTCTCTATACAACATATGCAGAATTTCTAATCTAAATTTAAGTGTCCACTTTCTTGACTATTTTGTTTAATAGAACATTAAAAACTCTCATACTCGATTATATTAGTATATTAACCTTTACTAAAAATTTTAAAGTACAAATATTTACAAATAAGATAGAGAAAAATGAAAATTAGTGCAGCATAAATCACATAAGAATTATAAGAAAAAACCAATGTTTCAACTTACACACAGGATAAACTTACGTTGAACTTCCATCTCAGAGTATACTCTCACAACGGTACTTACTCCTTAAAAAATATACATTTTATAAAAACACGAGTAGATAGACCCTTTTTTTAAATAAATAAATTTCCTATTTTAAATTAATTAAACTTTAAAGTTACCACTTCTCATAATAAAACTATTAAACATCAAATGCAGATTAGAATATTTTCATAGTCTTTTACACCAAAAAAATCACAAATCTTAAATGTAATCTAACCTTTCATCTCTAGTGTCTTGAAATAATTCCTGACTCGGCAGTTTTCAATACTTTAAACTTCAACACTTGAAATGTAACTGCTTTTTATATAGAAATCTCCTCTTTTAAATCACTACTAAACTTTCTTTACAACGGAATTGCTTCTTCAATAAAATACACAAAATTTTCCCAGCATAAAGCCAAAAACATTAATTAGCAACGCACTTAATTGCAGTAGAATTAACTTAAATAGAATTTAAGTGAAGTTGCATAAAACGGATTTTGAACTTGTACAAGGATTTGAAGAGAATGTGAAACCTAAATATACACCTATTACTTAAACTAATTTAAATTATGCAGACTAATTACGATTTCCCAAAATCGGCAAAATCAACCAACTGCAAAACATATTATAACATTCGCAATACTTGCACTAAATTTTATTACACGATAATTTTTAAATTATTTTGCTTGTTTTCAAAATAACACAAATAATACTTTCAAAAGCAACAATATCATAAGAAAATATGCTATATTACCCAAGTACTACACTCGTTACCAGTCACGTAATTCAGACCAATAGCAAACGCTTTAGTTCAAAACAAAACATATCATTCGTGGAGCGCTCTCATCAATGCAAAATCGGCCTGCTTTACGATATGTAAATTCCAATCATTTTACTTATTTATCTCTGCAAATGTTCTTTCATAATCAGAAAATTAATTTCCATAACTCTGCTTACCATGTAAATGTTGGCACTTTTTCAATAGAATAACGGGCAAGTATGTGACTATTTCTTTGAAGCACTTTATATTGAGAATAAATACAAATTTTCAGTGAAATGAATAACTTTTTCTCGGTAAAAATATCTGTCCATTTAGCTAATATAAAGCGATTTAGAGTTGTCATCAGCAATCCCGGTAGTGTAATTGGTAAATACGTTAACCGTGCTAGCTAAAGATACAGGTTCAAATCCTACCTGGACATTATATTTTCTATCTTTCGATTACTAGCTCGATTTGAAATGATCATTTAGACTGCATAAAAGTCTAAGTTATTAATTCATCTTATTCCATTATAAACAACAATACTGTTCCACAAATTTCATTCTATTAAAGTACTAAAATCCGTAAAGTGGCACGTAACGCCAAACCAATAAAAATAGTTCAATTCATAACAAAAGATTTCGTTCGTAAAGCGCTCTGATTAATTCGAAATCGACTTCAATTGCGATAAGTATATTCCCATCCTTGCAATTTCAAATCGCTTTTTACGTTAAATTTCCGAAATCGATTGATTTCTGCAAGCTGTATATAAATTGTAATTTCCAATTACCTTGTTCTACTTCTTTAGCTAGAAGCACTCTCTAAAGTTTCTAACCTAAATAACTTTACACTTTTTATGTTATTTTAAATCATATGAACTTTCATTTAACAAGTTCGATTACATTCCAATTGAAATGAGTATTCATTTAAGCCTTCGATAAAATTTTCTTAAGTGTTTAGTACAACGGTAAATACTCGGAACATTCTATAATAGTGTGCTTCATTAGTCATATTATAAATTCCCTAAAATAAGCAAACATCTGCTAATCGTTACACCACTTTTAATAGGTTCTTCAAAAAACTAGAAGCTTCTTCTTATGATTTTTTGAAATACATACTAACCATCTGCACCGTAAATAAAAGCTTCTAATGGTACTGAGAAATTCTATCAACGTGGTATTTCGTTTTCATACAAGTGTTCAGCTCACTCAAGTTTATGAGTAATAAAACCGTCTCCATATTATTTCATTCTCGGTATTGTAGTTCGAAATAATAAATCGCTATCGTTTCTGTAACTGATAGTCAACCTGTTACACATTTTACTCCATAATGCTGTAAAGAGGGTTGTAAACTTAACCATTTAAACAAACGTCGCTTTTCCATGCACACAAATTCATAGAAGTCATTATAGTATATTAAGGCATTTTGCTTTCTTTAATTGGCTATAGTTTGCAAGTCGTATTCTAGGAATATTTTGCCGCTGCTGTTTGAAAAATATCTAGCAGGTGTTGTTCGCAGAATATTTAACGTTCTATCGTTCCGAAATGTTTGTGGAAACAAAACACATTTGTTTTCTATCCCTATAAATACAGATTGAATTTTGAAAGCAGGTGATTCTATATAGCGTCCTTTTACCGCAAAGGAACTCTGTAACGTCGCGATTGAAATTAGAATGCATTGTTTTACTTAGTGTTACAGCCGAACTTAGTTTAATAGAGCATCCAGTTCGTCGGAAAGTGCAGCATGCACTTCACAATCCACTACGATGGTACCTGAGGCAAACAACTACCCGTCTTAAGGTACATTTATTCTGTTTTCTTTTTCTTGACGTTTCTGTGAAATACATACACTTCTTTTGTTGGTTGATGACTACGTAAGTGCTTTAGCTTTTCTTACTCGTGGTTACACTATAATTACAGACTTCATGCTAAAAATTTATTTTCACGTGATAAGTGCACAAGAGATTACGTGATTGGTTTTAAGTCACCATTAGTTTAAACCGAAGATCGCGTTAGAGCAATTTTTACTGTTTTCAAATTAATACTAACGTCAACAACATGTTTACAAATTACAAGCTAGAATAGATTAACATTTTGTTTATTTCAGTTAGAATTACGTTATTTCTTTTAGAAAGTGCACTTCACAGAGCAGGTAAAAATACTATACATATTATGTATAATTTTCTTCTTGTATATATTTAGGATTGAAAACATTCTGTTAAGTATATTTGTATACGTGATTTAGATTTTAGATCTACGTATATGTCTATGTTGTGTTATAGGCGAGTTGACGCTCTTGTTTCCATTATGTTGTAACAGAACGATTACGTAATTGTTCGATTTGGTCTATGTAGATATTCCGTTTTATACTATGTTTAATTAACGGTATGTAAATAAATCTACTTGTTGAGGTTTCCAATGTTTTTTTCTATGTATCCCACCCCACTCTACGACGTTTCGAGCTAGCACGAAATCCAATTCTTTTGGATTCCTATTCTACCCTTTTATTTTGTTGCGCTATTCGGTATGAGTGATTCTCCTTACGTACTTTGTTACTTTCTTTTCTGTCTGCACGAAATACCGTAACACGCTTCAAGTGTTTTTCTTTGAATAATAAAATTCAAATTCGTTTCGACATTGATGTTATCGTGCAAATTTTGGCCTATTATTTAACGAATTAACTACAGCGTACGCGACTTATCCTCATAGCATCTTTACATTAAGAATTTATGCAAATTTGTTTCAGCAAAACGAAAGAATCTTTCTTATTAAAACTTCTACGTAAATACTGCATAACTGGGATGAGTAAAATGTGCATCTATTTAACAAATACAAAATGTACACGTATATACACCAATATTCTTAAAGAAAGTTTGCTCTTTTGTAATTAATCATTTCAAATCGGGATTTCTCTCTTATTGGCCAAGATGGCACCTTTTTCTCAGAATTATATATATATATATATATATATATATATATATATTGACGTAAAAAGAAGGTTACGAGAAGTCATTGAAACCCAAAACCTACAAATTAAGCCCACCCAAATATAAAAGAAATCGGAAAGAATAGGAATTTCCAAAGATTCATTGTTCCACCCTGTGTATAATATAAACATGTTGTAAATACATAGCCATTAAAGTGCAAAGCGAAAACACTCCTCATGTATTTAAAAGCTCCAATTTTAAATCAATAATACAACCATGTGTACAAATTTAAGCCATTTATTTTTATTTATCGTAAAACACTTTAAAGGACAAATAAAGCAATTAAAGCTTTAACTGATTCCCGTGTGTGTATAACTAATTCATTTTTAAATAAAGAATTTTTACCAAATTTTCGAGATTAAAAAAGAGAATACGTTAATTACTAAGAAATATCGTATACATTAATTAAATAAACAAACGTTTATTCTAAGAAACCGCACGAACACTAAATATCCATAAAATCCATAAGAATTAATTTTATAGCTATCGCTTTTACTGTAGGAAGGAATGCGATGCCACGATCAACTCGTGTTGAACAAGGACAAACATGACGCTTTACTACATAAGTAAATCACGCGATTCGACAATAAACAGAGATATTCTCAGATATCTTACATCATAAGTGAATAATCTTTCGAATTATATCGTGTAAAATCTAGAAACAGTGACGTAGTCAAAAAATAAACTGTATATAAGCGGGAACTTTATTAAAGAGATTCGTTCGATTCAATTCACTGATAAAGTCGTGAACATGTTACTTGGAGAAAAGTCGTTTTAATTAGTATGCGGTATGCATACAGTATTTAATATTTAAGATGTAACTGTGAATAAAGAAGTAATTCATAAAACGTAACTCTGCATAAATATGTAAGATATTTCCGATACAAACGCTACTTTATATCTAACTAATTAATTAAATCGAAGATGCACTTTTGCAAACTGTTGTTCTAAATGTAAATTTTAAATAATATGGGCGATCTTGTAGCTGAGCTTTTGACATCAATTTAAAAATAGAAGTAGTAGATATTTACTACCGTTAATTACTAGCAGTTTTTGGCCAAACACACTTACAAGCGTGGTAATAAAAAATAGGCAAATTAACCAGCTATTTATTAATTAAGAAAGGATTTGTAAATTTTACGAAAGCTTAGATAAGGATCATATTAGTAATAATTTAGGAATAATTGTATGTTCAAATTTAAGCGGTAAACTGTTCTATAGTGTTGTATGAAAGAAAATTGTTTTTGAATGCAGAGATGCTTTATGATATTGCTGTGCTTGATTTCATTTTGTGAATTCCATTACTTCCATTGAGCTAGCCAGGCAAAAAATAATTAGAAAGGAAGGTAAGTCTGTAATTTCAAATTTTCCATTTTTGTAATCTGTCACGTCACTTTTAGGGATGTTCCTACTCACAGACGTTATCACAGCTAATTGAGCGACGCTCCAAGGTGCGATCGTTGTCATATCACTCATTTAGCGGCGCTTCTACGTGCAGTCGTTGTCATATCACTAATTTAGCGATGCTCAACACGAGGCGTTATCACAGCAATATATATTACCGTGGTGCTTCTGTCTCTGCGCTCCGAATTAAATTAAACACTACACCAGTGTGAAAAACGCAAATATAATGAGTCCACATCATCTTTCTCTAACAAACAATATTCTGAATCAAATGTTGTTCAAAATCTCTTTCTCGCAAACACAGGGCTCATTTAATCTCCACACTACTACCCTAATAAACAAATTTTTAAACATATGATAATTATTCAGGAACAAATCTTTAATTAGATTCTTATTATAATTACTATACACAGCAGTTATTTTCAGATAGTCATCTAATTGAATATCCCAACCTTTAACCGCGATAAACATGCTAAATTCAGGATGTTTAATACACCTTATGTAATCACAAATACTTTACACAGATTTGCAACCTCAAAAATTATTTAAATGACGTACACAAATCTACTACAAAATTTGTCTTTTAAAAAATCACTCCACTGAATGAAATAGCTAATATATCTGACCCGTGAGGCTAAGCGTCCTAACGTTGTTTGTTTTCAAATTACCAGTCTACTCTTCCAAAAATAACGATTACCAATTGTTATGAATTAATAGCAATGCTCCGTTCTCTCTGAAAATCGATTAACGAAGCACAACCCCATACAAAATTAATCTACCCAGCTCTTATAAATCATTACTAAATCATTTATGTAGTATACTTTCATTTAAAACTAACTATTAATCTTCAAATATTTGATTAAAAGTCCAATCTTGAAATTAGTAATAATTTGTATTAAATTGTTGATCTTGCATTTTTAATATATTTTAAATAATCATTCTGCGTACGAATTTAATTACGTAGCAATCTAGATTGTGGACAACATCATGCTTGCGTCGGCATCCGAACTAATACTGAGCTCTCTACTGCTACCCGGATTGGTTTTAAATAGACCAATTCCCTTCTGACATCAGTCTTCTGATAACGTTCCACAACGTACACGCGTCTCTTCTCCTCGCTTTATCGTATCTCCCAGAATTTGTGGTCATTTACAAATACATTTGACATAGAATATAAGTTTCTATTTAATAATTGAAACTGTTCAATAATTGAAATTGATAAAATTAATACGTTTTAACTTAGACGCGCGTCCGTTTGTTAATTACAAATGAAAATTCTTTTAGAATATTAAAGATTTGCACTAAACATAATTATATGAAAAATACGTCCTTCGATTATTAAATTTGAATGAAATTTTCTTTTAGAACCATATTTTATATGTCAAACGTAACTAATACACATTCGTACATTTCATTTCACAATCATGTTCTTAATGTCCTATATGTAAATAAATGGATAGATACGTTGCTTCTTTTCGCATTTTTTCGAATTTATAAAATAAAATCTTTGTGATACGTTTTTATATGACTTGGCTATGACCTTTAATTACAGTAATAAATATAATCTTAAAAAGCGTTATTCAACTAAGGAACAATCGGTGATTATAAAAATCTGCATTTACGGCAGTAAAATTATTTAAATGAGGTCTTTTAAATACCGACATTTTAATTAATTAAAAATGAAGAACGAGTTGAACTAATTTCTTACGGACCTATTTGTATGAATCATAGTTATCAAAACAGTATCAGACTACATGACAAAGCAAGGGAAGGCGTTAAGTGTCCACACCGAAACTATGAATGTTGTTGTCTTTTCAAAGATTTAATTACATACCAAATGGAGGTGAACTCGCAGTTAAAGATGACCATCAAAGCGGAGTAATAACCAGATCCGTTAGTCGAACACGGACTACCTGCCCTACATACTTGAATGTTAAAGAAAAGAAGGTAAAATGTAAAATACTAATAGTTTTGTACGTTTTGTATTAAAATGGAATGCTGAAATGCAGTTTATTATTTTTGTAAGGAAAAAACTGGACTACATTTAAAGTACTAATTATTTTCCGTACGAACTTAATTATTAATGTCCGAAACTCTTTCTCCCTCTATCTCTCACCAAATGAAAAATAAAAATTTCAAACATGTGTAATTAACCTTGATAAGTAATTTTAAATTTGACAATGTACAATACCATGTACTTAAAGGTGATAATTTAAAGAGTTGGAATTTCGATAAGTACATTTTCTACTACAATGCGTTCTTGCTGTGGGAAAATTGAACTTTATGGACATTTAATGTTAGAATGATGTACATAAAGCTTAATCGTTTTATTGTATTTTCTAGAATGGCAGTAACAATTGTAAATACTGAATTCATCCACTATACACAAGTTGTGTATCTACTTGTATGAATAACCATATAAATGAAAGAATCATTTTTAACAGTGATTTCTTCATATTAAAAAACTCATTCTTCCAAGTAATAATTATGGGTTTTTTTTATTAACTTATAGAATATGAATTAACTAAATAAAACGAGGAGGCAAATCTGCGTCGTTCCTAACAACTTTTTCTAGTAAAATATTTTATAATCACCAATTTAAAGATATGAGAACGTTAATTCCTGTCGGTATTTGATTTAACTAGGTTTCTATAACAATTTCATCTCAATTTAATTAAAAGTAAACATTGCTTAATTTAATTAAAAACCGTGTCATTTCAATTTAGCTTTTACGTTGTAAACAAGCACACCTGTACTCTAATAACGTTTCCATATTTGATAATAACCGGAAAAAAAGTAAGCACAAACTATGACTTGCATACATTAAATGAGCTCCACCTTGAAAATGTTAATAGACAAACTAAAATTTATGTATTTAAATTGATAATAAACACGAATCACTTAATTTCCAAAAAATTATAAACTACAGACTCGTTCACTATTCAATAGAAATTTGTAATTCCGATATGCGCCTCTGATTCTAACCATTGTGTGAGGCATCCACTTGTTTAGATAGCAAGTTGTAACATTTTTATTTTCAGTCATAATTTAATAGCATTGAATTACAAGAAAAATGTGCTAAGCGTGCATTGTTCCTTAGGAATCTACTTATATTAATATATCTGTGTCGCATAAAGCTATTCCCAAGCACATCTCTATTTGTATGTTTCGTGTTCCCCCCTATGACGGCGCGACCACTCGGCTCTGGTTTCGACAAGTCAGTGGGCCGCTGGCAACAGCTTTGTTAAGATGTATTTTCGGCTGGAGGCTGGCAACCTTCGCATCAACTATTAATCGTTGGGATATCTTCTAATAACGCGCGACCTGTAGAATGCGACAACGTAGAATGAAACATGCAGAATTCGTCAACTAGAATCCAAGAAAAAGTTAAGAATTACCATTATGTAGGAACAGTCGATTTGAAAATTGCCTAATAAGAATTTGTTTGATAAGAAATTATGCATGTTAATTTGGATGCAGTAGTATCAAATTAGAATGGCTGGTAACCTTGTTTAAAGAACGGAACTCCCGCCATAATTTTTCGTGAAGGAACAAATAGCAGTTGGGTTCGTTATTAGTTGTAAGATATTTCTTGCATGTGTTTTAAAGGTTAGAACACGTAAACTTGATATTATGTTTATAACACGTAAATTGTGTAAATTTCAATTTATTGTTGAGCTGGTTTTATAAGCCGTAAAACGAAATTTTGTCGGAATAGCTTTCTATAATAACATGCTTTGTTCCATATGAACCTTCGATAAGTTTAACGTATGTTTTCGACGTCATATTTTTCTGTTTTGCACAGTTGACAGATGTTGTCTTAAAAGCAGATGCTTTGTGCAGCTGTAATGGAATTTAAACAAACATACCTATTTTTGTAATCAGCTTTTATCTATACATAAATTATTAAACGTAAATATAAAAGTTCAAATTCTCATTATGTTTGGTTCTAGTAATTTGTAATCTACCTGAAAAGATCTGCCCAGGTTAGAACGTAATTCACTGTGCTATGCTTACAAATCATTATCACTTTAATATTTATAACAAGTTCATGTTTAAAGTACAGTTGGTTGCTTAATGAAAAAAAAAAGGAAAGTCAAAACTTTAACTTTGATGTAGTTGATTATGACAATTTTTTGTTACAAGTTCCGATATTTTAAAAGAGTTTTTTAGTAAACAATTAGTTCAAAATTTAAGGCTTTTATTTTGGTCAAATGCGATCAAATCTAATTACATAAAGATAAAATTTTTCTGAGTAATAATTTGATGCCAATATTATATTGGAAATACTTTTTTTATTATTTCTTTATATACTTTTATAGGACACAAATGATGTTCTACTTTTTTATTTATTTAACCTTTGCAATTTCTTACAGGAGCTGCGTCTTATTTTAATAAGACGGGTTTTTGTTAACGAAGGCGATCATTTTATCTTTGGGTTTCCACGTCCGCCCTTAGAACTGTGCTTTGCAATTATCGTAATTATCTCAGGACATGGTGGCGCCTATTTGACTTAGCTTAACTTTGGTTTGCAAACAGAATTCGACTTACCCCCCCACTTCTCATTGCTCTAACCAGAAATAGACCCCCTAGCTATGTCGGAAGACTTTTGTTCACTAGCGCCTTAATGTAGAAGAAATAAAGTTTCAATGACGCCGCAACGTTTAGGGCCCCAAAAAAAAACAACAAATAAATAACAACAAAAATTGGTTCAAGGTAGAAACAATTGCTGCACTCATAAGTGAGTAAAGGTTGATATTCACCACATGTGTTCGTTTTTTACATGATAAATAATCAACTACTTATAAACTAATTAAACATAATTGAGAAAAATATTTATACAAATTCAATTTCCATTATTATATAGTTACGAAATTCATACCAACTCTAATCCATACATTCCAGCCCGATCACTTTTATGAATTGAAGTTATCCTATCTTACATTTTGGCTTCTAATTGTACATATTTTTGTTTGCATGTTCTTCATATTCTTATTTCCGCGCTGTCATTAAAGAACTAATAATTTTTTCGCTAAACCGTCTCAATAATAAATTATTTTATGACCACGCTGAAGTTACTTCTCTTACTGCTCAATGCGTAATCGCAAAGCCAATTTATAACTTTAAAAACCATACTGCCTTCGTGCCAAAACCAGACATCAAAATCATAAGGGATTTTTTTTATATTTCAATTGATAAACGACGTAATACTACCAGAACCCTGATAACGAAAACCTTGAACGTGACTAAACAACTGTAAACATACCATTAAATAAGAAATCAGTACAACCAACCATTTCTTATTTGTATATAGAGTAATTTTAAATACTACAAACTAACCTTGAACCGTGTCGCTACCTAAAACATCATTTTATCGATATGAATATTGGAAGACAGATAATCACTAAATTTGCAAAGAATTATAGAAGTTATCAAAACTCGCACAACACTAAAAAACTACAAGTGGTTATTCCATAATCAATGAATTTAATAATATTGCATTTCTGAAATAAAACCCAAAATTCATATGTACTACAAGAATAATTTGAAATAGTTTTGTTCAAAAATAATTAAGTACATCTTAAATACTGTAACAAAGGCGTCGAAATGTCTAGAATCGAAAGGTACAAAGCCATTAAACCAGCATTAGGTTGATTGACAGTTAGAAGGGTGCACTTAAAGGATCATAAAAGTATACAAAAGTGAAGAATTTAGAAAGTTTGCGAACAGTTAAATTACGTAGATAAAATCGCATAGGTCGGCAGAGCAATCGATTTTCAATCGAAGTGTGATGCCACAATTGAGGGGGTCCAGTTACAAAAGTCACATTCTCCCATATAATCAAATATTTGGAAATTTGATAAAGCTTCTGTGCGATTATTCTAAAACGCTACCGTTATAATTTTATTGTAGCGGGCTACTATTAACGCGTTTCACCAATTTAAAACAAGTAATAACAAGAGTCTTTATTACTCACTGTTCACAAGTCTAATTAACAGTATATGCCTTATTTATAGATGTTTTCAGTCCAATTAACAATGAAGCACTATCACACTAATGCTAATGCTACTTCGGTTGCAGATGTTACCGTCACAGGTAAAGCCAACCAAACAACGATAGGTTAGAGGTTTATATGGTTTTTCGTTGAACACAAATCCCCCCCCCCTCCTCTCGCTTGTCTTCAGGTCAGGGTTTCGTGCGGGTAGTTTCTTCTATGTGTGGACAAACTCTAAAGGCAAAGTGAATGTGTTTACAGTGTGGCGGAACGAGATAGTGTTTTAGGTAGGAAAGAAAGGTACAAAGACACGAAAGGGATCACCCCCGAACTAACGTGCACACACATTTGACCTCTTTGATTGCTGATAGTCAAGTTCCTTGCTTTAAAATGCGTCGCTCCCACGAGCCTGTAGTATCCCCTTCATTTCACGCTTCTCACCACATCGTATTACTTAAGTGGAATACATGCCATAACTCATCCGATTATTGTCTTCGCATTCGTAAGAAACTATATTCATAAATTTCACATGTAATAACTTACGGTTGGGTAAAAAGCTTTCCCTTGCTGGATTCAAAAATCCCCTAATTCTAGTATTAAAGCAAAATTCGATACAGCCAAAAGGCGCAATAAATTGTATTTCATTGGGTAGTGTATTTAAATCATTCTTGTAATTTTTCATAGACAAACATTTTTGTTGTTCATATTAGGTATCCACACAGAAGGTAACCACCCATTCCCAAAAATATTCGCTTATTTAAAAATTAATTTACCGTCCTAAAACGTTGTTACGTTTATTTTCCACATAAATTGATTATCCTATTTTTCTCCCTTGTTCATTCATTACTCGTTCGAATGAACTTCGTTCCAATCCTTAAATTCTTCAACAACCCCCTATATAGTTTACTTGTTACTTCATAGCCCGTTTTACCATAAATCTACCATAAATCTGTTAAATCCTTCAATATAATTCATAATAATCACGCTCCCGAATAACCTCCACAATTCAAGCCCTTTTTTCTTTTACCACGATAGTTTATTATATAAATTAAATAGTTTATATCCTGTTTAGGTAACCCTCAATTTGTTAAACCTTCCGATAGCGTATAATTGCTTCTTATGTGTTTCCGTCTAAACATTAGCCTACATAGTGTATTGAACTATCCGATAAAACGGTGTTTTTCGGTTTTACCGCGCATTGATACGCTAGGAATTGGCAGTTCGAATTGGTGTTGTTTGAACCATTGTTGAGTTTGATTCTGCAGCTTGTGCGTCGAAGGGTTTTCTACATTTTATTCGTCACTGTATTTCAAAAAGCGATGCACGTCTTTCTGTTCAATAACTAGGAGGTGTCTTGCGTGTATTCGGCGAGTTTTTCCCGCGCGTACCCATTCTAATCAGATGCTCTTTTAGCTTTTTTTAGCTAGAGGCCAAATGGGTTCTTTCTTTATGTAAAACAACTTCTTTCTTTATGTAGAACTACTTTTGTCCGTAGACTGCTGCTGCAATTATGGTAGCAGAGTAAATGTATGCTGACGACCATGGCGTTTCTATGCTGACTCAACTCCGACAGCTTGCGAGCTAAGTATCAGGACACTTACAGGCATGCAACTTGTTTTCTTTTGTGTGCGTCAATGGCATATTCCGTATCAACGGTTAGTGTAGTTATGTGACAAGAAACGTCACATTGTAGAAATATTGGTTGTTGCTGCAATTCGATATTATCGCACTACAGGTGCGATGTACTATTTTTAAAGATGCATGTCAAAAGAACGCACATGTTTATTCGCTTTATTAATTAGTTACTTTACAAAAATCATTAGGTAAAAAATTAAAAACACTTAACAAAAGCTCTTACAATTTTTATTCGATACTGATTAATTTTATTTTGTGTAAATACGAGATGCGCACTTCGTAGCTAAATTTCTAAATTGTCCGTAGAATATAATTGTTGGCTGTAAAATAGTAACGCTTAATTTATTTTCCTTTTGCTTGTTTGTACAGAATCTTTTATTTATTTTTATGTGTTAATAGATAATTGTGGGCGATGTACTTTATTTTTTTTTTGTTTTTTGGTATGTAGACCAATAATCCCCCCACTCTCCACGGTTGGTAGTTAGCCTGGTGTTTACTTTTTTTCCGGCTACGTTCAGGTACGTAGCAACGTAATCTTAAAAATGATAGAGAGTAAAAATATGTTGGTATAGTTCATTCGTTTTAACTTTAGGATGACGTCAAATGTAGTAATAAAGTGTTAGCAACTGTATGCAGATAAATACCTAGAATTCCGTTAGAAGTATGTTATCATTTAACATATAAAAGTGGGAGGTTCCGTACTGTGTTGCCACTAATTTCTCTTGCCAATGGAATATTCGTGTATCTTTCATTAAATATATATGAATTTAAAGTAACATCGGCAATGTAGCATTTTATCCAGTTGTGACGTCATTCTACAGTTAAAGCGAATGGATTATATATCAACGTCTGGCGCTCAGAGAATTTTGAGAAAATAAGTATAAATACTGCACATTTAAATTTAAAATAAATAGAGGAAGCATTTGTATCTTGGTGACAATGAACGTGGACCAAGTTTTACAATTGGTATCCAAACCATATCCTCACCAACGAATCTACTTACTGACAGACATATCATCTGGTCTGATGTTATTTTTCAAGTGCGGAAATTATTAACTGTTAAAACACTAGATAAAGAAACTGAAAATTCAATATATAATTTTTGAAAAAGCTTAAAAAGGGCGCTTCAAAACTGGAGTTTCATGTTTTTCCTTAAATTGATACATAACACCTGCGACCTTCTAATCATTCTGTTTTGGATTTTTTTCTTGTAAGGGTTCTATGCTAAATGAGGTATATAAAATACGACGTTAATCTATGAAATACCTTCGTGAGACAATTGCTTTGGCCTTCAAATTCTTCACAGAACATCTATGGTGGTCTTAAATGCAATAAATAAAATTAAAAAAAAGTTAACCAAGAGCTAGTCGAACTCGCACTATTAGGGTTGCGTACTAATACTACAGTGAGCAATCAATAAACCAAATTAAGTTGTTTTGATTTTTATGTATATTTAAATCTTATCGAAATTTGATTGTGATAACTGAAAAATGAATATATTTTCCCACATTGTACTGGTACATTAGTAAATACGTTGTCTATTACTGTGTTTAACAGATTTTTTCCCAGCAACTATAACACTGTTAAAAAACCTCCACAGGTGGGGGGATGGTCATTTTTGGTACATTTTGAGCTATATCATGAAGACTACTGGACCGAAAATTATAAAAAAAATATTTTTAGAAGCCATTTAGAATCCTCTTTCAAATGATACCTCACATAAAATATATTTATTCAAACTTTTTTCTTTTGACCGAATTAACCCCGCCATTTTTATTTCTATTTTCTGACTGTCGATATATGTGCGCGCCGTAAAGACGTAGCATAAAGGCGTTACATAATTTTCGAGAAAAACCTCTGTGACAGACGGTGCCAGTCGCCCCATAAACTATCTACTGTAGGTGTTGGGCTGAAAGACGACCTGAATTGACCCTCAATTCCTCCTTATGGGGATTTCAATGCTTGGTACAAAAATGACTAGAACGGGCCTTGAGCCTCCTTATGGGATTTAACATGGGAAAATGGGTGGTTTTGGGCTAGAACATAGTTACCTTACCTACTGAAGTCGAAATTTAACTAAATTTCGACATCGAAACCGAAATTTAAGTAAATTTCGAAATAGAAGTCGAAATTTAATAAATTTCGACATCGAAGTCGAAATTTAACTAAAATAAGTGGGCGATTTTTTGTGACCCTTCTACGCCTTCGTACATATCCCATTTAAAAAAATCATAAGGTTAATGAAAATCTTAAAATGTAAATTGAAACGATCCAGTTTTTCCTTTTTCATTAGTTACCGCATAACAAAAATATGAATACGAAATATAGTCCAGGACCCAGTACCCCACAAGAGTATGAAAATGGGGCATATGGTACATCAGTCCCAACTGTTTTTGATAACATTATCTTCTTACCGGTAATATTATGGCAAACAATATTCTTTAGGGTATAATCAAAGTGAACCAATTAAAAATTTGTTGAGAACATCTATTATTTTCCTACTCCAATAAAATCAATAGCTGTGGGGATAGGGGCGGTATATACAATATACAGATTAGCTACATCCAAGCACTACCCACAATTTTAAAACAATTGTGAATAGTCATCAAAAACTTCGAGTTTAGAGCATTTGTGGTACCGGTCTTTATGCAATTAATCTACATGTACTGTATCAAATAACTTTTTAAAATGTTACAGCCAGATATAAATTTAACATTAGGTAATTCTTGAACGTCAAAATGTCATATTTAGTATAATTAGACTTGTTAGCTTCCACTGAATCCAACGCCCACATTCATTAATCAACTACCGTATTAAACAACTTTATTCAGACTTACATTAAAGTAATTACAAGTGCTGGAATTTTTCGTGTATATGCTACCTAATAAAACATTTCAGTTCATATTGTATGGAACAACCGCTTTGGATGAAAATAAAAAAATTTTGCGACTGCTTCATGATACAGGAAGGAGTGATACATAAAATAATATTCCACATTACGAACTCTCAGCATTGTTCTCTAAAAAAATTCGCAGGATATATACCTACGTTAACAACAAAGTAATATTAAACCGGTAAAGCAAAGTAAGTCCTACGGTCGATGTAATTCAATGCCCTTGTATCATTAATACTGCTCGTGTAGTGTAACAACGGTAGATATTAAGTACAAGTCATGAACCCCGTGAAAGAAAACAGCATGAATATACGACATGAAACGCCGGTTAAGCAATAAATGTTCTTTGTGTTTTTCTTCCTTGTTGAATGTTACAATTAGAGGACAAGTCGACTTCATTATATTTAGGTATAAAATGTTTTTATAGTTAACGCTTCATAACTAAGTATGCTCTGAGACGATTATGGTACACTGCACCGTATTACTGTGAATGAGTTCATTATAATGCCATGATTTGCACAAAACGACGCACTAGAAAATATTGATGTCGGGGTATCGATTAATATATTTTATGTTGCTTTTGATCAATTTCCTGACAAATGACGGAATAAAATAGTCTGAATTGACTTAGAATAATATGCTACTCGACAAATTATGAATATATCCTGCGAAGTTTACTAAAAGCAAATACTACAGAAACGATTTTTTCAAAGTTCTGTATTTTACACAATTCAAACACATTGTGGATTGAAATATATATTGAGACAACAGCAAAAAAAATTTTTGATATCAAATTATGTAAATTAAAAGCACAAACGGTTTTTAGTGCGCTGATAATTGAATGCAAATATGGGATAAACACAACTTCAAAGCGATTTTCCTTCATAGCGTTTTGTTTATTACGTAACTACAGAATTATGATATATCCATTCAACTTTTCTAAAAGCTTTACAGCACATTCCCAAAAATTTGTGCATTGGTGCGTGAAGTTGGCCGCTACTTTTTGAATTTTGAAAAAAATTTTGTACCAAATTTAAGCGGTAATTAGGCGCCATTTTGCGCCGTTGAAACGAAATTTTGCGCCCCCATGTGTAACAAGTTATTTGAAAAAAACTATTTTTCCGAACTATCTAAAAACGTGAAGTTGGCCGCGACTTTTTTGAATTTCGAAAAAATTTTTGTACCACAATTAAGCGGTAATTTGGCGCCATTTTGCGCCGTTGAAACAAAATTTTGCGCCCTTCTGTGTAAGAAGTTTTTAAAAAAAACTATTTTCCAAACTAGCCAAAATCGTGAAGTTGGCCGCGACTTTTTTGAATTTATAAAAAAATTTTGTACCAAATTTAAGCGGTAATTTGGCGCCATTTTGCGCCGTTGAAACAAAATTTTGCGCCCTTCTGTGTAAGAAGTTATTAAAAAAAAATTTCTCCAAACTAACCAAAATCGTGAAGTTGGCCGCGACTTTTTTGAATTTTGAAAAAAATTTTGTACCAAATTTAAGCGGTAATTAGGCGCCATTTTGCGCCGTTGAAACGAAATTTTGCGCCCCCATGTGTAACAAGTTATTTCAAAAAAACTATTTTTCCAAACTAACCAAAATCGTGAAGTTGGCCGCGACTTTTTTGAATTTTGAAAAAAATTTTGTACCAAATTTAAGCGGTAATTAGGCGCCATTTTGCGCCGTTGAAACGAAATTTTGCGCCCCCATGTGTAACAAGTTATTTGAAAAAAACTATTTTTCCGAACTATCTAAAAACGTGAAATTGGCCGCGACTTTTTTGAATTTCGAAAAAAATTTTGTACCACAATTAAGCGGTAATTTGGCGCCATTTTGCGCCGTTGAAACAAAATTTGGCGCCCTTCTGTGTAAGAAGTTATTTAAAAAAAATTATTTTTCCAAACTAACCAAAATCGTGAAGTTGGCCGCGACTTTTTTGAATTTTGAAAAAATTTGTACCAAATTTAAGCTGCAAATTGGCGCCATTTTGCGCTGTTGAAACGAAATTTTGCGCCCTTCTGTGTAAGAAGTTATTTAAAAAAAAACTATTTTCCAAACTACCCAAAATCGTGAAGTTGGCCGCGACTTTTTTGAATTTATAAAAAAAATTTGTACCAAAATTAAGCGGTAATTAGGCGCCATTTTGCGCCGTTGAAACAAAATTTTCGCCCTCCTGTGTAACAAGTTATTTGAAAAAAAATTTTTCCGAACTATCTAAAAACGTGAAGTTGGCCGCGACTTTTTGAATTTCAAAAAAATTTTGCACCAAATTTAAGCGGTAATTAGGCGCCATTTTGCGCCGTTGAAACAAAATTTTGCACCCTTCTGTGTAAGAAGTTATTTAAAAAAAACTATTTCTCCAAACTAGCCAAAATCGTGAAGTTGGCCGAGACTTTTTTGAATTAAAAAAAAATTTTGCACCAAATTCAAGCGGTAATTAGGCGCCATTTTGCGCCGTGAAATGAAATTTTGCGCCTTCCTGTGTAAAAAGTTATTTGAAAAAAACTATTTTTCCGAACTATTCTGAAAACGTGAAGTTGGTCGCGACTTTTTTGAATTTAAAAAAAAAATTTGTACCACAATTAAGCGGTAATTTGACGCCATTTTGCGCCGTTGAAACAAAATTTTACGCCCTTCTGTGTAACAAGTTGTTTAAAAAAAATTATTTCTCCAAACTAACCAAAATCGTGAAGTTGGCCGCGACTTTTTTGAATTTTGAAAAAAATTTTGTACCAAATTTAAGCGGTAATTTGGCGCCATTTTGCGCCGTTGAAACAAAATTTTGCGCCCTTCTGTGTAAGAAGTTATTAAAAAAAAATTATTTCTCCAAACTAACCAAAATCCTAAAACTCTACTTTTTCTGGCCCCTCTGTCTCCGTTTTCAACATTCTGGTCAAGTAGTACTTCGCAATCCACAGTTTGTTTCTTTTGCTATTGTTCAATCTTCCTCTTCTTTCTCCCACCCGGTTGCCATAAAGCTCTTTTCTTTATTTTCCTCCTTTTACTTTCTAAGACGCTGCATAGTTAGAGGGTTGTTGCTTCTTGATGGGCCGTGTGGGGAACATCCATCTAGCTATCGACTCTGTGTTCCACAGACTATAGCCATCGAGAGTGAATTTATCTGATCTGGCCTATGTGCCAATTCTCCCTTAATTGACACAGAGGGGCATGGACTGCACCCCCTTTCTATTTGGTCCCTCATGCTGTTCGTGTAAATGAGTACCACTTAAAGTAGATAAATTATATATATCTTCCTCTTTCTAAAGGCTTTTAAGAAACTTTTACCTATTTGTTGTTCCAGACCTTTGGTAATTATGACCAACAATAGGATTAATTATTAAAACATGCGAAAGCTAGCTTGCGTTTTAGTATTGTATTTGATAGGTGAGGATTAAGAGAATTATGTATCGTTAATGTTGCAGCACTGGCTAATTTATGAACTTCATGTTTTGGCTGCTGCATCATATTTTGTCCTATCCTGTTACAAGCCAGCAAGAAATTTGTTTAGCTTAAGAGAATATCTTAAAAGATTTATTGAAAATTTGCATGTTCGTACGCAAATATGAAAATGAACCTTGTATTTAGATTTATATTGAATTTAAATGTTAGATTTATGTGTTTGAGTCTCATACCCCAACTAAATTTGTGTGGTCGGTGCAGTGACAAACAAGACCTTTGCGTGCTTAGTTGAGTTAGCTTTAAAATCAGGTGAAAATTTAAAAGAAATCGAATTTATTTGTCTATCTTTTAAAATTAAAAAATATGGCACGACAAGGTTTGGAACATTTGCTTAAATGTACGATAAGATGATAAGAAGGAACGATATTAAAATTCGATAAGGTATATTCGTATAGAGGAGGTAATACTTGCAAATTTTTTATCAATAAAAGATAGAAAAGACCAGGTGTATTTTCATAATTAGTAGTAAGATGATGGGTCAGAGTTTCCAGTTATTAAAGATAAAATTTACATAAGATATCATTAGAAATTAGTTTTTGAGAAAAACTCCTGTGTTAGACAGAAAATGCTTTGGTTGCATTTTCAGGATAGCAAAAGTAATTTTTATCTAAGGTTATCTACATACAATCTACACTAGCATTCTAAATAAGTAAGAATTTAAGTAAAAAAGTTGATATTTTGAAATTAATGAAGGTAGTTGGCTATGTTTATTTAGTAAATAAATGAAATTAATGTCATATCTGCTTGAAAAAAACATTAATAATAAATTGCATGAATATCGCAGTACTTTATATCTCCACAAATAAGTTCTTCTCCATTCATAATTCGTTCCATTGGCCATGGTCGATAGTTTTGTTTTTCCACAATTTATTATTTTGTTTATATATTACTTTGTCCAAAGACTGAATCCAATTATAGGATAACACAAGACTGTTACATTACTAACTGAACGTCACAGTAGTTAAAGACCATGAAGTGAACTGGGGAAAACTTCAAGATATTAGTTCGAGGGGTTTGTAAGTAAAATAGAAAGTTTAGACGAGTGCTAACAGCTAGTGCATGTAATGAAATTTGTCTTAATAGGACAGGGCAATCCAACACCATTTAACAACTTAAATAGCAAACAAATTGAGTGAATGCTTCTACGTGTACAAAGCTCATTTAAGTTAAACCCATCAGATTTGTACCATAAAAACAACATATTGTCTCTGGACCTTCTCTAACGCCCAACTGTGCGACTCATAGCCCAGATTCCAGACAACAAACGCATATTCCAATTTACTACGTACAAAGACTTTATAAAGAAGAGATATGGTTCCAGTTTCTGAAAATTGATGCCCAATTCGGATTACAAACCCCAAGGCCGTTAGCGCTTCCTTCTGTATAGTTTCAACATGCTTAATAAAACTAAGTTTTTAATCAAAAGTTACAACAAGATCTTTTATGATGGTATATTTTGTAATTCATCAACGACGCAGACAATATGTAACCTATATTTATCGGAACAATCTATTTGTTAACTAGTCTTTTATTATGTGATATTAGTTTAATAATTTAAACGTTCTCTATTTATTGAATTAGTTTGATGGAATATAAGTCTTTAAAATAACTTGACATGGCACCGAAGCTGGCTAACGCCGAAAGTGCTCTGCTGTAATTTTTAATTTTTTAACTATTATATTATTTTTACACGAGAATACTGTTTTTGGATTTTACTGAAAAAATTCCGTGTACACAGGCAATAAGTCTTCAACTTGTAGAACAAATACTCCCTAAAGGAATAAAAACTATAAAGCTGAATAAAAACCTCTAACTGCTCATTTACATGAAAAGATAACTGCAAAAGTTGGCCGCGGCCAACTTCACGATTTTGGTTAGTTTGGAAAAATAATTTTTTTTTAATAACTTCTTACACAGACGGGCGCAAAATTTTGTTTCAACGGCGCAAAATGGCGCCAAATTACCGCTTAAATTTGGTACAAAATTTTTTTCAAAATTCAAAAAAGTCGCGGCCAACTTCACGATTTTGGTTAGTTTGGAAAAATAATTTTTTTTAAATAACTTCTTACACAGAAGGGCGCAAAATTTTGTTTCAACGGCGCAAAATGGCGCCAAATTACCGCTTAATTGTGGTACAAAAATTTTTTCGAAATTCAAAAAAGTCGCGGCCAACTTCACGTTTTTAGATAGTTCGGAAAAATAGTTTTTGTCAAATAACTTGTTACACAGGAGGGTGCAAAATTTCGTTTCAACGGCCCAAAATCGCGCCTAATTACCGCTTAAATTTGGTACAAATTTTTTTTCAAAATTCAAAAAAGTCGCGGCCAACTTCACGATTTTAACTAGTTTGGAGAAATTGTTTTTTTTTAAATAACTTTTTACACAGAAGGGCGCAAAATTTTGTTTCAACGGCGCAAAATGGCGCCAAATTACCGCTTAATTGTGGTACAAAATTTTTTTCGAAATTCAAAAAAATTGCGGCCAACTTCACGTTTTTAGATAGTTCGGAAAAATAGTTTTTTTCAAATAACTTGTTACACAGGAGGGCGTAAAATTTCGTGTCAATGGCGCAAAATGGCGCCTAATTGGCGCTAAATTATGGAATAAAGATTTTCTGAAAATTGAAAAAAAGTGCGGCTTCCTGAACTTGGCCGGAAAAATCTTATTTTATTAATAACTTGTTTGCCAAGACGGCGCAAAATTTAGTTTTAGCTGCGCAAAATGACGCCTAATTGGCGCCTAATTATGACAAATATTTTTGAAAAATTCAAAAATGTTGCGGCCAACTTCACGCACCTTTATTGCATAGGGGCATATGTACAAGCTTCACTGTACTTAATTTAGGTACTGCCACGTGCACGTAGCTTACAATTAATTAAAATGAGTGGCGTTGACGAGCAAAATTTTTTTTATTATCCTTCAATACATCTTTACCATTGCCCTTTCGCCCAATTGTTTGGTCATCATCAGTGGTTTTTCTTTTTCAAACAACGTTAGCAAATTAAATTTTGGTAAGTAATTATTGCGTATGACTAATTGAAGCTAAACTAAAAATAAAACCTTATTTAACAGCAATAGTTACATTTTGTCAAACTTACTCTAAATACTATATTGAAACACATATAAATTCTGATGTAGACAAGTAACAAACGTAGGTGTATGATCTAAATTTTAATGTACATACATATCGAAAAACTGTAGTCGACTATAACAGGAACGATAGCAGAAATAACCTGATATATACGTGGAGGTCAACAACTAAGATAAAAGAATTTAATGTTATTAATAGGTTTATACGGTAATTAGAAACATTTGAAAAGAAGTATATAGTTTTTTATTTAAATTGGTTTGTGTGTTTAACTAATTCGGAGTTTTTAGGAGTTCCCTTTGTGTTGCGTTCAACCCTGTATATATTCATTTAGTTTCTTTATATTATTACTATAAAATTTAAATTTATTTGTTAATGGTAATATCTGCTCTTTTAATTAAATTTGATAAACCCGATCCTGTTATTACCTTCAATGTTCTATCTTGTTTGCCATAGGTTTGGTGACTGCGCGGCCTAATACAGCCTATTGTCACCGCTTGTACAATAAGTTTCTGTTTTCGGTGGTAAGTCCCCGTTTAGGACTATCTCACCGCTTTATATTATTTTTCGTGTGTAGTAATAAATGTTCTGGATCCAAGAATCTTCACCGCTCTAACTGGATATCAGGTAAGAATATTGAAAGCCCCATTTGTTTGATATCTGTTTGGTGATACACCCGCTTTTCTCTCCTGAGTATCTTTTTATGTACTCAACATTCAAATTCTGATCCTTGTCGAGTCGGATATTACCAGTAGCAGATATTAGTAATATAACTTAAAACATAATTATTAATCATTTACCTGAGGTCAAGTTTGTGTTATCAAACAATTGTCTTGATGATACAAATGCTATATTACTTGAATTGCATTCATTCTCATTAGTTATCGTGTTTGATACAAAGTTCATTACTTTGTTTGTATTTACATCTATCTACATTTACCTACGATTATTTAATTTGTGTCTAAATTGATAAAGCTTAAAAGCATTTTGCAGTACTAATTTTCTATCAAATTTTTAAGAAAATTTGTACTTTAGTTATTATTTAGAGTGTCAGAGAAACTTAAAAAGTTGAAATTTTCACGATACACGCAGATTCAAAGTTTACAAGAGATACAAGAAATCGCGCAATCGGCCGTTTCTAATGCCAAATATCATAATTTATTTAAATCGCACCTTGAGCATATGGTTAAATTAAAAGAAGCCTTCTATCAAAGTCACAATAACATATCTCCTTGATCGCTATGGATGAAAACGCGGAAGATTTGTTTGAGGTTGAAGATAAAATCAGAAAAGCGTTTGATCGTTCCTTTTATTTAATCAAGTCAATCAAAGTGAAACTTTTTGAATCTAAACCGCCAGAACCTAGCGCAAATTTGGACAATTTTCCCAAACTGCACTCTGATAACTCCTCTGGTTTACAAAAATTAGTCAACGTTTTTACCGATAATTTGGAAGCCTTAAAAAGTTTGATCTTCCAGTTGAGGAGTGGAGTTTTATTTTAGCTCAGATGCTCTTAAATCGACGTACACACAGCTCGAGGTTTTGAGTTGCAGCACGATCCCGCCACCATTCCTACTTATACTGAAATCATTACATTTCTACACAAAACATGTAAGTCCCTGAGCAACTTTCTTTAAATTACAAATCAGACATGAACAAAATTGTTCACGCGCAGAGTCAACCAGGTTCGCATCCCAGTGTTTCAATCTTGGTCTGCACTACCAATCGTGTTGCTAAGTGCCAGCATTGCAAAGTCGACCATCCACTATATAAATGCTCCGCCTTTTTAGAATTAACCTCTAACGACCGCTATAATTTTGTAATAGAATGCAAACTTTCTATTAACTGTCTAATCAATTCGAATACTTTTTCCAAGTGTAAATCGATTATGACTTGTACTTGTCGCTAGCGGAATCATACCTCGTTACACTTTAAACCCCCCGCTAAAATCGATTTCAAAAACTAGTGTTTCTACTAGAGTTTATACCGCTCAGTCTGATAACGCCGAACAAGATATTTGCAAGCCATCTGTTCCCCACACTTTGAGTACCTGCGAATTTCCACTAGTAAGTCGTTTCTCCCTAATTCCAATAATTCCAATGTTATATTATTTAACACGAACCCCCAAAAAAGGGTGGATTTATTATCTACTGCGCGAAGTTGTGATCGTTTCGGTAATTTTCAAAAGTTTCGCTGCTTGTTGGATACCGATAGTATGACTCAACAATATGTTAAGCGCTTAGTTTTAAAACCTACCCCGTTACGTCTTACCCTTAACGGACTTAGCTCTATATAGACCGTGGCTACTTACGGCGCTGTTTCTGTCTTTATTAAACCAATGAACAAAATGAATCATTTTCTAACATTGACGCAATACTCCTACTCCTACCTAAGATTTGTGAACACCTGCCTACTACTTGCGTCAACGGCAACCAGTTACCGCCATTACACAACGTTCAGTTAGCCGACCCACAGTTTTCAAAACCCGGTCTTATAGATTTATTACTAGGGGCCGATGTATTTACACAAATTCTAATAAATGATCGTATTCCTGTTGAATATCATACTCCCATAGGCACGAGGCACGAATACTGTTTTCGGATATATTTGAATGGGATCGATTCTCGCGTCAAGCACCCCGCAGGTTACCGCTTTACTTTGCTCTACGGACCAAGTACTCTCCCTGAAAAAAATTGTTTCCAAATTTTGGGAGGTCGAATCACTTACCGGCGACGAAATCCTTTCAGTAGGGGAAAAGGAAGTTGTAATTATTTTCAAAGAAACTCATACGCGGACAGATCAGGGCCGTTATGTAGTTTCTTTGTCCTTTAAGGATGCTGCTCTCAAGTATACCGAAAGCCGAGATTTAGCAACACAAAGATTTCTTTCCTTAGAACGACGCCTTCTCAAACAGCCCCTTGTATATCAACAATATAAAGATTTTCTTCAAGAATACATCGATCTTCAACACATGCAGCCTATCCCTAATAAGGGTCACTTTGGTCATTCTTATTATATCATCATTGTGTTATAAAACCTAACAGTGTTAGCACTAAGCTTCATGTGGTTTTTAATACCTCCGCTCAATGTATTTCCGTTCACTGAATGATCATTTATTAATTGGCCCCAAATTGCAGAGACCTCACTACGCAGTTATTACAATTTCGTCGTTACGTCCTCACTGCAAATATTCGTCAAATGTATCGGCAAATTCTTATTACACCCGATCAGCGTGATTATCAACGGATTGTGTGGCGTTTCTCTCCTGATAATCATATCCAGGATTTTCATCTTAATACCGTTACTTATGGGGTCAACTGCGCTCCATTTCTTGCCATACGTACTCTTTTGCAACTTGCCGATATTGAAGGTGAACCCATTCCTCTAGCCGCTTTCGCTCTTCGTCATATTGATAGTGATGACGTAGTGACAGGTCGAGATCTTTTTCAATCCGCCTTGGATTTAACAGAGCAGCTTGTAGTCCTTTTAAAATGAGGTGGCTTCGACCAGCACAAGTGGTCCAGTAATGATCCCAATTTGCTTAACGGCATTTTCGCCCCTCATCGGTGTTTGCAACCGCATTGCTAGGAGGATCCTTCTGATCCTACCGTCAAAGTTTTGGGTCTCCAGTGGAACTCCTCTTCAGATAATTTCTTTTTCGTGGTCAACCCTATACATACTCCTTGTACAAAACATAATATTCTTTCTAATCCTGCCCGCATTTTTGACCCGTTAGAAATTCTCTCCCCTCTTTCCTTTTTAATAAAGCATTTCCTCCAACGTCTTTGGATTCTCAAACTGGATTGGAATGCCCGTCCACCACCGGAGTTTTGTCGTTTATGGGAAAGATATGTTGAGAGACTTCCTCTTTTTGCAGATTTTTCTTACCGCGCCTTCTAGTCCTTTCTCACTAAGATTCGTGTGAGGTACATTGTTTTGGGGACGCTTCGGAATGCGGCTACTGCGCCGTTATTTGTTTTCGTTTTCTTAACGTTTCTAAAGAACCTATAGTTCGTTTGGTATGTGCGAAATCTAAAGTAGTTCCATTCCGACCCCTTTCCCTGCCAAGGTTAGAATTGCTAGCCGCTTCCTTTTCCCCAACGATGGAAGACTTTCGTGGCCAACAAAGTAGCCTATAAAGATAAAGCTTCTAACGCCATGCGGCTTCACGTGCCTTCTAACGATAATTCCGTTGACGTTGGGTCACGTGGTTTGTTACCCGCCGAGTTGCTCCAATATTCGTTACGGTGGGAGGCTTCACCCATTTTAGTACATTTTCAAGAAATAAATCATGTTCCACGTTCTGGTTCTCTGGAACCGCAACAGGTACTAAGTGAAGAACGGTCCGTTACACACACTACTACTTTGTCCTGTAATGTATTGGATGTCCTACTTAAAAATCTGTCTTTCTGTCGTTCGTATAACCGCTTATATCTTCCGCTTTATTAATAATGTCAGGCATCCTTTAACTAAGCGTACTTGATCTATATCCGCTCATGAGTTCGAGCTCGCTTAGGAATGCCTTGTTAAACATACCCAACAAGCATCTTTTACGGTTGAGATCAGGACCCTTCAATCCGGTACCCCACTTGCTAAAAGGTTCCAAAAATTATCCCCCTTTCTTTTAAATGACGTGCTTCGAGTAGGTTAAGTTACGTTCCTATATCTTACGATAAGCGATTCTCCGCTTTATTGCCGAGTAAGCGCTGTTTCACGGATCTGTATATTCAGTACATTCATCACAAATATTATCACGCAGGTATTCAAAGAACACAATTCCTTATAAGCCAAAGATTTTAGATAGTTTCTGCGAAACGATCTATTCGCCGGGTACTTCGCTCTTGTATTCCTTGTTGGAGAACACATCCCAAATATTTTCAGCCCCTCATGAGCAATCTTCCATCTGCTAGAATAACCCAAGTTAAACCATTTTTGCATACCGGCGTGGAGTTTTGCGGCCCGTTTACAACAACCATGAGCCGAATTCGCGGCGCCAAAACTTTAAAAGCCTACCTCTGCATTTTTATTTGTATGTGTATCAAGGCTCTTCACCTGGAACAAGTTTCCTATTTAACCGCTGATGCTCTTTTGGCCGCGTTTCGTCCGTTTCTTGCTCTTCGTGGTCAGTGTGAACATTTGTACAGCGACTGTGGTACACACTTTGTCAGTGCCCATCGCCAACTGGTTTCCTTTGCTAAAGCCGCAGCTTCCCAAGAACTAGTTATTTGGTATTTTAACCCACCTTCCGCGCCCCATTTTGGGGATCTTTGGGAAGCGGACGTCAAATCCGTCAAGATCCTACTACTTCGTGTTGTAGAAGAGTAGGTTCTAACCTTTTAAGAGTTGTCAACCGTTTTCATCCAAATTGAAGCTGTCTTCAATTCGCGTCCTTTAACCCCAGTTAGTAATGATCCTAACGACCTTAGTTGTTTAACGTCGAGTCATTTTTTGACCATTTCCGCTATAATCCCTCCGCCTGGTCCCGCACTGACGGCACTGCCTTTAAATCGTTTGTCTCGGTGGCAATTATTGCAGCGTATATACCAGGACTTTTGGGCGCGCTGGTTCCGGGAATACTTGCATACACTTCAATTAAAATTCAAATGGCATGTAGCCAAAAATAATATTCAACCGGTAGATTTAGTTCTAATTAAACCCAATTCTCTTCCTCCTCTTCTGTGGTCACTTGGGCGTATTATCTTCGTGTGTCCTGGCGCCGACGGGATTTCCGCGTTGCCACCGTTAGAACAGCGCGTGGTGAGTTTAGGTGTCCTGTCCCTCTAGATGAAAATTAAAATGTTTCCATCTTGGTGGGCGGTATGATCCATTCAACTGTGTATATATTAATTTAGTTTCTTTATATTATTAATATGAAATTTAAGTTTATTTGTTAATGGTAATATCTGCTCTTTTATTTAAATTTGTTAAACCCGGTCGCGTTTTCACTTTCAATGTTCTAGTTTGTTTGACATATGTTTGGTGACTGCGCGCCTAACACAGTCTATTGTCACCGTTTGGACAATAAGTTTCTGTTTTCGGAGGTTGAGTGTCCGTATAAGACTACCTCATCGCTTTATATTATTTTTCGAGTGTAGTAATAAGTGTTCTGGATCCAAGAATCTTCACCGCTCGAACTGGACATCAGGTAAGAATATTGAAGGCCGCATTTGTTTAATATCTGTTTGGCTATACTCCCGTTATTCTCTCCCGAGTATCTTTTTATGTACTCAACACTTTGTATCTTGAGATCTTCTAAGAAATTTAATCTGATAAGATTTTTGGAGCTGATATGTATAATTGTGGTATGGCTATTTGCGCTGAAATTATGTCTGTTAAAATTAAAGTAATGACCGAAAGCTGAGTGTACGGGACGGTTCAAGTTTCTTGAAGTCTAGTTTGTACGGATCTAAACGTACGTCCTATATAAGTGGCTTCGCAACTGCCACAAGCTAATTTATAGATTCCGTTTGGGGATAACTTATCAATTCTATGTCTCGTCGTAACCAAAACTGATTGCAGGGTGTTGTTAGCTTTTAAGTTTGCTTGTTTTTGAAATTTTACTGTTTAGACTATGTTCTAAGAAAGTAAAGGAAAGGAATGTTTGGTCTGTGTTTTAGGATCTTGAATGAATGTTCGATTTCACAGTTTTTACTTGGAATTTTTGTATTAATTTTTTGATTCTCTTTTGGTTGTAACCGTTTTTTAAGTCCAGTTGTTTAAGAATGTGTAGTTCTTTTTGGTAATTAGTTAGATATAATGAGATAGTTAAAAGATAGCAATTGAAAACCACCATTTTAAGTTGCCATGGATGGTTAGAGCTTATATGGATGATGTGGTTAGTTTGGGCGGTTTTTCCATAAATTCTGTATTCTAAGTTTTTATTTGATTTTGTTATTGTTCGGTATAGAAAATTATTTTCATTGTTCTGTTCTAATTCTAAAGTAAATTTTATGGTAGGATCGATGTTATTGAAAAGACTAGACAATGGTCTAAGTAACGGTACCACAGCTTATAATTTCGGGATCAGCATTAATAAGGATGGAAGTTTGTGCTAAATTATCTATGTAAATTTTTGCTAGAAGTAGGGATAGACAACTCCCCATGGTAAGCGAGAATGGTTAACTGTAGATGTTGTTATGTTGTATGTTTGGTTTTTGAAGTAGGTTGATAAACTATGGGATTGTATCTATTTTCGGAATTGAAGCAAAAAGATTTTTTATGTGTAATAATAGTTCTAAGTTTTGAAGTTTTTTAATTAGTTCAGTGTTGTTTTTTATTGAATATTTTCCTTTGAAAATAGTGAGAGAGATTATATGTTTCAGAATAAATTTTGATAGTAGAGTCATCGGAATGTTAATGAAATTAACTATTGGGCGTTTTGGGTTGTCAATTTTATGTATTTTGGGTAACCCTACAATTGGGGTGGTAGTGAATATTGCGAAAGTAAATACGTGGGGTTTGGTGTACGTTTATAAAATTCTGTGTGGTCCTTGATAAAACGTTTACTCTTTAAGACAAAATGTTTTAGAGGATTATCGGTCAATTTAATGAAGTTGTTTTCTGCTAAAAAGGTTTTGAATTTATAAAGGTGCTTTTTGTACTTAGTTTTAGATAATATGCCTTAGTTATAAAGAAATGAGTCCCAAAGTTGTCATATTTACTACTTTACTCTTCGAATATAATGTTGTTAAATACAATTAGGAACTTTTTTTTTCAAGTTATGCAAGTCTTAAAACTATAAAACTTGTCTTTCGCATACTTCCATTCGAAAATTCATGGAATCGACGGCGGTTATGCTGCAGAACATTTTCCATTATCCCACGAATTTCACAGGTGGCAATCATTGCCACCGTCCTACTGAAAATAGAAACCATCCTCAAGAAATTATCCTGTTGAAATTGTAGATGAAAGAAATTTTGCAACATATAAATATGATGTGATATTAGCATTTGGATTGATAAAAAACGAATAACTGTACATTTTTTGTTTGAGTAACACATGCTAAACTAATTTTTGGAAATATTTATTTACCTTACAACTTAAATAAAATATTGAATTGCTGACACAAGTTTATCGCTTTTAATTAAAATTTAAATTATTCTACAACGTTGTACTCGTTTTAAAAATCAGTTTTCCTTAATTTTTGATTAAATACCTTTAACATAACACTATGAACACAAGTTTTTGAAATAACTGTTACATACTGTATCGAAAACTGTATTTGCAACAACGACAGTTCTATATTTTCAAACTGATTATACAAGTTTCAACTACTCCCAGTTAAAGTAAAAATTCTAAAAACTCCCACAATCTATCTACAGCTAATCACTAACAGTATAAGTACTAATCTTCTTAAAACTAGGATGCTATCTTCTTAATTAATATGGAAACACTATAATTAACTACCCAAGCGCTAATTATTAATTTATATAATCACTACAGTAATTTATATCAACGGTAATTTATATCACATATGTAAAATTATCAGAGCTTTAACTTGGAATAAGTATTATAATCGGAACTTCCATAAGAACTCATATCAAAGCTTCAATTAGAACTGACATTCAATATTCATGACGGCATTTTATATACATTTCAATTGTACTAGTAAATTCGATAGCATTCTAAAAATTATGCAAATAACATTCTCGAGATTTGCTATTGTAATGTAAATAACTGTTAAATGCAAAGCTCTTGTACCTGCCAATCAAATCCATCTGCAATATGTAGTGCCGAAGGGCCCAACAATCACCTTTTGTGTACAAATACTTGGTTTACGTACTAATTTAATTATTCTAATCAGAGAATCAATGTTATAATATGAAATTTTTCTGATAAACGAGAAAAATCATTTTGTGGTCATTTCCAAAATTTCAACTGCACTATTAAATATATATTTTATATTTAAAATTCTACTTTACGGCAAAAACCCAACATTTGACTTGCCAATGTTACAACCGGCATTACTACATTGGCCAGGAGGCGACTTTTTTAACCTCGAAATTTTTTATTTTCCCGAACTATTCAAGCCAAGGTAGGAGAGATCTTTAACGTGCACGATAATACTTACACGCGGGATCTACATTTTACCTCTCATCCGAACGAGGGCGTATTTTTGCGGTTCGTGTCGGGAATCGAATTCCGAGACCTTAGAATTCGCAGTCGCACGCGAACCTATCTGATCTACGAAACCGCCATACGCCAATGCCGCTCAAATTTTAAAAATTCGTATATCTTTTCCTAATTAAATTCTTTGTCAAAGGTTCCTGTTATACAGGGTGTCCGGTAAATAGTGGATAATCCTTTAGCTGCTGATAAAGGCCTCATGACTGTTCAGAAAAAGTAAATTCATGCTCAGTAAGAGTCGTACAGTTTTCAAAATAATCGAAACTATTCAGATTTTCTAAATTTAAGTCCTTTACTCGCTTTCTTTGGTGTAATGGTCTCGAATGATGTAATTTACTCATTCTGTTTTTTTAGTAATTTTTTTTAGAAAATTCAAAATTTTAAAATTTGAGATTTCACAGTTTTTTCCCTAAATTTAAGCTGTAGTGGTATAAACAAATATACGTAAACCCGGGTAGCCAATTGATATAAAAGTAGTCCGTTTAATAACAGATTTTAAGATGGTATAACACATGTTTTTTTAAGAAATTACGATTATTGCTATTAATTTACATAAGGAGCTCCTTTTACTATTCTGCCATAATAGATCAAATTCATTCGTTATTTCAGTGTACCACTGCATTTAGTAATTGTTTACAAACTATACATAATTAATAGCAATTCAAGGAAGTGTGCGTGGGTTAAGTCTAAAATAAAGATCAAAATAAAATAAAGTAATTTCAATTTCCATGTTTATAAGTGGAATTGTGTAGAGCATCTACTGCATCCACTGCAAATAACCTGCTTATACAACATTATTAGGATACAGATAGGATGGTATTACCACAGACCACATAAGCTATACATAAAATCCGCCATATATACAATCTAAACATAGTTTCTAGCGCCATCAAGGGATCGTTACAGTAACATTAACTCGGACCTTAACTAAACCTATTTAAAAATTTCATTGAAGCACCAACTAGTAATACATAACAGGATTCTTAGTTAACGTTCATATTTCAGATGGGATTCATAATATTTTATTTATTGAATTTATTGAATTAAACCAATTTGCAACACATGTCCTTTATTTTATCTACTTTCATTTACAGAGTCAATATGTAAAGATGTTTTAATTTTTGAGGTGCAACCACGTCTTTCTCAATAGATTATTAGATGCATTATCAGTGAGTCATTTCCAATAGAAAGTCTTCACAGTTTAAAACTACACATCTCCTATACGCTGACATGATTTAATATATTTTTAAAATGCTAATAAATTTGTTGATTATAATCAAACCTCATTTGTAGTTCCTCGAACAATTACTCAAACTACTGTAAAGTACGTTAGAAAGTTGCAGATAAATGCAAAATGAATTTCAAAGAGGGTTCTTTATTAGTTGCTTACAAAGAACGCAGGTAGTTATTTTCTAGGGTTAAACCAGTGGGTGTTAGTACCAATTCTGTCAGGTAGATTCATATTAAAATTCCTTTAGAAGCAAGGGCAAGGATTGACTTCTTGCAGTGGTACATCTGATCTAGTTTATCGTAAATGATTTTTGATATTGCGCTGTGAACTCTAACTACGCCGAACTATTGTTCGTTACTTTCAAAGCAGTTAGTGGTGTTGCAAATGCTTTGATTACAGTATTCACATGCATTTGATTTACGACGAATGTAGAGATATCGCAAACACAGCTGCTGCTCTCTACCAAGAAAGGTGTCCGAATGCACACCATCTCGATTATCGGGTTTTTATTAGAGTGCAGAATGTGTATTGCGAAGGTCAGATTCCCGGTCGCGGTGTAGATGGTGTTCACGAAGGAAGACCTGCGCACGAATATAACGAAATTGTGCTGGATGAAATTGAAACAGATACATCAATTTCCACACGGCCCATAGCACGACACACCGGAATAGGAAAATCAACTGTCCACAAAGTCCTACAAAAAAAAAAATCAACTGCATCCGTTCCACATCACACGCGTGCAAACGCTTCAACCTATAGACTATTTGGCTAGAGTAGTTTGTTGTCGCTGAATTCTTGCTAAGTTAGATGAAGATCCGGGATTTTTCACTAAAATTCTGGGGGCTGATGAATTATCGTTCAGATAAGATGGGTTTTGAAACTTCATAATGTACATGCCCGGGAGTTAGAAAATCCCCACCTAATGCAAGAAGACAAATCCCAATACCGTTTTAAAATTAATTTGTGGACTGGAATTTTAAATGGCAAGGCAATGGGCCTATCTGAATTACCAGATATTTTAAATGGCCAGCCCTACTTGGAATTTCTTGAAAATGAACTTCCACTTTTATTAGAAGACGTGCCTATCGCGTTAAGAAGGACGATATGGTAGCAAAACAATAGTTGCCCTGCACATTATACTGTAGCTGTACGAAAGAAATTAGAACAACGTGTTCAGAGACGTGGATTGGTCGTTTAGGTCCAATATTATAGCTCTTTTTTTATCGAGGCTGTCTAAAAGAAAGTATACTGCAAACCAATAGCGCGTTTGTAAGAGTTGCGAGATCGTATACAAGCAGTTGCTCGTGAAATTTGTGAGCGTGGACTGGACACTCGCGAATGATTCCAAGATCATTTGTAAGACGATGTAGAGCCGGCATCTGAGTAGGCAACAGACACAATTTGAACATCTATTGTAGTGGAAATTAAAGATATTTTATTTTAATAATCTATAGGAACACTGTGGCACGATTTAAATAAAATTAACTATAGTAATTTAAATATTTTTTGTGGTTAAGGGTTTTTATTTAATTTTATTTTATTTTAGTTCAATCTTTATTTTAGATTTTACCTCACATACACTTTCTTGAATTGCCATTAATTATATATAGTTTACAAACAATTACTAAATGCAGTGGTACACTGAAATAAATAAGGAATTTGATCTATTATGGCAGAATGATAAAAGTAGCTCATTATCCAAATTAATAGCAATAATCGCAGTTTCTTCAAAAAAACATGCGTTCATTTTAGAATCTCTATTAAACGGGTTACTTTTATACCAATTGGCCATACGGATTTACATACATCTGTTTATACCACTAGAGCTTAAACTTAGGAGAAAAAATTATAAAATCACAAATTTTAAGATTTCGACTTTTCTAAAGAAAAAATTGTACAGTGACGCAAAAGTAGTGAAGTAACTATGTTAACACCACTATTCAAAAATATTACTTAAAAAAAACATAATGAGTAAATTACATCATTTGAGACCATGACACTAAAGGGAGTGAGCAAGGGGGTCAATTTTAGAAAATCTTAAAAAGCTCAATTATTTTGAAACCATGCGACACATTGAGCACGAACTTACATTTTCAGAACAGTCATGAAGCCCTTCATCAGCAGCTAAAGGATTATCCACTATTTACCGGACACCCTGTATATAATTCTATATGTTCTTTGAATAACTGGAATACCAAAGTTGTCAATAAATTTATTTTATGTTTAAAAGTTATATCGTTTTTAATTTTCGAAGTGAACCATTACATTTTTTCGATACGTTTTAATAAAATGGAATCGCAAAGGGGAATGAAGAAGGATTCCCAATTATAAAAAAAAATAGAGTGCTTCATTTGAAATTACACAATTGCTTTACTCCCTGATAATACGCTATCATTGCCCGTTTAACCAGAAAGGAATAAAAATGGCGAATTGTTGAAATGAAAATTAAAAGAAGATTCGCGAAAGCCGCAATTTACTATCACAACTAGTTCAAAAGTTATATAGCTATTGTTTTATATATGAGGGCCGTTTTTTTCAACGTCCGATGAGCCGTAAAAAAACAAGTACATATAAACAAATGGTCTTATTACTAAAAGTTATGTACACTTATGGTGACTTTTCGACATAATCCCTTGGAAAAACGTCTGTCATACCTAAGAACAAGTTTTCCAATATCCTCTGCATAAAATGTTGTCCCGATGACTTAATATAATTGGTGACTTTGTTTTGAAGTTCCTTGTTAGTTTTGAAGCACGGCATTCCTAACTATTCTTCAATTCAGGAAAACATGGAAATCGCTCGGTGCTTGGACGGGTGATCGAACATATTTCACTGAAATTTCTGAATGAGCTGTCGAGTTACACTACATTTAATTTTAAAATGCTCCACCCGAAGATACAGATTGGTCAAGAAGCGAGTTTTTACCTAGAAATTTTGAATTTCGCCGATCCCTTGCTGTTGAAAGCAAGGTAGGAATTTTCAACGTGCGTGACAACACACACGCGGGACCTACGTTTGACCTCTTATCCGAATGAAGGCGTAATTTTGTGAAAATGGCCGCCTAACATTTTCAATCGGTCCGTGTCGGGAATCGAACCCGGAACTTTGGGTTTAATGGCCATACGCAAATAAACTGAGCCACGGGGCCCCCGCCGTCGAATTAAAGCAGCACTGTGAGGATGGGCGTTGTCGTGGATCAAAACAACTCCAGAACTCAGAATGCCTCTTTTGTTTTGGATGGCTCTCCGCAGACGTAAAGTTTTGCAATAAGCAGTTGAATTAATCGTAGTCCCCGGACAAATTAACTCCACAAGAAACACACCTTTTTGGCACCAAAATATGATAGTCATAACCTATCGGTTATTGAAAGTTTGTATGAACTTCGTTGGTTTGATTGGTGAATTTGTGCGCATTCTTTGTTGGGACTGTTTTGTTTCGGTTGTGTCATATTGTACACAAGTCTCGTCTTCTGTCACAAATGATTTCAAAAATATCTTGCTTCCGAGTCATAACGAGTAAGGAACGTCAACGCTAAAACCATTCAGGCGGTTTTGTAGTTGTCAGTCAACATCTTTGCGACCCAGCGCGTACAAAACTTTTGTAATCTAAATCTATATTTTATATTTAAAATTCTACTTTACGGCAAAACCCAACATTTGACTTGCCAATGTTACAACCGGCATTACTACATTGGCCAGGAGGCGACTTTTTTAACCTCGAAATTTTTTATTTTCCCGAACTATTCAAGCCAAGGTAGGAGAGATCTTTAACGTGCACGATAATACTTACACGCGGGATCTACATTTTACCTCTCATCCGAACGAGGGCGTATTTTTGCGGTTCGTGTCGGGAATCGAATTCCGAGACCTTAGAATTCGCAGTCGCACGCGAACCTATCTGATCTACGAAACCGCCATACGCCAATGCCGCTCAAATTTTAAAAATTCGTATATCTTTTCCTAATTAAATTCTTTGTCAAAGGTTCCTGTTATACAGGGTGTCCGGTAAATAGTGGATAATCCTTTAGCTGCTGATAAAGGCCTCATGACTGTTCAGAAAAAGTAAATTCATGCTCAGTAAGAGTCGTACAGTTTTCAAAATAATCGAAACTATTCAGATTTTCTAAATTTAAGTCCTTTACTCGCTTTCTTTGGTGTAATGGTCTCGAATGATGTAATTTACTCATTCTGTTTTTTTAGTAATTTTTTTTAGAAAATTCAAAATTTTAAAATTTGAGATTTCACAGTTTTTTCCCTAAATTTAAGCTGTAGTGGTATAAACAAATATACGTAAACCCGGGTAGCCAATTGATATAAAAGTAGTCCGTTTAATAACAGATTTTAAGATGGTATAACACATGTTTTTTTAAGAAATTACGATTATTGCTATTAATTTACATAAGGAGCTCCTTTTACTATTCTGCCATAATAGATCAAATTCATTCGTTATTTCAGTGTACCACTGCATTTAGTAATTGTTTACAAACTATACATAATTAATAGCAATTCAAGGAAGTGTGCGTGGGGTTAAGTCTAAAATAAAGATCAAAATAAAATAAAGTAATTTCGAATTTCCATGTTTATAAGTGGAATTGTGTAGAGCATCTACTGCATCCACTGCAAATAACCTGCTTATACAACATTATTAGGATACAGATAGGATGGTATTACCACAGACCACATAAGCTATACATAAAAATCCGCCATATATACAATCTAAACATAGTTTCTAGCGCCATCAAGGGGATCGTTACAGTAACATTAACTCGGACCTTAACTAAACCTATTTAAAAATTTCATTGAAGCACCAACTAGTAATACATAACAGGATTCTTAGTTAACGTTCATATTTCAGATGGGATTCATAATATTTTATTTATTGAATTTATTGAATTAAACCAATTTGCAACACATGTCCTTTATTTTATCTACTTTCATTTACAGAGTCAATATGTAAAGATGTTTTAATTTTTGAGGTGCAACCACGTCTTTCTCAATAGATTATTAGATGCATTATCAGTGAGTCATTTCCAATAGAAAGTCTTCACAGTTTAAAACTACACATCTCCTATACGCTGACATGATTTAATATATTTTTAAAAATGCTAATAAATTTGTTGATTATAATCAAACCTCATTTGTAGTTCCTCGAACAATTACTCAAACTACTGTAAAGTACGTTAGAAAGTTGCAGATAAATGCAAAATGAATTTCAAAGAGGGTTCTTTATTAGTTGCTTACAAAGAACGCAGGTAGTTATTTTCTAGGGGTTAAACCAGTGGGTGTTAGTACCAATTCTGTCAGGTAGATTCATATTAAAATTCCTTTAGAAGCAAGGGCAAGGGATTGACTTCTTGCAGTGGTACATCTGATCTAGTTTATCGTAAATGATTTTTGATATTGCGCTGTGAACTCTAACTACGCCGAACTATTGTTCGTTACTTTCAAAGCAGTTAGTGGTGTTGCAAATGCTTTGATTACAGTATTCACATGCATTTGATTTACGACGAATGTAGAGATATCGCAAACACAGCTGCTGCTCTCTACCAAGAAAGGTGTCCGAATGCACACCATCTCGATTATCGGGTTTTTATTAGAGTGCAGAATGTGTATTGCGAAGGTCAGATTCCCGGTCGCGGTGTAGATGGTGTTCACGAAGGAAGACCTGCCACGAATATAACGAAATTGTGCTGGATGAAATTGAAACAGATACATCAATTTCCACACGGCCCATAGCACGACACACCGGAATAGGAAAATCAACTGTCCACAAAGTCCTACAAAAAAAATCAACTGCATCCGTTCCACATCACACGCGTGCAAACGCTTCAACCTATAGACTATTTGGCTAGAGTAGTTTGTTGTCGCTGAATTCTTGCTAAGTTAGATGAAGATCCGGGATTTTTCACTAAAATTCTGGGGCTGATGAATTATCGTTCAGATAAGATGGGTTTTTGACACCTCATAATGTACATGCCTGGGAGTCAGAAAATCCTCACCTAATGGGAGAAGACAAACACCAATACCCTTTTAAAATTAATTTGTGGACTGGAATTTTAAATGGCAAGGCAATGGGCCTATCTGAATTACCAGATATTTTAAATGGCCAGCCCTACTTGGAATTTCTTGAAAATGAACTTCCACTTTTATTAGAAGACGTGCCTATCGCGTTAAGAAGGACGATATGGTAGCAAAACAATAGTTGCCCTGCACATTATACTGTAGCTGTACGAAAGAAATTAGAACAACGTGTTCAGAGACGTGGATTGGTCGTTTAGGTCCAATATTATAGCTCTTTTTTATCGAGGCTGTCTAAAAGAAAGTATACTGCAAACCAATAGCGCGTTTGTAAGAGTTGCGAGATCGTATACAAGCAGTTGCTCGTGAAATTTGTGAGCGTGGACTGGACACTCGCGAATGATTCCAAGATCATTTGTAAGACGATGTAGAGCCGGCATCTGAGTAGGCAACAGACACAATTTGAACATCTATTGTAGTGGAAATTAAAGATATTTTATTTTAATAATCTATAGAAACACTGTGGCACGATTTAAATAAAATTAACTATAGTAATTTAAATATTTTTTGTGGTTAAGGGTTTTTATTTAATTTTATTTTATTTTAGTTCAATCTTTATTTTAGATTTTACCTCACATACACTTTCTTGAATTGCCATTAATTATATATAGTTTACAAACAATTACTAAATGCAGTGGTACACTGAAATAAATAAGAAATTTGATCTATTATGGCAGAATGATAAAAGTAGCTCATTATCCAAATTAATAGCAATAATCGCAGTTTCTTCAAAAACATGCGTTCATTTTAGAATCTCTATTAAACGGGTTACTTTTATACCAATTGGACAATACGGATTTACATACATCTGTTTATACCACTAGAGCTTAAACTTAGGAGAAAAATTATAAAATCACAAATTTTAAGATTTCGACTTTTCTAAAGAAAAAATTGTACAGTGACGCAAAAGTAGTGAAGTAACTATGTTAACACCACTATTCAAAAATATTACTTAAAAAAACATAATGAGTAAATTACATCATTTGAGACCATGACACTAAAGGGAGTGAGCAAGGGGTCAATTTTAGAAAATCTTAAAAGCTCAATTATTTTGAAACCATGCGACACATTGAGCACGAACTTACATTTTCAGAACAGTCATGAAGCCCTTCATCAGCAGCTAAAGGATTATCCACTATTTACCGGACACCCTGTATATAATTCTATATGTTCTTTGAATAACTGGAATACCAAAGTTGTCAATAAATTTATTTTATGTTTAAAAGTTATATCGTTTTTAATTTTCGAAGTGAACCATTACATTTTTTCGATACGTTTTAATAAAATGGAATCGCAAAGGGGAATGAAGAAGGATTCCCAATTATAAAAAAAAATAGAGTGCTTCATTTGAAATTACACAATTGCTTTACTCCCTGATAATACGCTATCATTGCCCGTTTAACCAGAAAGGAATAAAAATGGCGAATTGTTGAAATGAAAATTAAAAGAAGATTCGCGAAAGCCGCAATTTACTATCACAACTAGTTCAAAAGTTATATAGCTATTGTTTTATATATGAGGGTCGTTTTTTTCAACGTCCGATGAGCCGTAAAAAAACAAGTACATATAAACAAATGGTCTTATTACTAAAAGTTATGTACACTTATGGTGACTTTTCGACATAATCCCCTTGGAAAAACGTCTGTCATACCTAAGAACAAGTTTTCCAATATCCTCTGCATAAAATGTTGTCCCGATGACTTAATATAATTGGTGACTTTGTTTTGAAGTTCCTTGTTAGTTTTGAAGCACGGCATTCCTAACTATTCTTCAATTCAGGAAAACATGGAAATCGCTCGGTGCTTGGACGGGTGATCGAACATATTTCACTGAAATTTCTGAATGAGCTGTCGAGTTACACTACATTTAATTTTAAAATGCTCCACCCGAAGATACAGATTGGTCAAGAAGCGAGTTTTTTTACCTAGAAATTTTGAATTTCGCCGATCCCTTGCTGTTGAAAGCAAGGTAGGAATTTTCAACGTGCGTGACAACACACACGCGGGACCTACGTTTGACCTCTTATCCGAATGAAGGCGTAATTTTGTGAAAAATGGCCGCCTAACATTTTTCAATCGGTCCGTGTCGGGAATCGAACCCGGAACTTTGGGTTTAATGGCCATACGCAAATAAACTGAGCCACGGGGCCCCCGCCGTCGAATTAAAGCAGCACTGTGAGGATGGGCGTTGTCGTGGATCAAAACAACTCCAGAACTCAGAATGCCTCTTTTGTTTTGGATGGCTCTCCGCAGACGTAAAGTTTTGCAATAAGCAGTTGAATTAATCGTAGTCCCCGGACAAATTAACTCCACAAGAAACACACCTTTTTGGCACCAAAATATGATAGTCATAACCTATCGGTTATTGAAAGTTTGTATGAACTTCGTTGGTTTGATTGGTGAATTTGTGCGCATTCTTTGTTGGGACTGTTTTGTTTCGGTTGTGTCATATTGTACACAAGTCTCGTCTTCTGTCACAAATGATTTCAAAAAAATATCTTGCTTCCGAGTCATAACGAGTAAGGAACGTCAACGCTAAAACCATTCAGGCGGTTTTGTAGTTGTCAGTCAACATCTTTGCGACCCAGCGCGTACAAAACTTTTTGTAATCTAAATCTGAATGTTGAGTTACAATGGAGTACAGGATGATCTGGGCAGTTGTGGAAATTATGCATACAAATTATTTATGACGAACATTTTCTCTAGTCACTTCTTCAGTTTGTACAATAAGGCCGTCTGTGACGACAACTTGGTCCCTGTTGATCCCCTTTTGTCATGCAGATATTTTCGGTACCATTCTTCACCAGCTTTCTCCATACACGGGACTCATTCTTCGACGAATTTCTGCTGTACTATTACCTTGTTGTTGCAGGAAACGAATAACACTTCGCAACTCGCACTTGGTGTGTCTACGTAGCTTCAGTTCAGCTCACCTCAGAATGCCGTCAAAGGTTAGGCTGTGACAGATCGCGTGAAGTAGAAGATATGAAGTCGCTCACTGCGCACAACGGCCACCTGCCGTTCGTCTCGTTTACCTTATGCGATAAGAGGTTGAAAAAAAACGGCCCCCGTACAAACGAAATCTAAAAGGCTTTCCAATGAACTATTTTCAAAAAGCAGTAGATATGGTGTATCTGCAAATGACTTGCAACGTGTACATACGTTAATTTTTTATTGCAAATCTTTTACAGGTATAAATATTGTAAAGTTATCTTTTGTTGGAAGAGTTCATGTAGAGTGAAATACTTGCAATAAAGAAATTTTGGTAATTTGTCTAAATGCAAGTTAATGAAGGGAAATTTACAAACTTTTCTAATTAAGAGCAGAGTAGTGAAATAATTTTTATTGGAAATTGTGTCTTTCATCTAGAATCTTTAATGAAACATTAGATTTGCCATATTTTCATTTTTAAAACGTTTTTCTATTATGTAGTTTGGAAATTATGAAATATTGTTAATAATTTGCTATTTTTATAGTTCTATATTGCAGTCTCGTTAATTCAGATTTGCATTTACAGACCCATACAAAAAAGGGGGTAGTTACACAAACACTTCGATATTTTGGTCTAGTCTATAGAAAAATTTTTATTGCAATAAATTTTTACACAAAATTTTCATGATTTTAGTATTAAAGGTGACAGTGTACAAATGAGAAAACAATTATAACTTGCACAACACCTAAATATTAAGATAAAAACTTATTTTTTTCTGTGACGGGAAAAAAATTTGACATTCAATGTTTCTTGACAGGTAACAAAATGTCACTTTTTATGAATTTACATTTTTCCCCGGGAAAAAATTACTTTTTCCCGGGTATGTGCAAATAAGTAACCACTCGTAGAATTAAATTGATAGATATTTGATTACTTTAAAGGTTTCCTTATCAACGCAAGTCTAACTATCCCTATAAGTACAACAATCTACTTGTTTGAAATTTCAAATTTGACATCGATTGATTTTTGTTGACTTGTAATATTTTTTTCGATATTAAATCATCGTTTTGCCAGTCACAGAAAAAAATAGTGTATTACACACGGGTAAAAATGTAAGAATTCAACGCTCAGCTAGAATCTAGTACTTTTTTCCTTTGTATAATAAATAACTATTTGTGATCAGTTAGGATGAACAGGATAAAAGATACAATTAAAAAGCCACTTTTCCCGTATTTAAAGATAATTTTTTAAATACATAAATCCAATTCATAAGCATGTAGATCATATTGTAACGAGCTTCATTTATTAACTGTTTATTTGTAAATACGGCGAAATTACAATGTACTTGGATGCTGCTACCAATTGAGCTGATGATTTTTGTAAGTTAATCACTAATAATATTACTGCACTAATTTCTTAAAACGATGATACACCATTTTCGTTTAAAAGCAATACACTATAATTAATCCTCGAAGACTATTAACTTATTGTATACTAATTAACTAACTGTTAGGTCCTAATTTATACAGACAGCGTATTTAATTAAACCAATAGGTCTAATAATTTATATCACATTAAACATATTTAGTTTTAACGATTGATCTAATTTATTTATTTGATAATCACAACTTCACATATCGATTAAAATAAACTTCTGTCGTACACTGCGATTTATATCAACCGAAAAGAAACGCAAAAATACTAGAAGAAATCCAGGCTGTTCCCGATTTGTCGTTTTGAAATACTTTAAATTAGGCTTTAACAGTAACTGTCAATCAATCCATTGTCAGTTGAATGTATTGCCCCCTCCGACTTTGACACTTCGGCGCCTTTGGTTGGGTTGTTTAATCTTTGTTTAGAAAGGGCGTTTTTCCGCGTTGCTGGAAAATCCAGAATGTGAAATTTATACCCAAACCTAAAAAGGCGGATGCGTCAGATCCGGGCAGCTATCGTCCAATTAGCTTGCTACCGGTGCTGGGGAAAGTTTTAGATCGCGTTATGACTACGCGTGTTGAACACCTAGTGCGAGACAGCGGCGGTTTTAATAACCGACAGTTTGGTTTCGTGGAGGGCAAGTCGACTATCGACGCGTTAGAGTTCGTTGTCGGGGAAATTAAGCAGGCAAGAGATGCCAAAGAGTACTGTGTCGTTGTTGCTTTGGACATTTCAGGAGCCTTTGATGCTGCCTGGTGGCCATTAATCGTTTGCGAGTTAGATCGTAGGGGTTGTCCGCGAAACTTGATGTCTTTGGTCAAGAGCTATTTCTCGGGGCGATTAGCACAGGTTGAAATTCCGGGTGAAGTTCTGTCGCGTGAGGTGGAAAAGGGATGCCCGCAAGGGTCATGTTCTGGTCCCACATTTTGAAGTTGTTGTATGAGAGCATCTTTAGGGTCAAGTTGCCCGCAGGATGCTCAATCGTTGGGTTTGCAGATGACACACTTTTAATTGTAAGATCGAGATTGTTAATGGATATGCGCACAAAACCGAACGAGGCGCTTAATAAATTACACGAATGGTCGCAGGCGGTAAAATTAAAATTTAACACGGCGAAGTCAGAGGCGCTTTATTTCGGCACGAAACCAGGACAGAGACCTCCTAGGTTAGAGCTAGGAGGAGAAAATCCCGTTTAAAGATTGTATTACCTACCTCGGCGTCAAGATCGACAATAAATTAAATTGGAAAGCGCACGTACAATACGTAAAAAGTAAGGGCGGCGAAATATCAAATAAAATGATGGCGGCGGCTAAAATAAAGTGGGGTTTCAGGGCGAATCGCTGAGGACGGTTTATGCCGGAGCAATTGAGCCGGCAATACTGTACGCAGCTTCTGTATGGGCAGAAGGTTGTAAAGTCCGGGAGATGCGTCAATTGACGAGCGTACAACGCATAACCGCGGTAAAAGCGGCGAGGGCGTACAGGACCACCTCCACGGAGGCTGTCCTGGTGATCAGTAGGACTCTCCTATCGAATATGTCGTTAGGAGATTAGAGATAGACGATTAATAAATATAGGAAAAGGGCGCGAAATTATCGAAGATCTTAATCTTGGTAATAGGAAATTGCAAGAAAGATTGTTGTATCTGAGTTAGGGCACCCGGCTGATATTAGAGGGATCGAGTTTGTCGAAGGTGATGAGGACGCGATGGGTATCAGAATTTATACGGACGGTTCACGTATGGACGATGGGCAAGCAGGCGCGGCGTTTGTCGTGTATAAGCAGGAAAGGAGGTGTTTCGGTTTCAAACCAAACTCGCGAACTGGTGCACTATCTTCCAGTGCGAATTGGTAGCCATACGAGAGGCTATCGATTACGTAATAAACCATACGGGCAGAGACGAGTATTATATAATCAGTGATAGTAAATCGGCGCTAACGGCTTTAACAAACATGAACACCTCGACAGATCTCCAAGCGGACGTCTGGAGGATAGCGCGTACGGCGCTAGAGTTTCGACGTTTAAAGTTCTGTTGGGTCAGGTCGCACAATGGTAACGTAGGAAACGATAGGGCTGACGAATTAGCTAAAGAGGCCGCGACGGGCGACTTTCGAATATCACATTCGTCGATACCGAGGTCTTTAATCAAAAGAAAGCTGCGCGAAAAAAAAAAAAAAAGTCATTGGATAACAGAAAATGACGTACATAATGATTAGGGTAGGAATTAGTCTATATAACTGAAGGCTTTAGCCAAAAGAGAGTTTTTTCCAATGGGGCTGTCCGTGGTCAAGAAGTAGAAAGAAACGTAGTTCGCGGGTAGCGTTCTCCGGCATCACAGATATAATATTTCACTTCGTATCACGATATTAAAAATTGGAAAGGAGTGATTACTTTTCCAATTCGCGAGGGTTATGCCCATATGTTCGCGGATTTATAGTGATACAAGGTAACTATTAAAAAGCTAGTAGGCGTGTGACGCACAAGTAAGTGATATTGTCAAGATTCTGCCGGGTTCGTGTGCCAGTCAATTCTTTAAAAATGATAAACAGAAGCAACAAGCGAGATTCTCTCCCAAAATTTAAGAACTGTTCTACGTTGGAAGACCAACTCTCAAACAATGGACAATTTTTAGTAAGTTTTTATAGTTAAGTAGCATGACCAATTTTTAGTTAGTTTGTTTGTTAGGACGTTTTGGCCATAAACCGTAGGATTAATTTAGTGTAAGATTTGTAATATAAGTTTTCCTTCATATACATGTGTTTGGGAACTACTTATGTACCCAAAATTTTCATAAATTCCATAGTCACCTATTTACTTAAATTTCTAACTTAAAATCAATGAATGTAAGAGGTCCACGTTTCTTGCTCTGTGAATTAAATAGTTTTGTTTGCAGTTGAATAAGTCAATAGTTTTTCTTATTTTTTATAAGTAGTAAAAAAGTGAGGCAGTGATTAAAAGAAACAATTGTCCTCCTTGGGATGACAAGTCTCTCAAGGTTTTGTACGAACATTTGGACATTCTCGACTTGTCTGACGCCCTTGGCAATTGTCATTAAGACACAATATTTTATGAAAGGTACGTGCCAAATCTTTTGTAGTATATTATAAATTAATTTAACCCTTTTTTTCAAAATTTTAACCCTCTATATGATCCACGACCTTCCGCTAGCTAGTGCCGGTGACCCCCCTTTAATTTTTGTTTTACAGGCCGCCCCCATTTTATAATTTTACTGGAAAATATATACTTAGTAGCTTTTCCGCCTGTAACAATTTTAGTAGCTTTAGACAAATTTTAAAGAATGTAATTTTGGTGTAAACAATATTAAGACTGTTTGAAGATTTAAAATCGGTTAAATTATGGATTTTGTATCAAAAGGAATCCGTTGCAATAAAAACTAGCAAATATGTTGATAATCTGTTCATGATAAGATCTTGTTTTAAAGGTAAACAAATTGTAGCGTTTATGGCTAGAGTAAGAACTCTTCTAGGATTTATATCTAACAGCCGTAACGATAAAAAGGCCAACTTGAGATTAAAACTTTGAAAATTGTCCAATCTGGCATAATTCGTAGATTATCTGCAGCATCATATCACTTTTTGTAAGACTCCGTGTAAAACAACTCTAAATTTTGTATACTGTAATCTAAAACTTAGAGAAAATAACTTTAGTGTACCTATACTGTAGCATGAAATGTAGATATAATGCATAATTTAAAAGCAGCAATCTGTGGTGTAAAAGTTACACGAGAAAGTTTTTAGGCAGTTGCTAAATGCTTGACTAAAAAAATAAGAGGAATGTAGCAGTGCGGAATGTATGAAGAAAACAATTAATTGTAAATATAGTAATAATAAGATGTGAAATATGCAGAAATAATTATGGTGTTGCGAAAGTATTAAATTTAAAAACGACAATCCAGAATTTACAAGCAACACGATATGCCATGTAAAATGCTGCAAGAAGAAATATTAGAACAAAACTTTGTTAGATGTGTATTACAGTATTTGTGCGGTAAGTGATATGTAATGTAAAAGAAGCAGCTACAAGCTAAGATATAGCAGAAATATGATATTAAAGTTGCCCGAATAGTGCAAAGTTAACGGTTCAGCTAGTCGACATTTATATTCCGTCTTGTTGGAAATACATTTGTTATGCCAAATTTAGCAAGATATTACATTGCATTGATATCGCATCCCGGTAATATAAAATTCTCCTATAAACTAAACTTCCGTTTTCATAGTGTACTTACAGTTTATATAGGCATCATTGTATTACGGATGAGGTCAGATTTGCATTAAGCTTTTTACAAAAAGTGTTGTTAAATTAGCATTCGCAATGCTGCAACTAGTTGTATGCTACATTTACAATCCTTGCTATTTACAAATCTTTATTAATGGATTATTTATCTGCAGTTAGTCATCCTTTTCTTAATAGTTATTTCGTCATAGTTGCCCATTTTCAGCAATAAAATAATGCGTTGGAAACTCCATCTTCGAACGTTTAGACAACTCCCCAGTCTTCTGTTATCGTGTAATTTCTTCTCACTAACAGTGATACCTCTTCCTTCTGAGAGTACAATATATAGATGTGAGAAATACCTTCGTTATTTCGGTTATGCAATTTTTCAATTCATAACCAGACACCAATAAACGTTTTAGCAACTTCAAAAAGACTTAAATATGATAGTAAGATCTTAACGCGTATGCTTTTATTTCTATTCAATATTCTAACACTTTTGCAAAGTCAGTCTATCAACCATGTGCCGTCCTCAGTAATCTGTCCCTATATTATTCTTGATTCTGCGTAGTAACTAAATTCTCTATTTCTCCAAATCACTATGGTTCCCAAGACCCTTTCTTCAGTAAAACTGGCGGCATTCCGTTCAAAATACCAAGACTAGCTTTCGCATTAGTAAATTTTCGAAGTAAATTTAAAAGTTAAAATTATTTATCGTAGCTTCATGATCCAAAGAAAATTTCTCATTTTTTGTATAAACCTTTCATTGGGATTCGTACCAGGATGATGCACAGAACAAAATTTTGCCTTAACTGTAATTTAAATTTAACCCTGGAGTAGATGCGTGGTTGACATGTGTCACCCAGATGTTAAGTTATTTTTAGAACGGCTGCACGTGGCATCATTAGATTAACAGTAGCTGCTCTAAACAGATTTCGATTGGTTTTCAGTTGTCTTGTATGTTTGTATAGTAAATGAAAGTGTTACTTCTTAAATTGTGTTTGTTGTACGTAAGACGAACGGGCAAAGAAAAAAGAACAAAGTGAGTAACGGAATGCTCGCCTAAATTACGTGTAACAAAGGAAGGGTAAAAGGGGAAGAAAAACGAATGCCCTGCTAAACAGTCGGAGATTGGGGAATGTAAAGAACGAAACAACAGGACACACGACCCAATTCGTCTGTACCTGTCAGGCTAATTAAACTCAAAAACACATGTAAAATATAACTCTACTAAGTAATTTCTACGAATTTATATAACAAACAATATTAAATGGCTGGTTGAAAGATGAAAATCTGAATTCTTCACTACACGTACTAATATAAAATATTAATTATATCCAAGTAACAATCACACTGAAGGGTGTCTTGTAAATAAAAGAACTACTTCATTATACACCCCTTAAATATTACCACATAATTTTGCATTACAAAACTAAATGGCATTCAATCACTGTAATTAATAACAATAAAAAAATATCATATATAAATATAACAAGAATCTTACTTTGATTATGACGAGCTCATAAAGTACATATTTACAATAATGCCGTTAGGCGCAATCAACATTAAAACGACTGATGGATAAGTATCGTCTATCTACAATTGCGAAACCAATTAACACAGTTATCCATCAATTTAAAAACATAATCACACCAAACTACACTAAATCCTTATTATAATAACGACAGTATTAAGTAGACAACAATGCGTAGTTCATTATCTCTAAATATTTACCTACTACCAGCAAATTCACATATCGTAAGTAAATGAAATAATCGTAGCTACTGGCATTTAATGACGAGCGTTAACTGCATCTGCATATAACGGCAGTTAAACAAAATGTATAGGAACGACAATGAACAATTTCTGAAAAACGACCAACTAAGCATTAGTTCAAAGAACCTAAAAATGGAGTATAAAATCCGAAGAATATCGGTTACAAAAAAGAGTTAAACTATTAATATTTCTATTACAGGAACATCCACCCCCAATTACCTACCAGCCACATAAACAGAAATAAGTTTCCACCATAAGAATTTTATAACTTCCCAATTTGGTTTATATAATGCAAACTAGCTCTACAAATATAGTGAACTCATTCAACCAATATATTTATAAAATTGTTTTCTGAATTATAATCACGGAAATTCCATATAGAATAGAAATAAGTTTGAGTATATTTCTATCTTTCAAAGGTAACACCCGCTTTACCTACTTACAATTAAACTAGCAACATTCAAGGAATTCTTATCAACCTGTGGGCTTGTGAATATGATAAAGGACAAGAAACGTTGGTTGTCTAAATGAGCTAACTTGAAATGATAAAAGAGTAGCGAACACGTTATTAAAATAAGTAGCAATTGAAATGGTTTTTAAATTAAGGAGGCAGTAAATTTACAAATACGAAATGGAATGTAACATATTGATTTCTTAAATTATTATTTGTTTTATAGGATAATTGTTATTAGGTTCATAAAGATGGCGGGACCAAACAAAAAAAAAAACCGCAAAATTGAAACAAGTAGAAATACTAATGTTTGGATGAAACGGTTTGGATGAAACGGTGAAGAGGATAAAAATGATAAGAGTGAAGATAAAGAAACTGATAATATTCAACAAAGTGATCACGATTCTGTGTTTGCGCAAGAAATAGATGATGAAAGTTTATGGAGTGATGTAGAGGAGAGCAATTCTGAAATTAGCAGTTTGTTTGTGGGAAAAAACGGTATTGCCCAATACGCAAAAAAATCCACATTTGCATAGTAGAACTCGTGCTCAAAATTTAATAATGGTCTAAAACCTAAGCTAGGAGTAAAACATCTGCCATCGAAATTTTAGATTTATTTCTTAATGTACATATTATAGACACTACTGTCACATCAACCAATATCTATATTGAAAATATGAAACATATACTTGAGAAAGTATGGGACGTCAAAGCTGACAGATGCTATCGCAATGAGAGCTTTAATTGAGATACTATTTGGATCGGGTCACTTCGTACCTCAAGAAAAAATATACACAAATGATGAGGCAACAGTAGACGAAATGGACTTCAATGATGGTATCTCACAATGAGCGAAAAATTGTTTGCTTTCTATTGGGATATTTACGCTTTGACGATGTTAAAAGCAGACCAATTCGAAAAAACCGACAAATTGGCATCGATCCGTGATTTGCATAAATAAATATGCAGAAATTTTCAGAAAATTTACACACCAAGCGAATACGTTACAATCGACGAGCAGCTACTTGCATTTCGAGGGCAGTGTTCTATTCGCCACTATATTCCTATCAAATTTATAAAATATGGTATAAAGGTCTTTGCAGTAGCCAATGTAAAAGGTGTGCCATCTAGTGGTTTCTTTTTAAATCATAGGTTATTTTGACACTGACAGCTTTTTCTCGCCCGAAATCTTAACAGAAAGTCAGTATCATACCTCCGCGGTACGAAATAAGTCGCTTGCCGCTTGATCAACGTTGGGAAATATTGCAAACTTATTTCCAAAATGAGTGCTGTGTAGTCCAAACAGTGCGTTTGTTGAAAAGAAGTTTTGGCCGAAATGAATCACCCACCGCGCCTGCTGTACGCAAGTTTGTGCAAAAAGTTCGTGAGACTGGCATGTGTTACGTGCCAAGGGTCACTTAAACATGTTTTTAGGTTAGTTTTTTGATATACGGGAGTTCGCGCCATATTTTCAAATACGCGGGACGCGGGAGCTTTTAAATAGACTAAGCATGTGCTTCCGTACGTCAGAGTAGTGAGCTTGCGCAGTGAGTGTATCCCTAGAGGGTTAGAGGAATACTAGACAATGGGGTGGAGAGTTCTCCGCTTCTCTCGCGAGAACGTGGCTTTTTGCCTTGGTTTGTGAAGTGAAGTAGACGTTTCTTTTTGGTGACGTATCGTTATCGTATCTATGTAGATTTCCTTGCTTGCTTAACTTTTGTCTGTCATACCTTGTACCCTTTTTCCATCATTCCCTACGTAGGTAAGAATTTGCCGCCACCTGGGACTACCGAACTTCATGCCTGAGGATGACCTCATGTCCATCTTAGCTAGCCGGAGCTGATTCGTACGCATTTGGTAGCGTCAACGTGTCATCTCTAATTCCTCCGGAAGGAGCCCCGACTGGAGTGGTTGGAGGCCTACCCGAGTGCAACTTCGGGCGAAGGCAGGATATCTGATGTAAGTAATTCTTTACTTAATTTGTGCGCTTTATTCTTTGTTTTTGAATTATTTAAATTTGCGTAGTATTGCGTAATATTGATGACCTCATCGGTAGATGACCGCACCCAGATCCGTATAAGATTTAGTGCTGCCAACTGCCGATAGTGTCTATTACACCACGCTACCGGTGTTGCATTTATCGAACTTTTAATTTTAACTACCGTTTAAAATATAAGACATGCTAGTGGACAACACTCATTGTCCTCGTTCTCGTACGGTGCGCATAGACGAGAATGTGGCTACTGTAGCCGATAGTGTGAGACTCAAAACAGCTCAATATTTCACGCACTAGCTTGAGAAGAATTCTACACAAAGAACTCGAATTATTCCAATTGACTCAGCAATTGAAGGCGCACGACCATCCGCTTCATTTTCGCTTCGCAGTTTGGGCCTTAGGGCAGCTTGAATTGGACAGCGATTTTGGGTGAACAAATCATCTTTTCTGACGAGGCACATTTTCATCTTGGCGGCTACGTTAACAAACAAAATTGCCGTATCTGGGGTTCGGAAAACCCGCACGTTTTGTCGAGAAGCCAATGCATCCACGGAGAGTGACAGTTTGGCACGAATTGTGGAGCGGTGACATCATTGGACCATTTTCTTCGAAAATGAGGCTGGGAACAACGTTTCGGTCAACAGTGAGCGTTACCTAGTCATGTTATAAGATTTTTTTTAGTGAAATTGAAGACTTGGATTTGGACGACCTCTGGTTCATGCAGGATGGCGCACCATGCCACACAGCACATGCCACAATCGATCTTTTGCGCACCAAATTCCCCAATCGTGTTATAAGCCGCCTTAGCGGCTTATAACACGATTGGGGAATTTGGTGCTCAAATGCGCAAATGCGATGTCACTTGGCCGCCTCGGAGCTGCGATTTGACCCCTTTTAATTTTTTTGTGGGGAACCGTGAAGGACCTATGTTACAACAACAATCCAGAAATGATTCAAGCACTTCAGACCAATGTCATCCGGGCAATCAGTGAGCTACAGCCCGAAACCATCAACAACTTCTTGGAAAATAGGAGTGGCTGAATGTGCTACTGCGAAGCTAGCCAAGGCAGCCACTGGAACGAAGTTGTGTTCCATAATTAATAGGAATGTTTGTTCTAACTAATAAAGCCATAAAACATGGAAAAAATTTAATTTTGTTCATTTTATTGCATTTTTAAAAAGAAACTTGTATCTAGCCCACCCCTTAAAGTTGACATACATTATGATCTTTGAGATGTATGTAGGCATCCAACTAGATGGTCCTTATAATAAATACAAAAATCCAAAAGATCTACTTTTGCAAATGGCTGAACCAATTACAGGTACCAATAGGAATCCGATTAGAGCTAACCGGTTTTCAAGTAAGCATCTATGCTTTTACCTTATAAGCTCTAAAAGAGAACAAAATTATTTACATGCGAACATTTCGCAAAAATAAGAAAGAAGCGCCTAAAGATTTTTTGCCAGACAAGAATAAGGAAGTTAAAACTTCATTGTTCGGGTTTTCAAATAATGCCACGCTTGTTTCCTACTATCACAGAAAACGAAATCCGTTGTATTGATTTCAACAGTGCACCCCAATAATACTGTCGATGAGTCGACGGCAGATAAAGAAAAACGGAAATTGTAATGTTTTACAATAATGCAAAATTGTCGTAAATCGTATAGACCAATTATGATAGAGGTCAAATGTAGCCAGAGACACACGACGTCGGTCTATTGTATTATTTTATAATTTAATAAATATTGTAGGCATAAATGCATTTATATGTGCAGCAACTGTTTAAATAAAATAAAATGGAATGAATTTCTACAAGATATAGAATGGGGGTTGATAAAACCTCAAATGTCTAATAGATCGGAAAATGTTACTGTAATCAGACGACAGACGAACTTACTTCTACGAATACCACAAATGAAGGAAAACATTTAAGAGCGAAGAGGAAGTAGAGGGTATTGTCAAGAATGTGGTCGAAGTAGGGACAAGACAACAGGAAGATTTTGTATATGTGGACAGTGGATGTGCGAAGAGCATTTGAAGGCCGTTTGTTGTCAGGTGTTACGAATAAAAACTAAATAAGTGTTCCTATCAAATTGTCCTAAAAAATACATTGTCTTAAAAATTATAATAGTTAAATATGTTTATTATTAATAAAACTTCGTATTAAATAAATTTATTTCAAACCTCATCTGTCAAAATATGCTTAAAAAGATTGTGCGACATTTATTATCCACTCGCCCGTTTTTGTTTGTTAATGCCACACGCCAAGTCCATGGTTAATATTATTATAATAAGTTGCATTTGTCAATCAAATTTTTTTGTAGGTTCAGCTACCATTTAAATCTAAATGAATTGTTAAATTGTTGAACTGCGCTATTGGTGCACACCTTTATATACAGTTTTGTAAATTAAGGAACACCTAAGATGTTTATGTAACAATATTCACCAGCTTGGAACCAAAATATTCAAAAATCAGCATCGTAAGTTGCATAAGTTAGGCGAATTAATGAAAAATATGTAACGGTATTTTCGTTTTTATCAAAGTAATTATAATCAAAATTCAACTACAAATTCAGTGACTTAAATTAGGTATAATCAGTTTGTTGAGGATATATATTTCAATTTCAATCATGAAAAAAAAATAACAGTTGAAATATTTTAATCAATTAAAGTATACGTAACATTGTGGGTTCATTTAGAAAAAAGGTTGCATTACTTTACAGAAATGAATTATTATACGTCAAATCCTACAACTGCAATGGAATGGAATTCACAACACAGCAAAATACATTTTATTGGCGTTTTCAGTTCCATTAAGTAACTATTTCTAGTATAATGTGTAAATAAGTAATAATACCTTACACTGCCTAACCATAAATTGTCAAAATATTATCCATACATTAAATACCATTAATTGGTGTATTGGTATCTTGTTATCAGTCGGTTAACTATGAAACTTGCAGAAACCCACAAATCGTTTTTATTATCGTAATTGAAACCTGGGTACAAATGCAATAACTTATTTACTGTACAAATTGTTATCAGTTCCAAGATAATTGAGTAGTCCATATTTGTAAACAGTCTTCCCAGTGATGAAAATTTACAGGAAGTTGTTTTTAAAGATCAAAAGCTTGTGAAATATTTTAAACACCATTAGTATTCTGAATGTATAGATTAGAGAATCGACTATTCAATTATTTAAAATCCCTGTAGCAGTTTAAATTATAGAAAGGTCAAATTTCTTAGAGGTAAACATTAGCCTTTGTTAGATAAAATATGCGAGAAACAGTTAAAATTACATGAAAACAAAACCGTGAGGCATGGAAGTACGCTAAAATTAGGTGATAGTTTTTATAGCAGTAGGTCGTGTCAAATAGATTATGGTAAAATTGCGTTATAAGGTATAACTTTTAAAAATAGATACGCCAGTACTTTCCTGTTAAGCGTAAAGTTAGATACGTCGATCTGAGCGATTTTCAGCACGCAGAAACTGTTCGAGTGGATCATTTCTCAGGCGGTAATGATATACCTGTATCAAAAGTTTTCAACTAGCAATAATCGCATCTAGGATTAAATTCATTGGTTACGATATCGCCACTGCGTAAAGGTAGGTCCCGTATATAAACAAATCGCAAATTTAATAGCATGGCATCTAAATGAAATGACGTTAACTTAAGTTTGGGTATCATAATGTAAGTGTAGCGCTTCGTCTAATTACCCTAGCAAACTAGAAAGGCGACGGTAACATAATCATTATCAATCAACAACAAATAAGAATGCCGAGAAAGAATCCTTTGTAGTGTATGTACTGAAATACGCTATCTTGAAAAATAATTTCTTTAAGTTTTTCTTTCATCAAATCTTGGTACAGGCTACAAGAAGTATAAACATATTGTAGCGCCGAGCGGTATGCCTTTGACCAGAATAATTATAATGGAATCACGCCTCTCAGATGATTGTGAATAACCGGCACAAGAGTTTTGTATTCAAGAGTTATTTAGATTACAATAGGTACATTCGCCATGTTATTTGCATAATTTCTGGTACGTTTTAAAATATCCTAGAGGTTTTGAATAGTATATACATTGCCATTGTGGATACTTGAGTTCAGCTCTGATTAAAGCTCTGATTACAATATATTTTAGTTTAAAGCTTTGAAGATGTTATATAAATTACAGCTATAAATTATTGTAGTGATAATATAACCTAATAATTACTGCTTGGACAGTTAATTATACCGTTTCAATAATAAGTAATTAAAACGATAGTATCACAGTTTAAGAAGCGTGTAATGGTACCGTTAGCGACTAGCTAAAGATACAGCATTGGCGGGTTTTTACAAATTCTATTGTAACTACGACTTGTTGAAAAATTTTGCATAATCAGTTTGAAAATAAACAACTATTGTTTGTGCAAAAATAGTTTTCGTTACAAAGGTGTCAAAAGTGGGGTTAAAGACTGGATGATTTCTATTTACATGCCTGTCACTCGTAATAAAAAAAAAGTAAATGGATAGTAAAATTCTTTCTTTCTTGAAGGACTTCAAGTCAGGTGTACAAGAAGACATAGAGAAAGAGAACCAACACTTTATAAACTTGGCAACCGCATTAATTGTCGTATTACGAGTTGAGGTCTTGAATATTCTGCAGACCATGACCAATGAAACTGTGGGGCTTTAATATCAATGCTGGAAATAAGGTAAGGCGACTCTCATATGCTATTAAGTATACCACGTTCCAGTGAAGAACCGATATCAAAAGGCCAATGAAAATTTGCAAGAGTATGAAGCAGATAATGCTCGCAGGGTGAGACTAGCCTACCCAACATAATCGGATAGCTTTTTGGAGGGTGGCAGTGCAGATCTTCATTCGAAGAATACGCGAACAGATCAAGCACGCACTATGGCTGGCCCGCCAAAGACGTCACGTAATGCTTTGGCTCGTGCCTTAGAGTTCGAGGCGGCAAAGCAAGCGACGCATTTAATCTGTGGCAAGGTATGATACTCACGAGAAGAGCGGAGTCAAGAGAACATGGAGGAAATGGTACGATATGTATTGCGTGACCAGCAGTCGAAGAAAAAGGGGCCGCGTCGATATAGCCGCGAATTTAGGTAAAGATGGAACCAATGTAAAACGGTTTAAGAAAGAACTTGTAACATTTTTATTTTCAATAATAATTATTTGCATAGAATTACCAGAATAATGCGCTAAGCGTGCATCGTTCCTTAGTGATCTACTTGTGTTAATATATCTGTGTCACATAAAGCTAGTTCCAAGCGCACCTTGAGTTGTTTATTTGGTATTACACGCCTCTCACGTCGCGACTACTCGGTCCTAGTTTCGACAAGTCAGTCGGCCGCTGGCAATAGTTTGATTAAGATGTATTTTCGGCTAGAGGCTGGCAATCTTCGCATCAACTATTAACTTTTGAGGTATCTTCTATTAACGGTTGGTAAAGTATACATTTTGCGATCTAATGTAATTTGAATTAATTTATTTAGCGCGACAACGAAGAATGGAACAAATATAATTCGTCATGTAGGATCTAAAGATTTAAAATTACCGTCATTTGGGAACAGTCGATTAGAAATTATGGATGTAATTTCGATGCAGTCATATTTAATTAGGAATGGCTGATAACTTTGTTTGGAGAACTTAATTTCCATCTCAATTCATCGTGAAACAACAAACGCAGTTTTGGTTCGTTATTAGTTTTAAGATATTTCTTGCATGTGTTTAAAATGTTAGAGCACGGAAAATTGCTATTATGGTTACAACATGTGAGTTGAGTAAGTTTCAATTATTGTTGAACTGATTTTATAAGCCACAGAACTAAATTTTGTCAGATTAGTTTTCTATAATAGCAAGCTTTGTTCCATTTGAACCTTCGATAAATTCAACGTATGTTTTCGACGTCATATTTTTTTTGTCTTGCACAGTTGATAGATGTTGTTTTGAAAGCAGATGCTTCGTGCAGCTGTACTGGAATTTAAACAAAACATTCCTATTTTTGTAATCAGCCTTATCTATACATAAATTATTAAACGTAAATATGAAAGTTCAAATCCACGTTATATAAGATTCTATTAATTGTAATCTACCTGAAAAGATCTGCCCAGGTTAGAACGTAATTCAGTGTGTTATGCTTATAAATTATTATCACTCTAATATTTATAACAAGTCATGTTTAAAGTATAGTTGGTTGTTTTGAGAAAATAAGTCAAAACTTTAACTTTGTTGAAGTTGATAATGACAATTTTTTTGTTAAAAAGTTCCGATATTTTGAAAGAGTTTTTTTTAGTAAACAAATAGTTCAAATTTAGGGCTTTTATTTTGGTCAAATGCGATCAAATCTAAATACACAAAATACACAAAAGTAAAATTCTGAGTAATAGTTTGGTGCCAATTATATATTATATTGGATATGCATTTTTTTTATTTTTATATACTTTTATAAGACACAAATGGTGTTCTATTTTTTTATTTATTTAATCTTTGCAATTTCTTACAGGAGCTGCGTCTTATTTTGTTAAGACAGGTTTTTGTTAACGAAGGCGATCATTTTATCTTTGGGTTTCCATGTCCGCCCTTAGAACTGTGCTTTGCAATTATCGTAATTATCTCAGGACATGGTGGCGCCTATTTGATTTAGCTTAACTTTGGTTTGCAAACAGAATTCGACTCCCCCCCACCTACTTCTCATTGCTCTACCCAGGAATAGACTCCTAGCTATGTCGAAAGATTTTTGTTTACTAGCGCCTTAATGTAGAAAAAAGACGTTTCAGTCTTTTGTAAAACAGAAGTAGTTTCAGTGGCGCCCATCCAACGTGGATAAAGAAGCAAAAATCGTTACAAACTTAAAGAACCGAAATTAATACGGGGATCGATAGAATCGGGCGAAAATCGGCCTGCATAGATTCTGCCCCGAAAATGGTCAAGCGCGTCGGACGGACAAAATGCGACATTGTTGGCTGCAGTAAAATGATTAATGAGGATTGGCAGTCAGTACAGTTGCGAACTGAACAGGAGAATGAAAAACCTAGGTTCGTTCTAGGTTGGAAATCTAGGAGAGCGTCCATTCTGGCAGGACATTGGCCCGTTGAATAACGCCCTGAAGTCGTATTGGGCACAATGGGATTCCCTGGTGTGATTCTTGGAGAATGGAGATGGTGGTTCATAAAAGCCGAATGTTGGTAATTTTGGAACATCTACATAATGGGACTTCGGAAAGCACTTCGACAGAAAGAAAACTGTTGAGAAATTCTGAACAAGATTTTACTGGATAGTTTGCAAGGACAATGTAAAAGAGTGGTACCGCAAGTGTCACATGTGTGCACCATAGCGGAACCGTAACACTCCAATGAAGCAATACGACGTGGTGAGTCCCTTTGAAAAAGTGGCAATCGATATTGCCGGTCCATTCCTAAGACCGATTCCGGGATTAACTACATCTTGGTAGCCATGGACTATTTTACGAAGTGGATCGAATCGTATATTATACCAAATCAAGAAGCAGCAACCGCCGCTGACGGAGTGGCAAAGGAACTGTTCTGCCGTTATGGGGTTCCTATGGAGGAACACGCCGATCAGGGCAGAAATTTTGAGTCAGCGTTATTCCAAGAATATTGCACGCTGTGAGAAAGACTCGAATCGGATGATATGGTAGAGCGCATAAATCACACCTTGGGCAAGTACCTTTCCAAGATGATCTGCCAACATCATAGAACTGGAACCAATATTTACATTTACTCTGATTGGCCTATTGGTATTCGGTTCAGGACAGCACTGGACACACATCTCCATGTGCTATGCTGGGACTAGATATACGTCTACCATGTGATCTTGACTTTGGGTGTAAATCCGAAGATGACATCGTGTGCAAGAGCTACGTCAAAAAGCTCAAGCGCAAGATGCACGACATCCAGGGTGACGTTGGGAAAAATATTCAGATCGCAAGCGATTGGATGAAAACTAGATACATCAAAGCGTAGGAGTATGGTTTTCAAGAGGGCGGCCGCATCTGGCTATACATCCTCAGATGGAGGCGTAAACTATCGTCCTAATTGCAAAGACATTGGGAGAGTCCGTCTGAACCTGAACTATGATTAGTTCATGTCTCTGTACAGCGGTAAAAGTAAAGCGAGATTCTACGGCAGTCTGCTATGAAAAGTGTTGATAGCTACTTCTCTCAACATTGAAATTCCAGAAATGGTTTCGACTGCCCTTACCGCCTGAGGAACTTGCAACGTCCTAGTCACAGAGTGTTCTGGGACAGAACAGCTTTACGAGGGGATAGTGTAGCGCCGATCGGTATACCTATGAGCAGAATAATTACATTAGAACGTAAACGAAGCGTTTATACATCATGATGATTGATAGGTCCCGATGGTATCCTCATTTTTTTAGATGGTTTTGATTGGCAGGTACAAGAGTTTTGCATTTAAGAAATATAGATTACAATAGGTACATTCGAGAAGTTATTTGCATTATGTCTTGTACGTCTTAAAATAGTCTAGAGGTTTTGAATATGTATATCAATTACCGTCCTTGTTAATGAAGTTCAGTACTAATTGTAACTTTAATTACAATATATTCTAGTTTAAAGCTTTGAAAGATGTAACAAATTACTGTTGATATAAATTATTATAGTGATAATATAAACTAATAATTAGTGCTTGGTTAGTTATTTGTAGTCCTTCGGTAATAGGTATTAAGAAGATAGCATCACAGTGCTAAGAAGAAAATACTTGTACTGTTGGCAAAAGCTCTCAATATAAATCGTTTGGAGAGCTTTTACAATTTCACTTTAGCTGCGAGTTGCTGAAAATGTTATGTAGTCAGTTTGAAAATAAAAAAATGTTGTTATGCAAAAATAGTTTTCGTTACAATATTTTATATATTTCTATTTTAGGTAGATACGTTATGGCAGTGAACTACTAGGGATAGCTAAGAAAAGTATAACTGTATAACTAAAGTATACATTCCTTCACGCTAGCTAAATCGGGAATTTAACAGACGATAAATGCCATATAAAAAAGAAAGGTTATAAATAAGCATAATTTAGTTTTCTTGACCGCTAAGTGGGTAAAAGGTATATGCCAAAATCGTCTCAACATAGTGAGACGCATCAATACAAAATTCTCATTAACTATATTCAATTGATGTGACAGAAGAAAAAATTTTATCATCTGACCATAATATCGATAAAAATAAAACACGTCATTATCTTAAAACAGTATATACCACCCTGTGTGTATACGAACACGCTAAAAAGTTATTCAAAAGCTTGATATCGACAAAACGCCTTTACGTTATTAACATGCTGAACAACCAACCATGATGGAGAGTAGTAAAAAGGAAAATATAATTAAAATGTAATTAGCAATTCCAAGGAAAATTTATTTAAGAGCAGACTATTAGTTTCGGGGTAGCATTGTGTTCAACGAGAGCGACACGAAATTGTACTATTATAATGTGAAATATACAGTCACGATATGGGTTCGACGAGGCGAAGGCGCGGTTCGAAGGCCACAATCAATGTTTCCAGTGTCAGCCTGTCATTTTTCTTTCTTATAAAATAAAAACTAGAAAAATCTATACACAAACAAAATGGAAAGCATATCAGTTTTCATAGCGGCTAGGTTTCCATTCTATAACATTATAAAGCGATTGTATACATATTATTTTCCCAAACAGCTAGTAAGTAAAAAGTAGCTGAAGCAACGGTATAAAACTCTATTAACCGCAAACACTGCAACAACAAGTTAAGTTGCATGTAAATACATGAACTTTCTAGAACAGTAACGAACTAAAATAAATACCCTAAAGCTATTACAAAAAAATCAATAAACAGGGTACATAAAAAGTATAATTATACCACAGAACTTACCAACGATCTGATAAACTTCAGTACCTGCTATAAAGTTCACTGACAGATTATTCAAAGAGGCTAAAATTTTGATAGAACAAGCGCATTTTTACTTTAGGTGAGATATCACAAACTCTAAAAATAGTAAATTTCAAATATTCACAACTAAATAGAAAGAAAACAAGTGGTTCAATGATGTACAGTTTCTATTAAAACCAAACTGGAAATTAAAATATTATTTGGTTTATTACAACTAGTTAGGTTATAGATTAAAATATAGAAGAATTAACGGCAATATTTTTTCATCTCCGTTCATTTAGAATAATATTTAGAATCTGAAAACGAAAACGAATTGGAAAATATTCAACGTAAATCGAAAAAGCAAGCGAATTTTAGAAAAAACATTCATCATCGAAAGATAAAAATAAAGATAAGGCTTTACATGACAAACGTTCTAGAAAAGATATACAGAAAAAAATACTGATGATTTATATATATATATATATATATATATATATATATATATATTTCGAAAAATTTAACGAAGGACAAGAAAAAAATACTTAAATTGGAAAAATTATACTTACAGCAAGTTTTCAAAACAAAAACTGCCGTTGTCGAAAAGCGCAACAAAAAAAAATGAAAGAAGAAGAAAGAAAGGAAGAAAGTATACTTTTGAGAAGTTTTGAAATTTGGGAGATTACAATAAGCAAAATGTAGTGCTATCCTACCGAAGCTATGCCGTGAAACGAAGATGTTAAAAAGGGACAAGGTTCACAAAGAAATTATAGTTTTAAACGTTTGTTAAATTCTCAAAAAGAATGTTTTCGTCTGTAAATAATTCTTTTAGGATACCTAAAATAAGCGAAGAAAAATTGAAACGTGTATTAAACTTTGCAAATGTAGGAAATGATTAACGTGGACGTGCGGTTGAATTATCGAGAAAAATTTTCGAGGAAGGGAAAAAGGACGTTCAAAACCATATTAAAAGTTTTCACAAATTTGAATCTCATAACTCTAATAGAAAAAATGTTTCGTTAAAATGAACTTAGTTTCAAGCAAAAGCATGCGGTTAATGAAGTGACTTACAGAAAGAATTAAATAAAAAATCTACATTTCCACCAATCGCACAAAGATACATGCAAAAAATGCAACCGATTACACATTAAAATTAGAGCATCGGATGATGATCAAGCACTCTTATGTAGTATAACATAGTAATGATTACTGAATATTTTCTACAACATTGGCATTATTAAAGGCTTTATTAAGTGTATTAATTAATTAATTAATTAATCAGAGATAAAACTAACAACATTATGTTAAACTAGTATCAGAAACCTACCAGTGACAAACAGATATTTTAATTATTATTCATATCACCCATATTAAGTATGAAACTTAATTTGATTTTAAGACTAAAAAATAGAATAAAAAACATGTCACTCCTTCTATACAAAAAAAAAAAATTAAGCAAGCTTTACAACATCCTAAAAGATAACAGCTTATGTGTTCCTTTAATAAAAGACTCATATTTAAACATACAATTAAAATAAACTATACTAATTCTACTGATACAGTCAATACTATTCCACAAATAGTTATTAGTACATGAATTATGTATATAACTAGATTCAATTTCCTTAAATGCAAGACGTAATTGAAAAATCGTTAACAAGAGCCAAGCTTCAGTAGTATTAAGTATAACATCATCTAAACAATTAGGCTAGATAGCTCAATTGGTTAGAGCACTGATCCGGAAAATCAGAGGTTGCAGGTTCAAGTCCTGCTGTAGCCGTTCTTTTAGTAGTTTTCAATTACTAGTTCGATTTGAAATGGCAATTCAACTTTAAATACAAAGTTGAGTTTTCATTTCATCTTAATAACTATTAATATATATATTAAGCATTCATTTGCATTCCAAATGTGGATTATTCTTCTCTAATATATATATATATATATATATATATATATATATATATATATATATATATATATATATATATGTTTAGGATATCTTTGTAGTAATTGTACATCTTCGCTGGTGATTCTGCTGTACGTGTATTTCGTTGTAGTATTAACTCTTAGGACCAACTTAACAATAAAACTGAAAACTTGTTTCTTGCTAAGATAGAAATTGTAAAGAATGCTTGAACGTGGAATACATTTATTGTAACTGAATATAATTGAAATTATGTAAATACATTGGAAGAATGGGTATTAGCTGTCACGAACTAACCCCTCGAACATTTTAAACGCGAATCCCTAGAAACAAAGCACCCAAATAGAAATATGAGCATCTTCCGCCACAAAAGTAGTTCTTGGCACAAAACGCGAATTAACTTCAAATCTTAAAATCTATAATCCCCAACATGCCCCCGGCGTTGAAAGCTCTAACTTTCAATAAACTAACAATTGCTTAAGTACAATAGAAATAGAATGAACAAGTATAGTACAATAATAATAAGTATAGAACATTGAAATATATTTACATGTCGTCAATAGGTAGCGGACAGATCTTAGAAAATGATCGACGAACTAGACCAGTATCAGTTTTAATCGACGCAACGCGATTAACACCGTCGACACCAGTATGAACACTCACAATGCGCCCAAGAAGCCACTGTAACACTGGAAGATTGTCCTCCTTTATTAACACCAATGTGCCTTCTTGAAGTTCGGAGTCATTGGAACGCCATTTTTGTCGTTGTTGGAGTTCGGACACATACTCTTTGCTCCAACGTGACCATATTTGTTGCTGAAGAAGTTGAACTCGTTGGAAGGTATTAAGTCTGGACTCTTGAAGATGACTTAAGGAAGGATCAGGAGCGGAAATCATGGATCGACCAATAAGGAAGTGTCCTGGAGTTAAAGGTAGAAGATCGTTGGGATCAGAAGAAATAGGAGACAAGGGTCTCGAATTTAGAATAGCCTCCACCTGTGCCAACACGGTGGAAAACTCCTCATAAGTAAGAAGAGCATAGCCTAAGACTCTACGTAAGTGGTGTTTGCACGATTTTACACCCGCCTCCCATAGTCCTCCGAAATGAGGAGAATGAGGAGGAATGAAATGCCACGTTATGCCCATGTCAGTTACTTTATCTGGAATAATGGTTCGTTGAGAAAGAAGGAAATTGCCCAGTTCAAGAAGTTCTGAATTGGCGCCTATGAAATTGGAACCATTATCAGAGTAAACGGTACTAGGTTTACCCCTACGAGCAATGAATCTGCGGAAAGTCATTAGAAATGATTCACTGGAAAGATCAGTGACTAATTCTAGGTGGATAGCCTTAGTGGCGAAGCAAATGAAAAGAGAGATATATGACTTGGAAGTTTTAGCACCCCGGCCTTTGCGATCCTTAATATGAAATGGACCAGCGTAGTCAATGCCGACTACATGAAATGGTGGTGATGGATTGACTCGATCAGCTGGAAGATTTCCCATAATGGGTTTAGTTACTTTAGAAGAAAATCGAAAGCAGCGGAGACACTTATGGACAACAACCTTTGCAAGACTGCGACCAGCAATTATCCAATATCGTTCTCGCACGTGCGAAAGAAGCAATTGAACACCGCCGTGCAACAGACGAGTGTGTTCACGTATAAGAAGAAGCTTAGCAAATCTATGTTTTGCAGAAATCAGAATTGGATGTTTTTTCTCAAAGGAGAACTGAGAATTTTGAAGGCGACCTCCGACGCGTATTACACCATCAGAGTCGAGAAAAGGAGTTAAGCTTGAAACTGAGCTTGGCTTTAGAATGGGAATACCTTTCTGTAGACATTTTATTTCTCCCGGAAAGGACTCTAGTTGAGATGTTTTAACCAAGCAAGTATGTGAAAGGGAAATCTCTTCACACGTGAGGGGACCTAGGTTCCTCTCTGAAAGGAGTTTACGGCAATTACGCATAAACCGCAAACAGTATGCAATAACCCTTTCGAGTCTTGTCAAAGTAGAAAATTTGTCCCATGGGAAAGATTCGACCTGACGCTCATGATGACAGTGTAAAGTACTCTTTAAATCTGGTAGATTGGAAATACGATCTACGAAAATAGGCCATGAATCTTCAGATTCGTGCAACCATGAAGGACCATTCCACCATAGACTACATTCTAATAATTGAGCAGGTGAAACTCCTCTTGAAAGCATATCGGAAGGATTTGTTTTAGTAGGTACATGCCGCCATGTGGCATGAGCAGTCAAAGTTTGTATGTCTGCAACTCTATTGCAAACGAAGGTTTTAAGTTGATTAGGCGGTGTTTTCAGCCACCCTAGAACGATAGTAGAATCGGACCAAAAGACAGACCGCTCAAGGTCTATGCCTAAGGCCTTTGTAGCTTGAGCAGCAAGCTTGGCCAGCAGCGCGGCTGCACAAAGCTCTAAACGTGGAATAGTGACAGGCTTCAGGGGGGTAACCTTAGCCTTCGCACACAGAAGCCGAACGAAAACCTGACCTTGCGGGTCAACTGAACGTAGGTAGATAGATGCCCCGTAGGCATGAACTGAAGCATCTGCGAATCCATGCATCTCCACCTGCACGGGATTGCAACAGACAACATGACGTGGAATTACGAGATTGTTTAACACAACCCAATTTTGTCGTAGAAGAATCCAACTATTTTGAATTGATACAGGAATCGGATCATCCCATGAAATCTTTTCCATCCAAAGAGACTGCATGAGAATTTTAGCGGATATGACACAAGGACCCAGAAGGCCCAAAGGGTCGAAAATCTGTGAAATGTCGGACAGTATAGTCCGTTTAGTAGGAATGCCATCTGACGGACTAGAAATTGAATATCGTAAGTGATCAGTTGGAAATGACCAGGTAAGACCAAGTGTTTTGGTGTTTTCATGAGATCCGAACTCAAGAATGCCTGGATGAACGTCTTGCGGATTTATACTAGAAAGTACCTGTGGATCATTGGAAATCCACTTTCTAAGTTTAAAACCACCTCCAGACAGAAGCGTTGGAAGTACTTGGCAGATAGCCTTGGCATCAGAAAGCTGATCAGAACCCGTAAGAAGATCATCTACGTAGAAATCTTCCTGAATTATTCTGGAAAACTGAGAATGTGTGTCCTTGACCAGAATACCTATCTCAGTCAGACATCGAATGGCCAGAAACGAAGCCGCTGCGGTACCATAAGTTACGGTATTTAAATCAAAAGTAGAAATTGAATCATAAGGAGAAGATCGCCAGAGTATCCTTTGAAGAGGTCTTTGGATTGGATTGATCAGAACCTGTCTGTACATTTTCTCAATGTCAGCAGACAATGCGTACCTATGTTTGCGGAAACGTAATAAAATTGAAAAAAGATCATTTTGGATAGTAGGCCCAACCATCTGAATACTGTTTAACGAATGTCCACTGGAAGTTTTAGAAGAACCGTCAAATACAACGCGAAGTTTGGTTGTAAGACTTTCCTCTTTAACTACGCCATGGTGAGGAAGATAGAAAACTTGACCTGTATAACTGAGGTCGGAAGGTGACATATGTCCAAGATTATGATATTCCTGCATAAAGGAAGTATATAATTTTTTGAACTCTGGATTTGACTGAAATTTCGTCTCTAGAGAATTGAATCTTTTGAAAGCTGTATGCCAAGAATCACCCAGAACAGAAGGGTTTTCCTTGAACGGAATAGAAACGATAAAACGACCATCAGTGTCCCTTTTCGTAGTTTCAGAAAACTGTCTTTCACAGGAATTTTCCTCCTGCGAGAGAACCTTTTCGGACGGATACTGTTCCAATTCCCAGAAATGAGCGAGTTGCTCTTGAACTGGATCAATAACCGAATGAAGACATTTTGCTCGAATCAGCATGTCAGAGCCTAACGGACCAGCAACAACATAACCAAATCGAGTTTTTTGAAGAGTAGGAAGATTTGGACCTAATTGAAATTGTCCAGAACATAAAATCTTGAAGAAGACTGGCGATCCAAGAAGGATGTGGATTTCACCAGGCTCGTGAAATAAAGGATCTGATAACTTAATGTTATCAGGAATGTGAAGCTTGGCAATATCTACATGCCAGTTAGGTAGATTACTGGTGATATTGTCAATGACAAAGCAGGAAATTGTCAATTTGAACCACGAATGATACGAAGAATAAAGCGTGATGTCACAACGTGAACATATTTGCGAAGTGGCCTTGCTAAGACCGGAAATCGTAACATCAACTGGTTTTGTAGGAAGTCTCAACCTCTTACAAATATCCGAAGTAATGAAATTCGATTGAGAGCCTGAATCTAACAGAGCCCTGACTCTGAACAATCTGCCGTTGGAATCGATAGTTTGTGCGCACACCGTAGGAAGTATTACTTGAGAAGTATTACTAGAAAAGGCAGAAATTGTATGCGAAGAAGCGTCGCCCACAAAAGGCAAAGAGTTTGTTTGCCCTGCGGAGACTGTAGAAGTTTGCGAACGTTGAACGTCCTCATGTAGAAGCGTATGATGCTTTGACTTGCACTTCCTGCAAGTAAAGCGAGAAGAACATTGTGGGACAAGATGTCCCTTGTATAGGCAGTTGAGACATAATTTCAACTCCTTTACCTTTGAAATTCTGTTTTGTGCTGATAACCTTAGAAATTCAGTGCAATTACTGAGCAAATGAGAACCTTGACAGTTATAACAACCGCGTGAATTACTAGATGTCACAAATGTTTTGACACTAGTCTTGGATTTTTCATGCCTCTGAGGCACAGCCGTAGAATTTTCCTTTAAAGTGGAAAGCAAATCCGCTTGGGATTTTAAGAAGTCTTGAAATTCCGCAAGAGTTGGTAGCTCTTGAGGTAAGGATTTTCGAACAGACTCCCACTCTCTAAGAGTAGTAGGGTCGAGTTTGTTGGCAATAACATAAATGAGAAATGTCTCAATCAGAGATTTGTCGTCTGACAAAGAGCGTAAAGCACCAACATGTTTGGATAAGAAGTCGTTTATTTGACGAAGCTTGTCAGGTGACTCCTTTGAAAGAGATTCGATGTTGAATAAAGATTGGACATGATTATGAACAATCATGCGTGTATTATTGTTCCTTTTGCACAATGTATCCCACGCTAGACGAAAATTGGACGAAACGAAGTCTAGAGACTGGATAACCTGAAGTGCGGATCCGCTAAGGGAGGCCCTTAAGTAATGAAAACGCTGGATGTCGCTAATGGACGTATTTTTATTGATTAAAGAATCGAACGTGTCCCTATATTCGAGCCAGTTTTCTAAATTCCCAGAATAGCGCGGTAAACTTATCGTCGGAAGTTTAATGAAATGTGAATTGTGCGATTCTGAATGATTTGATCGCGAATTTGAAGAACGAGATGGTCCACGAAATTCGGGTAAGTCGGAATTATTGACTTGTTCTAGAATCATTGATGCAACAGAAGTGATTCTAAAGAAAGATTCTTCAAAGAAAGTGTATTGTTCTTCATGAACCGAGTCGTCTGAAATAGCAATTATTTGCTTATGAATATCTTCGAAGGACTGCAATAATGATTTTGAAATGACCAAGCGATCATTCAATTCCATGATTAATTCTCTTGAAACTGACTCAGGATTAGAGTCGAAAGTATTTTTGAAGCCATTTACATAATTAATAAAGCGTGTAAGTTTGCCTTTAATCATTCCACGCTCCTGTACGAGTAACTCCTTGTTTGAATATTTACTGAAATCTGTTAATAATTACCTAAAAGGTGTTTGTACAAATGTACGAAGGAATAAATAAAATCAGTTGAAAATTCTCAACTGTAGAAAAGAATAATACCCGTTAATGGTATTCTAATTACTATCTTTGAAATAACTAGAATAAATTGGATAATAATATGAAATTGCTATCAATGCAAATACAACAGCATTTGAATGTTATACAATAACGCTAGAAAATGTTTAATTGTCATAAAATCTGTAGTAATTATGTACCTAACGTTATTGAATAAAGTAAATTTTAATTACGAAATGTACTAGGTAACTAACCTGTTTAAATTTACCAGTACGCAAAGCTTTAATTTAAAAATGTTTAAGGAAGGCAGTGGCATAAAAATCGATATTGAAGTAAACTATAAAGGAAGGGATGTTTTATAATACCTGCGTCGTAAACGAGTTGTTTATTTGAAGCGTGCAACCCCTCATTAGCTGCGTAGACCTTGAATTTGTGCCTGCAGGCGTTGAATAATACGTACAGTTTTGGAATGCGAGTAGTTGTATAATGGAGCTGTCCATATAGGCCTGGATCCGGCTCGAAGGACCATATGTTTAGGATATCTTTGTAGTAATTGTACATCTTCGCTGGTGATTCTGCTGTACGTGTATTTCGTTGTAGTATTAACTCTTAGGACCAACTTAACAATAAAACTGAAAACTTGTTTCTTGCTAAGATAGAAATTGTAAAGAATGCTTGAACGTGGAATACATTTATTGTAACTGAATATAATTGAAATTATGTAAATACATTGGAAGAATGGGTATTAGCTGTCACGAACTAACCCCTCGAACATTTTAAACGCGAATCCCTAGAAACAAAGCACCCAAATAGAAATATGAGCATCTTCCGCCACAAAAGTAGTTCTTGGCACAAAACGCGAATTAACTTCAAATCTTAAAATCTATAATCCCCAACAATATATATATATATATATATATATATATATATATATATATATATATATACCTTCTAACCTTAATAAAATGTATTAAAAAAACTAATGACGCAAATAATTAAGTTATAATTACTACTTTACCAAACATACACAAAAGAGTTATAAAAATAACAACAAATTTATAAAAAATTATCTAGCAACATATCCACAGACAAATCCACCACATTCAGATTTTTAATTTATACATACAAAGGTATCTTTCCAAACAAACAAAAATTCTCATATAAACAACTGTTTACAACAATTAGAAATAAAGACAGTATACATCAGAATAAATTTTTTTTTACTTTCTCTGCTGCTACAATTATTTTTTTTATTTCTAATCAACTATACCATGCGCTTATTCTATCCTGTACATTATTATTAATCGTCGAATTATATTTAATTTCACTTTAGTACGTACTAGTTATCATATATATAATATTTAGCTATTATTTTAATCCTGATCTCATAACTAATTCATTTGGATTTACTTATAGTACTCTTGATATAGGAAAAATAAATTTCCGAAAAGTTTGGGTTTATAAAAAAGAGAATACTTTAATTCTGCTGACCTAATAGAAAAATTCGCTTCTATGATTTTCATAAGAGTATTTAATTAAACTTTATGCATTCTTTCCCAAATGCATATCCGCATATTCAATTACTTTACCAACAATTGTATTTAAAAATCCATATCATATTCTTTCGTTTAAATTAAAATTTATCTTGCAGGAATTTATCATTGTTTATTTCAAGCGCAGTTTCATTATTTACTTTAACATCCTTTTTAAAACCAGTTCACGTATCTGCTTAAATTTTCAACGTCATTTATTAAACTGTAGAAACCCATTTACTATCCAATGGCTAATTTTTATAAGAGTCACAAACCACTCTGACGTGAACTGAACTCAGTTAATCCTGATTGCATTCTTCGATTGGTTTATGTAATATAAATTTTACTACATCAAAAATATAGAAAAATCTGTCTGGTTTCATTCATGTGGATGATGTAATTTTCCACTAAATGGAGAATCTACGGCTCTCCGTGATATTTAATTAGGATATTTTACATGTTTATCTTATCTAAATTGCTGTCATCCGTTCGTTATCTTAAATTTATCTCATATTATAGTTCCCTAATTGGAATGTCCATTTATCTTTATTGAATGAACGTTAAAAATGCTTATCTGTTATCTTGATTAATAACCGTCAATTGATTTATTGGTTGTTTTGCTACTTAATGAATGAAGGTTTGAAATTTTGTTAACAATGGAGAGAAATACTCTTCTGGATCCAAAATACACAACTGCAAGTTTTGCGTTAAATACTCCTTGTTACGTTGAAAAGAAGGGAAGCGTATATAAAACAACTAGTAAATGAAATCTAGATAAACGTGATAGATACAAAAGTGGAGCGTCAGGTGAGTCAGGGTGTGCCAAATTTTCTTACTTAAGAAAAAGCAAGAGGCATCCAGGTATAAATTTTATTTACAAGTTATAATTTGCAAAAGAGAAACATGCGGTATAAGCAAATAAAATAACAAAAATCAAAATCAGCCCGCGACGGAAATACTAATTCATATAGGACAAATTATCCCTAAGGATTTTTTATCAGTATTACATACAATAAACAAAACATATTACAAGCGAAATTACGACGTTAAATCTTGGTTCTCATAGCCATGTAACCGTTTATGAGTAAATTGAAAATAAATTACTTACGTGATTTTCATGATCACCAACAGATGACTGTACGAATGCACTCCGGCCGCCAGCATGCGTGGTAGTAGTGTCTGAAACGGGTCGCATAAGAAACAGAAAACTAATAAGCGGTAGCGGTTAAACTTAATCGCTACGATCAACAAGAAAAATATAAAGGAGACTTTCAGCCGCGTTAGGACTTGCTTCTTTTCCGACAGCAGTACACTAAGACGGAAACGGGTAGAACATCAGCTGCAATCGGATTTGCTTCCTCGTCAACAGCAGATACTTGAACAGAAGCAGCCAAAATCTTCACAGCGACTGCAACAAACACCATCGATCCGGGTTCACTAACTGCAAACAGTAACTTTTCTTTCAGCATTACACGTTGCGATCATTTTAGCTACCTTTATCGTGTCAGACACAACGAAAATTTCTTTGGCAGAACCATTTCGGGCGGTAGTAACAAGCTTTTTTAGTGGTTACGGTGAATATCCAAAGGGGCCAGTGATTAAGGATAGAACGGACTATGCCAAAGAACTAAAATAGGAAACCTCGCTAGTATGAATCAATGCTCCAGGACTAACCAATGCATTCACCAAGATCTCATTATTCGTGAAACCGCAAAATGGACACATTACTCTTGAAGTCAAAAACGGTGTTAACCCTGTAGAGAGTGTGTATTTCACGGCTGACAGCAGGATCGAAAATGAATGAAATTTCGGACCACGGAAAGATAAGCAATCCCAATATTTTATTAACATGTGTTACAAAACACTTTCAAATGCCGTTGTTAGATAAAGAAACCGGCAAATTTGACTACAATTGCGCTTATTAAGTACTTTTGAAGGAATCTTATGTTATTCAAACTCGTATTCCTGTTTAAAAATAGAACGAATGCATTCTTTGGAAATCACCAATTGTAGATAATCCAATATATTTGCTAGAATAATATTTCCGAGAGCCACGTTTTTGTTAAATAAACTGTTGTTCTATCGCAAGAACAATGGTTATATTCACATAATAATAGTTGTACAAATTAAAACATTTTTGATGTTGTATAAGCATTAATTTCCAGCGTTTTAGAATGCGCTTTAAAGGAATAGATTGATATGTTTAATTAGCAGGTACAGTCAAGGGTGGGGGTATTTATAAGGAACCTTAAAATAAACAAAAACCATTCGGCAGGGTCTAATTGAACGTAACAAATGAATGGATAGAAAATCGATACATTTTAATCTTGTCATGAAATGAACTGAACGCATTTTAAATAGTATCGAGTACCTTTTTAATTAGGAGGATTTTCGCGGATTTCTATTTACGTAATATGCACTATTTAAAGATACTATTATGCAACATAAATAAAGCTTGTATATCACAAGTTTTTGCATTTAGAGTACAATATATACAGTGTTTCCAATTACTGGGTATATCGACACTAAAAATTAATATTTAGAAAAAATGCCTTTTTCTCTGGTTTAGCATGCTGCATGTACACGGAATGGTGTTCAATGACCTTTATATGACCCCTTATCACATCATTTTCCACCAAATTAAAATATATTTGAAATATTCACGTTGAACGCCATATTTTTACACTTATGAATAATTTTCTATTTTTGTTTCTAATTACCCACTACATACAATTATTTACGTTAGACTTATAGTACACGTGTAAAAAATTTTTTCAGTGGCCTTTCTGTCTAATAGTTCATTTTTATTTCATAAACTCTTAAATTAAAATCAACTTCTCCAATTCCATCCTTTTATCACTCGAATTCATTCATCATTATCCTCTATTTTTTATTCTCTTATATCCGCACAAAGTCTTATAAAATATCCAGTTCAGTCTCAAAAAAATCCTTCGACATAGATCTCAACAAAATACTGCAAAAAAATTTTATTACGTAGTCCCAAATACTCCATATGGCAACTACTAACGCTATCGTGCCCATAGACAAATCAAACGGAATATCTTTAATTGATGAATACAACCATCTATCGAAAATCCTTCATATCCTTTCCAAAAATGAATTCTTTAAATCAATCTTCGAAAGAACTTTCTTATTACCGAATCTCGCCAAGATTCCACCTATTGACGTTTGTTACATGCCAAACTGGTCATGTATCATGTTTTAGATTTAGATATACATTTGTAGGTTAATTACCGCGTATTTTTGAAATGATACATTAACTTCCACCGTTGCTGACAGTCGAGTCTGCACAGAAGGAATGCGGATGTTCGCAAGCCGAGGAACCGACATGGACTAAGCAACAAGTATCTAAGTGCGTGGTAGTTTTTAAAAAAAGGTATGTAGTTTCCCTTTACCTCCTCTTGTCGTTCCGCTACCTCATTTCCTTTCAAACCCCTACGAGATGCAATAGAAGTTCAGTGACGGATAATAATTTGATGTGCAATACGAGGTAATCACGACAACCCTTAAGACACGTGGTGGACCCTGAGATGAAGTTCCGAGATACACATCACGTAAGTAATTTGAATTTTACCTAAATTATGCATGCAAATTGACTTAGACAGCGATTGCATCATCCGCTAAAAACGTGTTCTGTATGTTATAACAATGGCGTTAGAGCCACGCCTAAAGTGTAAAAATATCGCGTAAATTACACGCGGGAAAAGTAACACGTTTGACAATTATATTGCTTATTATTACGCTGATACATACTTTTCATATTTAAACTTAATTTCTTATTAACATCACTTCTTTTTATTAGAACTACATGATTAACTACTCAACTGATTTAAATGTTTCTCACCCTCACCCAATTAATCCTTAATCTCATCTTCCTTAAAACTTTCAGTCTTATCTTCCTATCTTAGAAATGCTCAAACCTTCATTTTTCAACTCTATATCTTCGGAATACTTAATTAACGCTAACTTTACTCCATTCTCTACTTTACCTGAATCTTCAATACTCTTTACATCTACTTTCTCTAATTCACATTGATTCAAATTAACAAGTCTTTCTCGACTTCAGCATTTACTTCATCATCCCACTTAATATAATCTTCACCACGTATAATCATCTTATTTTCTGCGTCTATCCGCTAGTTCAACTTATTAATTAATTTCATCCCACAAATCACTTCCATCCTCAATCCAGGTACAACCATAAATTCATGTTCAAACTTTATCCCTAACTCTCATTTTAAGATTGCCGTGCTGTTTATACTAGCGAACTTTCTGTTGTTCGGTGCTAAGTTACGTTTCTGTATGGGTATCAACTCGTTATTTAATTTTTGAATGCTATTTTTAATAAGAATTCTCCGAAATTAGCCATGCCAGCTCCTGTATCTATAAGTATTTTAATCATTTTATCTCCTACATTTAAATTTAAAATAAATGGCAAGTTTTTTAAATCAAATTTTATAAATTCACGTTGTTAATGCTGATTAATTTCAAGGTATGTGCTTGGTATGTCTGTTACTGAAAATTCTGGTCTGTTTATTGTCTCGGCACGTGCCCTGTGGTTTTCCCTAGTTGAACTATCCCTAGCTGCATTTCCATTATTCTCATTCTCTCGGTTTATGTTCATACTTTCCATACTTCTTGATTTATTTTCTCCTCTGCGTCACTTTTGATTGCGTTGTTCTCTCTAATTGGCCCTATTAACATTTCCCCTGTCGAAAAGCTAGCATTATAATGTTCAGGTCCGGTGCTTCTCTGATAGCTAAAAAAGTTTATGGGTTGGTTTCGAGTCCTAACCTTCATCCTTCTGGCAGTGACGTAACTACAATTTGGGGGCCCTCTCGCAAAAATTATGAAGGCCGGTTTAATAAAAATTTCTAAGAAACATAAAATTCACGATAAACTTTATTTAGTATCTAACACAAAACTATAAATTAAATTTTTTGCGGGCTTTAATAGCAGCAAAGTTGTCAATAACATCCTGGAGCTACATTTTGGCGGCTGTTTCTGCTTCTATGTTAAGCAAAGCTAATATACATAACCTATCTTGGCCCATTCTATTACGCAGATTTTGAAAATGATCTTTCCGCTGAAGCAACAATTATTGGTATTGTCAAAAATAAAAAAATCACCGAAACTAAATCTTCAAATGTGGAACACATATCGTAGTGGTTAACAATTAGTAGAAATCCAATATCTTTTATTGTGTTGATTTTCTTCAGTTCATTTTTAAAGGTTTTGATAAATAATAATATTTGCAAACCTAAACCATCGAATAAGTCATTTGAATAAAATGAACAAAGAGATTCATTCAGCTTTTCTAAATATGTCGCCGTCTACCATTGGAAGTAAAAATTGAGAAATAATGAATGAAAATATATCTGCCACTTCGTGAAATCCTTTAAAGCGTGTACGAATTTCAATAATTGCAATATCAACTATTTGAAAAAAATATTTGGTTTATAATATATTTCCTCATCCGTAAATCGACGATCTTCCGCCAATTCGTCTGTTTTCAAGCTTCAAACTTGTTTCTTAATGCATATATTTCCTTTAAAGTATCGGACGCTTTTACTACATCCAAATCTTTTCTTTGGTGTATTTTTGAACCAAAAATTATTTCTCTAAACAGATTTGTCAGTACAACCGTAATAAAAACAAATTCAAATTTCTCCATGTTACCCTTTATTCTGTTTGCTTCCTGAATTTTTTCGCGTTGTTTGCTTTCAAGAATTATTTTGGATAAACTCCTCGTTATTCATGTATTTTACTTTAACTGCTAATATCGAAATTAATCTTCCAGCCTAGCGGGTTCGATTCGGTTTTTTTAATGCGATTTGCGACTCATCTGTTATAGAACTTAATATCATTCCTCTTTTGTGGTTTCCAGTTCTTCACTGTGGAACACGATTCCTGCTATTATAAGAAGTTCTATCACAATCTCTAAGTTCCGACAAACGTATCGGGAGTATCTACTATCGCAACAGTAGTTACATTTAGGATGCATGGGTTTTGAGATTAAGTGCCTGTTGTTTGATTCAGTGTTTTTGTTATGTGTATGTATGAGTATGGGTGCGAGTGCGCATACGCGCGTATGTGAATGTGTATGTCAAAGGTATACTATTTATTTAATTATTTATACTTATATTTATTTATTTAAATTTATTTATTAAGTGCCTGTTGTGTGACAGTGTTTTTGTTATCTCTATGTATGAGCATGGGTGCGAGTGCGCATACGCGCGAGTATGTATATGTATGGCTAAGGAATATTTATTTATTTGTTTAAACACTGTAAAAAAAATGCTTATTTATTTTATTTTATTTTTATTTTTCATATTTTTATTTAGTTATCTGTCAATTTTGAAGTAATCTCTAGTTAGGTGTAAGAGTGGACTTCATAGTCCAAATCTCGCTAGAATTACTTCTTGAGTTAATAGTTATTTGTATCAATGCTATTTAAATAATAAAGATATACAATACAATACAATACAATACAATATCCCACCTATTAATACTATTTCCGAAAAAGTTATAAATGTCTTGTAAATATGTAAAATAATTTTGAATTTTGGGAATTGCATTGATTGCATCATAACTAGGTTCAAATTAAGTACTGCACAATGCACGTAAAGGGCTTTAGGTTTAATTGCTTTAATTCTAGATTAAACGCCAGTGTACGCACCGCACCGTTCATGTTACTTGCACCGTCATACCCTTGTCCGCGACACTTATTAATATTTACACCATCATTCTGTAGAATATTCATTATCTGGTTACTAATACCTTCAGCAGTTTGAGAATGTACTTGAAAGAACCCTGAAAGTATAATAAATATAATCTACTTATAATTACATGAAAATGATTTACCTAAAAATGTCTCTTAAATACAGATTCCTGTGGCTTTTAATTCTCTTAGATAAACCTTGCCAGTCATTAATGCCTTCCTGCCACCCAGATTTAATTGTAGTAAACAGCCAGCATGGTTCACAATAAACTTTGTCGTATTTGGGGGACTAACATAGTCAAATTAAATCAATTTCTATATCAGATGTCGATTTACAAACGTAATAATTTTTAGAAAAGACCTGTTTTTAGCATTTCTGGGAAAGGACCCTTTCGGACGACATGGTCCGTATTTCAAAATAAATCTCTTAATGCCTGTTGTTAATTGTATACCAGAATATAGAGCCATATCAGTAGGATACTTCTCTTCGATAACGAATTTTATTTCGATTTCGGAATCTTGTTTTCGTATAAATAAATTATAGGTTGTGGTACAAATTTATGGAACAAAATTCTTTGCGAAGTAATTTCCGTACATGACGCCACACGATCTTACGGTAAAATTAGCCTGCGTTTCTTCACAGAAAAAACAAATATGTTAATTTTTTTAATTCAAAGTCAAGATATTTGTTTTTTCCTTCAAAGGAATTTCATCTTGCTTTAAGTCAACATACTTGTTTTTTCTGAGTTCGTAAATCTGTCGCGCCTGGTGACGCTTGCTGAACTTACTTAAATGCTCTGTAAAAATACTTACTTTCGGATAATTTAGACTTTTGTAAAACTCAGTTCAGTATCGGGTATCGTCGCTTGCGAGAGTGAAAAACTACTTAATAAAACATCGTTATCAATGGCAACTTCTGACGTACGCAGAAAAGAAGTTCTGATGGGGATTGTTTTTGTACTGAATGAACATAAGGGACTTGCATCACTTTCACTTGGAGTAAATTCAAATTCGGAGGTAGTCGTTTGTTTGAAAAATGCTGTTAGTTTTGGTATTTTTTCCACAAACCTTTCCTTGCTCACTTTTTCTTCTTCCCTTGTCTTATGCTTAGCATAATCACTTTCATATTGTCTTTTCATTGTGTTAAGTCTCAGTGATTTATATATTTGCGGTAATCAAAATTCGAAAATGAAAAATAACAAAGATATTATTTTCGTACAGTTACACTATTATGCAATGCGAAACGCAACACCGACTGCAACATGCAACGGACTAAAATAATAATATAAACATACAAAACCTGTATACATCTGCAGCAGAGTTAGGACAACGCTGGCGCGTCGATGTTGACGCGGCACCTTAACACTCTAGATTTAAGATTTCAGCGGTGAATGGGGAGCCGTCGGTATATACATATTAAATTACAAACATTATAGACTGGACCCCAGTGCTTGTGTTTGAAATAATAATGTTCTGCTGATTTTTTCTTAATTGTAGGTATAATGTAAAATTTTAATAGGTAATTATTCAGTGCTATATTGTGTAGCATTGTGCTTTAATTTGTATTCTCCATTCTAGTTCTAATTTTATACTAAGCTTTTTCTTTTAGAAACTTCTGAACACTAAACACTTATTTTTTGATTACGGTATTATTGAAATTTTGTCAGATAGGCCCTTGCGTGAAATATCACCTGGGGCCCCTTTGGTGGTCGCCCCCCCCCCCGCGGTTGCGGGTACTGCGGGTACCTAGTTACGTCGCTGCCTTCTGGGTTGACCCATTACATCATATCTTTACAGGTATTCCAAAAATACGTCTCAGTCTACGATGTTTTCTAAGGCTCAAAATGTCCAAGTTAGATATTTAATTATCTGTTTATTCTCTAGAAAAGGATCTAGTTATTTCCCCACACTGAATTCTTTTATGACATAGTTCCTTTGTCATGCCCGATATGTACTGTATTTTCCTATAATTAAATTATACCTTACCTTAAATTGTTGATTATCCACCCCAGAAATGTTTAAAAATTTAATCTCAAAATCTTTAAATGAACTTAATTCGCTTTCTATAAGTCCGAACCAAATTTCGGCACTTCCTTCCAACATAGATCTTACTAAGCTTAATTTTGTTTGTTCATTACAACTGCCCTGTATTGAAGTTTTGATATTACTTCAAAGTATTATTGGATTTATTTTGTTGTCCCATAAAGTTTTGAATATTGTTCCAATGGAACTGCTTAGACTCTATCGCATGGGTTCTTCAACTATTCTTTACTCTATCTTCTAAATTTTCTGCCATATTTCCTAAATCTGTTTTAAGATTTCCTAAATCATCTCTAAATGTTTTAAATCTTGCTTGACAACTTTCTTCAATTTCATTGACCTTTTGTTCTAATTTCTAATTTTGATTTACTTCAAACTACTTACAATACTTAGTTTAAGTGTATTTTTAATGTTCCATAATTAGAAAAGTCGTTTATATGCTTAATAAGGAGTCGTAATAAATGGAAAAATTGGCCGGAACTGACAGTAAAACTGATCTCAACTTTGTTGCGAGTTCTGTAATTTAGCCTTCGATTACAATATCGAAAACGTAATGAAATATTTTCTACAAAAAATGCTTTTTAACTGTTTGTTTTTGCGTATAGATTTGAATCACGTATACGAACTAGTCTATACCCGCTATCAAATGTATCGATTTGAAACGTGGCTTTCACAAAGCTTGTGTTACTGGACTGTGACATAAAAGGACCATACGGAACGTAAAGCGAATGTTGATACCAATGGTCAAAATCTCATTGTTGCCACCGCTCTTTTCAGCTGTCCGTGCGTTATCTCACATTCGATTGTTGCACGAATAGCTGAACTCGTTGGCGCTGCTTTATTATTTCTGAAATATTTGGGTATATGTGTATTTACAAACCACTCCTATTAAATAATGCATTACAGTCCCCTAATCAATAATGCTAAATAACTCATCGGAATTCTACAGCTATCACTAATACGAAGTGTGAGGGATTGTAATTTCGTAATGGAAAAGAGAGAGTAAAAATTGCTTTAATCTTCCTATAGCGTAATTGGATGCATACAATTTTTGTATGTAAATAATGTAAATTGTTCAAGATGGAGTTACAAACCACGAGGTTGCTTGTAATCAGTGGTCCTAATTAAATGTTGGACTTTTATTAATGTTTACGGATTAGCAAGAACAAAGAAACTCTTCTTTGTATATTATTTTATATACTAAACAAATCTATATTTATACAGGCCGATTCAAATTCGAGAGCTAGTATGGGGATCTCACTTATTAATGGAGATAGAGGTTATGTTTAAATTCGGCGAAGTTGTTAAATTTTACACTAATTAATTATCTGCAAAAAAATTTGATGTGCGAGATATTTCCAAAAATGTAAAAAATTGAATTTCTGTTTTTTGTTTTTAGTGCCGTTATTTCAAATAATATTCAAAATTCAAAAGCACTTTCACATGACCTCTTTTTACCCCCTATCGATTAGCCCGATTCAATTTGTTAAAAAACGTTTCGTTCTTACCTGACCATCATTGACTTTCTTACTTCTTATGGACGCCAATTTTGGTTTATAAATTCGGATTCACCAATTTTTTTTTATTATAGTAGTGTATGACATGTGGCAAAAAAGCTATTTCAACAATGACTTAATCGTAAATAACAGTGTTTTAATATCAAATTTTAAAAATACATAAACCACTTTTGCAAGTGATGTCCTGACCAAACAATAATTACAATAAATGTTCAAACAGCTGACCATTGATGTACACTTGTGTACGTTTTCTTGCATTTAACACGATTCTTTGAATGGACTTTCTAGGAATAGCGTCAAATGCACGAGTAAATTGTGTTTCTAAGTCCGTCCATGTTTCTAGAGGGTTTCCTTGTAAATTTGATTTTTGACAGTTTCCCATAAAAAGTAGTTGGTATCAAGCTTTAGAAATATAGTACGATTCGATTGTTGTCGTTCTGGATACAATCTTAAATACGTTTCGGCACTTACTGTTGAATTTCAACGAGTGGAATAAAAAACCTGCAACACATCTCGTTTCTCGATATGACTAAAAGGCATATTACAGGGCCTATTCTCTTTAATAGGAGGCTTGAAACACGAATCGTAGCGACATCATGTATATCGGATCAGTACTTATTTCAAAATCATTTTTCTTACAAAATCCCTAGTTCGAAGTGATACCGTGTTTGGAGAACAATACCTTAGCTCTTCTAACCTAATTGTTATTCTTTATTGGTCTGTGGTGGCATAATTCGTACCACGCACATTAATTATGGTGTAAGTAAATTTATTTATTTTAATTAATTACACTCCACAGTAACTATTGTATATTTATTTGTTTTGGATTTACCAACGTAACATTTTTTGGCATATATCAAACCGAATGTTTATAATTTATTTTGCACATACTTGAATCTTTTAATTAAACGTAGTACACCGTTGTTTGTAGTTGCCTAAAATTCATACGGAGAAATTGCTTATGTAGTTTGGCCTGAAAACGGTTCTTTCATTAAGTAAATTGCTATTGTTACTCCATTTATGAATTATTTTGTATAAATAAATATTCTTATATTCGAGTTTATGTTTTGAAATTCGTTTATTGCATATATAATAAAAACTAGTTTATAAGTTGATGGCAAAATGGCTAATTGATGTAACCATAGACTGAATTTGCATTATCGTTAGCTCAGTTATTAAACTTCTGTCAAATTTGGAAATATTTGGAAATTTTAAAATTGTAACTTGACTTGAATAGCCTATCTATCTATCCATCTATCAATCTATCTAACCGTATATTGTATAATCAAAAATGGCCGACTGAAAAATTTAGGGTTATTTTCAGTTGGGAACACTAATTGGTAGCGAATATTTCATACTTGAATAAACAGAAACGAATTTGATGAATATCTGGTTTACATTCTTGTTTTCAAATCTACTTTTTGGAATTAAAAATAATTAGGGTTTTGGGATTTGAACAAGAAAGTTAGGTTTTTAACCTTTCCTGTACAAACTCTGCAATCGACGCTAGATGGCAAGTCAACGGTGCTAAATAAAGTGTAATATGAATTCCATTAATACTGGTCCAGCTGGAACAGATGGCGTTGTCAACTCAGTTTTGATTTATCGTATGGAAGATTGTCATCTTATTCTTTATTGATCTGTGGCATATTACTGCTAATAGAAATAATGCGCTATTTAGATGGTGCGTAATGACAAGAGTTGGTAGCATTAGTCAGCAGATGTTTCATGGCCTGGTAATATTAACAGCGGTTCTAAAATATCGATATTGACGAGAAAGCCATTGTTTTAAAAGCGTTTTGTTACTTAACACGCATAATTGTAATAAGAATAATAGCTGTATTGAATGTACCAAACCACAAACGGCACGTGTAAGAATTAAAGAAAGTTGATGAGAGTCAGTTACTGTTCCTTTGCTAAGTATTAAAATTTGCTACGTACCTAGACGTAAGCGGAAGGGGCAACGAAAGAATGACCGGCCCACTCGGAGAGTAGGCGGGGTTTTACAAGTAAAGAAATTCGTTGCAATAAAAAATTAAAAGTTCAGTACAATCTGCAATAGAAATCAACACATTAAGTTATAACAAAAAAATTAAATGGTTTATTGGGTTAAACCGCATTTAACTTAACGGTTTCACCAAACTACAGAGCATATCTACCGAGAAAATATTTACAATTTACAATTTTACAATATGTACAATGTATACAATTATTATTCGGTAACCTTGGGCTAGTCTTCCCCCGACCCCGAGAAATTGACATAACTTGGAAATGTGATTCTAGGCGTCGGCATATCTAAGTATAAATGACCCATACACGTAAGTAGTGAAGAACACACGTGATCCGCGTAGTCAAGTACTGTTGAATTTGTTGATCACACTCTCCCCAAAGACAGAGAGGAACGGATGGACCCGGGCCAACACCATCCGCTCATCCTTCCTACAAAAGAAAAGGTAACTGCATCGTCAATCAGGGGTCAACGTAATGGACGGTCATGTCCGCTGGAGCAAGCTATAACAAGTACGATTAAAGATTAGATCATTTAGAACGAAAAGTACATTTTTAAAACTGAAAGCAATTACCACACAACGGTCTGTGTACATGAAATTCTGTAGATAACGAAAAACGACAAATATTCATGGTCGTATATAGAAAGGATGAATTGAACTCGTTTTATAGCAAGAATTAAAGTTCAATTCCAGCGTTATCAAACACACAGATGTGAATAGGAACTCAAAACAAACTTAATCAGAGAAGTGTGATCCATTATTTCAGAGTCTTTAGCTTTGGATATTATAAGAAGTAATCACACTCTATCGTCATATGTATCAAGCCAACGGATACTTGAAATAAGGTACCGAATATTTAAATTATAGAAGAACTTTCCATTTCGCAGCAAATAGGTTTAAATGAAATAGTAGTAAAGAGTACTTATTACAGGAATGTCTAATATACAGGATGGTGTATGAGTATCAAAAGCAGAATCTATGCGAATGAATAATGAAATAAAATGGCGTCGTCGAAAAGTGGACGTAACACTGTTGTTTAAAGAGCTTTTCTGCTACTTGTCATATACTACTATAATCAGAAAAAATTGGTGAATCCGAATGTACAAAAAACCAAAATGGCATCCATAAGAAATAAGAAAGTTGATGATCAAGTAACGACAAAACGTTTTTTAACAAATTGAATCAGGCTATTCGATAGGAGATAAAAAGTGGCCATGAGAGAATACTTTCAAATTTTGAATATTATTTGAAATAACGCACTTAAAATAACAAAAAGTAATTCAGTTTTTTACATTTTTGGAAATATCTCGGACGCTAAATTAGATATGTCAAATTGCTTAGCGGATTATTTATTAGTGTAAAATTCTATTTCCATTAATAAACGAGCTCTTCATTGTAACTTTGTAAAACAGTAAGAATTTTAGTGAGTAATTTATGCAATCATCTATCTTTTAAATTGAATATGGTCCATTTTAACTACGTGTAGTAAAATAGTATATTATACAAGGAGGCTAAAATTAAGGCTATTATTCCCGAGGATGAAAGTTGTTACACGAGCGAGCAACGCGAGTGAGTGTAGTAATCATCTGAGGGAACAGTAGCCTTCATTATAGCGAGTTGTATACTATACTTTATCTACAACTAAGTATTAGTATCATCATCATTTTGTTTTCGACCTTACTTAAGGTCAGTTTGACGCAGCTCTAACTTCTTTCCTATTCTGTGCTAATCTAAAAAGTTCGACATACCCTTCACAACCTAAATTTCTAATAATTTGACTAATATAGCTTGGTCTAGGTCTTCCTATATTCTTCTATTTTTAATTTTGGTTTAGAACTAGGCTGTAACTCACTGGTAATTATCTTTGTCTTTCCTGAGTTGATTGTCATACTATAGTTACTCTGTAGTATCTTATCTAAAATATTTAAAAATACTCATAACTCTTTTCTAGACTCTGTTATAATGGCTAATCATCTGCAAAACGTAACATATCTATTTCTGTCCCTGTACACTAATACCTATCTCTTTTCTCTCTCTAGCTAAGTTTAAAGCTTCCTCAATATAAACATTAAAAATCAAGGGAGATAGCATACAGCCCTGTCTAATACCATTTCTAATCATAGCTTCTTTTCTATTTCATCAAATCTAATTACTACACTTTAGTATTTATATAGACAATAAATAATTTTTCTATCCCTATGGGAAATTCTTATTTTTCGCAAAACCCTGAACATAACAATCCAATTAACCCTATCAAAAGCTTTTTCTAAATCTACAAACGCGAAATGAGTCTTTTTATTTCTTTGTAATCTTTTTTCGATAATTACCCTAATCATTAGTATCGGTTCTCTAGTCCCTCAGTCTTTACAAAAGCCATATCGGTCTTCGCCTAAATAATTCTCAGTCAAAGCTTCTACTCTATTTTTAATTATTATTGTTAGTATTTTGGAAGCGTGGGAAGTTAAACTAACCGTTCTAAAATTCTCACACCTATCAGCTCCTGACTTTTTTGGTATTGGGATAATATTTTTTTCGAAATCTATTGGGATCTCGCCTGTGTCATATATTACTTTTACTACTTCATATAATCCGTCTGAAGTTTTCTGACTTGCATATTTTATTAATTCTGCGGGTATAACGTCTATCCCCGGCGCTTTATTTAGTTTAAGATCCCTTTCAGCTCTATCAAATTCCTATCTTAATATTGAGAACCCTATTTCTACATCCTCTTCTTAATCGTTCTCTAACTCATCCATATCGCCTCCCTAATATAAATCTTCTGAATATCTTTTCCATCTATCTGCTACGTCAACTCATCTTTAATACCATTTTATTTTTCCTATCTTCCCCGAAAAACTTTTTAACTGCCCTATAAGGCCCAGTCTGGCTTACCTATTCTCAAATCATCTTGTATTCCCTTACAATTCTTCTCCATCCATTTATTTCAAGCTTTTCTACACTCATGTACTCTAATATATTTTTGCTTACTTTCACTATCCAATTCTCTGAAAGGTTTAAACTCTCTTCTATTCTCTATTAAATCTAATATCTCTTTTGTTACCCAGGGTTTTCTTGCTTCTACTTTTTTCTTACCTAAAGTCTGTGTTGCTGTATCATGTACAGCCCTTTTTATTTCTTTCCATCTATTTTCTACGTTTCCTCCTATAGCTATTTCTTTGATCTTATTGTCTAATACTTGTTTATATTCCTCTTTTACCTCACTATCATTAAGCTTACCTAGATCCCATTCCTCTCTTTTAGTCTTTCTCAATTTTCTGAAGTATCAGTATAAAGTATAACTATACTTATCAGTATAAGAGAGCGTAATTTATATAACTTGACTTTCTAAATTGTCGAAATTCTTCAATAAATTAGCAAAAACCAACACGGCTAGTTGTTTGTGTTATTGTATTGAGACATAGTATTTGATATTTGACATTTGATGTTTGTTTTAAATTTCAAAGGTATGGGATTAATAATATTATTTTTCAGTTGGTCTACAAGAGGAAGAGCCATTATTCCCGCTGCTCTTCATTATTCCCTAGCGTGATTAATATATAGCATTATGCAAAAACCCAAGGTGTAATACGTATGTTACATATTAGTTGTAGATAAAATATCTTACTTGGTTCACGCGTGAAATGAAATGTCGATGTGATTTTATTGACTGATTTCCTTTTGCAAATTGTAATCCAACTAACACAAATTAGTTTTAAATCACCATCACAACCACAAGAACAGTCTCTAATATAAAATGCAATTTACTATTAAATCCAGTAGTCTCAACAAACTAGGTAAGGGATACCGTTGTTTATACAACGTAAAGATATACTCGTGTTACGTTTAATTAGCTTTTTGGTTTTATTATGAAATGTAACATAAAAATTTCAATCTAGGAATTTAAATCGCCTTTTAGACAAAAGAAAATCGCACACAATGAATGATAATGTAATTATCGGTAAGGTACGATAGAGAGTTTCTAGTTCATTTACAGAGTTCTTTTTAATACGTTTAAAAATGTACGAAAAGCTTTCCCCGAGCGACCAGTCCGCCCGTGAACACTTATTTTTAGAAGAAAATCATATTTTTATAACATTGACGGAGGCAGAAACAATTTTTAATAAATAATAGCAATTATATTAATATGCAAATTGTGAGCAAAACACCACTCAAATTAAATTCTCGTTATGCAATATGCTTCACAAAACGTGGAAAATGCTACAGTTGACGCGTGTGTGCGTGCCCTGCTTTCTAATTCAATAATGTTATGGTAGTTTTATTTTTAGAGGTTATTCGCATCGATACCTACAAACTGGATTTAAATAGGTATTTAACGAGTTATTTAAATTAGGTATTTATTAATTTATTAAGAGAGTTATTTATTATTTAAAATGCAAAACGATTCATTTAATTTTAACTGAAGTGGTCAGCTGCACTTAACATTTCTACAGAATATTTCACATTTTCTTAGTTTTAAATTAGAAGTGCACTTATGCTACATTAAATACAAAATTGCACGAATGATCAAAGCCAAGTTCGCCGAAGACATCACACTATCAAACTTTACAACAAAAATACGACAATTTCGAAAAATGTATCAGCGATTACATCCCATTCATATTTTCAAAACTTTTATTGGTTAAAAATTAAACTTGGTTCGAAGAACGCAAAAGAAATCTCAAGTTTTTCCTTATATTTTAACAAGTGATAACGGCTTCTTTACTTCGACGAAAACATTTATACACAACTAAATCTGGATACGATAAATATCAATGCCAACGCCTCATCAATTGTAAGATATTAATTCGTCTGCGGCCCAGATGAAATAATCAATCCCGCGGATACTCCTTCATCCTGCTTTTTGTGTCTCAAATAGTTTTTTAAAGATCCTCTTTCGTCTGGACGAATGACAACGGAAAAGTACGATCCTACTTGTTTTACCTACGACATATAGTTAAATACAACAAACGTAACTTTTACTGTTAGTATAACCCAGGTAGTTAGAAACGTGTTTCAAAATTCAACCCTACCACAGTAAACCGTTGTTCTTATTCGCTTTTGCGTGTAAGACAAGCGGGCCGCGAAGAAAAGAACAAAATCAGTAACGAACGCTCGCCGGAATTACGATAACAAGATAAGAGACAGAAAGAACACGAATGCCACGCTAACCTCGTCGCAGATAGGGGAGTTTGTCTAAAGAACGAAACAATAGGACACACGACCCAATTTGTCCTGAAAAAAAGATGATTAGTATAAATACAACATATACATTCATTGGGATAGAACACTGGTTTGTCCAATACATTAAAATACAACATAACATAGAAAAATAAACAGAATAATTAGGGAGTTAATTACAGCATTTTTATTGATATTAATATACTGTATAGTTATACCCCGTATACATATCCATAAAAAATATTCCATATAAATACAAATAGAAATATCACAAATAAATGTAAATGTAAATATGATATGTTGACCATGACGGGCTCATTCAAACAGAATCTACTAAAACCTAAAAAGCAAAATACATACTTACAATAGTGTCTTTAGGCGCAATTAACAAACCAGCATCATTAAGTAATCAAATACCACAACTGATGGATAATTATTAAGCTACTTCCGAAACCAATTCACTCGGTTACCCATCAATATAAAAACAATATCACGCAAAACCTACACTATATTTTAATAGATAACAGTATTAAGTAAGCAAAATAATTTATTTACTCACTTTAATATTTATATAGTGCAAGTAAAAATCCACACACCATAAATGACTAAGGCTATTCGTTACCGGTCGACCATGATGACAAAATGATAAAATGTATTGTAACGACAAAGCGAGCCATATGTGTTAAGACCAACAAGCATTGGTTAAAGGAACCTAAGAATATGAGTTAAAATCCTGAAAGCTTGGGTTACAAACCGGAAAATATGGGATACAATTCAGGGTGAAATATTATAATTTCTATTAAAGAAACATCGCCATTAGAGTATCCATTAGTCACATAAAAGAGAAACAAGTTTTCACCATAAAGATGTTGTAACAACTAACTGAAGCTATTAATATTTATCACACAAGAAATCACGCAAACTAACACTTGAAATATAGCGAAATCGTAAAACGTTGTTTTCTGAAGAGTACTTCACGGAAAGCCCATTGTAGAATAGCAACAACTTTAAAGTATATTTCTAGCATTCAAAAATATACAGCGGCTTTATTTAATTATAATTAAACTAGTTCATTTAACTACAATAAATATTGAATATTATGTCATAGGCGGCGTATAATCGAGCAAACGTAAAAGCAAACTTTTATTAATACAAAGAATAGGAAATGTAAAATGTAGAAAGTTATTTGTGCCTAAGAATTTGTTACTAAGAAGAAGCTTTATGCCATTCTCTAAAGGTAAAGTTTTCTAAGTTATCCATTCAAATAAAGTATTATATTTAAAAAGTAAAACTGATAAGTTATTAATTTTAGAGCATATCTGTAAACGAAAAACGGATGCTTTTTGCTGATAAACAGATTATTTACCCGTGTCAAGCGTCGTATATTTGAATATAAAATTTCAAATAATTCATAGTGTGATAGTCATCGATTTAAATTGTATGGCAGCGAATATTTAATTTATTTACAAGAAAAAGAATATAATTATAATTTAAATTTTGGAGTAAATTGTGAATTGTTATTAATTGTACCAAATCTTGAGCCAATAGAGAAACTTTTGATTTTAGTTCATTCAAGGTAGTTATTTAGGAATAGTGAGTGTTAATGTGACAAACAGTATCTTTGATATATATTTATTTTTCATATGCAATTATTTTCTCCATAAGATTCACCTGTACAGCAGATCGCTGACAAAAGCGAGTTAAGTAAGTATACAGGGATTCCAGAAGGAATAGTAAATAATTTAGGAGGTGGTAGTATAGACGAATGGCGTTAAAAAATTCCATGTAACATGTGGTCAATATTTATTGAGTACAGAGATATAGCTAGTAGTATGTAACCCAAACAAAAGGCAAATGGAACGTTCAAAATTGATTTTCAAAAATTCCACCATCAACTTCAATGCACTTTTGACTTCTTTGATAACATCACATGTAGCTTTTCCGAGGTCATCTTGAAGTTTTTATAAGAGTTGCACTATTCATAATCCGAACGATCAGATCGGCTCTGGCGTTTACTTTTTCTTTGTAGACTTCGCTTTTCAACCACCCCCACAAGCAATAATCAAAAGGGGTAAGGTCCGGGGACCTTGGTGATCAAGAAACGTGAACAAGCAAAAATCAAAAGGGCTAAGGTCCGGGGACCATGGTGATCAAGAAACGTGACCATATCTGCCGATCCATCTTCCGGGGAATGTTAGGTTAAGATGATGTGCCACCGGACCACTAGAATGTGTAGTAGTCCCGTCATGCAGGAAGAACATGGCCATTCTTGTAGCCAAAGGAATCTCTTCCAATAATACTGAAAGCTCATTTTCAAGAAAGTCTAGATAACGGGGTCGTGTAAGACGACGCAGTTAAATAACTGGCCCAATCAACTGATTATTTATCAAACCACACCATACAGAGAAGCGTTCTTGAAAATGTGTCGCCACAGTGGCATGTGGGTTTTCTTCGGGCCGCCGATGTGAATTATGACTGTTATTGATGCCCTCACGATTGAAAGTGGCTATATCAGTGAAGATTACAAATGGGATTACTTGACGATTTTCAAGTATCTAACGACAAAATTCCAATCGTCTATCTTCATCTCCTGCAAGAAGGTGTTGAATGAGCTGTAAATGGTACGGATGGAACCGGTGCATATGTAATGTCTTCTATACTCTTGTATGTGGAAGATCGATACGTGCAAAAAATCTGCGTGTGCTTGTACGTTCTACTGACTGAATAATGTCTTCCACTTCATTCACATTTTGTTCATTTGCACGTCCAGATGAAATTTGCACGCTGGACTCTGCACCAGTCTCACGTAGTGTATTGAAAACACGAGTAAACACTCTTGAATCTGATAACCTACGGCTAGAAAATAGTATGTAGTTTTTTCTACAAGCAGCAGTAGCGTTTCCATTACAAACTCCATACACTATACCATATCGGTACACTCAGCATGGGTAAATATGCGCGGCATGTTTATACGATACAGTAGACGAGTCCAACGAATCACAATGACAGTTGAACCATTCAATGTAACCTAAAGCACAACTCACAGCTTGAGCATCAACACATCACTGTTGACAATCGCTAAATACGTTCATAGCAACCGGTGTACTAACACACAAAATGAAAATACAATGCACTCAGTGATGAAATGTTTTGGAAAATCAACTTTGACAGTTACATTTGCCCTTTTGTTTGAGTTACATGCTGACAGCTATATCTCTGTACTCAATTAAAATTGGGCACATGTTATATGGTTTTTATTGCCATTCATCTATACTACCCTCCTCCTAAAATATTTACCATTCCTCCAGAAACACCCTGTATATTTGTGGAATGTTTTTCTTTATTACAGGTTTCTTGAAAATCTTCCTTAGAAGTTTCGAAATTCTCTGTTAGGAAGTTTCGCATCAGACGTTTACAATTTGGATGTAGTGGCGTCCGTTTTAGTCGAGTCGATGGTTTGTTCGTTTGTTATTTTACCTACCACCCAGCTCAGCCCCCGCCGAACTAAAATCTAGCCTGCAAATCTTCGAGAAAAATAAGGCAAGCATATCCTATATGCTAATTTATCTGATCATGAAATTATTATTCTACTCTCTTTCATTTTATTTTGACTGTCTTCTTATCTGTTTGCATTACATGCCAAACTGGCTAGTATCACTTTTAGATTTAGATATAATTTGTAAGTTAACTTCCGTCGTCGCTGACAGTCGTGTCTGCGCAGAGGGAATGCGGATGTGCGCGAGTGGAAAAGTGGGCATTAAGCCACGAGACATGGACTAAGCAACAACTATCTGAGTGTAGTATAGTTTTTAAGAAACAGGTATGTAGGTTCCCTGTACCTTGCCTTTATCGTACCTGTTACCTATCTTCCTTTAACCCCTACGAGTGCAACAGAAGTTATATATGAATAAAATTTACAAAAAATAAATTATTTATTACACTATTTTTAGAAAGTGACGTTTGTTTCTTATTAAAAGTAAAATCTTTTATAAAATATTCCTACACTTTCAGAATACTTTGAAAAACAACCAGTTCTAAATTAAAGAGTTACATTCTCATGGTTACAAAACTAAACCATATGCAACGCAGACCATGTCTTAACACAAAATCAGCTCCATAACTGATGAAATTGCTATAGGATATGAAATATACGTATGACACATTATCAAATTAAATGACTTAATCAAACAATTCCAAAGTAATAATACGAATTAATCTCATAAAGCCAACAGCAGATGAACACTTTACTACCAACGTACAAGATTAACAAACATTATAAAAAGAAAATGAAGTTAATAACGCAGGTATTGTATACCGTAAGTGCACGTTACCTGGCTTAATAAAAGTGCCCTGTTAGCTATAAAGCATGCCATGAAGCGCTCGAAAACCAATCTACTTTTATATTGTTTCATAAATGATGTCTATACAAGCGCATTATAAAAATCATCGAAAGCTTTGATTAACAATGTTTACGTCAAGCGCAATTTCACTAAATGATGAATTTATACGGAAAACGAAACTGCCATTCAAAATTTATGTGACAGGCTGGAAGAATAGATTAATGGAGTTCACTTATTGACATACTTGAAAACTCCTGATGGAACTAACTATAGAAAAACTTTTAGACTGGAGAACACTAAATCTCAGAGGTCGGTATGCCACACTAATTGTCAGTAAACGTTCGCAATAATTTGTAGAATAAATAGGTAATTATAGCCTTAAAAATTAAATTAACACTTCGATGATGTCCAGCGCTTGGCTAAAATATTCAATTTGAATTAACTTAATATCAATAATCCTTAACATTAAGAGAAGTTAGTTTTACCACCGAGACGGTATATAAAAAGGCGTTCACTTTGTAGACAATTTATTTAAGCTTACAACTACGTGATGTACAGTTTGTAAAAATCACTAGGGTATACTAACTGCGAAGCTTATTGAATTCGAAATATCTCAAATGCTAATGAATAAATAAAATGTCTTCTTTCGTAACAAAATATGGCATTTAATGTATTCGTACTACCCCAGTTTCCGAGAAGTTTTGATAATTTATAAAGGTCTACTGGTCAAAAGTTAATTTTTTTAACGTGATCAAATTTGTAACTTCTAGAGCAAAGCAGCAAGCGATCTGTTTATGGGATTTTCAGCATTGCTCCTGCTCTTTTTCCAACAAATTTACACTCTCCATGTGGCGCGATATAACGAATCGTTCTAATCATTTATGCTGTTCTGTGAAATAAGACATGAAAACCAACGTCAAATTATTTCAAAAATTAAAGTGTAGTTTCAGGTAGGGCTACAATTCGATTAACATTTGTTTATCCTGAAAACGCTGCCGAAAAATGAGCCCTTTCCAATTCCGTTATGTAATACAACAACGCCATTGAAAGCTGCATAGAAATTTCCAAGAACGTATGTATTTATACAGGGTTGGGATAAAGTATGGAACCACGTAAATATCTTTAAAACGGAAAGATGGATATTTATGAAACTTTACAAATAAGTGCAATGACGCAAAATCCATCTGATGTGATTTTTTTTGTTAATAATATACTTTCGGTTTAACCGGAAATGCCCTCAACCTGTGTAATTTAAACAGGACACCCTGAATATTTTTGCAGATTTCGATAGATCTTGTTATTTCGAATTCGTACATACCGGAATTGATGGAAATAATCTGTAAAAACGAGACACAAAAGCGCCTTATATTTATTGTATTAATGAAAATGAAAATAATAATTATTTAAACAAAATCATTTCAAATGTTGCAAATGCTCGCCGTTTACCTTCTGACAATATGCTGAACTATAAACATATTCCTGAGTTGGTTCACATTCATCGATGATTTTTTGTTTCAATTCTTGCAAGAATAATGGTTGTCTAACGTAAACATGCGATTTTAGGTAACTCCAAAGAAAAAATCTAACGGACTAAAGTCTAAAAACGAGCAGGCCACTCTATGAATCCTTTAGGTTCAATCCATCGCTTTGGAAAATTCGAATCAAAAAAATTCCTGACCTGTCTATCATAGTGGAGAAAAAAAAAAACTAAACTGTCCTTCGTAGTGGGGAGGCGCTCAATCTTGTTGAAACTAAACATTATGTGGTAACTGTCCATTCTGTTGAAGTGCAGGAATAATTTGGTAGTTCAGTAAATCTATATACTTGTCACCTTTCAAGTTTCCGTCTATAAAAAATGGTCCTATAAACCAATTTTCCGTAATTCCCATCCAAATATTCAATTTTTGCGAATGTTGGGTATGATCTTCATGAATCCAACGAAGATTCTCATTTGACCAATACCTTAAGTTATGGCGATTAACTGTTGCATTTAAACAAAAAGATGCCCCATCCGAAAAAACTACATACCAGCAAAATGTCCGTCGAAATTACAGATGTTCATAATTTGTTCCCAAAACTCCATTCGTCGGTCAAAATCATCATCTTTTAAATTTTGAACCAAGTGTATCTTATACGGATGATATTTTTCAATATCTTCGCCACTGTGGTAGAAGTTTGAGGCGATTCCTCTTAATTCAATGGTAATGTGTTGTCTGATAGCTCCATTCGTTGCGGTATGCAGTCTTCAAGTTTTTGGCAAATTTTTGACCATTCCATTTGCATTAAAACGTTGTAAAGTTTTAGTAACCGTTAAACGTAGTATAGGATTTCTTTCAGGATACAAAATATGACACTTCTGCATGAGTTCTAACACGATCGCCAAAACCGACCATAACTAATATTTCAATTCGATCTTTTTCACTTGAATGTACAATTTTAATCGTATAATTTATATCCGTAAATTACAATTAACTTGACAGTTTGCCTTGACAGTTTGCCAACAGTTACCTGATAAACAGTAAACGTTTAATTGCAGACTAAACATCGATGCCTTAATGCATTAAAACTTAAAAGATTATTTCTATTAACCCTGGTATGTACCAATTGGAAATAACAAGATCTATCAAAATCTGCAAAAATATACAAAATGCCTCATTTAAATTAAAAAAGTTAAGATATTTCCGGTTAAACCGGAAGTACATTATTAACAAAAAAAAATCACATCAGATGCATTTAGCCTTAATCCACTTACCTGCAAAGTTTTATAAATATCGTCCTTTCCGTTTTAAAGATATTTATTTGATTCCATACTTTATCCCAAATTTACAAAATGCCCTAAAATGCAGACTTTTTGGTTTAATTATGTATCTCGGAACACTATGGAGGCAAGAAAGTTGCGTTGTACTAGGTAAATTTTCCTTAACTCTCAAAAATTAAAAAGTGGTTATATATTAAGATCTATATAATTTACGTAATCTTTAGACCGAATTTAAAGGTATTTGTTTATTTGACGTTTTTACAATGATGTATTACGAGTCTTAAAATAACCTGTCTGGTAAACAATAACTTATAGAAACTTCTATACACGCATGGACAAAAAAATAAGTTCAAAGTCTAAGTTTATACTACTAAGTTTGTATAACGGCAGTAATTTTTTTCTTAACCATCCTCACGAGTCTTTACGCTCGAACGAATTCCGCGATAGGCTTTTTGAGGTTAGGTTACTGTTAGAGATCGATATTATTATTAAAAAACACAAATCTCTTAACACGCATATCAGAACAGTCTTGTTTTTTTTTGTCGCTAAAAGTATTGCAGACTGTTCTGATATGCGTGTTAAGTGATTTGTGTTTTTTTAATAATAATATCTATTTCTAACAGTAATCTAAACGAGAACTCGGTCGAGCGTAAAGACTCGGGAGGATGGTTAAGAAAAAATTATTGCTAACGGGCGTCCCACCTCGTCCCTCCTCTCTCCTCCGCCCTCTATATATTGCGTATTTTCGACAAAACTAACCTTTACCCATACTACTTAGGTGAACAATAGAACTTGGTCTTTCAGTTTTGTCACCGCAATGTCGGAATCAAGACCGCCATGTCAAACTCAAGTCGAAATGACGGTCGTCATGGCGGCCTTGATTTTGAAATGGCGGCGTTGAAACAAAAAGACCAAGTTCTATAGTCCATCTAAGCAGTTCAAGTAAATGTTAGTTTCTATCGAAAACGCGTACTCTATAGAGAGCAGAGGGGTGAGGCAGGAGGTATGATGTAGAGTGTGTAACGTTAAAACGCACGGGTCAGACAGAAACAAAAAAGAAAGCAAAATAAGGGTCCGCACGAATCACGGTCACGTATAAAAGATAAAGCAAATTTAGAAATACCGGGCTAACTACAAATGCGGAGAATGGAGTGGTTAAGACAGACAAGAAAACAATTAATCTACGAAGTGCGCAATTCGTATTGTAACAGGTAGAATTTATTGAATGAACAAAAATGCAAGGTTTATGATTTCTTCTAAATAAAACGTTTTAAATTAAACATGGTACATTTAGGGCAATTTTCAGGAACCAAGTTGTAGTAACAAGAACATTAGTGAAGCCAATTTCGAAGCGGATTTTTCTATATTTGCTCCGCCCGTCGGAGTAAGGTGATTTAAGCTTCTTTATGGTGCATAGGTTACGCGAGTTATGTATCCCCCAATTACCTATATATATTGAAATATTGAATCTAATAGGAATTATTAGAAATTGTTAAGTAAAGTATAAGTCCATTGCAACATTGTAATACAAGGATAACCCAGAGAGGTTATCGACAGTTCATGTGAACGGACATGCAACTTTGCATCCGTGAGGGCAGTGATACTGCAGGTGGCAGGTCACAGGCGGTCAACATACCGCAATTACTTAGAATTAAGATTGATACATTGTAACAAAGTGTAAAGCAGACATGAGATCTGCAAGTTCCCACAGCCGTGTGAGGGGCAGGTTATTATAAAAGCCCGGGAGCTCAAAGCCCGGCAGTCAGTCTTCGAACTCCATACTTCGTTGTTCAAGCTACTCACTAGTACAATAATTATTTTTTGTTATTATGTACAAGTTATTCTAAATTTCATAATAAAAATTTGTTAAGTGTTTAAGTTGTTTTTTAAAAACACAGCTCCAAAGGCCCGAACCTTAACTAGCGTAAACGCCAAACGCTGATAAGCAATAATTTCTGGATATAGCATAAAACAAGGTCACATACCTTCAGGTGCCGAAATACTTAATCTCACACTTGAAACAGTTCCGGGGAACCAGCAAACATCTCCATCTCGAACACCGGGTGGATCGTCACCGCAAGCCATTTGGGTTTCCACAAAAAAATACAATTTGGGCTATGTAGAAGAGCAATGCACAGGGGATATAAGCTTATCCAAGAAAGCGTGCATTGTTCTCAAATTAACAGCATCAGGAAAGCAGACAGTACATCTTAGGATGAAAAACAGAATCAAAGTGAGCCCAGTTTTGGAAACGATATCATAATCGATTAAAATTTTACAATACCATATGTAAAAGAACACGTTCAAAGTCTTTGTAATGCATAAATTGATAAAGAAATCCGGCAAACTCGAATACAATTGCTTTTGTCCATCACACACCTGTAGAGAATTTATGCTATTCAAACTTATAGTACTAATCATAAATAAAGCGAACATATTCTTTCACAAAGAACGGATTGTAGATAACCGAGTACATTTGCAGTTTTATATCAAACAATAAAGATAAATTTAGTTTATCAGATGGGGTTGTCATAAAACGATCAAAATTGAACACTTGGAATATGAATTCAATTTCTTCTCCAACCTTCTGATTTGTATTTCTAGCGCCATCTACTAATAATTAGTGTAATCATTATATTGGATACCGACTTCAAATGAAAGATTAAACTAATGATTGGGTTTGTTGCCACTAGGTGAAAAAACATAGTTCTTTTGCTATCTATTAAATAAAGAAAATCCTGAATAAGTCATGTAAGATGAGATTCTATTTCGTTTACTTTAACGTCTTCGTTAAAGATTGTAAATGTAAAAGCTGTATAGTATATAAAGGTGGTTTAATATAATCGTTCAGTGACTAAGGTGTATCCAGGTAAGTGAAAACTTTAGTTATACAATGTATTGGACGCCATTTGGAAAGTTTTCATTTTTAAAAATATTGAAATTAAAATTTGTACATGGCTTAAAATTGTCCATCTATAACCGCCGTTTATTAAAGTAAGATTTTGCATTTATTTTTTTTAATTTGTGCTGGATTTCAAGATACAACGGTTCCTCTTGGACGATAGGATCAACAGTGGTTGTTTGATGATAACTCGAAAACCATTAGAGATTTATTCATCATTATTAGGTCTTCAGTTCTAGAACTGGTGAAACCCCGTTCCCTCATTGTTTCATATTCTGAGCTAACCACACATTTCCCTGAAATTTTAACAGTCTGCATCTTTCACTATTTGCATGCGAACGTCTGCTATCGGTCTACCTCTACCTCCTTCTTCCTATCTCTGCTTGTAATATATTCCGTACTATTCCCCAAAAATGCCTTACAACGTATCTGCCCTTCTGTTTCTCATATTTTTTTTTGTTTTCCACAGATATCTTTATTCCCCTACTATTTCAAGATCTCTTTGTTATTAACTTTGTCTGTTTGTGCTATCGTCCTCATACATTTATTATATTTGTAAAAATTTCTATCGCGATATTGGATGCGGCGCGTTGATAGATGGAATTGTTGATCTTGTGCATCGAAGATTTCTATCTGACTTTTGAAAATGTACGAATTTTTTCCAATAATCTGAAAACGGTTGGAGATATATACAATTCGTAAGCATAATTATTTGCATTTAAGTAAGCACCGATAGAAGCAATTGTTATATTAATATCTTTTACCATGAATATTAACTTGTAGCTTGAAAACGTGGCATAATATTAAAGTGTTTATAGACAATTATGTTATTCTAGTATGACGAATCGATTTATGCAATTGTTATATTGATATCAAGTCCCCTTTTGGTTTAAGTGTATATCTTTAGAACAGTTTGAGGTAACTAAATTGAGTAAAGACAATTATTTGGATATTTAAGTTATAACATTCACCTTTAGCTCGAATTAAATATATTATAATGCTCAGCCCTAACAATAAATCGCCGGCAAACGAATTAAGGTTATTAAAACACTTACCATGGGTATATTGTCAAAAGTGTTTCTTCTCAGAGATCGGGGTTCATTCTGCTTAGTCCTGTTGTTAGAGTTTCAGTTGCTTCTACCGGTAAGGTTTCTCTGGCGAGACGTTAAGGAAGGTACGAAAAGTAGGGACGACAACACTCGCGTCAACACTGCCCGGTACGATAAGTTTACCGATACGGTAGATGTGGCGGTACGATAGTCTTCCTTGAATAATCGGTTGTCCTTGCCTTTTACGTCTTCCCCTAATAGCCGGGTCGACGCACTTCCACTTGTTTTCGTGGGAAGATGAATACTTTCTTACGCCAGAATCCTGCGTCGGCGCTTAGGTTTGCAATGATAAGCCTGTTGCCGAGATCCGTGTTAATATTACTATTCTCAGGGTTTCACAACATCAGGGGAATTGCACCAATTAAACGGGGAATTTTTATAAATATTAAAATAAAGTCCCTAAGTTCCAAAATAATAAATTGTAATTCCTAAATGCTTTAAAATAAAACGGTACAAAGTATGGCACACTAATAGGTGTAATTGACATATTAGTATCTAGTATCCTTTTAATTTTTAAACTATAATCTGTAAACCAGTTCTGGTATTTCAATTTTATCTTGTACCTGTTTTATTTGAGTATGACGCATCAATTTGTGTACTTGTCATATGTATGATTACCGATGATCGAAATCTATATCAATTTGTTATTAAGTAAAGAAAATACTTTCTGCTAGGGTTAACCATGTTTTTATAATTGCTTAATATATTGCTTAATAATTGTGTATGTGGGACTACCTTTGACGAAAGCTGGGTCCACGGTGCATGCGGCAACTTCCAATTCAACATCCAAAGCACAGCGAGGTAAATTCTATTACCATACAGTCAAATATAATGGCAAAAGGTAAGCAATACGTGATTTTTAAAATAATAGCATGATTGGGAAAATAAATTGGGATTGTTGAGCTGGTGTTACGCCATTCTTTATACGACAGATATCACAATGTGCGATTGTACCGGTATTGAATGATTTTTAGCCTTGTTTAAAAACGAGTTTGTTATCTGCTAATGTCTGCTATATACAAAATAAAGTGCTGTCAGTGGCTATAAAGAACTATCGGTTCCTGCGACGCTTTAAAATGTACTGGTTTAATACACCATGTAACTTAGTTTATAATAAGCATATGCAAAATACAATATATTCAATTTTGATAATATCTTAATGGAAAAAAGCATAGGCTATTGTAAATACAGTGCGGGGGATTTGACTATACCTAATCCTATGGAATTTTAAACCAAATGGTGTTATAGGCCACTGGACTGCTTTCTTGGATCACTATTAGTTGATTATTGATATTGGTGGGTCACCTTCATGATTGGTTGCTGATCGTCAAACGCTTTTATAGGTTGTAACTGACTATAATAAATTTTTATTTATGATTTGTATCAACTTATTTCTGTTGCCTAATCATCAATACCAGAAATTGGAACAACTACTCGTTAAAATTTATCAAATACCTACACGCAAACTAAGGATATTCAATGCGTAGATCAACACCCATACTCGTAGCCACAAATATGAAAGAGGGTATATTATTTTATCAAATGCATTTAAGCTTTCCCATTGGTCGAGACGGGAATAAGGTGGAAGTAATGTAGGTTTGAACTATGAAAAGTGAAGTAAAAGGTTGTCCATGATGACGTCACGTGATCATCGAATGAACAACTTTAAAGGGTACAAAAATTTTCAAAACGGACCTTAGATTTTTTTCCATAAGAAAATACATGTAAAAACCCGTTTTTGTTGGCTCAAAACGAATGTGGCTTTACTACTTACGCTATTTTACCTTGAAATCACAAACAGCTTTTTTTTTTAATAATTCGTACTAGGTGGTGTGGTTAGTCTTGCAACTGCAGATGTCGTGTAACTAAGCAATAGGAGAGCCTAAAAAAAGTACAACCCATTCGTCAAATTATACAATATTCACGCTAATGTAGGTTGTGAAATATTCATACTTTACAATATTCATTTATTATGTTTCTGTTACAAGTTTTGCATTATAAAATAAAATACTCATGAATGCATATCTATTTTTGAACTCACCTCATAATAAGATGTCGCTCCAATTTATTTGAAAACATTAATATAAAATAGTGTTTAATTAACTATATTAAAAACTTTAATACATCAAGTAATTATGTAGTCGAGTGTAGAGTATATAACATTATAATGCTAGGCCCAGCAGCCCCAGAGTAAATGCGGACAAAAGTAATTGCAGGAGAACGACTAACGTTTCTACGCCGCGAATGATGACGGTAAAAGTTTAGTTTAATTTAAAGTTGTCGAAAACGACTATTTACTAATAGTATTATTTTTGTAAGTTAAATACGCAGGACGATGATGTCCGATCAAACAAAGTACTTTTTACGTTATAACAAATACACTTGTAAATACTTACTACAATGTTTTTCAGTTATTCTGAAAAGATTTAAGTGTCCTAGTTAAACGCATCCGTGTCAAAAAGGCTTCAAACGCTAGTCATTCAGATGAAAAACAGAAGTCTAAGGAAAATACGATGAACAAATTTTAAAAACATTTTAACTTTTAATTACTTATAGAGACAACAAGTTTCTAAAACATCAAGAATAAACAAAATTCTCCATTAAAGACATTTCTCTTCTGATAAGACTCGAGGTATTATTTTAAATTGCATACGAGAAATAAAAATAGAGACACTTTAAAATAAAAACAAAAGTAGTGAGATAGAACTCGTTTCAACCCAAACTGCGTATATGCAGAAATACATAGGGCCTGTTTCAATCCAAACACCGTGCACGCTCATGATATGTTGAAAAGTCAGTCAGTCGATCACAAAAACTTGAGCTGTTATAATTTCGTAGTAGGGTTGCCCAAGCAAAGATTAGTTTAGGTGCAAAAAATATATAGAGACTGGTTTCAACCCAAACTGCGTGCATGCAGAAATACATTAAACCGGTTTCAACATGTGAACCCTTGTGAAACGTTCTGAAAGTCAGTCGGTTAGTCGATTGCAGAAAAGTAGAGCTGCACTAAACCTACATTAAGTTTGATCAAGCGAGAAGTTAAAAAGTAGGTTAGCTGTGAAATATATGGAGGTGGCTTCGTGGCGTAGCTGGTATGCATGTGACTACTATGCCCAAGGTCTCGGGTTCGAATCCAGACTAAGTCCGTTTGAAAAATGTTAGACAAGCATTTTTCCCAAAAATACACCCTCGTTCGGATGAGAGGTAAAATGGAGGTCCCGCACGTTAAAGATACCTACCTTGCTTGGAACAGCAAGTGTTCGGCATTCAAAATTTCCAGGTAAAAAAAACTCGCTTCCTTCGGGTGGAACATTGAAAAATCAAATGTAGTGTTAAAATATATGGTCAACAGTTTCAGTGCAGTATGTGTCCACTGTTGTGATGCGTCTTAAAAGTACATAGACAGAGGGAATGGTTTAAAGTGATTTTTTATATCTAAAAACATTCACATATTAATCTGAAAACTCGATGTTGACAGTAACGCCAGTTGATCCCTTGGTTGTTATGTATAGGTGTTTGCTACAACCAATACTTACCTTTAGATGTTTTAGTCAGTTTGCTTGAAGGTATTTAAAATATTACAATGGCAATATACTTTTGAACTTTTCTGTTACCACAACTCTTTTTCCATATCGTGTCTTCACAGTTTAAATTTTCAAAATCGCATACCTCTTATTTACTACCACAAAACCTTTTTAATTTATATATGATTTGCGGAATGTAGTAGATTTTGGAATTTACTACTTCTGTCAGCCACCTATGTAATACAGTCTAACAGTATCACTAAAAAAAACATCTTTTTATTATTTTCGATACGATTTCCGCTTTTCAAAATTGGTCAGTAATTAACCTATAGTGCGTTTAACGAACAGATTCAGTAAATGCTCCGCCCATAAATCAGCGCCAAGTTTAAATAAAGATTTTGTATTGGTTGGCCGGATTCAAACAACCACACATTTCAATTTGTAACATTAACCTACAAATGTCAATTAGTTTTTCGTGTTTGTCTTTGCTTTATTTTTTGTTCACTCGTCTTTCGTAGTTTTTGCTCTTGTACTTTTTTTTCAAAAACAGTATTTTTCATTACTTATTACATTTGTGTAGGTATTTACAATTAATTACGTGTAAATCAAGCTTATGCTCAGTTTGTACTGCGCAACTAAGCCCATCCTATTATTTTAATTACTGAATCTGTTCGTTAAACGCACTATAGTTCCTCTAACACACCATATATTTACCTTAAAAACGGATTTTGGAATTTACTACCTCTGTCAATCACTTATACAATACTGTTCAACAGTATCACTAAACAACATTTTTTGAATATCTTCCATAAGAGTTCCGCTTTTCAAAATTGGTCAACAACAGTTTAGGTCTTCCAACACAACATATATTTTCTTAAGACCAGATTTTGGAATTTACTATACCTGTCAACCACTTATACAATCGGTTCAACAACATCATTGAAAGAACATTCTTTTAATATAATTCTTACGACTTCGCTTTTCAAAATTGGCCAATTATTAGTTTAGGTCCTCCAACAACATTTTTAGTAATCTGCTACCTTATACTAATGGATTACAATTTGTTCAAGTTTGGATTGTTTTTAGACTTTTATACTAGTCTCACTTCTGATATTAACGTATAAAATATAATAATGCATACTACATTCCATTAATATTATTATCACATGTAATACCACAAGAGGTTCAAAATTATCGGGTAATTCCCGATAGGTTCGTTGCAAACAAATGAAGGAGTCAAGTTTGGTTGCAGGGAACCTAGAGGGAAATACCCGATTAATTTTGAAGCTCGAGTGGTATTCGGGGGATTATTTTTCGCATCCAAATTTTGTCCAATACAATTCCATCATGAGACAAAATCCATAGTTCAAAATTAAATACCCACAATTATTGATTTAATTCATATTCAGTGTGTTACAATTAAAAATACAATTGTTATAGACATTAGAACAATTTTTATTCAAATCAGCGTTATTGGTGATCGGTCCAGAGGAAGTGGAAGGCTGTGGGTGTGCAACGGGAAGGGGAATGGAATTTTGCATTATATTCACTTCATTGCGCTCATATTTACGCAGCTTCTTCAGAATCGCTTTATGATGTTCTTGATCCAGTTGTAGATAAGGCCGAATTGAATGAGTAGTCGCATGCCCAGTAATTTTAATAATTTGTTGTTCTCCAACTCCTGATTTCGCCAGATTAGAAACAGCTGTTGCACGACTTGAATGATTCGTGATTCTCTTGTTTCCGACATCAAGACCGGCCTTTTTCGCTGACTCCTTCACCCACTTCGCAATCATATTCTCGCCTACTGGAACATCTTTATACCAGCCACTGCTACCTGGATTTCCCAGCTCGGATTTGGAGTCAGGAAAATCTATCTGTCGTTATTTTCTCAGTTCTCTTAACTTGTAATTTTCTAAAGAGTCTCACTGGACACTTATTGGGGACTACTGTATTCTCGGCCAACCACTTACTATCAGACAACTTTTTGTCACCACCTTGCGTAGTTTTGCTGAAAATTGGAGTGTATTCAATTCTGCCAGTGAGTTCTCCATCATTTTGCCTCTCTTGTCGGAAGTGATATATCATTGTCTTGGATCCTTCACCACCTCGCCAAGCTAACTCCACTGAGACAATCATGAAAATTTTTTGTAATCCCTCAGGTGTTTCTTCGTCCCATGCATTAACCATTGTATCCCAATCCTTGTCTTCTAGAGCTACTGCACTCGCCTTTCGTTTTTCTGGTATGGCTTGCAGAGCCTTGCGTTTAGCATCACGAGCCCCTCTGGCTCCTTTGAAAACAGCATCAGAGAACGGATTTATTTTCACGTTGAACTCGGTCGAATATTTATCTTGGAGTAACTTCGCAGTTTTATTCCACATTGCCTTCACTGTACTTTCCTTATAATCATCCCCGTTAAACTTCTTCATGTTGTATCCCCAGTCTTTTAAAATATCCGCCAGTTCCTCTTCAGTGGTGTCAGCCTTCAATACGACATATTTCTGATCACAAAACGCAGAAAATTGTTTCCACACGGAGGTGTTTGACTTGATGGTGTTGATGGGTACATTTCCTTTCACTTTTTCATCAATTGTTTGCAAAGACAAATCCCCAAATCGACTCATTTTATATTAGAGCTTATCAATTGACATAATATAATTCAATCTGTCAGATTAAATGGAGGGTTAACTAGATTGGAAACCTTTTGTTTTTTTTATATAGGCAAAATTACCAGTGAAATTATCAAAAATTATCAGTTGAATTGCGTGTAGGCTATACGAAATAATGTCGAATGGTGCAATTGTATTCGCTGAAATTTGGATGCGAAAAATAATCACATGTAATACCACAAGAGGTTCAAAATTATCGGGTAATTCCCGATAGGTTCGTTGCAAACAAATGAAGGAGTCAAGTTTTTCAGTTTAAAAAATCACGAGCGCGAAGCGCGAGTGATTTTTCTGAAAAACTTGACGACTTCGTTTGGTTGCAGGGAACCTAGAGGGAAATACCCGATTAATTTTGAAGCTCGAGTGGTATTCGGGGGATTATTTTTCCATCCAAATTTTGTCCAATACAATTCCATCATGAGACAAAATCCATAGTTCAAAATTAAATACCCACAATTATTGATTTAATTCATATTCAGTGTGTTACAATTAAAATACAATTGTTATAGACATTAGAACAATTTTTATTCAAATCAGCGTTATTGGTGATCGGTCCAGAGGAAGTGGAAGGCTGTGGGTGTGCAACGGAAGGGAATGGAATTTTGCATTATATTCACTTCATTGAGCTCATATTACGCAGCTTCTTCAGAATCGCTTTATGATGTTCTTGATCCAGTTGTAGATAAGGCCGAATTGAATGAGTAGTCGCATGCCCAGTAATTTTAATAATTTGTTGTTCTCCAACTCCTGATTTCGCCAGATTAGAAACAGCTGTTGCACGACTTGAATGATTCGTGATTCTCTTGTTTCCGACATCAAGACCGGCCTTTTCGCTGACTCCTTCACCCACTTCGCAATCATATTCTCGCCTACTGGAACATCTTTATACCAGCCACTGCTACCTGGATTTCCCCAGCTCGGATTTGGAGTCAGGAAAATCTATCTGTCGTTATTTTCTCAGTTCTCTTAACTTGTAATTTTCTAAAGAGTCTCACTGGACACTTATTGGGGACTACTGTATTCTCGGCCAACCACTTACTATCAGACAACTTTTGTCACCACCTTGCGTAGTTTTGCTGAAAATTGGATTGTATTCAATTCTGCCAGTGAGTTCTCCATCATTTTGCCCTCTTCTCGGAAGTGATATATCATTGTCTTGGATCCTTCACCACCTCGTCAAGCTAACTCCACTGAGACAATCATGAAAATTTTTTGTAATCCCTCAGGTGTTTCTTCGTCCCATGCATTAACCATTGTATCCCAATCCTTGTCTTCTAGAGCTACTGCACTCGCCTTTCGTTTTTCTGGTATGGCTTGCAGAGCCTTGCGTTTAGCATCACGAGCCCCTCTGGCTCCTTTGAAAACAGCATCAGAGAACGGATTTATTTTCACGTTGAACTCGGTCGAATATTTATCTTGGAGTAACTTCGCAGTTTTATTCCACATTGCCTTCACTGTACTTTCCTTATAATCATCCCCGTTAAACTTCTTCATGTTGTATCCCCAGTCTTTTAAAATATCCGCCAGTTCCTCTTCAGTGGTGTCAGCCTTCAATACGACATATTTCTGATCACAAAACGCAGAAAATTGTTTCCACACGGAGGTGTTTGACTTGATGGTGTTGATGGGTACATTTCCTTTCACTTTTTCATCAATTGTTTGCAAAGACAAATCCCCAAATAGACTCATTTTATATTAGAGCTTATCAATTGACATAATATAATACAATCTGTCAGATTATATGGAGGGTAAACACGATTGGAAACCTTTTGTTTTTTATATAGGCAAAATTACCAGTGAAATTATCAAAAATTATCAGTTGAATTGCGTGTAGGCTATACGAAATAATGTCGAATGGTGCAATTGTATTCGCTGAAATTTGGATGCGAAAAATAATCAATCAAATTTCACCAATCATCAAGTTCTACAGACATGTAAGTGGCTCACTGTGGTTTATTGCGAATATATTTTTATCAAATCAACTAAGTAATTGCCAGCGTTTATTGTAAGTCAGAGAAATTTACCTTGGGTCATTTTTCGGAAGCATTAAAATATGTTGAAAATAATAACTTCTTGGATTGAAAACTATTAGTTATGATATTATAGCCTTCATTGTATGCACAATCGTCTAATGGAAAATGTTTTAATATGATACATGACGAATCATCTAGTGTATCTACGAGATAGCAGAATTTTTTACAGGATACAAATTGACATAACTTGGATGTATCGCTTATAAATTGCAGGATAACTTTCAAAGTTAGAAATATGACTTGAGAAGCACGGGACATATAGGTTTTTCAGGCGAACCTCACTTTATCGAAAATGGATTATTTAAATTTTTAACTTTCAGCTTCTTTTCTACGGAATCTATTTCACATTGTTCAGTGATAATACGAATGTCTAATAGATAATCATCGATTTTCAACCTAAGCCATTGCCATTGCCATTACACGATTATGCAGACAATGATGGCTATATTATCATAACCAATCGCTTTCAATCCAAGAGGTTATTATTTTCCCCAAACTCGCGCAAGGAACCCCGGCAATTAATTAATTGATTTGATGAAAATCTATTCGCATTAAACCACTTGTTTATCAGTAGAACTTGATTGGTGAAATTTATTTGATAATAATATTAACTGGAACGCGCGTGTTGTTATATTTTATATATTAATATCAGTGACTTTCTACTGTAAAATTCGAAATAACAACCCAAACTTAAACAGACTAAATACCATTAATATAAAGTAGAACATCGCTAAATATGTAGGGTTGGAGGCCTAAGATAATTACTATCAAACTGTGAACATTGCAAGTCGTATGGAGGATATTAAAAAAAAGTTCTTTGTGATACTGTTAAAGTGTATTAAGTGGTTGATAGATATAGTAAATTCTAAAATCCGTTTGTCCGGCTTTGTTATAATGTATTTAATTGAAAAACAAACATCAGCTGGCGTGATAGCGATCTCGCGATAACAAATGAATAAAGAGAGTTGGTCGTTGGCGTCGGTAGAAAAATGTTGCCTCGTTAATTCAGTTGCAAAAGCGAAAGGGCATTCTATCTTTAACTAGATTGCTTATTGTCAGTGTTCGTCCTTTTACTACATTATTGATTAATATTTACGATATCAAACTAATTGAAATGCTGGTCCTTTGTACAACAAATATGTAAAAATGAGTTAGTGGAGTGAAATTCCTAATTTTTCCTTCCATTGTTATTATTATCCGACCGTATAATTTTTAAGGATATTACATGAAGAACTTATCAACCACTATATCGAAGAAACAATTAAGAAGAAAAAAGTAATACCAGTCATCCTAAATGTCTGCTTGGGAGGGGGTAAGTTTTTCTGTTTTATGTTTTTTACTTTAACGTAACATTTTAAAGTATTTACTTCTTGTCCAAATGCAGACACATTACCACCGTACTTAAGGTTCCGGGTTGGCCTCTCTTTTCTTTGTGAGTTCGTTCTCTGGTTTTTAATTTGTTCTTTACGAGTGTATTTAAGGGTTATGATGTCCTAATAAATTTTAGAGCTAAGTGGCACCAGTTATGCTAGCGGTTGCTACAAGTAGGGAAAAGTGGTAGTATAGTTAAAATTTTCATTTTTTAATTTTTATTATTTTATAAACAGAATGAGAAAATATAATTTTAATTTTGGAAGTAATAATTTTTGAGTTTGTAAAGAATAATTGGTTTTGAACATAATACTATAATATTAATTAAGAAGATGAAATAATAACTTTTACATTTATGCAAAGCTTAAATGATCATTTCAAATCGTGTCTTAGTAGTAATGCATTTACCGCTGTAACCTAACCTCAATCCTACAGTCAGACATGTTCTCTTTCGATTATTTTGTCTAAATAATAAGACATTTCGACTACTAACCTAAGCTGAAACCTCAACACTATTTTCGCACATGTATCCTTCGATTATCTTGTCTTAGTATTAAAGCATTTACTGCTGTAACCTAATTTCAACCATACACAATATTCTTCATTTACGTCGTCTGATAGCTCAATAGTTTTTTACAATTGATCCCACCCTTCTACTAGCTGTCCGGCATTCTACTAAGAGACCGACGGAGTGTTTAGTTTAAGCTCTAACGATAAGTTCTTCTTTGAGCAAAGTTAAAAGATCTTACAAACGGGTGTAATTTTATTATGAGTAGCGAAACTGTGAACTGACGCGCAAAATCTTGAGTAAATACATTTTCAAATATGTTGTCTGCTCAGGTGAAGTACAAGCTTTTATTCAAAGATCTTCTATTTTCCAAGAGCCACAAAGTGTTGGGTTAACTGGATTTTTCTATGGAAGAAATATGCTCGAGCAGATTCCAACTGTAAAACTTTTACTACAACCTATAATGGTTCAACGGAAAATAGTATTTTGATAGCGTCGGGCTGAAAAAATTTGTCCTGAATGATACCCATTTATAATAAAAAAATATATGACGTTCCTAATAAGGAGTTCGGTAGTCGATGGTTTGTACCAAGCTTGATCTCTGAGATGCAAACCACTTCGGTTTTCCCTTTTTTGTTAGGAACTTCTACGTTAAGCAAGTTATTCGAAATAGTAGAAAGAATAGTGTTGTAATATCTAACAAGGTTAGAGATGTATCCAACAATGTAGGTAGTGGCAGCGGGATTGGGAGTAGAGGTAATTTGACCAAAGCCAAGAATTGGAACTTGAGAAAGTGACTTGGGAGCCCGCATCGCGAATAAAGCTCGCTTGGGATCTGGATCCAATAGACATCGGACGTAAAATTACCACAATTATCCTAAACAAATAGAAAACCAGTTACCGCACACTCAGAATTTATTTGTGAGGATGAGAACAAGGCGTTTACGGCAGCAGGAGATGCCAGTTGCATCTTGTGCGCATTACTATTTTTTATCTATTTGTGTATTTATTTGGTCAGGTGAACGACAAACGTAGCATGGGCTTCAAAATGCAGAATCGTATGGTGAGGTTTAGCACAATTTCAACAAATTTGTTTATATCTGCATTTTTTGAAGGCGTAAAATTGAAGTAGTTGCTTTGCAAAATTGAAGCGTCCGATCGAATTTTTATTTTAAAATGGACTGTAACGAACGTGGCTAACAAATACTTCATAGAGGAATTAAAATATTTTACATTATCAGAGAAAACAGGTAGGTCGACAGTTTCTACTTTGGCGTGAGTGCGTATGATTTTTCGTGTTTCAACTTCGATCACTTGAGATTGTGGCGCTAGCGATTCGAAAGTAGTTTACATGTTATACGCGTAATCGACTTGTTTACTGATTTGTACGCAGTGTAACAAAAACTCTTTGCACAAGTTGACAATTCCTTTATTTTCAAACTTATTATACAAGCCTTTTCAACAACTCGTAGTTACAATAGAATTTGCTAAAAGCTCTCCTAAATTTTCAGCTAATCGCTAACAGTACTAGTATTATGTTCTTAACACAACGATGCCATATTCCAAATTACTATCAAAGCCCTATAATTAATTCTCCAAGCACTAATTATTAATTTATATAATCACTACATTAATTCATATCATATGGAGTAATATATATCGACAGTCATTAATATTGCATATGTACCACTACTTGTATCGTATCACATCTATCAAAGCTTTAAACTAGAACATATTGTAATCAAAGTTTCAATCAGGACTGAACTCGAGTATCTACGACGGCAATTTATATACATATTCAAAAACCTCTAGACTATTCTAAAACATACCAAAAATTATGCAAATAACATTCTCGAGATTTCGTAATTGTAATCTAAATAATTTTTAAATGCAAAACCCTTGTACTTGTCAATCAAGTTCATCTGAAAGGTGTAATACCGCAGGAGCCATCAATAATCTTTTGTGTGCAAACACTTCGTTTACGTTCTAATGTAATTATTGTGGTCACACGCATACCAATACGCACTACAGTAGTCTTATTGTTGGCTTTCATTACTACAAAAGAATAAAAGGTAGGTAAGAGTATTGTTAATTTCATGTAGAGTTGCAAAACACATTTATATTGAGTTGTGAATAAGGCAACCTTAGTTGGATCGTCCTGTATGATTTTCGCAAGATCGAGCAGTTAAAAAAAGAGTTTTAGAAATATTACGACACCAGTATCATTCCTTTATGGTGATATATTGACAAAACAAAAGATAAATACACGAAATGGCACAATGAAGAGACTTTAGGAGTAACCCTAACGCATTAACCATAAATCAAACCTAAAGATTAAAATCTTAAACGAAAAGATCTTCAGTGTGTATGTAGTAAGCTGAAAAATTATGCTTCTATAGTTAGATCTTCCACAACTAAATGGTTTAAAATAACAAGTTGCCTGTATTAACCAAAGAATGTGTGTACAAGTGTTAAATAAACAATTGTAAATACAGGAAATTCATTTTAGATATAAGTGGAGTACAATGGGTGTTTTAAGTTACGACTGAAGAAAATGAACAGGTACATGTACCCCTAACTGATAATTGTGAGAAAATAAAACCTTTGGAACTACAGTAAGCTTTTTAAATTGAGTCATAAAAGTTTAGCATGAATTAGATTTATATGAGAAATATTTGGATTTAAAATAAATATCTTGATAGCAGAAATTTCGAACATGCAGAACTGAACAGAAAAATGTTTTTTAGTTTGATTACACGTCATCGTTCCGACGGAATATGTAAAAACTAATAATTAATCCTAATTGAATTAATTTAAACCGTTTGTTTATTATATATAATATACAAAAACTCTTAAAAGAATTAAATATGTAAAGTACCGTTAAATTTGAAACCGCTACCGTTAAAAATGGATATTTGTAGTAATTGGGAAATTAATATCTAAGAACTAGAATTCTTGTGGTTGACTGAAAATTGGCTATAAGGTAAGAGAATTTCAGGAAATTTGTTTGTATTTCTGCAGAACTAATAAGAATCTGGTTCGAACAACCAAAAAATTAAAGCAGTGAGAGGGTGTAAATGAAGGATAAATAATTAAAAGTTCGAAGAACTACCAATTAATACTGGAATGCTGTGTGGACAAAGACATTATTGTTGTTGTGAAACGTTACTGGAGTGACATCCTAAGACCCTACTGGTTGAACACCATTTCGTAAGACTGAAATATTATGGTTTACATTATCTGTACGCTTCGAAAATCTAACTTAGTTAATGCACTTTACCTTTACCACTCATACCACGGAAACACGCTAAGGTAATGACGAAGCAAAGGAATTGATACAATTTCCTCTTAAATCATATAAAGCTAAAAGATATCGACCCATAATTTTATAACAGTTGTGGTTTTAGTACATACCCCTTTATAAAACACTGTTGGAAAATCAGATATGACTTTTACGGGATACTCAAAGAAATTTCCAATAAATAACAACGTAAAAATACCAGTAATTATATAAGGGCAATACATATTCCTAAATTAATAGAATAAGATGAACTACAAGGAATTTATCACATCTCAAAAATTTATTGATCCTTTTTCGGAATTAAAACAAAAGCCAATAACTGAAATAAACTCAACAAAATTAAATATTGAAAACAAAATTGCTATTTCTCCGGAAACACTTAAAAGTAAAAAAGGGAAATGTAGTGCGATGTTTACAATTTCGCACAAAATACAAGGGAATGTTTGAAAGAAACAAGAACTAAAAGAGAAACACGAAACAAAAAAGAGAAAAATAAATATGAAGGAAAACTAACTATTGAATAGATTTGGTTGATTTAAAAATCAAAACGGAAAATAAGATACAATACGTTAATTTGTCGATCTGAAGTTTGCAACTGCTGGATAATTTATAATATGAAAAATATATACATGATTTTCATATAGATGTGTGCAAAATTATTAGAAAAACATTTACAATGACGAAATCGAAAGTTACTGTCCACAAGTGCGATAAGGAAAAGAATAGCATAAAGGACATATTTGAAACTTATGAAAACTTAAAGACCACAGACGCAAATCGATGAACTAATTGATGTGGACAATAGTTGTCTTAAACAAATGCGAATAATTAACAGATTACACTTTTAACAACATTGTTTAGACTTAGTTACCCTATTTACAAGTTTTACCTCAAGCTTATAGAGATTAATTAATGTCGCTTATCCTTTAACATAACCGTAGTTAACCCCGTCCTATAATCCGGTTCTATCCACTACCTACCTACAAGAAAAGGGACTAAATGGTGAGAAAAGACAGAAATACCAGTGCTTCGAAAGCCGTAGCAAGCGTCACATGTACGCAATATGTTGTCGTGGTTATTTTGCAGTAATTAGTGCCGTACAATCGGTTCGTGTGCTAATTAACATTACTACAGTCCGCAATCAATTAATAGTTTCGTTACATTGATCGACCAGCGTTGAATCAAGATCGCAGTCATTAAAGGTAGGTGAATTCCATATCATTGGTTCATCCCTTTATCCCTACATTTTGGTTCCTTTCGACCGCATTAATTAATATTTGCATATAAAAATTGATTATCTAATCAAACAATTAGAGTAATCAGGTCAGTTTTGCACATTAATAGTAATTGCAGTTAGGCTTATTTCATAATATTTGTGCATGCCGTTGCATTTTAAAAAGTTACTTCTTAAAATTTAAGTGCATTAAAAAAGGCAGTTAATTTAAATTAAGCGTATACAAATAGGAAAAACATCATTGCGATACCCCTGTTCTAAGAACTTGCATTGTATACCTGAAGCTGCACTAATCTATTTTGGTGAGAGCTTAAAGAACCGTTATTCCTCGAGGTATCTTAAGGGTTGTGGTCAACACAAGTCTCATTTTAACGTTAAATTAAAGTGTCACTCAGGATTAGCTACATAATTGCTAGTTTCTGAAAATTGGTAGAGTAGTTACATGTTCATCATTAGTTTGGGTTTACATCTTTAAGATTTGTTATTTTGTGACAAGGGTACTCGTGTTTAGGGAATAGCTATTTTGTTCGAAATGACTCAGATGCTTATGGACCGTCTTATAGTCGATGGAAAAGGGTGTTTGGATAGAATAGAAAATTTGTTTGAAAGTATTTCAAAGTTGGAATATAATCTTGAAAACCAAGCAATCGCTTCGATGATGGTACAGTCAGCTGTAGAGATAAAGGAAGAATTTGATGCATCCTACAAAAGGTGTGTGTTAGACGAGGATGATTCGGACAGTTTGAGTCAGATTACAGCAATCAGAATTGAATTGGATAAAACTTTAATATCAATTAAAGTTATTGGGGCAAAATTTGTTAGTTTGGTTGAAAGTAAGCAGGAAGCGAAACCGTTTTCTACAAGTAGATCGTCGTATGATACCGCTGGTATAGGTATCACCAGTAATTTAAAACTTCCAAAGGTCGCAATTGGGAGCTTTTCTGGACGCATAGAGCATTGGGAATCGTTTCATAGTTTGTATAAAAATCTCATTCATTTAAATACACAGTTATTACCAATCGAAAAGTTTTATTTCTTACTGAAGCGTTGGATGTAGATTCCAGAAATTTAATTCGTCATCTACCAATAAATAATGACAATTATGAAATTGCATACTCCGTTATAGTACAACGCTATGACTCACGTCGTTTGATTGTCAATACATATTGGTCAGCTCTTGAAAATTGTCCTAAGGTGAAAGCAAAATCACATACAGAACTTAGGGATTTGTTGAATTGTTTTACAGAGAATTTGTCAGGTTTACGTCAAATAAAAATTGATTTACTTAATTTAATATTGTTTAATTTGTTGAGCAAAAAGGTTGATGCTGACCTCTTAAAGGCATTTGAAGTTGAAAATAATGAAGAAATACCTACATACGAGCAATTGAAATCATTTCTTGAAAAACAGTGTAAAGCTTTGGAAATTAGTAGTATGATTTCGTCCGAACCGTCGAAGTCAAGTTCAAAACACACATTGAATACAAACATTAAGGAAAAGCGTTTTTCTTTTAATCCGAAGTCATATGTTAAAACCTCATTACTTACAACTTCAAACGCGGTAAAATGTTTGGTTTGCAATGGTAATCATCAGATTTATCGTTGTCAAATTTTTGTGGATAAGGTTCCTCAAGAAAGGTATAATACTGCAAAGGATAAAAATTTGTGTATCAATTGTCTTCAAGATACACATAAAATTGCAACATGCCCTTCAAAATCGGTATGTAAAAAATGTCACAAAAAGGGTCACAATACCCTCCTTCATTTTGAAAATTCTGCTTCTGTTGTTGAAACAAGACCTGCTGCTGCAGATGTTTCGAATGTTGCCTCTACTTCAAATTGTAGTACATTGTTCTCGTCGAAATTGTCAAGTGCTTCTACATTGTTATCAACAGTTCAAGTTTCTATTCGCAATGAATTTGGACAAGCGCAAATTGTAAGAGCATTATTGGATTGTGGAAGTATGGAATCTTTTATAACGGAAAAATGCCGTCAACGGCTTGGATTAAATAAATCAAAGGTTGCATTAAAGGTAGAAGGGTTGGGGTTAGCGTCATCTCATATTACCGGAAAGGTAGTTTGTAAAATTAAACCCGTTGGACACACAATGCCAGAATATTCAGTTCAAGCATTTGTATTGCCAGAAATTTGTGGAAAGTTACCAACGGCTCCAATCTCCTCGAAAAATTGGATACATATAAAAGGTTTAGACTTAGCCGATCCCTCTTTTGATAAACCGGGTAATATAGACTTGTTGTTGGGAGCAGATATTTTTGCCCGCACTTTGGGTAATGAAACTCGTTCGGGTTCACCTGATGAACCAGTTGCAATTCGCACTTCATTTGGTTGGTTACTGACAGGCAAATTTGTGTCTCCAGTGACAAGTGGCACGTCATTGTGTGCATTCGTAGAACCCTTAGAGTCTAGTATCACTAGATTCTGGGAACTGGAAAACATTCCAGACATTCCAACACACAAGTCATCCCCACAAGAGGAACTTTGTGAAAAACACTGTCGTAGCAATTATTCGAGAGACAAAACAGGTCGTTTCGTTGTATCGTTGCCGTTTAGTGGTCCTGAACCGTTGTTTGTTGGGTCTCGGTATGTAGCACTTAATCGGTTTTTATTATTAGAACGTCGCTTGGAAAAGAATCAGGAATTATACACTTTGTATAAACAATTTATGCAAGACTATTCCGACAGTGGGCATATGACACCAGTAAATGCCTCAATTAGTAGCAATATTCCATCTCCGGAATATTATATTCCGCACCATGCGGTTATGAAACCGGAAAGCACTACTACAAAAATTCGAGTGGTGTTTGACGCATCCGCGGTTTGTCCCAGTGGTGGTTCATTGAATGAACATTTGATGCCAGGACCTCCACTTCAGAAAGATATTTTTGCTTTGTTGTTGGATTTTCGTTTATATCCCATTGTATTAACTGCCGATATTAAACAGATGTACAGGCAGATTTTTGTTGCTCCGAATCATCGGGCTTATCAAAAATTACTTTGGAGACCAACGTCATCAGAGTCAATAGTCGAGTATCAATTGAATACTGTTACCTACGGAGTTACTTCATCACCGTTCTTGGCAATGCGTGTTATTAAGGAGCTTGCGAATGCTGAAGCACCTAAATATCCAAACGCTGCCAAGGTTTTGTTGTCGGATGTTTATGTCGATGATGTGATTACCGGGTGCAGTTCACCTGATGAAGCTAAACGTCTAGTTTCTGAATTAAATCTGATTTGTGAGGATGGAGGTTTTACATTGAGAAAATGGAATAGTAACATTGCTAGTATCATTGATGATTTACCAGAATCTTATCGTTATCAACAAGCTGTTTCCTTCGAGGAATCTAACAATGTTACCCAAAAGGTATTAGGTTTGCGTTGGCACCCGTCGCTTGATCAATTCTTCTATGATACAAATATCATAGACAGACCATGTACTAAAAGAAATATGTTGTCCGAAGTAGCAAGGATCTTTGATCCGTTAGGGCTATTAGCGCCTTTAGTATTTTTGGCAAAGCATTTAATACAATCGTTATGGATTTTAGGATTTGAATGGGATGACAGTCCCCCGTTGATCATACGTTCAAAGTGGAAAATTTATTTGCAACAAATGTCGCAATTATCAGACCTTAAAATTCCTCGGTGGATTATTTCTGATGATGTTCAAGATCTACAACTGCATGCGTTCTGTGACGCTTCTGAGGCAGGGTATGCTACTGTGATTTACTTTCGTACTGTTGACATACAGGGTGATATAAAGGTTGCCTTAGTATGTGCAAAATCTAGACTTGCGCCCACAAAGCGCATATCGTTGCCAAGACTCGAATTGTGCGGTGCTGTGTTATTGTCTGATGTAGTGGCATTTGTCCAAAATACATATAAAACTCGTCTGTCGTTAGATCGTATAGTTGCTTGGTCCGATTCTACAGTCGCTCTGTGTTGGATTCGATCGTCATCTTATAACTGGAAAACTTTTATAAGTAATCGGATTTCGCATATTCAGGATCGCGTTCCTCCTGCATCTTGGAACCATGTTCGGTCACATGATAACCCCGCAGACTGCGCCTGTAGAGGATGTTAGCATCAGATTTAGTCAATCATCAGTTATGGTGGACAGGCCCTCCATGGTTGTCACTTCCAGAAGAAAATTGGCCGGTTACCCACATGCCAAAGTTAATCGATACATCTCCAATAGATGTGGAGAAACGTACATTGGTATTAAATGTTGTGGTGACAGATAATTTTTTAGATTCATTACTAGAGAGATTTTCAAATCTACAAAAAATATGTAGAATTGTTTCATATGTTTACCAGTTTGTTCGTAAGTTACAATTTGCTAGACAGGCAGTTGGTGAGAATTTGGATAACGTGTCTGTGTCTCAGCAACACGCTATGGAATTATTGATTAAGAGAATTCAGCAAGAATCATTTGGTCAGGATATAGAAAATATTAAACGGGATAAGGTAATTAGTAAACATCTTCGACCTCTTACCCCTTTTATCGACTCGCGTGGTTTGTTGAGGGTGGGCGGTCGGCTCAGAAACTCGGAATTACCATATGAAACAAAATTTCCATTGGTACTTCCTCGCACTCACAGATTAACAGAATTAATCATCTTGGACTGCCATAAAACATACTTACACCCTGGTCTTAAAGCCACACAATTTTACTAACCCAAAATTATTGGATTTTGTCAGCAAAAGAGTCATACGTCAGTGTTTAAAATCTTGTATTCGATGTTTTAGAGTGAAACCAATTGCTTATCGTCCTCCGATGGGTGATTTGCCTGCATCAAGGTTTACCTCTGTAAAGGCCTTCCTACACACGGGAGTTGATTTTGGAGGTCCTTTCCGTATTCTCATGAGCCGTAATCGAGGTGTAAGGTCACTAAAGGCTTACATTTGTTTATTTGTTTGCTTCAGCACAAAGGCTCTTCATTTAGAGCTTGTGTCAAGTTTGTCGGCGGATGCTTTTATAGCCGCGTTACGACGCTTTATAGCCCGCCGGGGTAAATGCCTAAAACTCTATTCCGATTGCGGTACCAATTTTGTTGGAGCATCGAACGAAATCTCGCAACTGATGACTCAATCAGCGCATGCTGAAGGAATTGAATTCGTGTTCAATCCTCCCTCAGCTCCTCATTTTGGAGGGTTGTGGGAGGCTGGAATTAAGTCTGTCAAGACACATTTAAAAAGAGTGATTGGCGACCAGATATTATCATACGAGGAATTAAACACGGTTTTAATTCAGGTTGAAGCCATTTTAAATTCAAGGCCTCTGTGCCCCATGAGCTCAGATCCGAATGATTTTTCATTTTAAGTCCGTCCCATTTTTGAATATAGAGCCTGTTTCTGTCATACCCGATCCAGTTCTCCTTGAGTTGGAAATATCAAAATTAGATCGTTGGCAACTTATTCAACGCATCCAACAATCATTTTGGAAGCGTTGGCGTAATGAATATCTGCATTCTTTGCAACAGAAGGCAAAATGGTTTACCCTACTTCTGAGGCGAAAATTGGAACGTTAGTCTTAATTCATGACAATCAAGTCGCACCTTTACATTGGAAATTAGGGCGCATAGAAAAACTGTATGTTGGTTCAGACAACATTAGCCGCGTGGCAGGTGTGAAAACAATGCAAGGTTTTCTCAAAAGACCACTTGTTAAACTATATCCTCTTCCTTTGTAAAATTAGTTTTAGTATTTTTCGTAAGTGTATACGTATAAGTATTTGTTGCCGTTTACTTTTAAAATAAGTTGCTTCACACTTATTTTGGTGGGAGGTATGTTTAGGCTTAGTTACCCTATTTACAAGTTTTACCTCAAGCTTATAGAGATTAATTAATGTCGCTTATCCTTTAACATAACCGTAGTTAACCCCGTCCTATAATCCGGTTCTATCCACTACCTACCTACAAGAAAAGGGACTAAATGGTGAGAAAAGACAGAAATACCAGTGCTTCGAAAGCCGTAGCAAGCGTCACATGTACGCAATATGTTGTCGTGGTTATTTTGCAGTAATTAGTGCCGTACAATCGGTTCGTGTGCTAATTAACATTACTACAGTCCGCAATCAATTAATAGTTTCGTTACATTGATCGACCAGCGTTGAATCAAGATCGCAGTCATTAAAGGTAGGTGAATTCCATATCATTGGTTCATCCCTTTATCCCTACAAACATATATGAACGAGTTTTGTGTTCACCCGCTACAGATTTTATTAAACAAAATAAATCTTTTCGTTAAATCCTCTTGTTGTACTACAGTTTCAAGTACTGTTCGATTCATATCTAAAAACTGGCAAAACTGTTCAATAATTATCAGGGCAAAATATCGATAACGAAACAGCTTCAATATTTTCAAGGAGCAATTGCGAAAGAAAAAACATCGATTTTTATACCATGGGGCACATTTCTGTCAAATTTTCAACTGTCATACCTCTGTCCCTACCCTTTGTCAATTAAACCAATACCATTCAAATACGGAAGTACCAAATGTAATACAATATTGAAAAGATAATTTTATGAGGAATTCGGCAATACAATTGTTTGTTGCATTACTTTTTATTTTAACGCCCTCCATCGGAATAAAAAAATTGCCTACTCCGAAGTGTGATATTACATTCGAAAGCTAATTTTTTTTACTAATTCCAGGCCTAAATTGATTTAGCCTTACCTTATTAGCAAAAATCTTATACTTATAAGGACAATGGGTTTTTGATATCTTATTGTAATAACAGCCAAATTGTAGGCAGGATCTAACCAAAATAAAAAACTATACTAAAAACCCAATAAGAAACAAGCAACAGAAGTAGTCGCTTTTGACAAGTTGATGTTACACCAGCTTTAGATGCATGAAGACTTGCGAAATTCTGTGAAATAAGTCAGCGTACAGTCAAACCAATTTTAAAAGCAAAACCAAATTCGACCCATATAAAATTAACCTGGTACAGGAACTTAATGAAGCTTTGTTATGACCGTTGAATACAATTTAATGAAGTTAAGAGTGATTCAAAATTTCTTTTCGGATGTCAGAGACTTCGCCAATCGTCAGAATTGTAGGTAGTTATCATTTTCCATCTTACAAGTATTTCATGAAGTACATACTCTATCCAGAAAAATATATGTCTGAAGTGGAATGTTTGACGACTGTATGGTTGGTCCATCTTCATACTCGGCGATTTGAATGGGGACATGCATTTGGAATTATTTGAGGACGTTAGTGATCCGATATTAGCAGATATAATAGAAAACCATGACACGTATCTTGAAGATCACAAATATTCAAATAGGACGGAGATTTCTCATATTTTGCTGTAGCACTTCATTAGACTTGAATGAAAAACTTCCTCGACATTGGATAGGAAGAAGACAATTCATAGAACGGTCCCATAATCTCCAGATCCCCCCTTCAAGATTAATTTTTATGGTGATATTTAAAAAGTAAAATATACGTCACTTAGCTCGTTCTATAGAAGATAGATGGTGAACGCATTGTTAACGAATGTTTTCAAATAATTCCAGAAAAGCAAAAAATGTCAGAAAACGTTTCGAACAAAATTTATATTCATGTATGACAGTTAGTAGTGAACATTTTCACCATCTACTGTAAACTAATCCAGTTTGTAATTGTTATAGGTAGAACTTTTTAAGTTTGCGTTTCATTCAATTACATTCATTATGTTATGCAACGTATTGAATTACTAATAAAGTAATCTTTCAAATACAGTATCGCACTTTGAAATACCTAACAATTTTTATCCAGCTAGAAGGCGCTGTAATCAAAAGTAATGCAACAAATAGTAATATGCTGAATTCTCTATAAAATAACTTTTTTATGATGTGCTACTCTTGGTAGTTTCCTTAAATTATATTGATTTGAGTGACGGAAGGGGACTGGAACGGCGTACGACTACTGAAAATGCGATAGAAAGGTTTCCCTCTAGAAATTAAAATCAACCTATTTTAAAGAAAAAAAATGCTTCTCCTTCAAGGTGTTCCATCCGTTAAGTTTCCGGTGTCATACTTTGTAACTTTCGCTTTTCATATTTTCTTCTAAAATAGATAGATATAAGACAAATTTAAATACGAAATGTTATAAACCATAGTTCGAGGAACATTTAAAAATACAAAAAACTATCCTTTAAAGCAACAAAATTTATTAATTATCAAGAACAAAATTTCTTAACTGTTCAATAACCGCTTTTTTAAAATCCCAGGTACTCTACAAACTGATGTGCGGATAGCCCAGCACCATTTCCTTTTCACAAGAAATTTGATACATCAATATATTCGATATAAGTAAAGTATCAGTAATAAAATATCTTTCGCCCTCAACAAAATAAATCAAAACATTAAAAACATTAAAAAAGATATTTTGGAGTTAGTTATCATACTCTCTCATTAAAACTACTGATGCTACTGAAGAACAAACAAATACAAAAGTAAAATTGTTTTAGTTTTGTCTGACTTGTTCCCTTTAGATACTTTTTCGGGTTAGATGCGGATAAAAAAATAATAAATTAAAAGGTGAATCGATTTTAAATTTTTATGCTGTACATCCGTTTGGCAGCGATACATGTCATTTATATTAACGAAGTAGGGAATTCTACTTTTTAGTTATTAAAATGGTATGGTCCTGCATATAATTTTGTATGTATTAAGGGGTTAACTCGCTTGTTCAGGTCCTTTATACATAAATAATTATTATCCAACAATTCAACATTAGGTGCCGTTTTAATCAGTAATTTAAAACACCGAACTTTTAAAGGAAAATTAAAGTGTGCAAAATTTTTGTTTTTAAACTATATTTCGTTACTATTATTTATCCTTTCTATTATATACCATAAAATAAAATCTTAAATCTATGTTACTCTATTGCAGCAGAATTGGCAAAAAATGGATTACAGGTTAAAACATATGACAAGCTAAATGTACGGCCTATTTCGTATTAGTAATATGTGATCTAAGTCTATTAAAACAATTGTTATTATTTTCAAATAATAAACAGACTCAAAATACATGTGTTCTTTTATGAAAAACCCATTTTATACGAATACAATTACATTTACACGGTATCGATCTTAAAACTTGCAATACCTTTGATTTTGAAATCAAAAAATTATGACAGATTCTAGAAAAGTCGAAGAATTAATATAAGAGAACATCCGTGGTTCACAACCGTTTCTCTAGCTGGAAACGATCACCTTCACTTTCTTTTAAGTAGGAAGTCATCCCTTTTGTTAAAGACATCCTTGGAAAGCTTTCTGAAAATGACATTCAACAATAGAGTTTACAGTATATTTTGTTTGTTTTTTCAATTAAATAAAAGCAAATTCTGCGGAAACAAGTATTGAAAATCAAATTAGTCACGTAACCTCTGGTCAATTTTTGGTTATTCATTGTTCTACGGTTTTAGTAAAAGCATAAGAATAGTACAGGATAACGATAATTATTTTAAAAACACCGTTTAACATAAGTGAGGGGTTTGTAAACAAAAGATGATTGATAGACCCCGGTGGCGCCTTATCTTTCAGATGGTTTTGATTGACAAATATGAGTTTTGCATTTAAGCGTTATTTAGATTACAATAGGTACATTCGAGATGTTATTTGCATAATTTCTGGTACGTTTTAAAATAGTCTATAGGTTTTGAATAAGTACATAAATTGCCGTCGTAGATATTGGAATTCAGTTCTGATTGAAGCCTTGATTATAATATGTTCTAGTTTAAAAGTTTGAAATATGATATAAATTACTGCTGATATAAAATATTGTAGGAATAATATAAACTAATAATTAGTGCTAGGATAGTTAATTGTAGTGCTCTGATAAAAATTTAGAAGATATCGTAGTGTTAAGAAGATAATACTTGTACTGTTAGCGATTAGCTGAAAATAAAGCGTCGCGAGAGTTTTTATCAAATTTCATTGTAACTACAGGTTATTGAAAATGCTTGTAAAGTGGTGTCAAGTAGTAGAATTAAAGATTTTTGAACGATTTCTATTTGCATGACAATCACTCGTAGTCAAAAAAAGGAAATGGAGAGTAAAATTTTTTTGTTCTTAAAGAAGTACAAGTCAAGTGTTGCGGAGAGCTTGGCTGAAAATTCGGTAAGCCCGGAGATGACATCGTGGGCGAGAGCTAGGTTGAGAAACTCAAGCGCAAGGTGCACGAAATCCATGGTGACGTTAAGAAAAATATCCAGATCGCAAGCGGTCGAATGAAGACCAGATATGGGATCAAGGCACAGTGGTGCACGTTAACCGGTTAGCACCCTACGATAGTGATGTCGCCGGTAGTGTCGAAGAATGACACAATAAGACGAACAAACAGTTATGCTTGTGATCATGAACGAAAATCTGGGCCGAGCTACGATTGGTTCTTGTGTCGGTACAGTGGAACAGGCAAAGCGAGATTTGGGGTCTCAGAAGAGACTCAAAGTGATCTAGCGGCAATCTTGATATGTCCGAGGGCTTGCTCGGGTGTTTAAAAATAAATTTGGTGGTCTAGATCAACTGCGCCGACAACAACCAGAGGTTGGAAAGACCATGGCGGCTAAAGAACCGCCATTGGAGCATCTAATACTTGATGACTAAGCAACAGTCTTCTGGTAAATCGGATTCACAGGATCTGTGGAAAACGTTAGTGGACTTCAAAAGTTAGATAATCAAATTTCAAGACAAGAAGTTTACCATGGCCATACCCAAGATCGGTTGTGGACTCGATCAGTGGGACTGGAGTGTGGTACGAAATATGCTTAAGGTACTGTTCCAGAAAACCAAGGTCTAGATTTCAGTATGTGGTTATATTCCAAATGGTTACGGTGTCTGCTATGAAAAGTGTTGAATGCTACTTCTATCAACATGGAAAATACAGAAATGGTTTCGAATGTCCTTACCGCCATAGGGACTTCCAACGTCCTGACCACAGAGTGTTTTGGGACAGAATAGTTCTAATATGAGAGCAGTGTAGCAGCAATTGGCCTGTTTCGACCTCAATAATTATATTAGCACGTAAAAGAAGAGTTCGTGCACAAAATATTATTACAGGTTCTGCGGCGCAAGATCCCTTGACTTAGAAGTACAAGAATTTGCATTTAAAAGATTACAATAGGATATCTCGAGAATATTATTTGCATATTTGGGTATGTTCTTGAACGATTAGGTAAAATATAAATTCCCGTGATGAGCGTTATTTAGTTCAGTACAGTTCTAATTGAAGCTTTGATATGATTTCTATTTAAAGTTTTGATTAGAATACCAGTCCTAGTTTAAAGCTCTGAAAGATGTGATATAAATGGCTGTCGATGTAAATTGGTGATATAAATTACTGTAATGATCATATAAATTAATGTAAGTTAATAATTAGTGCTTGGATAGTTAATTATAGTGATTCGGTAGTAATTTAGAAGATATCATCCTTAGTTTTAGTGTTAAGAAGATAATATTTGTACTGCTAGAGATTAGTTCGAAAAATAAAGCGTTCGAGAGTTTTTAGAAATTTTATTGTAGTTGCGAGATGTTGAAAATACTTGTATACTCAGTTTGAAAATAAAGAACTGTTGTTATTGCAAATAGAGTTTTCGTTACAATATAACCTAAAGCACAATATTCTATTAGCAAAGTAAATGAGGTTAGATTAGAGGTATTGTCCCAGCATTTGTCGGTAAGGGCAGTCATTTAGTATAATTCCATCAGCTTTGTGGCATAAATGTGGCAGAGAAATTATCAGTGCCCCGGTAAGTATTAAATTGAAAGTTTATTCTTTTTAACATTACTTAAGTAAGGTAAATTGTGTGTAATTACGGCTTGAGGTTGTTGCTCACTTGTTGAAGCACATAGATTATGTAAAACACGACTTCGTCTACTTAGAACCTCAAAACTCTCAAACCCCTGGTTCTCAGTCCCCTGTAAATTATAGTGACAAAGGACTGAGAATTTTCCAGAGAACTGATAATACTTAGCCAAATAAATTACATTTTTGCATCCAGAGTTAATTTATTTTTAGTTTATTATAACTACCGCTCAATCTTAGTCGTAAATAAGGTAAATTTGACCATTTTTCATTTAAAACCACTACACCATATGGCGCCATAAAAAAAATAAACCGAGAAGCACTTTTGTAGAAGAAAAGATACGCAGAAAAAATTCGTCACTAAAAAATAAAGAATGACCCTATCTAAACGAGCAGGGCAAAAGGAAAAAGAAAGATGAAAACATGCGATGAAAAAGGAAAAGAAAAGTAGGAAAACTATTGCAGATATGACACCACGAGAGTAAAGATAAATACGAAAGAATGAAGAGCTCGTTGAGTGGCATATTATTCAAAAATAACCTCAAGAAAAAACAATCGAAAGAACAACACGCCATCAAGCTCTTAGTGATGGTCCACGATTCGCAGACCATTGCAAGATATACAACAGAATTTAACACCAAGATCAGCGGAAGCCAAAAAACGAGCTTTAAAACTACGAAAGAAACGCAACAGACAAATTAAGGGGAAAAATAACGCTACAATTGTAAAACTTACAAGTGAAATTGAATTTTTATATAAAAAAAGGTCCGTCGCATAAAAAAGCAAAGGTTTCAATACCTAAGACTAAAATGATGAAATTAGCTGAAAATCCTGGGACACATATAAGTAGTAAAAAAAGTATTGTTTGGACAAGTGATAGAAGAACAAATCAAAAAAGATAATACCAATTTAAAGACCCACCAAGATAACTGTTAAAAAGAACTGCTGTAAAAAATTAAAAACGGCGCAATTATCTACAAAAAACCGATATTCGGCAAAATAAAAAACTATTCTTCCTTTAAGAAAACTGTAGAGACATTTTTGGAAGATGACAAAAATAGTAGACTGAATTCAGCAAGAAAGAATTTGTAGTTACTAATAAAATAAAAAACACAAGCGTTATTTATTAAAAAATTTAAACAAAGAATTTGTGGAACTTTGGAAATGTTCTCGTTAGTTATTCGTTGTGTTGTAGCATCAAGCCATTTTCGATGGTCACTGCAAAAGTGACAGATCGTGACACGTGTTTGTGTGTTATTCATAATAATATACAGTTGATGGCGAATGCCTTAGGCAATGTAAAAATATTGAAGTTTGTGAATCATCAAAACTTGCTTGTGTCATTATGTTGTGACAGATACAATGCACAGTATTTAATGAGACTTTGCAAAGTTTGCTGCAAAAAAACTGTACAATTTCAACATTTTGTTAATAAAAATAAAGTAATTCAATGGCCATGGATTTCGTCAAAAGGAGTATAGTTGATACAAAAACCAAGAAAACAATATCACCGAGCAACCTTATTTTGAAATTAAAGAATGGGTTGGCAAAATTCCTTAAACATACGTTAAACATAGTCCATCAATATAATAAAACAAAAGCTTTAACGGAGTTAGTAACTTACAAAACAAAATGCTATACTTCATATGGCATCTTCAGAAAATTATTCTTCTAAGTAAAATGAAGAAATTAAATCCTTCCATTTTGGAAGATCTAAGATATAAATAACCCTTCATACCGTAGCTGTCTACAATCATAATTCTATAAATTCATATTGCACTATTTCATCAAATCCATCACACAACGTTTTGGCCGTCTGGGTACACTTGAAACCTATATTGGTCACAATGACACCCACCTTCGAAAATATTAATTTCTTAAATGGTTGACCGACACTCAATATCAGAATAGGCTGATGTATTTTATTTTGGTTTGCAAAATGCTAGAATTGTGCCCTGGGGTTATAAATTGGTTCTGCGATTACCATGAAACTTGGCAGGGCAAAGAGACCCCTGGACGTCACTTTATGTAAACGGTGAATACATATTAGTAGGGTTTCTTTCTAAAATAAAATAATTCAGGTATGCAGGTGTTTGCACTGAAATTTATGAAAATGATTTTGAACCGAAAGCAATGTTTCTAAAAGTTTGCAACAAGGAAGGACCTCTTCAAGGTAGATGAGAATAACATAGCAACTGTTCTTTTTGAAGATGTTATTTGTAAACTTTCAACATCTACCTTGCAACTGAAAAGTGATCGAGTCCACTATAGATTTAAAGACTACATTGATGCGAAAGAATATTTAGTATTTTTCCTTAATCATCTTTTGTAGTAAGTGTAGAGTTATTAAAAGACTCGGTTTAATATGTTTTAGATTAATCTAAATGTTTAGTTTTTGCTGCTTAAGCCAAAGTTATGTTAGTGTTATAGATTATTTAAGTTAAAATTCTCCAATTTCTTTATTCCTGCTAGTATATGTAATATTAGTTAATTTTAAAATAATCAAACCATAAAACGAGTTGAATTACTTTCACTAATTTTTAAAATTATCAGTACTTATTTTTTTTTAAGGAAAGAAACACAATTTTTACGATTGAGTATATTCGTTTTAGTTTCTGTGTTTTATAAATAAACATTTATTATTTTTAATAAGAGATGTAAATATTAATCTTCTAACACTGAATGTCTAAACTTTTCTCTGGAAATCTCAGTCTACTGATTAATTTTTTTTTTCAAGTTTTTAAAACTCAAATATTGTGTTTTAATAAAAAGATAATAATTCCACTTAATTTTTTCTCCCTTTTTTAGAGTAAAATAGTGGTCAATAATGGTAACAAAGTTGTTTTCCATTTAAACACAATGTGTCCCACACTCCTCTATGGCATGTTTACACGTCGCAACTTTTTTTTACATTAAGTTCATTTATTATTTGATTAGGTGACCCTTTTGTAAATTTTCTAAGAATTTGTTAAATGCACGTATGAATTTTCAAGTATTAACACGTACTTTTTAATGATTTTCTTAAGTTTTGTCCCAAATTCTGTATGCGGTCGTAGCTCCTCTATGTATCTAAAACAGCAGATGGCATTATTGCTTAGCACCAACAACTTCGCAAGGATGTCTTGTTAATCGTAATGCGATTCACTGTGGGGCGAGGGAGGATACGTTCTGGCCAGTTGGCTGAAAGGCGTCGAACGTGATGCGCGTGTTAATTGTGTGTCCGTACTGTTACCGCCATATTTTTGTAAGTAATCGCTGTTTTCGATATGCTTTTATTAAATATAAGTAGTATAAAGGGGATAAATCTTAAATGTGTGACCAAATTATTGATAGACACTTTATTTAGTGCAGAATACCTTATGAATCGTCAAATTTACCAGTATATTTACTACACAACTCTGTTACTAGCTCATGGTAACAGAGTTGTAGAATGAGTAACAGAATAGTAACTATTTCGTTGCTTTTCGTATCAGTTGATGTTTTTGTGGCTGTCAGTTTGTATAAATCCTTTGGAAGTATATAGGCATAATTTGTGTAACGTTAATATAATACATAGCATTAAATAAATTTTAATTGTTTCAGGATATCGTAACCGATGGCGTTTCGACATGGTTCTTACCGCTGCTGAAAAGCAGCGGCGTTATAGAGAGCGGCGAAAAAGAGATCCTGTTAAAGAAATAGCTTCTAAAAGAAAAGTTCTCGAGAGGTATCATACAAAAAAGCGCCTAGTCAAAGATTTAGCACCACGAAAACATCGTACATTAAAGAAGAAGTGGCTAATTGCAAACAGGAGACGGAGAGATCGACAAACAGCTCTCCGTGTCGTCATCAATACTCCAAACTCAACACCTGACATTGAAACGCCTCGTTCAACTTCTTCTATAGATGACAACCAAAATCACAATGTTGCTGCAGTTTTGTCACTTGCGATCCGCCGCTTGTCTCCTAGCCGACAAAATAGTGCTGGTCCTATGTCACTGGCCTCAAAATGCGGCAGAAATCAAGTAAAAAGAGATATATCCAAGTTATACAGAGAAAATCTAAAATTAACGGAAGAATAAAAGCAATCAAACAGAAAGTAGAAGAAGTACAAGAGGAGATACAACAGAGTCAAACAAAAAGAGTCTAAAATAAATAACAATAGTAAGAGCTACGATAAGTATGTGGTCTTACGGAACGCTATAAAAGAGCGTTACCAAAAAAGTTAAAAATCGAAAAGAAAAGATTGCTATTCAACAAATATTTGAAGAGAATTCCATAAAAGCTTTCCGGAAAAAAGGGCAGATTATTAAAGAATGTCTTAATATTGACCAAGGCTATATCAGAAAGCAACAACTAACGCTGAGAAAAACCAATTTACGTACCAAAATCAAAGATTTTTTTTCCGATCGTGACGATGTATCTAGAGCGACTGCCGGTAAAAAAGAAACACGAACTTTGCAGAAAGTAAAATGCAGAAGCGCTATTTACTAGACAACATGAAGAATCTTTTCCGTTCATTTAAACGAGAATATCCCGGCCTGAAATGCTGTTACACCAGTTTTACACGGTACAGACAATTCTACATAATACCTCATACTGTTACTGCGCGAGAAACATGTTTATGTCGAATCCATACGAACATACAATACTTGGCCTTCGTTTTATGTAAAAACAAGGTGATTCCAACTTTTGATCTTAACAAGATTATTGTAGAACATGTTTGCGACCCAAATTTATCGGCATGTATGTCAGGAATGTACTGTGAATGTCACTCAAAAAAAATCAAATATGATAGTACAAAAAACGTTTTTATTGTAAAATACCTTCAGTGGGAAAGGAAATCAGAACGTTTTAAGAAGTCAGGAAAAACAGTCAAAGTTACAAAGAATATAAAAGAAGACGCAGAGAGTTGTTACATTCCAAAATTGGCATTGTAAGTTTCTAAATTTGTAAGTGAATTCGCGCCAATATTTTAAAAGACTTGTGCGTGCATTTCCGTCACTTTAGACAGTTGCGTCGTGCCCGAGAATAAGCAGACGCGGAGTGGGGAAGTAAGTGATGGTTCCCGTCACGTCAGGGACTAGTCAACGAAACTCCGACCAGGGTGGTTACCTGTGGTGTGTCTTTTATCTTGTTTTTTCTCTTTTAGGTAATGTAGGTTTCCTCTGTTGTATCTATTATCGTTCCTCACCTTATTCCTGTTGTTCCGCTACAAAAAAGAAGAGGGAAGACTGAAAATCTGGTTTCGGCGGGGGGCAAAGGCCGAACCACGCCCAAGAACGCCCAACTGCCGCCAAGATAGCTGCAATGTCGTGACGAGTTCTACATTTTACGTGAGTACCTTTTATCTTTTTTCTTTGTATGTGATAATAATTTGTGGCGTAATAATGACGTAACACCTTATTGCGCAATATTAGTCAAATGTTTATTATGTTGCCAACTGTCGTAGTGGCTCTTGTCAATTCCGCCGGGACTTTAACGGTATACCTTTGAATAGAACACTTAGATTACAATAGAGTACAGTAAATATTTTGATAAACAGGTTTAAAAAACATTAAGAGTTTAAGAGACATGTTTACAATATAAAGACACAGTACATGAATTACAGAGCATGCATAGATGGATTATCAGAACAAGAAATGGCACTGCATATTGATTTTAGCCAGAATTATAATTGTAAGTATTCCCAAGATATACAATCTCATCATTTTGGCGCCTCCCGAAAGCAGGTATCTCTACATATTGGTGTGATGTATATTCGCAATGTAGAGAATCAAGTAGAGGTAACATCTTTCTGCTCTGTGTCGGGAAATACTACACACAATTCAGCTGCCATCTGAGCCCACCTTCATCCTATTCTTTCTTCAGCTCAAGAAAATTTTCCTGAAGCAAAAACATTATATGTATTTTCGGATGGTTCCGCTACTTAGTATCGGCGAAAACAGAACTTTTACCTAATGTGCACGAAATTATTCTCGGAATATCACTTCGCGAAAATCACATGGAACTTTTTCGAAGCAGGACATGGCAAGGGCGCAGCAGACGCCGTTGGTGGCTTTTTAAAACGAGCTGTTGAGAAACTGGTAGCACATGCAACAGATATTTTTGATGCTTCAAATTTCTATCTTGCTCTGAAAGACGTTAATAAAGTGAATTTATCCCTTATTACTGATGAAGACATTGGAACAACATTCGAAAGAGATTTCAGAGAATATTGTTCCATTATGTGGAACTATGAAGGTACACCAGGTGTTCATTGAAGGGGCAGGCATTTTGAAGTATAGAGAGTTGTTTTTGTCACCGCGGCTTTTGCGCTTGCATGGATCCGAAAAACTATTGCCCATTAAAACCTAGAACTGAACAACCAAAAAACATCGACAACGTTTCTAATTTTCTGGTAGATATAAGTAATATGGTTCAACATAAAAATAAATCATTTTGCAACACAGTATACACTTCGAGTTCAGATTCGGATGACGATATCCCTTTATCAACAAGATGTTTACATTGAACAACCCGCCTGCACGTCTACAAGCAGTAATAACGTTTTAATTGAGAAGGAAAATATATTCATGTTGGTAAAATAAAATAAGGTGTGCACGTGTTGGTAAAGCTTTTAAGTTCAAAACAAAACTACGTTTATCTGGGCATTGCGTTAAGTGAAGTGGATGATGACGGTGATGTAAAAATTATGTTTTTCAAATTGACGATTCAGCAAAAAAATTCAAATTGGTTAAAACTGATTTCTCTTAAGAGTCGTTTGACAATTTACTGGCCATTGTTGCAGAACCTCATAAAGTGACAAAGGGTAAAAAAGTTTTACACTACGAATTTGAGAAATAAGTGACTGAAATGTTTTTTTAATATGTAATTAGAGCGTTAAATTTTTTTTATATACAATAATAATGTTTTTTTTAGTTTAATGAAAATTTTGATAAGAGCTAATAAGTTGATTTATTGGGCAGAACAACTCTGTTAATATCTTACAACTTTACTTTTCTATCCCTAAAGTATTGGAAATATATTTTAATTTTTTCATTTCCAACATTTATGTTATCAATATGTTTGCATATGACAATTTACTTTCAGTATAGCATTGTTTCAAATTAAAATCTCTATTGTTTGAGAATTTTAGTAGAATATAGAGCTTCCTAAAATACAAAAAGTAACAGAGTGTGATATAAACAAAGTTTAATAAAAAAAATTATTATATGAAAGGTTGTGATTTTTGGTGTTACTAAGAGATAAAAGACTATTATTAAAAATGATGCTAAAATGTTCCTGTATTATTTGTTTTGTTTTTAAATAAAAGATAAACACTTGTAACAGAGTGGTAACTTATTTATACCCCAAGTCAGTAAACTCGGAAAAAAACCTAAATCGCTAGCAAAGGATCGCGACTAACTACAATAAGTCAAAATTTAGCAGTTATTACAAACGTGAACAAGAAAAAATAAGCTTATAAAGTGTTTTTGTTTTACTTATTTTTAAAATTTGGTGAAGCAATTATCTGCAAGAAATTTTGAAATGACCCAGGGGCTATATTAAGACAAAATATTTTATTTATAAACAAATTTACGTAATAGACAAAAATAACTACCTATTTGAAATTAGTACAGACTTTAAAATCAGCTATCAATCAAAAACATGGATTATCTTCTTTCTTAATGTTGGCTGGCTAATCATAGAATGTGGTAAAGTTTAATATTAGTATTGGAAAAAAGAGTTTCATTTTATCTGTTCTCGATGTTGAAAAACAAGTTTCTCTGTATGGATAATAGAAAATATATTGTATACCGTGACTTGTGACTGATTGATTCATTCACGTTGGGTATTCAGTGCAACAAAGCAATAACCGTTAAATGACGTAAAAACACATCGAATAAAACGTATACTGTAAATATAAGCAAATTCTTTAAATTTATTTATGATGGACTTCCGGAGGTATAGTTTCTTTCGACCCCAATTTAATGCATGTTCTAACATAACAGAAGCAGATTTATAATCAAATATAAAATAGCCCGGTATGAAATTGGCCATTTGCGAAATTACGTAATGCATTGTATCAAAAATAAGCGGGCATAGAAAATTTTTTAACATGTTCACTAGATTAATAATATTTTGACAAGATCTTAAGGTGTCTTATTTAATTTTGGAAATACAAGTGTTTGCGGTTTGGAATCATTGTAACGTCAATTTATTCGACATACGTGAGTGATTAAGCAATCAAAATAAGTTTTCTGATCTGCTTTTCTTGCTAAGAACAAGGGAAGTCGATTGATCGATCATTTGAAGCCGAAATACTTGAAAATAATATATTATTTGCAGCCACTTAGAACATTAACTTTCAAGGGAAGTTTGATCTTTACAGTTAAGTGACTAAATGAATTAAGATTAACGCAGTCTTCTAATTTCTAAAATATATACCGTTTACAACGCCTTCCTACAATTTTGAATTACTGCAATTACATTAGTGTCGCATATTCAAAACCTTCTAGAATTATACTTAAAGTTAATAATCCAAAATTGTACGTAAACGTGACAGTTACTAAGAACACGTTCGCTGCCGAATTTATTTACAGTTATAACAGAAGAAACATTTTTAATTATGCAATACAACGTGTAACCGTTAGGACAGTGAACTTAGGTGGAAATAAGTGTGTCAATATTTTTTCTTGTTTATATTCTAACAGTACAATCTTGGAAGAGTCCGGTTGATTGGTTGCTCCGGGCAAATAACACAACGAAAACGAGTCCGCCACGAAGAGCATTATTTTATTTACTATATACAGCAACCCGATCGCTATTCATTGTACGTAATATGCCTAATAAATGAATGTAGTATAAGACCTTCAGTTCAAAATACCGGTTGGGCATGTTGCCGATGGTGGTACAGTTACGCGGTCGATTTAAGTAGTATACAGATCACAAGGTATAAATTTGCATTGCCCAATTTGTATAAAAGTCTTATTCGATATTAAAAATACGTACATTTCAACCAAATAACAAGAACATACCTCGTAATTTAACAGCAAAAAAATCAATTGCGTAATCAGCAGTACTCACCTGGAACAAAATAAAGCAATTTTAGTATACAAATTAACAATTTTAAACAATACAATTTAACTTAGTGTTAAATTTAAGGCATTAATTTAACAATTTTACATATTTAAGTTATAGCCTAGTTTAATTAACTACTAAATGCTTTTATTTATTTATCTTATTATTATTAAAATTGAATATAGGTCAATTCAATACATGAATGTGTGTGTACGTTTCAAATCAAGTTGGTAACGGAAAATACAACAGAAAACGTGTTAAGAATAGAAGAATAAAGAATCTAAAACCTCTGCTTTGCAAGAACAACGCCTATTCAGTTGAGACATTCTAGCGCATGTTATAGGTGGAAGTAATAATATTAAGTATTACCAACAGTGATTCGAAAATAACTAGAAACATCAAAATTCCATCAAAATGTCAGCCGACTAACTGTTTTTTTCAAAACCTGTCCTGACACAGGAACAAAATGTATCGACTAATATATCTAGAATGAAAAGATCTGTAATAGTTCTAGACTGTTCTGTAAATATTGTTTATTGCCAACCGTCAATATAGTCATGCATTACCATAGCGAGTTTCGAAAGAAAAAAAATTATCTTATTGTAAAAATCAAACATATTACCTGCCTCAAATATTTATCAACTTATCAATGGCTGTATGATATTAAACAGAAACTGTTCGTCGTTGTCACGGCTCAAATAGTAAAATTTCTGCCGCTTATTATTTATAGAAAATAATGAATGGAGATATTCAATGTACGCTGCCTGAAATTAAGAAGAAGTGATTAGAGACGTCTTTCGAAATTCTACCGCAAAAATTAGTCGAAAAATATAATCGTCGGTATGGCATATTCGTATAGTGGTGCAAAACCAGGGAATTGAAAATATAGTGAAAACGTTTTACTGGCGTATTTTTCTGATTTATCGAAAAGTATTCTCCCTCTTCGCTGTGGTCATATTATTCCACGGTGAAAACAACCCTTTCACCAAAAAAGGAAGTTGACATTAAGTAAATATATAAAATTTATGACGTTTTTAAAACAAAACGGAAAAAATCATATTCCAAAAAAAGTTCAAACTGTTTACAAGAATTACTTCAATTGTTACTAAGTACACAGAATGAACTCTATTTAACGATGATGTAGCGCCGATTGATAAGAATAACTACAGTGAAATGTAAGCAAGGTATAATTTATAGGTCTAGGCGGCACTTCATCCTTCAAATAGTTTTGATTAACAGGTACAAGAGTTTTGTATTTAAGAGTTATTTATATTAAATAGGAAATCTTGAATATGTACATAAATTGCCATCGTGGATATTGGAGTTCAGTCCTGATTGAAGCTTTGATTACAATGTTCTTTGAAAAATGTGATAAAAATTACTGTTGATCTAAATTATTGTAATAATATAAATTAACAATCGATGCTTGGATTAAGAAGATAGCAACATAATTTCAGAAACTAGTAATTGTATTGTTAGCGATTAGTTGAAAACAAATTGTGAGGACTCTTAGCAAATTCCATTGTAAGTGCGAGTTGTTGAAAATGCTTGTAAAATCAGATTGAAAATAAAGAACTGTTGTTACTGCAAATTGAGTTTTCATTACAATAATTTGTGTAAACTTTTCAAAACCAATCTGATATTAATGTAGCAATGTTTTAGAATTGTGTTGTATGTGGTTATTGATGCGGCTTTACGTAATGGAAAACTTTTGAATTTGGAACTAAATGATGTAGAGCACAAAGAAACAATTCTGATTATTCATGTAACTAAAACAAAGACCACAAGAGTACTGGATTATTTGTGATCACTCCGGAGTTTGAAGGAAAAATAAAATCCATAGAATTATTAAACAAACAGGCTCTGCGTCCTAATCAGACGCCGATTTCTCCTAATTTATAGTAGCAACTGCACAACCAGCCAGTTGGAATCCATACCTTTTTTTTTAGAAGTGTACCGGGTACGTCCGCCACTTTCCTGCCAACGCAGGCGGCAGTAACGAAAAAATTTACAAGTCGCTGAGGGTGGAAAATCGAAACGATTACAAAGTCCTATGTTGAGGAACTGTGCTCACATAAACGAAAATCACAAATAATTTTAAGTGCAGATCAAATTGACAACATAGTAACGCTTTATAAATTGTTAATATTGATAATAATCCTCAAATACTTTTCATTCAAATTCTTTCAGTTTCAGGAATTAATTTTTATAATGCATCAATCAAAAATAAGTAGGTTTGTTTTGTATTCGCTATTATTTTTGTGTCGCAAGTTATATCTCCATTTTTCAAATTATACATTTTTGAGGTTGGCGATAAAAGTTTGTATGCACCACGTCTGTAAGGTGTATTTATCGAACTCCCTGTGTGATTTATATATTTACCTACCGCGTGAGGGTATCCAATTAACAATAAATAATAAATGGCAGGACCTCTAGCACTATCGTACCCTGACGTTTCGTGACGTTACCTCGCAAGCAGCAGCAGTCGGTGAGAGGGGGGGTTCATTAAACAAACACACTGAGACGAAATTCCGATTGTTTTATTAAATGGGCTACTAACTAAAACTTCAACTAATTACATATGCATAACAAAAATATACAGTAAATAACATTATTTACAATAGGGCGCCACCATGGGAATTAAACGGCCCATGGACCAATCGCGGTAATAGCTCTCGTCGCACTTTGTTCGTGGGCGATGAACCAAAATTGCAGGACAGAAAATAAATCACTTCACAGGGGCTAATCTTTTAAAGTCTCCGGTTAGCACAAACACAACTTAACTAAACTAAACTACGATCCTTATTTTATGAATATTAATAACAGTTCTGGGTGAAACCACCCCAATACAATAATTAATTAATTCTACCGTAGTCTACTTAACTTGCTTATGGCAACGACCCTCCTTTAACCACGGGGTCATCAACACCAGGAAAAATACGACCTTCTCAAGGGTCAAATACTACAGTAACGTGACTCCTGACCTGAGCTTTGCATATTCAGGTAGTCTCGTGGCTTAGTGATTAACGGCCTCTGACACCGTCGAAACACAATATAATAGTAGACCCTTCTAAAACGATGCGGTCTCCAAAACAATAATCTAACGGATCAATTTACTTGAACTGAGCTTTAACCCGGAGTTGTGTTTTATGAAAGTCGACAAATACTATATTTAAACAAATAACTGACTTATGCTGCATAACACAGCCTTGAGTTCATGGTAATACCACATATACTAATTACTTACTCAGAGAAATAATTAACTTAGAACATAACGGCACGCACTTGACTTCTGAGAAATAAAACACTTCACTCAATCTGGCAAATAACAACCAGCTTTAACCTCTAACGCGTCTGGAAATAAACAACCCCGATTCCCACCGGCTGGCATCCTTATATACATTTAAGTTAATTGAAAAATAACCCCTTTCTTGGCTCTCATACTCGACTTAGGATACGCCGGTCGTAAATCTTTAAGATTGATTAAACTGCCAATTGCACTAAGATAGCCATACAAGTAGATCTCGGAACTAATTTTTAGTTGAGTACTCCGCTAATTGAAAAATTCCTTCCGACCACCCAGACATAAATAGGGTCCTAGAACATGATTGACATCTAATCATAGATAGCAACTAATCTGACATGTTTAGTGCCTTTGAAGTAAAGTGCCTTTAGAAAAATTAATTAACTCTTGGATTATATCTTCCTGGAACTTCGCTAGGACGCTCTTGGGTGATCTTGCAGCCGCTTACAATTGCAGACATATTTATGCTACAAGACCTTCATTCTAATAATTAGAATGCTAAAATTAAACTAGAAAATAACTATTTTTAGAAATAATAGAACTATTAGAGCGTATTAAAACAGTATGTTACACCTGTTACCCGTTTCGCTACCTCGACGCGTAATCTGTCTCGTTGCATAAAGAACCACTTTACTTACTTGATACATATTAGTATATTAGGTAACTAGCACGAAATGATAAACATTTTATACGCGTATGAAAGTTTGCAGCACGAACCGTAGAACGAGTATTTTCATGGGAGTTGCATACTATATTTTCTCTACCACTTTACATAAAATTTATCATTTATAACCTTTAATTCTAAATAGTTACTAATATCTGTAAGCTTATTCTTAACGTTTAAAGACGTTCTCAACAATAAATACTGGCTGCATAAAGTATAATTCTTAAATTGTTTAGCCAGTTCATCAAAATAAGATAATAACACATTTTCAGAAAATGATCTTATCCGACTTTTCACCAGTTCATAAAGAAAATTTAAACTGGTTGGTACATTTTTAACGTTTCTTGTAATCGCTGTAACACTGCTGTCGTTACCGCTGCTGTTATATTTGGAGAAGTTAATTCCAATTCAATATTACTGTTAATTTCCATAGTTTTAAACGACTTTATTTAAATCTATCACGAACATGTCCACAATTTACTTTTGACAGAGGCTAATATCTGTTTATTTACTGTCGTGTTGCGTCAAACGACAAGCCATCTTAGTTGTTGTGACTTTAAAATTGCACGTAAAATATAGCGGAGCGAATGTAAAATGGTTCATTTTATACGCTCGCCTAGAAGGTTGCTAGGGATACGATGTCAAAATAAATAGAGTAAATAAACGAACGTTTTTTAAAGAATTGTAGAAAAATAACTATTTCTTAATTTTAGTTCTCGTATATTAAACTTTTTAAATAAACAATTTCTTTATATTCCGTTCATATTTAAATCTTTATGCCCATGACACATCACGTTCTAATCGCTTATATCGATCATTTGAACTGATATCCCTCTAAAAATCAATAATTTATGCACACCTAACACATACAAATTGTGTGTTTACCTTGAAGAAAGATGTTTAAACTAAGTTGTTTGATTAAATAAATATGCTTGATATACATCTCATGATACATAACGACACACGCTTAAAACTTTATGCAATCGTACGAAATTAAAATAAAATAATATTCGTAGACACTACAATAACATTTAAAAATATTATTACAGATAACAACATTTAAATAAAATGTTACTTATTAGAGTTGCAGGCCAGTAGTTCACATCAAAATGCTAATATTTCTGCATACTGTAGTACAAATAAAGTCTCACTTACAATTTATTCGATGTGTTTCACGTATGTTTCTGTATATTAATATAATTAAATTCAATAGGCACAGTTTGGTTTTAGAAGATGTTCTGTCATTTTTGTTTTAGATACTGTATTTCAATATAGTGACATTATTATTAGACGATATGTATTAGTTCTAAATATTCCTATTTTTATTTTGTTTTAAATTTTACTTTTCATAATCAAATTTATGATTCGTTTGAATTTCGTATTTTGTAAATACCGTGGGGTTTGACTGATATATTTATTACCTCTTACTCCTTTTTGAAAATGTTATATTAGGTAGTTAATTACACAATGTAAGTTGATAAATACTAACGTATTTTAGTAAAACTTTCAATTACGTTTGGCATTTTTGTTAATCGCATCTGCCTATAACTGACATAAGTTAAAAAACTCCGGACTGTCAGATATGATTGACAAAAATGCAAAACGTAATTGAAGGTTAGGTTGATATATGCTTGTGCACATGATTTAGATTTGTAATTTTTCCAATTGTCGTCATCAGTCTCGGTGGCGTAATTAGAAAACGCATGGTCCGCAAAAGACTAAGATACAGGTTCGAGTCCTGTCCAGGACCTTTCAATTACTAGCTCGATTTGAAATAATCATTTGGGTTTTGCATAAAAGTGTAAGTTATTCTTTCATCATATTCTACAAATAAATCCCACCAAGATATAGAGAATCCGAAAAAAAAAAATTCGTAAATTTATGGTTACGCCTTGTATAATACAAGCCTACTTTTATTCATTAAAGTGCTAAGTGAAAAATCCAATTCCCGTGTATAAATAATCACCCTTATGATATAAGCGAATTGTAAATGCATAGCAAATAATGTAAGTAGCACAGTAAAAATAATATTTTTTAGATACCCTGGAACGCATTAAATGCGAATGCAAATCGATCATTTTAAGATAAATACAAAATCTATTCGTTTGTGCACTTTCCGTGCATAAAATTAAATTATTTCGTGTATTTAGAACCCCAATTTTAATCTTAATTTTGTGTACTCAAACACGTTTTGCTGTGAAAGCAAATATTATCTATAAAAATGTAACCCATTTGCATTAAAAAGCAATTAAAGTTAAATTAATTACCCTATATATTACATAAATTCAATTTAAATAAAACATGCCCTTGAAAGTTCGAGAGGAATTGAGAAGAAATACGGCAACTTCGTTGAACTCATTAATGAATAAACCTTTAAGCGGCTGGAACAATAAAAAAAAACCCATAACATGTAACAAAAATTGATAAAAGTTATTTATTACCTTTCACAATTACTGGATTAGTATGCGACGCCACAATAACCTTATATGTGTTAGAGTAAGACAAATCGTACACGTCACTAATAAGTGGAACGCACTAACGAACTAATAAAACGCGACAATTTGAACGCTAATGAGACATTCCCAAATATTTTCGTCACATAAGCGTATATTATTTAGAATGGAATCACATAAACACAAGTACATTCTAGAAAATAGATAATTTTGTATATAAATGGAAGCGTTTGTTAAAATTATTCGTTCATGAATTCGATAGTGGAATGTTATTTTGATTTAGTCGCGAGCTGTTACTTTGCGAAGATGATATTTGAAGTGTGCGGTTCGCATACTGTAATTTAATAATTACAATGTTACAATGCAAAAGAAAAGATGTTTTAAACGTAACCTGCATCAAAAAATGGAAATTATTAAATGTAATTATATACAATGAAGAGGAAAAATTCTGCAATATAACGTTACTTACAAATTTTATTAAATAATTGAAAGGAAGATTTAAGCAAATATGAAAATTAGTAACTGCTATTTCTAAATGAAGGTTTTACGCATGATTCTGTAAACTGGGATCTCACGTCAATAGAAGTCGAAAATATTTAATAACGTTGATTACAAATTGGAAAAGCCTTTCGCGGATTTTGCAAGTATAATTTTTTTAAACATTGTTTGCAACTGATACTTGAATTTAGTCATTTAATTTAAATCTAAAGACCCAAGGTCTTAATTATATAATTTTTTTTGTATGGGTATACTTACCAAGAAGTTTATGATCAGAGTTCGAAACAGTCTGACCTTTTTAATAGATTATCTGTCAAGGATTTTTTGGCCAAATAAACCTTACAAGTGTGAGAATCAAAGACAGGTAAACTATCCATAAAAGATTTAGTTCTATAAATTTAAATCTAACGAAGGTAAAGAACATTTTTATAATTAAGTAAATAAGTACTTCTTGGAAATTACTTAATGTTTGAAAGAAACAATGTTGTAAATGTTCTACATGCTTTTGTATGAGAGAAAATATTTCATATTGCATAAATGCTGTGTGATATTGCTGTTTGATTTCATTTTGAAAACTCAAACATTTCCGTTGAGCTAACCAGACAGAGTAAAGTTAGAAAGGAAGGTAAGTCAACAATTTAAAATTTTGCAATTTGCTGTATTTGTATCACAACACTCTTTTAGCGGCGCATCAAAGCGAGGCGTTGTCACAGCAAAACATATATATATATATATATATATATATATATATATATATATATATATATATATATATATTAATATAAAGATGAAATTAATTTATTGGGATATTTTGGTCATAAATAAAACAACTGTCAAATAATCTTTCGTTTTGTATATATATATATATATATATATATATATATTAATAGTTATTAAGATGAAATGAAAACCCAACTTTTGTATTTAAAGTTGAATTACTATTTCAAATCGAACTAGTAATTGAAAACCACTAAAAGAACGGCTACAGCAAGATTTGAACCTGCAACCTCTGATTCTCCGGATCAGTGCTCTAACCAATTGAGCTATCTAGCCTAATTGTTTAGATGATGTTATACTTAATACTACTGAAGCTTGGCCCTTGTTAATGATTTTCAATTACGTCTTGCATTTAAGGAAATTTTCATTTCATCTTAATAACTATTAATATATATTAAGCATTCATTTGCATTCCAAATGTGGATTATTTCTCTCTATTATATATATATAGTTTTATGTCATTAATTTGAAGGGGGCACAGAGACCAAAGACACAAAAAATGTTAATCAACCTGTGGTCTAAATTGAATGGTTAAAAGCTAGAAAGGGACACAAAAAAATATGTTTGGATTGCAGAGGTTTTACAACAATTTGTTGTTTTAAAATCGATCCAAGAGTAAAATGTCTTATATGTTTTTTGTTTAGCCTATCAATCTCTATCACCTCCTCAATTTAATGACATAATACTAATGCCACCCTGTGCGCGCGCGTGTGTGTGTATTGACATGCTAAAAAGGTCACGAGAAGTCACGGAAATCCAAATCCTATAAATACAGCCCATCCAAATAGAGGAAAACTGGAAAAATTGAAACGTCCAAACATTGAATTACTCCACCCTGTATTAAATAAGCGTATTGCATGTACAAAGCCATTAAAGTCATCCGCGTTATTACAAAACATATTTTTCGGTTTGTGTAAATAATCATTCTAAGAGAGAAAAACAAAGCCATGGAAATGCAAAGCAAAACATACTTCCCGTGTATTTAAAAGCCCAAATTTTAAATGAATAATATAGCTGTGTGTAAAAATAATCATTAGCATATAAATACAAAAAGCCAGTTAATTAGCGTACGAACAATATCAATTTATCGCCCCTCATTAATTAAAATACTAACTTTATTAGTATACAAATCTTGACAAAGAAGGCAGTTAAAGCCTTGATTATATATGTGATTATCCCGTGCACGTTATTACAAAACATATTCCGGTATGTGTAAATAATCATTTTAAGAGATAAAACTTTAATTAATTATCATAAAAATACATCTTTCGTGCATTAAATATGCGCTTCATCGCCGTAAATGGCATAAAATAATGTCTTTCACTTAAAATAAAACTACATTCAATCTTGTTAAGAATAACGCTTTAATCTTTATAAAGATGCATTAGAACATTTACCGTGCATAAACTAATTATCCCGTGTGTAAAATATCCGCGTAAAAACAATATCTAGTTGAATTTTCAAAGTACAAACAAACCCTTAATAAATATGCGTGTACATGTAACATTTTAATTCGCTTTAAGAGTTCCAAACCAAAACATTAATCTAGAATTTAATTTTGTGAGAACTAATACGTTAAATCTTAAGAAATGCTTTAAACGTCAATAAATAAACGCTTATTTAAAGAACTCGCGCGACAATTAAAAAACCCATAAAATCGATTTTTTAGTTTTCTGCATTACCATAAGACAGGATGCGTTGCCACGTTAACTACGTGCATTAGACAAAGATAAACGGCACACTTTACTATGAGCATAAATAATAAATTTGGCACTAATTGATCGTTAAAAACACGCCATTCCCGATAAAAATATATCACTCCGGTGAGTCATGCTTCCAATTAAATGTGAAATATTATGGAAATTATAACGTGTTAGATAATTCAATATAATAACCGGAACTTTATAAGAACGATTTATTCATTAATTCGCGTTTCGTCAAAGACATGTAAGAATTGAGATTTAGTATTCGGCGCTTTATTCATAAATTCGCGATTATGTTTTGTAAATGAGAATTGGCTTTATATGTATTTCACTTTTATTTACTGTTGAAACACCGTATATTCTTGGATGGTAAGGTGATGTAAAATACATTTTCCGACGACCACTTGTGCAAACAACAGATTCCACACTACTTATTTATGTAGAAACTAAAGTATATCACTCTAGAGTGCGAAAGTACATATCACTCTAGTGTTGAAATACTTTTCAACTCTAGAGTGATATGACTGATGTTAGTATGCTAGTTACCTAGGCAACCCAAACGACTACCGGTTTCTACCTTTTTGCATTCATTCGTTTCGTTTTGGCTAATAACAGTTTAAAATACCCATAGGTAAATCGATACTGACAGTTTCCGTTTTACTTAAAGATGTAATTACTCATATTAGTTTGTAATTGAAATGATTTCTTCAATAAAAATTGAGAATGCATACGCTAAAAGCAACAGATTCGCGGATTTTATAAAAACAAAGTAGGTGTTCGAATTTTCAACATCAAAACCTCAAATAAATTTTATAGGTGTCTGTCTGTCTTGCATTATTGCGTACACATTTATTGCAAATAAGCATAAAAATAACTATTTCGTAATTGTTTTTAGTGGTGGTCGTCGGAAAAATAGTGTACAGTACTCGCGTGGAAAGTGACATTTCACACTCGTGGAATAGTCGCACTCAGTTTACGCCTCGTGCGACAATACTCTTCCACTCGTGTGAAATGGGTCACTTTCCACGCTAGTAATGTAATATACTAGTACACTCAAATGAAAGTTTAGTGACAGATACAAGGACAATATACATGCACTTACGTTAAGAAAATTATATAATGTAATGCGACTCATCAAACAGAATCAAAAAGCTATCTTGAACAAATAAAAGAAACGTTACAAATCATGTACAAATAACAAAAGAAATAAACTCAACTTACTCAAAAATATGAAAATTGTTACGTGTTGAGTAAATTAACTAGCAACACGCATTTTACAATCATTAGATAACCAGTTGTTCATTTCCTATACTTATTAAATTTGACGTATTTCGTTTAAAAGCAAAAGAAATTCTCTTTGTTCCTTGGCACTGGTCCTGAGTAGGTTATAAATTTAATAGTTAAATCGTAGGCTTAGAATGCTGTAATATGTAAAAATATGTTAAGATGTCCTCGGGGATCACAACACTCTCACAGAACTTTTTATCGTTCTCCGAGAAATGATTTGAAACTTTTATTGAACCTCGAACTAATTATGCCGGGAATTACGTGGACACTTTAGTTCGGGAATAGACTAGAGGGGTTGTGTTTTGACCGGAGTGCGGTTCAGTGCATGTTTTTCGATGTAGTGACCCAATTATCAACCCCATCTGTTTTTACCCTATCCTTTTATGGCGCTACTAAAATTGGAAGATCCGTTTGACGAAAATTGGATGAGAAACCGGACCATGGCTCCCTGAAAACTGGACGAAAATGTAAGTAAAAACATGTTATAACATTGGCATAGAAATTTGTATCCCTAATAATAAAATTTATTATATAATGGTTACGGGGTGTTTAGCTGCACTCTACCTCTGGACATAATTGCGAGGACAGGCTCCATCATGGGGTTTCAGAAGAATAGTATATAGTAATTGACGCCCAAACATGGGTGGTAATAATTTTCGTCCATTGAGTGAAACGTAATAAATAGGGAATGCAAAATAAACTTTCACAAGAATATAATGAATGAACACCCAGGTTAATTGGACAGAGTAGAGTATTCAGTATTCTAAACACGCTTCGAATCAACATAATAGAACAATCCAACGTACAGAAGAAGAACACAAATAATACAACACCACTACACTCGCTCCATTCCATTGCAAACAACCTAGAGGACTTCCTTGAAACAATGTGGCAGAAACCCAATTCAGATACTATCTTTAATAGGACACGTCAACTTGGTGATATGTATAGAACCAAGGACCATCATCGATCAATTTGGTGCAGTCTCATAACGCATAAAAAAATTAAAGACATGTGTTTAGGTTTAGAACTTTTCAAAGGGGTTTTTAAAAGCTACTTTCAGACACTAAACATTTCTTTCTTTTTAGTAATTTTATTACTTGACTAAGGTTTGATTTACAAAACTCGAGACACAATGACTACTTACAGCGTATAGTAAAATTATGTTTAGTCTAAATTAAATGAAATGAGAGGATATTACAGGATTTGAAATTAAAGTTTCTCATACTTTTACAACAGCAACACAATGCGCCCTTCGTTATTACGGTTTTTGTTTATGTGCCGCTTGCTTTTCTAAATATTAAAAGTGAGTTTACATGGTACATACACTATAAAAAGAACTAATAATGTTAAATAATACAGAACAAATAAAGACAAATTAACATGTACGATATACAAAGGTATTGTAATAATAATAAATTGGTGAACATTCTAAACAGAACCTGCCAGTTATGACATCCTCACATAGAAACTTCTATTATATACCTTATCTATTACTATTTTACATTGTCACGTGTCTGCAAATACAAATCAAAAGGACAAACGTATAAAAGCAAAGTTAGTCACTGTCTAATGTTCTCTTAGTAATAGTGGCTAGTACATGGAACTCTTATATGATATGGTACATTCAATGTATAACTTTCGTAACCACTTACTCTTGCTATAAATAACTTCATCAAACATAATTATTTAAGTTTCATGAACGGAATTTATGTTTAACATATACTTTTCCAAATCCAAACCAAGATGAGTTTTATATATTTATATGTATGTGAAAAAGTAAGTATAATATGGCATTACGCCTAGTTTCTTCCTTTCAAACATATGATTGTGTGGTCTGAAAAATTAATGCTAAAGGATAGTGCTCGTGTGTCTATATTGATGCCAAAATACATCCTTATAGATGCTTAGCCTTATACAAAAAGTCTTTCAGATTCTCTAGGGATTTGTAAAACATCCTTGCAATCGATCAGTTATTCCTTGACGGATGACAGGTTCGCCTTTGCACCAAGTTGAGTGCGGTTCGGACGAACCAGTAAAGTTCAGAAACTTCACTTGTTAGCTTGTTCTGGATTACTAAGAGCTTCCTTCCGTATATGCAATTCGCTGTGTTGTCTCAAACTAACGTTACAAATCCAATCAGCCATAAAATTACCTTGTTAAGCTTAACTCTGTTGGAACTGTTTACGCTATTGTACGAATTTTAAGGGTTATAGTTCAATTATAACTTTTACCTCGCTCGCAGACGCGGATTTTCAAAGTGAACTTGAAATCAAGAGTCAGTACTTGACGTAACCTCGCTAAGGCCGCGGTTTGTTCAATATTCAAAAATCATCACCACGTTGTAAACGTGATTCGAGAAGAAAGTTGTCGCGTTCTTGTTTGATTTAACATGCACCTTTCAGAGTTTCAGCTACTTCTCAAAAGCGTGCATGGTCGTTGCAGTTTCTGTGTGACTATATGCGAAGCACGAAATTGGACTAGAATTGCAGCGTCGACTTGTACCTACACAGGATCCATCGTTTACAAAATTCGCAGACGAAAATGTTTTACTGGCGAGAGGAGAAAGCCTAGAGGGACATCACGAATTTCGTCAAATAAATTCCGTGCAACATAATACGAGAGCATCAATCGTAAAGATAGCATACATGGTCAGTTGGAACTTCAAATTTTGTTGAAAGGCTTCAACATGTTAGAAAAAACGGTACTCGACGAGTATGCTCTCATTGAAGCCTTCTAAAGTATATTCCACAATATGCATATCAGACGAACGATGGAATTTCCTTCATGGTGCCTGAATAGTTCGTCTCGGATCACATAGCACATCATTGATGATTACAGACTCAGTAGAAAAACGGTTTTTCTATCTGCCCAACTACTGACAACAAACTGATCAGTTTGTAATTCTGTAGACATATAGCAGACTTGAGAATTGATTCGACCAAAATTATTGATATTAACATAATTCATGCATATTGACTCAAGCGACATACATACTCATATTTGTTTTTTTTTTTATTTATTAATAACGACTCGTAGATAACAAGATCCACTTATGGAGTAACAAAAAAATAATACAATATAAATACAAGTATGAATCACAAATAAATATATACGTGAGTATTAATACAATTTAGCATAAGTGGTAGCTACATTTAGATGCTACTGAGTAAAATAAAAAACACGAAAAATATCTAAAAGCAGGAATGGATGGATAATAATAATAACAGCAGAAAGATGAGTAACACATTAGTGCCGTTAATTGAGAGCAGCTAAAAGGGCTTGATGAAAACGTAAGGGAGGAAGCAAAAATGTAGTTCTGCCGAAAACTTGAGAACCATATTCAAGCGTATTACAAATTAAGGAAAAATATAAAGTTTTAAGGTAATCCAAGTCAGTAAATAGTGATGTACTATGCAGTAGGAACCCTAAACTTTACAAAGAGCGTTTGACAATATTATTTATATGGCAAATAAAGAGTCTCATCAACTGTGATACCCAAGTCCTTAATAGTAGATAACGCCAAAGATTAAACCAGTACCAAGGGAATAATCAAAGAATATTGAGGAAGTATTATTACCGTAGGACAAAATGACTCATTTGAGAGATAATTTATTTGAATCGCTCCATTGAAGTAGTTAAAATATATCAGCTTAAAGTGATTCACAGTCAACAGTAGCATTAATTTTAGCAAAAATCTTTAGATCATATTTGAACAACATCATATATATTGCAGCCTTTGATACATAGCTTGGTGAAACATGTTCAGTATGAGACATTTGATAAGGATATTACTAATATATATTGATGTGATATCACGGAAATATGCTTTGTATGGTAATGGTAATAAAATCAATAACTTTGTATTTATATCTTAAAGATGAAGCTCGTTTTTAGGATGTTTCTCAAACGTAATTACTTATACACACGGCTGGAATGAATGCAATACACGAAATTTAATTATATAGTAAGCGCTTCTTTTTATGCTTTCTAATGACGCAAATGAAATGAATGGCTTTGTATTTTAATGGTAATGAAAAGCACTTCTTTTTATACAGGGTAGAGAAATTAAATGTTGGGACATTTTAATTTTTCCAGTTTTCTTCTTTAAAAGAGTCACGAGAGGTCATTGGACACCCAAATTCTATGAAAAACACCTCCAAAAAAAAGAAAACTGGAAAAATTAAAATATCCCAACATTTAATTTCTCTACCCTGTATAAAAAGAAGTGCTTTTCATTACCATTAAAATACAAAGCCATTTCATTTGCGTCATTAGAAAACATAAAAAGAAGCCCTTACTATATAATTAAATTCCGTGTATTGTATTCATTCCAGCCGTGTGTATAAGTAATTACGTTTGAGAGATATCCTAAACACGAGCTTCATTTTTAAGATATAAAAGTTATTGATTTCATTACCATTGACATACAAAGCATATTTCCGTGTGTAGATTTTAAAACTATCATTCTTGTCATAGATACCTTAAAACGCGTTTAAAAATATTAGAAATAATTTAGATTTTAGCCATCTTCTTCAAAATATGCATCATACAGTGTTAGAATACAAATCAATGCAAATCCTAGTGCATTTACAATCTTTAAGAATGCAATTGCAAGCTTTAATTAATTATGAAATCAATTTCCGTGTGTAAATAAAATACATTCATTCTTGTTAAACATAACACTTCAATCGATAAAATATAATACGCTGCATTACTGAAAATAAAATAGTGTCAGTTCATTTGATACAAAAGCCATTCATTTTACTACATAAAACAATATTAATTTAATGCATCAGCGTTAAAACAAAGTGTATAGATATATCGTCTTAAAATATTCATTCTTGTAAAAAAATTCCAGAATTTTCTTTATTAAGAAACGAATGCATCACGTTACCAAGAAATGTTGTAAAAGTCAATTATTTCCCGTAAATAAATTAAGGTTCCGTTTCAAAGAAACACGAGTTACGTATCCCCTAATCCATATATGTACAATTTAATAGGGATTATTAGGAAATTATTAAAAAAACTGAAGTTAGATGCAACATTGTAAATTCAAGGATAAATATGAAAAGGTTATTGAAAGTTCACAAGCAAGTTGTAAGAACGGATATGAATACATTGTATTCCAGACGTAAGTGATACTGCAGGTGCAGGTCACAGACGGTTAAGAAACTGCCATTATTAGAAATTAAGATTGCTACATTGTATAATGAATAGAATAAAGAAATAAGCAGACATGAGCTCTGCAGGTTCCCACAAACATGTGAGGAGCAGGGACAACATAAATACCCCGGGAGCACCAGATCAGTCAGTCAGTCTTGAGTATTTCAGCTTTTACATTGTTGTTTGCTTATGCTATTCGCCCTCATTTAAATTCAATTATTATTTTTTCGACTGGTATAATTGTATCAAGTTTGTCAAAATTCCAATTATAATTTTTGTTTAATAAATAAATTGTTACAAAAAGTTTTGGAAGAAGACTTTTTAAAAAGGCAGCTCCCAAGGCCTGAAACGTAACTCACGCGACAATTAAAAACCCATAAAAGAGATAAGCAAATTTAATAGCTTTACATATCACAATATGAAAGAAGAAAACAGCACATTAACTTCGTGCATTGGAAAAGTATAGATGACGCTTCGAGAGTATCATAAAACATGACAAACTGCGGTAGCCTGATACTAATTGGATCGTTAAAACGCGAAATGGGTGTAAATTCTTACACCAGTTGTGACTAATTTTCGAAAATACACTAGAATGGATTGGAAAAAATGACGTAGTTAAAATTTTTGTATATAAACGGAAGTAAGATTCGAAATTCCTTCATTTTACGAGATCGACTACGTAAGTCTGAATAAAAATTAGGTCAAGATTGAGTATTCGGCATGAATACAGTATTTGACATCAAAGATTCCAATTCATTCTTTCTAAAGCCAAATAACATGTAAGGTTCAACATTCATTTAGTATTCGACGTTCAGAATTCATTCATTTTACGAGATCGATCATGTAATTTGGAGTAAAGAATTAATTTTTCGAACGTTCTGAAATCTAAATCATTGGAGTTCCACAAGTAACATGCAAGTTATCCTGCAATTATTTGATGAAGTATAAGGAAAATTTATCGCAATAGTATGGACAATCTTAGTAGAAGTTTGCAACTGATGATTTTAATAAATGCACTTTTGTAAATGGTATTTTAACGTCAATTTGAGATGGAACCAGAAAGTATTTAATACCGTTGATGATAAGGGAAATCAGTAAAAATATTTATGGTTCCGGGTAGGGACCGTGTCATTTTATAAACTAAGTCGACGCTTCGCCCACTTTTGTAAGGGGCTGAATCAGGACAAGAAAAGAAAATGAAATGGATACTTTGAATCAAAATTTTCTCTTACTTCACTGGAATAAGTAGACACAGCCACTCTCAAATTATTGGCTGCTAAATCACGGAAAATTTACGAAACCACATATTCAAGTATATTGTCGAAGGCCTTCATGGCCGGAGTCATTATAAATATTTATGGTTCCGGGTTGGGACCGTGTCATTTTATAAACTAAGGTCGACGTTTCGTCCACAAAAATATTTATGACTCCGGCCGTGAAAGCCTCCGACAATATCACAAGAGAAATAAGGTTTTGATTAGCGCTATTTTTGCAAGTACAAAATTATGATTCTTTGTTTGAAACTGATAAAATTCTTAAACTTATAAAATTTTTTTTTGTGAAACGGATAATTACCAGCAAATCTTGAGGTCAGAGTTCGAAATATTTTGACCTTTACTAAATGATCTGTGCAGCGTCAGTGACCAATTATACTCGCAAGCGTGGCAATATAGGATCGGTAAATTATCCACATATAAATTATAGGATTTTGTACCTATTAACAAAGATTAGGTAAGCATTATTTTAGTAATAATTTAGGAATAATTTTATGTATAAACTTAAGCTGTCAACTGTTCTATATTCTTTTGTATGAAAGAAAATTGTTTCTGAATGCATTCATGCAACTTGAGATTTCTGTTTCATTTAATTTTCGTAAATTGCACACCATAATTTCTGTGGGGCTAACCAGGCAAGTAAACGGAAGATAGAAATTTCATATTTCTAGTTCCAACCTTCTTAATCTTGTCGCAGCAAAGATAGTTAAAACATCTTTAAAAGAGGATTAGCGCATGTTTTTCGTAATATTTAAAGAAACAAAACTGAACCTTAGGTTGTTTTGAACACAAATTAAACAAAAATAACACCAAACGCTGAGAAAGGAATGATCCAAATACTAAAACGTATAGGTTCGAGTACTTTATTTATTATACGACATGCAATAAGTAACTTAGAACTTTGCAAAATTTTGAAGAAGGGTTCTTTTGTAAAATACTACGAAAATTAACCTATTTTCGACATAAATAATCCTAATACCGGAACTACGGTTGATTTAATTGTCTAAAAATTAATTGCACTTTGAAAACTGATATTGTTAGAGATGTGAAATGGAGTCAAGGAATATTTAATGCAGTTAATTACGATGGAGATGAGAGTTTAATAAACGCTCTTCGACAATAATACCAGCAAGTATAACTAGCTATTTTTTTGAAACCTTTAAGGATAATTTAATATTAGTACTTAAGCTAGACTTAAGTTATTGTGAAACCATAATAAAACTCGAAACCTTCCCCATGTATAGTGTAATTCTTAATTTATTTGTAAAACGGATAATTTCCCGCAATTTTTGAGATCAGTCGAACCATTTTGACCTTTATTAAATCATCCGTGAGTGTCATTTGCCAATTACTCTCACGAACGGGGTAATAAAAGATAGGCAAATTATCCACATATAAATTAAAGAGGATTTTGTATCTGTTAACAAAGATTAGGTAAGGATTATTTTAATAAATAAGTAACCTTAAAGAATAATTTTCTGTATAAGCCTAAGCTGCAAACTTTTTTTTTTTAAATGTAAGAGATTCTTTTGTATGAAAGAAAAATGTTTCTGAATGCATACATGTATCTTAAGATTTCTGTGATTAATTTTATTTTAGTAAATTCCACAGCATAATTTTTGTTCAGCTAGCTAGGCAAGAAAAAAGGAAGGTAAGATAGTAACTTCATATTTTCTATTGCATTTTCATTAATAAAATTCGCTGTACCCAAGTCACAGCATTAATTTAGTGGTTAATCTCAATTCATAAGCGAACACAGTAATATATATATATATATATATATATATATATATATATATATATATATATATATTACTCATATTTAGACCAAGGTAGAAAATTAAATAATCACATCAAATAATTTTAATCACCGTGTATAAGGAATTTTATTAGATAATACGCTTTATTAAAAAACCGTGGAGAATAAAAATTCATTCGTTTCATTAAAAATAAGAGATTTAAATCATGTACAAGACGCTTTATATCAAAAGAAGCAGTATTAAAAAGCTCTACGTAAAGAAACAAAGAGAAATTACGTGCAAAATTTATATTAATTAACTCTATTTTAAGTAACCGGTATTAAACAAAAATATACTGATAATAATTGAATATTTGATTAGGAGTCACTAAAAATTAAAGGGTATTATTTTAATTGGAGTTAATTGAACCATTAGTAACATATAATATCTATAAAAACTTGTAAAAACCCACTAATAGTCAAATCGTAGAAGGGTTATTTAAAATGTTACGTTTGAACACACATGCGTATTTTTAAAAGGCAATTTCAGTTTAATTTGTTTAGATAAACATGTCGATTCTACGGATATTGGAAACGGTCGGATGCTTTATCACGAAATACAGAACACCTGCGTATTTTTAAAAAGCTCATTCTGCGTAAATGTTGCAGATAATTAATGGTTACAAAGAATCTTGGAGAAACCGGGGCTTAATATTCACGAGAAGGTGCGATACGGGGTTATTTAACCCAGATAGTCCACATGGACTGAAATAATCGATAATAAAGAATATCAATTTGCACTAATAAGAACAGGGTAGATAGAGACAGATAATATGCGCAAGACCAAGACATATAGTAAAAAGGCGTGAGTAGAGCAACGTCATGGGGTTGCGATTGGTTGAAAATAAAAGGCAAAATTGAGAGGTAGAAATAACATTTCTGTATAAAATTTAATTAGGTATTCTCAGACGTTGCGTGCCGTGTGGAAATTTTCTGAGATTTAACTGGGGCGAGTGCAAAATTCGTAAAAATCGCATGCCGGGCTGCGGAATGGGAACATAGCAGGCGAAATTCTTTAGAATTGTCCGTTTTGGGGAACAGACCGACAGACAGGCTAACCGCTATATATACGGAGGTGAATATGAACAAGCTCTCTTAGATCTTCGACTTGATTGAACGCGTTAAACAGTGCTTTTTAGTTTTCAGGTTTTAATATTAAATAATTTAAACAGTTTGCTCGAATTAAAACAGCTTGTTCTTTACGTGCTACAATGAATGTACGTTAGTGCACTTAGAAAAGAAGATACAAGGTAAAGAAAGTTTAGTATCACTGTACCAATTGGTAAAATTTACAACGACAAATAAATACACAAAAGTAGGCAGTTTTGGCGTATATTGGTGAAAGAAGTATGAATTTCTTTGTTATTTTTCGGGGGTATTAATACTTAAATGGTGCATAAACGTGTCTGGATCCACTAAACAAGGTTCAGATATACACAGATTAGTTCCGGAAAAGCCCTGAAACAACTTTAAATAAATGGTAAATAAATGGTAAATTTTTAAAGCGTTGAGAATCAGAAGCCATAAATATAACCCAGTTGGAATGGTATAATTAACAAAGGGACGATGTACATGGAAGCTACGAGTGCAGTAACCTTCAGGTAAATTATACTATTTTGTTCGAACTTTGCTATTTTGGTGTGTGTTGAATAACTTTATAATTTGTTTATTTAAAATGGACAGTAGTGAAATTGTACTAACAATAATATTTTAATTTTAAGGTGAAATTTGCTTGTTTAAGTAGAAAGGGGTATTTAGTATTGATGTTCTGGATTATGATGAAAATTTAGGGTATGTCTTTGAGCTCAATTAGACGAACCTGGTTAATTAACGTAAAGGGGTGGTAGATGCTCCCTTTGTACTCTGCATATATTGTTATAGTAATTAGTAGGCATCCTACAAGGACTTTAATTCTGGATGCACTTTAAAATGATAACAAATTTAATCTTGAAATTTTCTGATACTGAAATTTATGCTGAATTTTAATTTTGAAATTTTAATGTATTGTGAATATTGATGTAAATAGAGTTAACGTTGATGTTTGTGGTAGGAATGTGTTTGTTTTTTTTATGTATGAGGATGAAAGTTATCTAGAGGAGCAGCCGAGGCGATTAACGGAAGAAAATCAACAGACCAGGTAATTCAAGAGGTTTCACAGCAATATATATATATATATATATATATATGTATATATATATATGTATATATATATATATATATATATATATATATATATACAGTGTGTCCAAATTTCGAGTCTCTACATTGTGATTTCAGTTATTATAAGAGATAGAAATTGGGTTAAATGGGGAAAGATTTGGAGGAATCCAGGCCAGTTTTGTATTCGTTTACAAAATTGGTGTAAGTTGTCTGGTTTTGGAGATATTCGAAGAAAACTAAAAATGGCGGATTTTGTTTTTTGATAATAAAACATGAATCATAAGTCGCACCATCACAAGACTTGCACATTATTAAGACACTTTTCTAAAAGGAGTATTTTAGCATAAACAGAATCATTCGACTGTCTTTTGTTTTCGAGGAAACGCCCACAACTTTTGTTTTTCTTATGGCCGCCATTTTGAATATTAAGTGAATATTATGCGACTTAAAATTACCTTTTCAAAAATATGCCACATGTCTATAAAATATGCAAAACTATCCTAAATTTTAAAAATAACTATATTTGTATGTTCTTTAACGTTTGGTAATCCCAACAGGGCAAAAATTTGATTTCTACTTTATGAAAAGTACAATACACATTTTATAATGTACACAAACAGCATTTGTCAGAAATTATTAATTATGGTGGTACTAGAGTTAAAATGATATCGTTTTATAATAGTAGGCGGTGGTATGTGACAAAACCAAACAATTGAATTACAGTTATATGTCAAACAAATTCTAAAATTTAGATAAACTTGTGTGTGTTGTAAGTTTTGGTGCCGGTGGTGCTGCATTTTTAATTTAAAAAATGGCACATGTCTACAAGTTTTCGAATGAGGAAAAGTTTGATATGCTAAATACTTATTTACATTCGTTTCGGAACGCTGATACGGCATCCGCCAGATATTTGGAATTGTATCCAGAAAGACGACAACCGCATCAAACATACTTCAGAAAAATTGTAATGAATTTACTGAATTATGGTGCTTTTGAACAGACATGGGAACAATACGACTTAAACAATAGGGAACGTGCTCTAAGCATTACTGAGGCGGTAACACGAAATCCATCCACATCCGTAAGATCTGTAAGCCGTGAACTTAATATTCCAAAATCAACTGTTCATAATATTTTAAAAAAGGAAAAGTTTCATCCTTATAAACCTACTATTGTCGAAGGCCTCAAAAGAGAAGATTTCGCCAGACGAATGCGTTTTTGTAATTGGTACATCCAAAAATTCGAGGAAGAACCGCACTTTCCAGAATTGATAATATGGACAGACGAAACGAGGTTTACCAATTGCGGGGTGTTCAATAAACATAACACGCATCACTGGAGCACTGAAAATCATCATCTGACGGCGCAACGCAAATTTCAAACGAGATATGGATTTAACGTTTGGTGTGGTATCTTAGGTAGTTAATTATGATATAAATATTTTAGTAAATTAACCAATGTAATTAATACTTTTATAGGTAATAATTTGATTGGACCCTTTTATTTTGTCAATAACCTCAATGGCGCCAGATATACGGAATTGTTAAGAGACCAAATAATTCCGGCTATTAGAGGACTTGTACCAAATGATGATGATTTTCGAAAACTATGGTTTCAGCAAGATGGTTGTCCAGCTCACAATTCCCGAGAAGTTAGCGCCCTTTAGCTGAACATTTTGGCCAAAATATTATATGCAATAGTGGACCAATTATGTGGCCGGCAAGATCACCAGATCTTACACCACTTGATTTTTATTTATGGGGTTTTGCTAAAAATGAGGTATATGAGTTTGAACCGCCTCATAATATAAACGAACTGCAGGAAAGAGTCCGTGACATTCTTAACTCTATAAATACGCGCACGTTAAGCAGAGTTGTACGGAAAGTTTTAATTAATTGTCGAATGTGCCGTGATGCAAACGGACAGCATTTTTAGCATCTACGGGAAGGAATTTAGATGATAGTTTGCTGTTTCGGTCACATTTAATTTTGTTCCCTAAATTAGATAAGATAGGCTACAGTTTTATGTTTAAGTTAATTTTAAAATTTATATCCAATACTTTACGAGTTCTACTTAACAAAATGTATGTGGTACTACTACTACTACTACTGTTTGGAAAGTAGAAATCAAATTTTTGCCCTGTTGGGATTACCAAACGTTAAAGAACAAACAAATTTAGTTATTTTTAAAATTTAGGATAGTTTTGCATTTTTTTATAGACATGTGGCATATCTTTGAAAAGGTAATTTTAAGGTGCATAATATTCACTTAATATTCAAAATGGCGGCCATAAGAAAAACAAAAGTTGTGGGCGTTTCCTCGAAAACAAAAGACAGTCGAATGATTCTGTTCATGCTAAAATACTCTTTTTAGGAAAGTGTCTTAATAATGTGCAAGTCCTGTGATGGTGCGACTTATGATTCATGTTTTATTATCAAAAACAAAATCCGCCATTTTTAGTTTTCTTCGAATATCTCCAAAACCAGACAACTTACACCAATTTTGTAAACGGATACAAAACTGGCCTGGATTCCTCCAAATCTTTCCCCATTTAACCCAATTTCTATCTCTTATAATAACTGAAATCACAATGTAGAGACTCGAAATTTGGACACACTGTATATATAGAGTTAATAAGATGAATAATAATAACTTAAACCTTTATGCAAAATGTAAACGATCTTTTCAAAACGAGCTAGTAATTGAAAGATGGAATATATAAGGTCCCAGACAGGATTTGAACCTGTATCTTGTGTTACGAACTTCGGCAAGGAACGAAAAAAACGCGAGTACCTACGGTAAGACATGTTTGCTTTTAATAAGGATTCCAGTCCGTAACGTTGTTTTTATTGGTTGCATTCATAAATTAGATTAACATCCCCCTTGTAATCTCAATTTAGATGTTAGCTTTAGATTATTTATCTGTAATCATTCTAACTACATTTCGTACACAAGGGAACGACCCCAACCAAGCTGATTTCGTACCTTCTGCATCAGTCCAATATTTTGTCCAAATTAAGAAATTAACGTGAACAGATTATGGGTATTTCTTATTTGAACCTTCAGCATTTCCTTTATTCCAGTTTTACTTTTACTTACAAGTTATATAGAAATTGAAAACTGCAATGAAAAATTGTCAGTTATGTAACACACGTTTACGGGATTTGAAAATTGCTACGATTTCTCTTAATCATTTTTGGAATTTACCTACCTGTTCAACTAATTACACTTTGTGTACTTGTGTGTACAATGTTTTCTCAAATGGCGAAAATACTGATGCAGCTTAACATAGAATGAAAATAAGTTTTCAATATTTAAAGCATAGACAACAACGAACTAATCAAAAATAAATTGATTTCGTCTACTGCTTCAATTAAACTGGCCACACATATTGCTCTATTACGCATCAATGACACGAAACAGCCTGAAAAGCTGCTACATCACACGATTGATTGTGGCTCCGCTTATTTACAACTACCGATATCTTAACTGTATGTTGTTATTTATTCAACCTTAGTTACAAATTAATCTAAATTCCAATTCTGAAATCTTGGAAGTTTTTAAAAAGTTCACCTTCCAGGTTTCCATCGAAATTTAATAATTATTCTGTGGGGTTTAACCCCCCTGGCCCCCTTTATCGCAAAAACTAATTAACTTTTCAGTCCAAAGATTTTCTTATAAATACAACTTACTAAAATTCATAAATGTATTAAGCGTTTGTACATGATTTTGGGATATGTCAAAGGTAACTTCGATGTTTATTTTTAAAAAGCAGTTTTATAACAAATTGATAAAAACCTTCTGTGTCGTACTAATAACACTTGAAAGGGTATTTCAATTATGCAGCGAAATATTTATAATGAATGAATTTATGGAGATAAACTCCAGAGCTTTTTGTTGGGTAAACTCGTATGTGAATACAAAGAATACCAATTGAAAATTATACAGGAAAAATATTATAATTCGACATGTATAATTTCTAACAATCTCCAGTAACAAACAAAAAAATCTTTTAAATATTTGCATAAAGAAGGAAAATTTCAGTTAAATTGTAATCGTCAGAAATCAGTGATGTTATCTTTTAATACATTGTTTTCTTAAATAAGTTTCGTACTGAAATTTTGTCCAAAATTATACAGCTTTCAATGACAAAATTTGTTTCTAAGAAATCTTAAAATCCATTGATTAAAATTTAGATTCTTCTTCTTAATATTAATACTGTAACGAACCTCTATTTGCACAAACGGTCTTTTATTTTAAAACTGATTATACAAGCTTTTTAAGCAACTCGTATCTACAATGTCATTCTAAAAGTTCTCTCAGCGATTTCATTCCAGCTAATTCATTAACGGTACAAATACCAACTTCTAAACTACGATGTCATCTTCTTAATTACTTATTATAGAAGCACTACAATTAACTATCCAAGCACTAGTTACTAATTTATAGACGAAGTACTACTACTAATTTATAACGAATAAGACGATTTATATCAACAGTCATTTATATGATATCTTTAAAAGCTCTAAACTAAAACATATTGCAATCAAAGCTTCAATCAAAACCGACTTCCAATATGTATAACGGCACTATATATACATTTCCATTGTACTTAATTCGCGAACATGCCAGAAATTATGCAAATAACATTCTCGAAATTACGTATTGTAATTTAAATAACTCTTAAATTAAAAACCTTTCTACCTGTCAATCAAGTCCATCTGCAAACTGCGGTGTCGAAGGGCACATCAATCATCTTTGTGTAGAAATGATTCGTTTACATTCCAATGTAATTATTCTTGCCATTGGCAGACCAATCGGGGCTATACTACGCCCTTCTTAAAACTGTTCTGTCTCAGAACACTGCGTGACCCGGACATTTAAAGTCCCTGCGGCGGTAAGGACAGTCAAAACCATTTCTGCAGTTTCCATGTTGATAGAGGTAGCAATCTATACTTTTCATAGCAGGACGCGTACCACTACGATTGTAACCACACACAAAATCTAGTCCTCGGTTTTCTGGAACACTACTTGTAGCATATTACGTACCAGCTCCAGTCTAACCTATTGATCCCATAACCGACTTGGGTATGGCCAACTTCTTATTTTGTTTTGCCGCTGTACAAAGACACCAGCCTATCATAGCTCGGTCCAGACCTTCGTTCATCCTCACGAGCGCAACTGTTCGCTCGTCTCAATGCTTGATTCTTCAGCATTACCGCCGTCATCACTATCGTAGGGTGCTAACTGGTTAATGTACACCACACTGTTCTTCTTCTTAGGAGCTTGCGAATCCGATATACCACGTCAATTAACCCTTTTATGTCATTCAACTTTTATAACGTCGTACGGACCGTCCCAATGTCGTTGTAACTTTGGCAACAATGCATACATCCGTCTGGGATTGTATAGCCAGGAGAAGTCGCCCTTTTGAAAACCACACTCCTGCACCTTGATGTCATATCTAGTCCTTGATATCTAGATATTTTTCCTAACATCACCATGGATGTAGTGTATTTTGCGCTTGAGCTTCTCGACAGAGCTCTCGCCCACAATGTCATCTCCGGGCTTACACCCAAACTCAAACTCACACGGTATACATATCTCACCTCCAGCATAGCACTTGCAGGGGTCTGTTCAGTGTTCTCAAGAACCGAAGACCGGCAGGCCAATGAAAATACATGTAAACATTGGTTCCAGTCTCCCTGATGTTCGAAGTCCACCTTGGAATGTTAATTGCCCAAGGTGCAGTTCATACGTTCTACCATACCATCCGATTGCGGGTGCAATGGTGCTGTTAGAGCCTTTCTCATTCCCAGCAGCCATCAACATCTTGGAATAACGCTGACTGAAAATCACCGTGCAACTCCATAGGAACTCCAAAACGACAGAACAGTTCTTTTAGCAGCACGTAAGCGATGGTTGCAGCTTATTCATTTGGCATATCATACGCTTCGGTACGCTTTGTAAAATAGTCCATGACTATCAGGATGTAGTTATTCCCGGAGTTGTTCTCAGAGAATGGAGTGGCAATATCGATTGCCACTCCTCAAAGGGGCTCTCAACGTTGTATTGCCTCAATGAAGCTTTATGATTTCACAATGGTGCACATAGTTGACACTTGCGGGACACCACTCCTTAACATCGTCCTTGTAGTTTACCCTGTAAAATTTTCCTAGGACTTTCTCCCGAGTCTTGTCATTGCCGAAATGTTCTCACAAGCTCTCATTATGCAAATGTTCTAAAACCTTCGATATTCGGCTTTTAAAAACCTACCAGAAACACCCGGATCCATCCCCATTCTCTAAGGATACCATTAAGATCCCATTTTCTATTTTCAGTAATTCCCATTGTACCCAGTACGACTTCAAAATGCTACTCAACGAGCTGATGTCTTACCAGGAGTGACGTTCTCTTCCGACTTTTCAAACCAGAATGACACCTACGTCTTTGTCATTCTCCTATATCGTTCGCATTTATAGAGGCTGCCAATCATCATTGATCACGGTAGTCCGACCAAGTAAATTGCACTTTGTTTTTAACCGTGAGCAATGGCTACAATCTTCGAGACAAGCCAGTCTCGAAAGCACATCTGCACTACGATGACTTGTACCAGCACGGTGTTCCATGTCGAAGTCATGCTCATACAGACTTTCTATGCACCTGGCGATTTGCCCTTCGAGGTTTCTAAATTTTAATAGCCACTTCAGGTCGGCGTGGTGGGGTCAACGGTGAAATTTTCTCTCGTAGAGGTGCTTATAAGTGTTCTACGGATTCACAACAACTAACAGTTCTCTTCTAGTAAAGCAATAATTCTGTTCCGGCTTCGAGAGCACCTTGCTAAAGTAACCAATGACTCTCTCTTGCCTATCTTGCATCTAAAACAGTAAGTTTCTTATGACGATAATGCTTGCGTTCGTATCCAAGATGGATTTGCTTTACGAGCGAGGATAACTTAAGATCGGAGTTATTGTCAATAAATGTCTTAGTTGTAGCTTCTTTGCACATGGTCTGCAGAATATTCACGGCCTTACCTCGTAACGCGACAATCAACGCGGTTGTCATTTCAGCATCGTTTTGTCGTTAGGTCTCGCGGCAGCCTCGATTTGCTTGAATTACGTCTGCCAAGGATTTTCCATTAAAGGTGGGTGGATTTACTCTGAACCTTGACGTCAGTTCGCATTTCCCGACATTCTTAAATTCTGGGATGTGCTATTGTATCATCGGCACCGAGGGATATGGTGCTTGCACTGTTAGGAAATTAATGCGTTGTTCCATGCTCGGGACACCTTCCATTTTACGCAAGTTTTCTTACAATTTCTCTGAAAACTCCGCTTCGAGTTTCCGTAAACCGCTGAAAAATTCGACGTACAGGTTTTCCGTGATTTTGCAATTTCGTGAATAAATTCCTTTCTCACTTGGCTCTAATTTTCAATTAATTTTTGTTCAACCGCTTTTCCATTGTGTAATTGCGCTGGCAAATTTTCCCGTACATTCACCGCGGTATCGTTCAATTTTTCTATAAGGTTTGCAGCAGTTCGTTTTATCTTCACATTTTCATCCAACTTCGATGCCAGGCATGCAGAGTTTCGATCATGTTTTTTGGCATTTTCTTATAAATTGGTGGCGGTCTGGTTTAGTTTTTCAGTAAAACTCTCCTGTTTTGAGCTAAGCTCTCCGCAACGTTTGACTTGAACTCCTTCAAGAACCAAGGAATTTTGCTGCCCATTCCTTTTGTTGACTGCGAATGACAAGCGCGCAAATAAAAATCGTTCAAAAGTCTTTAATTCCACTACTTGATACCAGTGTAACAAAACCTCTATTTGCAATAACAGTATTTCTCTATTATACAAGCCTTTTCAGCAGCCCGTAGTTACAATAAAATTCTATAAGCTCTCACAACAATTTCTTTATAGTTAATTCATCAACCGTACAAATACTAACTTCTAAAACTACGATGCTAGCTTCTTAATTACTTATTATCGAGGCACTATAATTAACGATCCAAGCACTTGTTAGTTTATATTATCAGAACAGTAATTTATATTGACTGTTCTGTTTATATTGTAAATAACTAAAGCTAAATTTTATTTTCTATTGAGTTTGTTGATTATTTACGTCCGCCTAGGGATATTTAAATTTGTTAGTGTAAAATTTCCATGTTTTTACTTGAAGCATGCGCCAACAAGTGCCGCGAGTGATAAACATTATTTCGCATGTTGAAGAACACAGTGTAGTGACTGGAAAATCCACGAAGCCAGAGTATCGATTTGTCGTTCGAACAGACCGCATCGCTGTTTTACATGTTCTACCTAGAACAAATTAATTAAATGAACCGCTTTTCTTCAGAACACCGCTATCGTCATAAATGTGCTTCGCTACACCCGCCAAAGAGAAGAGTAGTTTTTTGTTTACATCGTTGTTGTCGTTACCACGGCTTTCTTGAACACCAGGTGAGTGCTTTTAGTAAACGCTTGAACTGATTAAAACCATTAATTATATGTTGTTTGTTAAACTATCACTTAAATTTTATATACAGTCCACTTCTCTCTACCACAGAGCTATTCGAAATTCACCACAATATTTTAGATTGACAGTAATTTATATCACATGTTTCAAAGCTTTCGACTAGAACATATTGTTATGAAAGCTTCAATCGGAACTGACAATATTCATGACGGCAATTGATATACATTTCAATTGTACTAGCTAATTCGAGAACATACCAGCAATAAGGAAATAACATTCTCGCGATTTCTTGTTGTAATCTAAATAACTCAAACGCAAAACCTTTATACCTGTCAACCAAGTCCATCTGCAAGATATGGCGCTGAAGGGCATATCAATCATTTTTGTGTACAAACAAACACTTCGTTTACATTATAATGTAATTATTCTGGTCATAGGCAGACCAATCGGCGCTACAATACGTTGAATTTAAATTCAAATATTATAATTTTAGTTAAAAATTATTTTTAAACATACAATAGCACTGTTATGAAAATTCATTTGACCTGTTATTGCAAAATAGAGCAAGTTTAGGACTGATGGTTTTTATTAAAAATAAAAAATTAGTACAAGTTGGTTCAGGTTATTTTGTTAGTTTATTTAAAGTGTTATTGTATATTGTTACGTGCCAAATTGGCACTAAACATTGTTAGTTTAATTTTGATGTGCGGAAGTTTCGCGTCATAAATTCAAAAGACTCGGTGCGCGTATTTCCGTCACGTCAAAAGTGGGTTGGACGAATAATTTCGCGCCGACGCGTAAAAGAACAAAAGTGGGAGAAGTGTTTTCGTGAGACGCTTTAACGTGGCCGTTTTGCCTTTGAACATCGAGAAGGGCGGTCGTGTGTGGTATCGTATCTTCATTTTTATTATGTAGATTTCCTTTTGCTATCTTTGTTTTGTCTTTACCTAATTAACCTATTCCTTATCGTTCCGCTACATATAGGAATTAGATACGACCCTGGAGCAATCCACGACCGGATGTCCATGCTCCGCCAACAGCACCGGAGTCGTCACCATCTTTAACTATCTTAAAGGGGGCTCTAGCCATATGTTAGGCGTACCCTCCGTTAATTGCTTTAAAAGGGACTCAGTAGCCCTGATGGACTTCAACAGAAGCCAATTTTAACCCAGGGACATATTCATGTGAGTATTTTGCTGTACAACCTATTGTCTTAAATTTATATTTTTCGATAATTGCGTATTAAATTTGTGCATTGGTGACGTCATTGACAGATGGGCGCGCCGAAATCTGTACAAAGATAAGCGTTACCAACTGCCCGTGGTGTCTAGTAAACCGCGCTTGCGGTGTTGTATTTACGACGTTTAAAATGTAAGAATTGACTTTATACCGTAAGAATTTGCATTTTTAAACCGTAAGAATTTGCATATTTAAACCGTAAGAATATACCAATACGGTGTCTGCATATGTCGTCCCGTATTTTTCTTCGGAGATTATTAATAGGGCTGGGTCGGCGTATCGATATATCGATACGACCCCCCCCCCCGATACTGTGAAAAATAAATATCGATATCGATATGTATCAATACATATCGATATAGAATATGTATCGATATTCGATACGCAAAATCCCGTATCGATCACCCCTATATTGAAACTTTAATTATTTTGATAAAAAACAATCTTAAGTGAAATTTCGAATTGTCAGTAAATACATTATTTTAAAACGATCTTGTGATTTTATTCCCAAAGAAAAAAGTAGATAAATTATCGATGCGTATCGATTCGTACCATTGCGTACCGATACGTATCGCTACGTCTCGATATGTATATTTAATCTAAACATCTAAACGTTCCGATACGAATCGCTATATATATATATCTATACGTACCGCTACGTATCGATATATATATATATATATATATATATATATATATATATATATATATATATATATATATATATATATATATATGGCTTGATGGGGTGATAAAGGAGTGATATAGATATGCTAATTATAGGGAAGGACCAATTGCTTTTTGTAGCAATACCGATTGGCGGTGGAGCGGTTATGTAATAACTAAAAACAACTACACCAAACTACTTAATAAAGGGTATAAATACCTTTTATCCTGTGCCGCTGTGGGCAATAAACGTTCACACACAAAAGCTTTCGACGGACAACCAATAACACGCACGATTGGGTGTTCGTGTCGCTTTCAAAAGCTCTCATACAACCGTCCTCTGCAAGGGTTCGAATGCGACTGTTCTCACGCACTTCCACTGTCGGTACATAACGTTTCACTGAAAACTGTAGGATACCCGCACAAAGTATTTATTGTCACCAATTCCAATAAATGTTCGATGATGACGTAACATATATATATATATATATATATATATATATATATCGATATTCGATATATCGATACATATCGATATAGAATATGTATCGATATTCGAAACGCAAAATCCCGTATCGCACACCCCTAATTATTAAGTAAAAACATCTTCACTTGAATTCCACGCGTCAGACGACCAACGTTCCATTTCAGAAAAACGAAAAAGTTGTAAAGAATTAAAGCAAATAACTTTCTCGTTGTCCGAAAAATTTAAAACAACAGTTCAAGCTTTTTAGTAGGCAGTCGGTTATAATAGAACACTACTGCTATAATTACCCGTACACGAAAAAAAGCACTAAAAAATCGAAATCATTATAAACTTATATTGTAATATAGTAATGAAATTATATGATATTTTAAGAATCAAATTACATTACACATTTTTTACTTGAAGTTGTAATTTTGATAATTTTATCACACAACTAGTCTATCCGACTTCACATTTTCATGATGCAAATAATGCACAAATGTTTTTTATAATATCATTATTTCACGTAGTTTACTGCGAACTTTTTAAGCAAGTGTATAATTTATTATTTCATTCTCTCAATACGACCAGAATTAGATCGTAATTTACTTAATACTCTTCATTCTATTGAAACATCGTCTTTTAATGGTCGTAGATTATGAAATAGCAGTATTGTATGTGCAAGCTTCTTTGTATGATGATTCACATAGCTCATTTAATTTGAAAAGCACTGTAATTAAACCTGAAACACATTTAGTCCAAAACTTGTATCATGGCAACTCCAGATACAACCAACGTTAGAGTCGCGTACAAAGGACAAATCAAGATATTAATTAAATGGATCTTGAACAATAAACCTAAGAGGTACGTGAAGAGGTACGATTCAGGTCACAATTCGAATGTAAAATCTAGTTCGTATAGAGTAATGTAACTGTTGTTATGCTCAAGAAAGATCTTTAAAATGTTCATAACAAAGATGAGCTTGTTAAACTACATAATATACGAACAGAATATTGTGTACCTAGTAGGAAAAGCTTAACATTCCTGGACGACGTGAAGATTATGTCGAGGCACAAGCTGAGAACAAGCAATGCCGAGTCCAGGAATGTTGCTCTTCCTACGTAGTATACATACCATTTTTCCGCGAATCGTTAAAGAACGACAGAAATTAAAACATTTAATTTTAAAAAATATTAATAATTTTATTTCTAATTAATGATGCCTTGGAATTCTTTGTAAAATCTGTTGCGAAACTATAATGAATCATGATTAATTGTCAAACTTGACGCTTTAAAATTTGATTTGCTGATATTTTCGAAAGTATTGAAAATACCAGTACGAAATAATGAACAATGATGAATTATCCATTTTTGGAACTCCTCCTTAACTAGCAGGGGCAGCAAACACAGCCGCATTAGATTTACTACCAAAAAGATCAAGAGAGAAATACGAATATGCACACAATCATTTTATGGATATCATAAGAATAAACATACGAGTGCGCAAATAGTTTCCTTACAGTACAGAAATGAACATTTACTTACAGTTATTCTTCATTGCTTTACAACGATCAGACATGGAAATGTAGACCAATTTTCTTCAAGAAATTCAACCAGAAATGTCAAAATCTCTGAACTATTTGTGGAAAAATGTGTTGTTGAAACCTGTTGAAAGAATCTTTAAAGTTTTGATGGATTTTGTAAGCGTTAATAACACCTAATATTCGTATATAGGTATGCTTTAAAATTCCATTTATCTAATGATGTATTCATTCATGTATTCATCAATTTTCAATTTTAAGCACATATTTTAGGTTAAAATAATTCAGTTCTTCTCGCGCTAAGATTGCCAGTATACCAGGATATTTCGAAAAGTAACCATCGTTTTGGTTATAAATAAAAAAGGTGCATTGAAAAAATTATTTTATTATAGACACACTACAGTTCTTTACTATTTTTCAACAGTCACCATTTAAGTTGAAGTATTTGTCATAGCGTTTCCCTAATTTACAAATTCCTTCTTTATAAAATTCAGCCACCTGAGCACGTGGCCAATCTGTTACGTCCTTTTGAAGTTAGTCGTCATCATTGAAATACTGGGACGCAAGTAACTACTACATGTAACTGAAGGCATACAAGTCACTTGACGTCTAGTGGTGGCGGTGTGGGAATGATCAAAAGGGTCTCTTTTGAATTACTTCAAAAGCTCACGAGTTTTTCGAGAATTCTAAAGACAGGCGTCGTTGTGCAAAAACAACTTCACTAATAGCGTTTGGGCCGTATACTACACAAATGACAATGAGTATCTGCTGCTGAAACTTTTTGTGCCAAAAGAAACCTTATCACAGCACGCAATATAACCTTCCCACACCGAAATCTATATTTCTGCATCGTAAATATTAATAAACCTTTCCTAAACTAACTTTCTTTAAATGCAGTTCCCTTTACATAATAAGGACATCGGTCACAAAGGGATAACCTCGCAAAGATACCATTACAGGTAGTGCCAAATTTATAATGAACAATCATAGCCAATTGCTCATGGCGGTAAATTTGTCAGGGTGGCAAATTCCGACAATAGATAAGTTAACATTAAGAATTAACGTGCAAGATCTTGATTACCCATTGGTCTACATAAGTTCAAATGCATATAACACTAATACTATGATAGCATATCATTCACGATAATGAATACACTTAATTCAGACATTGAGAAAGCATCCGCTTATTTATGTTAATAGCAACAAATGTAAATTAAATTCGGAGTAAAAATATATCTTTTTTTATTTTACCTTTATCTGCAGCACTGCAGCATTTGATTAACGAAAGTATATCTTGAAACACAAACACACTATAATTTCACTTCCGAAAATTTATGCGCATTTTTGACATTAAAATGTTATCGATTGCTTTGAAGTCCCTCTCAAAACTCATAAGTATCATATTTTATTTTATCGTAGTGTAGCGTATCAGGGTCATTGGTATGGACAACATCAAAGATTGTGTTACTGTACCGCAAATATTGCAGGCGCACGCACACCTGGTCAAGCGAGTAATCAACATTCTAGAAGAAACGTTTTACGTAAATCGAGATAAGAATATGACTATCATAAACAACGGAAGTTCTACGAGATAGGATAATTCATGTGGTGATTCACCTTTCTAGATTCATCTCGATTTTACTAGAACCGCCGGAAGTTGGTATATAAATGGGATCCTCCTTTTCACACACATGAGTTAGTTGCTAGTTAGTTTTCTATAAGCGAAGCGAAGGTTTATAAAAATTACGTAGCATAGTAAAGCTTTTGCGAAATATTTAGTTATAATTTCGTGTTTATTTCATTATTATTATTATACATAGTGCGTAGTATTCTAGTGAAACACTTGTTAATAAATTATTTAAAACTGCTTACACTATATTCTTTACAAACATTAACATGGATAGTCGATCTAGATCAAGTAGTGCCGGTTATATAAAATTAGCAGCAAAGAAAGCAGCCAATCAAAAAGCGGTTTTGGATAAAACGCCAAAGTTAGACATTTTTAAGCGTCTCGAAGGCGTGAAAAAAAAAGAAAACCTCTTTGAACCTCGTGCATCTGCTTCGTTTCCCTTCACTTGAATGTCCATCTACTTCAATATTTTTGAACGGTTGTGAAAATTTTGATACCGATGGTATTGAAATCCACAACAGTATTTCGTCATCTAAAGGTTTGCTAACTACGAAAGAATGCTTGATTGATAAACCTGCTAATGTATTTATTTGCACACAGTTCTACATGCAAAATTTTTTCAACTGGAGTCTTTGAAATTACCAAAATGCTTCAATTTCGCGATGTCACATGTTGGTTTTCGTTGATGAGCTTTGCGTACAGGATCGACGTTTTCCTGAGTGACTGTCATTTTTAGTGCACCCAAAAAGACGATTAAATCCCTAGCTCAAATACGCATCAGGAATATGTTGACATTTCGTTGATACCGCACCCTATGTGGAACTCTATCATGAGTTTATAGATTACGGCGCTTCTCTCCAGCGTAAAAGCTAGGTTGGAAATATCGGCTACCGATCTTCAGACACTAGGTGTCCAACATATCTGCGTTTTGCACTATGTACGTAATGTTATTTATTTAATTTTTCTAGGTTTGATTTATTTATACGTGGGAGTAATACTGTTCTCTTTGGCGTGGTGTAATCCCGGTGTGCCAACCTAAAGCGTCACTGTCCTTTATTGGGGTGGCGTTGTCCACTTTAGCAATGCTATTTTATCCCTGTGACTACCGTAGCTCTATTGGCGGGTACTGTTACCTATATCAAAGTGCACGTGCGAGAAATGGAATAATCCCGAGGAACACCGGAAATTTCCAACTAGAAAACGAACTCTTCTAAACCCCGCATTTTCATTGGTTAACATCAAATAGACTTTTCCTACATAGCCAGCATAGGGAGAAAAGAGTATAAATAAAATTGTGAGTTCATCAATGAGCATTCATTCGGAGCCCCTTACAGCCCACTGAATCAATTAAGCAGTGCTATCCCCAAAGACTGCATGTTTCCAACGCTCCAGCAGCAGTCTTTTACAATGCCATCCTCAAAAGTACCTGCGGCGATAGACTTAGCCCGCTGGCTGCCATGGCAGTGTGCCTTGAGGCCCCTGTGGTAACCTCCACGCGGTCTTTCCTGGTACTACGCCCAAGGCCCCAGGATCGAATCCCGACACGGTCCGCTTGAAAAATGTTAGGCGAGCATTTTTCACAAAAATACGCTATCGATCGTTCGGATGAGAGGTAAAATGGAGGTCCCGTGTGTGTGTTGTCAAGCACGTTAAAGATCCCTACCTTGCTTGGAACAGCAAGGGTTCGGCAGAACTTCAAATTTTACAGGTAAAAAAAGACTAGCTTCCTGGCCAATGTAGTACCCTTCGGGTGGAGCATTGGAAAATCACATGTATGTAGGGTCTTTCCTGGTAACTAACACTCACTTATGTCAGGCCAATAGTCCTACCTTTCGGGGACTTAAATGCTAATTTTTCTAGCCCAAAGTAGCACAATCACTAACAATTGAAAATGTTATGTTTGAAATGCTACTAGTGAGTTTAATGAGCTAGGCCTACAGGAAGTTGACGACCAAGTAAGCCGGTTCTCTTTAAACAAGTTATACAGCTTACGGGTCCACACTTCCCGAAAGTTCAGCTAAACCCAGCAGCCGCCGACAGTTTACCTAGTCTTGTAGAGATCACTAGTCTAAGTGGTGAGGACAATATCGTTAAAAGTGTTGAAAGTAATATTGGTAAATTGTATGTTGGAAAACTTCAATCTATGTGGCGAGAATATCCTTACAATTATTCAACAATAACTTTATTTGCTTATTTTATTGAATTTTGCTATTGATGATAACCATATAGTGATCGATATACGTATCTAATTTTTGAAATATGTTTTGTAATGAAAGGATTTTAATTGTTTATTTGAAACATGCCACAGTTATTATTCATCAGTGCTACTAGAATTGTGGAAGCGTGTGGCTAACAACATGTGAAATGTAGAACAATAATTTTTGAAGAAAAAAAATTGTATGTAGTGAGTGAGATTGGGAACATTTCCGGTATTCATCTAGTTCAGCTTTTTGTTAATGAAAACTATACTTATTTTTCCGGCGGTTTCATGCTTTTAAGAAACTGCTATAAGTTAATACAGTGTTTTGTATTTCATGACCTGACAAAGTTAATCTTTGGTATCCCGGTATTTTCAACAGGTTACATAATCAAACCTTATTTGTAAACAACAAACTTTTTCTTAAACAGCGAATTTTGTTCGTTCTGTAATTAATTAAATTTCGGCAAATGAAAAACATTTGGCAAATGTCCAGTTGAAAACGAATTTAGAGACCACTAACGTCGACATCAAATTAAGACCCCGAATGTTTTCATCAATTACATTTCTGTTTTTCTAATTCGAACTAATTTCTCGCAATAAATGAAACGTTTGTATTGCAAAGATAGCAGAAGTACTGTTATGTTCCGCTTGGTAAATGAACTTGAAGTAATATAAATGATAAACTTTGCGGAATTACTCACAGAATGCACACACAATATTATACCGTTAAGCAGAGCAGGTAAGTCGATGACCTGAGTTGGATTCGTGCTTTCACCAATACATTGAGAAATGTCCTCGTATCCTCATTACAAGGTCGGGGTTATATAAAATTATTTCGTACATAACTCATTTAATTCCTTTGTCTAATTTACGCAATAAATTTTCAATCTGATTTTCGAGATCTAATTGGACGTTTGAAAAAGAATACGGTTATTATACGTTAAGTATTACATGGAAAACCCGTTACTGTTCGATAAAACACCGTACCCACGAAGAGAATCTTCTATTAATGCGATTGTATAAAGAACAAAGTTATCGGACTGATTTCCTTCGAAAAAATTGCGGAAGCACATATTACTTCCAATATACGCATGTGTTTAAAATAATACCTAAATTAAGTGTTGTTCTGCATACGCGCTAGAATAAATTAAATGCTAAATTTTATCAGTAGCAATTGGCAATCGTAGATTTCGAAAATTCATACTAATTTCCAACCCTGTTTGAAATTGTGGTGTTGCTAACTCTACTAAGTTTCATACTTTTACTAAACTAATTAATACTCAAGAAAATCCAAGGTGCCCTATCTTAGTAGATATAAATGAAAATAATACTACAACTTTCAATAATTACAATTATTTCTTTATATAGACAATATTAACACTATGGGAGCGCAAAGAGATACTTTTGTTTTTGGGGTTGTTAAGGAGACATGCGAAACATCGGTAGTACATAATCTGAACGAGACAACCAAATCAGTCGCTCATCTACTACAATCAAGATATCTGACTAGATAGGACATGACGTTCGTGAAGAAGCTGTGCGTCTTGGTCTTACATTGTCTTGGTAAAAATGAACGATTATCAAATAGAATTGTGTAACTGATTTCGAAAATTTTTAGACAATGAAAATTTTCGTAGGATATGTTGTTGCAAGCAAAATTTCGGATAATAGTCACTAGCGATCCTGCCCTTGTACGATACTAACAAGAAGTAAGGTGCAAAGGGTCTTTGAGCATAATGCAGTAGGATTTAGTCACAAGTCGATAGTAGCTGGAGATGTTGGATGATCAATATCGATCAGCATTGAACCGCCATGCTGCGGTGGTTCATGCAAGGAATACGAATCACTTGTTTCAAATGGACTACTTCTGTCGGACTCCTTATGCCAATGCATTCGTCATTCCGACTAGAATTCGCTGTGACCAATTCAATGTCCTAAATTCAACCATGAGCCAAAGTCCTAATTGATCAAACCAAAATTAACCCATATTTTCGACACAGCTTCCGAAAAAGCCTAGAGTGTATCGAACACCGGCGGCTTACAACCAAGCTTATTTCAAGCACCAAAATATTTGTACGTACAAATATTGAAATCTGAAATTCTTATTATTAATCCGGTACTGTAAATTGTGCATAGTTTCAATTGTATCGAAGATTAATAATCAGTCCCAAGTATAAATTACAACCTATCAAAAAGTATTCTGTTGCACTTCGTCAAACAAACATTTGTTAAGGTAATTTATTCTAGATGTTCTGCTGAATATACATTTAAAATTTAAAGAAAACCATGAGGGTACGCGTCTAACCAGTTCCAGGACTGAAGACCTAATGATGATGATGTATTTACAACTTCGCCCAAATGTCTAAACATTACTAAACAAAATCTCAAAACAGGGTTGGGAAAAAAACTGTTTTTTTCAAAAACAACAAAAAACATGTTTTTTTTAAAACAATGTTTTTGTTTTAAAAGTTTTATTTCATTTAAAAAAACCTCTGTTTTAAAACAAACAACATGTTTTAAAACAACTACTTACTTAACAGAACGTTCTCAGGGATTCCCCGTGACGCAACATATTTTGTGTAATACCTGATTCCCGCATACATTCCATACAGATTATTATCTACCCGTTACTCTCGATATACGCGACACAACGGCAGTTGGTAGCTCTAATCCAATAAGTGGAAATTAACGCGCATATCTGTCAATGACGTCACCCAACATGCAAAATTAAACGCGCAATTAACGGAATATGCAAGTGTTAGAAATGAAATATAAACAAATAAGGTACTTACATAAATAAGTACAGCTTCCTACAGATTAAGTAAAGATGGCGTCAGCAACGTCCATCAGGGCTGCTGATCGCCCCCTTCAAGATATTTACCGAAGGGTACGCCTAGCGTCCTTCCAAATGGCTCCGACTAGCTACGGCGGTCGCAGTTGCTCCCAGGACTCGTTCGTCTAGGGTCGTGGACTACGGTTCAGCCAGGTTGCTTCAAATAATCTCCTACCTATGTAGGGAACGCATAAGGAACAGGTATAAGGACGACAAACAAAGATAAGCAAAGGCAAGGATCTACATAAATAAAAGATAAAGATACGTTACCGAAAACCCAACCACTCTTCTCGAAGTTCAAAGGCAAAAGCCACGTTACCGAGTCTCCCGGAAACTTCCCCACTCTTGTTCTCCCGCCACTCGCGTCAGCGCGATCTGACGCAAACGCACTATGACGTGACGGAAATACACGCCAAGTCTTTTGAATTTAAGGCGCGAAAACTCCCGCACATCAAAATTAAACTAAGGAATGTTTACGGCCGATTTCGGCGCGTAACAAGATTCCCTATAGATCGGGTTCAGGTCAGAGCCATTAAGTGCTGATTGATTATATTTCAACTTTTAAATGTCGGTAATTTCACTTTTGTTCTGGTTTGTAGTGTACGGTGTTCAATGGTAAGTGTAGAATAGGTATTAAATTTAAAAGTATAAGTATGTCAAGTCAAGGAAGAAAAAGATCCAATTTGGATAAATTTTGATTTGATTAAGTTAAATGATAATTCTGACGGTGGAAGAGATGATAAAAAGACAAAGACTGTGCTTAAAGCTGAATGTAAAAAATGCAAGAATCAAATGTCTATATTAGTTGCAAGAATGAAAAAGCATCATGAAAAATGTATTTTAACACATTCTGAGGAACCAGGGGATGCTGAAATTTCGGATAATCCTGACAGTTCCAATTCAGAAAAATGTAAGTTGTGTTTTCTTTACTTACTACAACGCTTCATCCTCTTGTTATTTGTGTGGCATAAATTGGGTTCAGACGAGAATTACCTTTTGGTTTTTTCAAATTTCAGAAACTTGAAAGCATGATACGATAGCACTAATTTAGGGCATAGTTTGCAAGTACTAAGCGTGTGAGAGAAAGAAGTAAATATTTTTTTTATTAAATGAATAAAAATCAGTTGAGAAAAAAAATACTAAATGTATCCGATAGCCCGACCCCAACCAACATTTGTGGCTTTCAAATATTGTTTTCAAAAATATCATCTGAATACAGTAGCTTCTGACTGTCATGGTTTATACTTTCCCAATCAATAAATAAATATTTTTCATTTGGTTTTGATTGAAATTGTTCCAACAAAGTTGAAAGAACAATATATGAAAATCCGTTAGCAATTTAATACTAGCTTCTCTACACAGCAATGTCCTATTTGTTTTTAAATTTTACAGATTCACTCCCATCGCATCTACATTAAAGAGAACACTGGCTCCGTCCACTTCACCAGTAACACTATGTAAAAAAGTGAAGTTACACTCATGAAAAATATGTTAAAGACAAATGGATCTTTCAAATTTTTTGATAACGACCACCGTGGAGCAAGCGAAGAAAATAGATGTTCAATTAGCTAATATTTTTTTGCTACAAACACTCCATTCAATCACAATCTATGTCATAGAGCATCCAGAGTTCAAGAAATTTTGTAATCAGTTGCGTCCAGGATATGATCCATCTACTGGATGAGGTATCTGACTCTACAGTATCCGAGTTTAAAACTGTGTATGTCCTTGGATGGTTGGTCAAATGAACATAAAGAACCTGTTATTTGTGCAGTACTGACTGATGTACAAGGTGGAAAAGTGTACTTAATTGACAGTATTAATACTGAAGACGATAGTCATGATTTTAAGTACCTATGTGAAATATCTGTTCAGGTTATTTCAAAAATGTTGTGACGACTTTAACTGTAACGTAATAAGTTTTGTTATTGACAACGCGGCTAATATGGCAAAAATGCGTCAATTTTTAGCTGCATCTAACCAATCTATACATAACAAATCACAAGCAGGCAATACATATGGATGTTCATCGCATTTACTAAACTTACTGGCTCATGACATTGAAATTCCCGGGGTTACAGAACATGTAAAACAAATTATCAAATATTTTAGAAACACACATATTCCTGCAGCAAAATACCGTCAATCTGGTGGTAAAATGCTAGTGTTTCCGTCTGACGTCCGCTGGAACACTCTAGCAGAATGTTTGGAATCTTATTTGTTTAACTGGCATATTTTGAGTAAAATATGTACCGAAAATCGTTTAACTTTTAATAAAACAATAATTTCAAAAATTCAAAATTTAAATATCAAAAATAATGCTCAGGAAATACCTCAGCGAAATACCTGTACCATAGCTGACACAACCGACATTTGGAAGGATTTAGCTACTTATTTTCAAAATGAGGTTGAATCTAAACTTAACGGATGTAGCAATATGCAGGAACTTCAGAAAGCAGAAACACGTTATAATATGGCTGTTACAGATTCACATTACATACCTTATTTATTAGACCCTCGATACTTAGGGCAGAAACTCACTGAGGTGGAAATTGATCGAGCACTGATATATATTTCGGATTTTTACCCTAATGTAATGCCCGAAATACTGCCATTTCGTGCCTTAGCACTGCCGTTTCATAAACAAAACTTGTGTGCAAAAAATACTACAGACAATATTATTCTTTAACATAGTGGCAATCTCAAAAACAGTTTATTTCAACAGATTTATTACTGTTAACAACTCAATTGTTAATACTCCCTGTATGTTTGTTGTGGTTTGTTTAGTATTCTTCTTAATCTTAAGAAAATCTTAAGAAAAAAAACTCAATTGTTTTCGGCTGTAGCATCCAATGCTGGAGTGGAGAGACTATTTTCATTATATGTTCTAGTCCACTCGAAATTAAGGAACAGGTTAGAGAATGACAGCTGCTAAGCTCGTGGCAATATTTCAACATTTAAAAAAAATGTTTAAAGTTACGGTTACATTAACTAAGTTTACTGTCCATTTTATTTAAAAGGGCTGCAATCACCATTTTATGTTAATTTTACCATCTTCTGCCTTAATAAAGCTTTTAATTAATTACCTTGAAATTTGCTTGTCCTTGTACCTACTAATGTGTAATAAATAAACATTTTTCAAATTAAGAAACAAATACATTTAAAACAATATTGTTTGAATAAAACCGTTATTTGAAAAAACTTCGTTTTAAAACTATTTTAAAACATAGTTTTAAATACTTTGTTTTAAAACGACCCAACCCTGTCCTAAACGCAATTACTTATATATTAATAGTCCAACTGACCAAGTTTGCTTATCTTATACATGGGATTACAATTAAAACCATGAGCTAAATTAGGTCAGTAAATAGGTTTGGGTTGGTGGGGTTATTTTAATGACCACGTCAATGTACGTGAATTAACGCGTCATTTAAAACACATTTTGGTCAGTGTGTCATTTCAGAGGAATGGAAAAGCTAAGTCTTTGACGGGCCATGTCTCTATTTAAGTCACTGCCTCATACACTCTGGCCGAGAAATCCTTCTACATGCTATTAGTATAGGATAGTTACACAAGTATACAAACTGCTCATGTCACGTTCACTTCGGTCGTGATAGTGGAGCAAGAAGAAACGTCACTAGAGAAAACTAAACCATAGCGAATACAAGTGTTTTTAGAGTCGAGAAACGTTTGGTAGCCTCCGTGCTGGTTCACGAACGTCAGAATACGGAGATAGTGAGAAAATTTTGAGGGACTTCGCTGCGTGTTCTAGAAAACCGACGAAATCACGACCAACGTTATTCGCAAGGGAGAAGAAAGTCTTTGCAACATGAAGTGTTTGTGATGCACCACGTAGCGAGAGGCATAAGACTCTTATCGAGACGTACACCTAAAACGTAATCAATTGCACGATCGCCGATAAAGTCAACCCGTAATCGGTCTGCAGAAATATGCGTTCCGCGATTGAGTATGCAAAACCACATACGAAAAGACTTACATTTTTCATGTGGCCATCCTTAGTGACTTGGAGCAACGTGTGGATGGATGTGAAACGATGCTCATACGCTTTCCGCATGCAAACTATCAAAAAATGTTGTTTTCGGACAAGTGTGTTATTTATCGTAGCTCGCGAGATCGTAATAACTTTTTTTTTCAAAAGACAATCTGCACTTTTACGAAGAAATCAAAGGTAATTTGCTGCATGTTATGATGTGGGCAGGAATGACATCTGACCATCTGCTTGGACCATAGGCGATGTTCTTTCTTGTTAGATGCAGTTCGATCACTTTCTATTGTTTTACAGTTATATGCCCTATTTCTCCGACCTTCAATGGTTGTGAAGGAGGTAAGCAGTCTGTGGCTGCCAAGTTCCCCAACACTTAACCATTTGGCGATTTAATATATTTTCCAATTTATCTTTTCGCACAGTCAACATTAGTTGCAGGTATTTCGCAGCCATTAGGTTTTCCGTCTCAAAACTGGTTGGACACGTACCTGCACTTATTTATATTCTGAGCTAGCCTACTTAGTTCCCTGAAATTCTCACACAGCATGTGTATTCAGATTAATCTTCTTTGGGAATTAAACCCCTCATAGTTTTTAAAATCAACTTTATTTAAGTTTCGATCCATGACCTAGGACCGTTGTCAAAATAATAATAAAAACTTCAAGTTTGACATTTAGGACATAAATTGAAGGTGACTTTGATTTATTGATGTTTGAAATATTTGGTTTGAGTATACTAAGCAAAAATTTTTAAAGTTTAACAGAATGATTACCTTCAATTTGTGTTGCGACCTGGGATCGGCTTTCTTTAGGTAGCCAATACGCTTAACGTGAAATCAGCTGATTAATTTTTATTGGTGAATTTCATATAAATTCAATAACTTGGAATTGCAAAACATTTTTTAACATGTTTCTATTTATACAATTGAGAGGATGGTTATTAAAGAAGTGTGCGATTGCATTATTGAAGGGCTTAAGTAGTCGTTTTTTTATATTTATTTTGAGGGGGAACATTCATTATGATTTAAGTTACCTCTTTGATAGATTTTAACATGGTTCTGAGGCGACTTTATGGCGAGTTTACACTTGTCAGATACCAATGTTGTTCTATGAAGATTGTATATGGATCTGAGGCGACTCTATGGCGGGTTTACACTTGTCAGATACCAATACTGTTCAACGGAGATTGTATATGGTTTTGAGGTAACCTTATTGTGGATTTATACCTGTCAGATACCAATGCTGTTTTACAGGGGTTGTTAATATGCTTATTTTTATGTAATTAGTTATTTTATGTATAAATAGAAATCATGTATGTAGGCTGTATTTCATGTTAATATTGCAAGGAAAACCCAGGAAAAACTTGCAATGCTACCTAGATATTGTGAAATAAAGTGTTATTTCAATTAAAAAAAAAAAAATTTAAGTTATTACACCTATTTGTATAATATAGTTAGAAAAAATAAAGTTGTGTGAATTACCTTTGTTTTCTTAGTGACAGCTAATTATATCGTACGAAAGGAATGCTGAAAATAATTCTCAGGGTTGTGAACACATGACATTTTTCCGTCTAATCAGGATGCGTGTAAGGAAGGGTTGTCGTTGACAATATGACCGCCATGATTCATTTTTGACGTGCCATTCTATCTTCAACTACTGGTGCGAAGTGCATTAGAGAATGTGACGAAGTTTCACCCGTTAATTTCGCTATTATTCTTTAATATTCTGCCTTCTTGAATTCGATGTTTGTTTAGGGTTTTAGGAAAGAAAACCAGAATTCTCACCGCAGGAAATTGGACAAAGACGCTCATATTTATAAGCTATGACAAACATTTGAGATGACGAATAATTACCTCATTCACAGCTGCTAATATGCAAATAAATGAAATAAAAATAGCAGTGTATTTCATTAATTTAGATTGTATAATTTGAAACGTAAATTATATTCGGTAATATTTATGAATTTTGTGTACATATCGCACCCTCTGTTAAGTAATCGCCAAACCATTTTTAAAAAATAACAACATAGATCCAAAAAATTAATAACATTCAATCTTGTCTTCAAAAGAAATTTTTTTACAATAATTTTACAATTCTACTCCTCTAGAAATTTTTTTTCACAAAGCAAAGTTAAATTATACGGAAAACAAATGAATTGAATGAGAACAAAGGAAAAAGTGAGAAAATGTAGCTAGAAGTATCCAGCCAATAAAAACAACATGAAAAAAGCAACTAAAGCTTAAAAAAGAATGAGGAATGTATTTTTGTTATATCTGGTTAATGTTTATTCGAGGAGAACAAATAAATTGTGTACAGTTCAATTGGCTAACTTCATACCAGTATTGGAGGTCTAAAAGAACTAAATATACATGCGACTACTAATTAAGAAACGCAACATAATTTTCAATTTTCTAGATATAACACATTTTAAATATTTTACTTGTTATAAAAACAAGAAGCAGCCCTTATTTAATAAAAAATCAAATTGTATATACTAAAGCTAGTTTTAAATATACTTTCCCCGCGGAAATTTTGCTTTATTTCAGTTTTTACGCCGAATTCAATTGTATGACCAAGATTCATTTTAAGCAGTTGTATCTTTCGTCGTGTTTTTGTATTTGTTTGTTTCTTACATTCTTACATGATGCTCATATTTACCTTCCGTTCGTAAAAGTTATTTATTTAATAAGATAACAAAGTAGGTGATTTAAAGCCGCGACAGTTTCAAAACCGAGGCAAAACCGAGGCTTTGAAGCAACCAAGACATTAAATCAAGTTTGTTGCCGAATTGAACATTGATTTTTTCGTCCACTTTATGGAGCACCCAATCTATGTTGATAACCACCGTTAGTGTTTGTTGCGCTTTTTGGTTGCACCAAGTTTCATTTTAATATTTGGATTAAGAAATATTTGAATCCAATAGGAAAACTTAATTCAATAAAGTTATCGCGTTTAAAGCTTGTGGTTATAGTTTCCCACGAACTAGAGATAAAAAACCCCAATACTTATTTCCTATGATCTCCACGAGCATGTATTTTACCGTCTTAAACAAAGTGTGTTTAAATGTCTAACCAAAGAGAAGCGTTGTATGGAAAGAAACACCGACAAGTTCATGATAAAAGACTCATTTTAAAACAAGGAATTGACTACCGCCTATCAAACAGTATCAAACGCGACTGCGCGTTAATTCCGGCGAAGTGTTCCTTTAGCATCCTTTTACCTTTCCCATAATTACCCAATAAACATCTCATATGCGGTAAAAGTATATAGGTTCAGTCACTTCGTCACCAGCCTTTGGTCAAACATCGAAGAAACCAATCCCAGGTTACACCGACACACCTGAAAACGAGCGGAGGGTGGCCTTTGGCTGCAGCTAAAAAGCAGGTAAACCCCCTGGCTTTTTTACATTGTTAGCGTTACCTGTTTGACAGCAATAATTAAAACCAAATTTGGATAATAAATTACATCCTAGGTTACGCTATCTTTGACATTGCGGTTAAAACGTAATATTTGGTGCGCTAACAAAGAAACAGTTTCTGCAGAAAATGTTTAATGGCAAATAAAAAAAAGTTTTAAAAATTGGTTTTCTTATGGTAATGCAATTTTTACCGAACAAGTCATCCATATTTTACGTTCGTCGTTTTAGCGTCTAAACCAAAAACATAAAGTCTATCCTCTAAACTGAAAACATCTTACAAATTTGCACTTAAATAATATTCCTCTCTACTGTACTACTTCTTAGAATTCTGACATTTTAGAATATACTACTGGCGACCTCTGGCGATTTACTTATATACCTTACTTAACCTATCGCATAATACCTTAAAATAAAAACATGGAGGTTTCTTTTTAGTGGACAGGTGTTTTATTAAAATATATAAAGTTCAATTAAATTATAGTTGTGTGACAATGGGAATTTATATTTGAAGAAAAATTTTATATAAATAACACCTGTAATTTGCCGTGTAAAAAATGTTTATTTCTACATTAAAGTGGTCTTGGTATGTCATTAAATTTAAGCTAATATCAATATACCAAAACTACCCAAGTGTTTTTAGTAATTCTTACTTATTTAAAAGTCAGTTTTATAGTAAATATTCCAATTTTGCTGTCCAAAATATAGATGTTTTAATTATATGAATTTGTAACTAAAAGTCTTGTCTTAGAAGCAAAAAATGGTTCTAATCTCGTTTAGATAATAAATAAATATAGTTAACTACATTTACTAACTGCAATATCTAATTTTACTTAATTTTCTTTCTCATTTAAAATACCCATATGAATTAGGTGTATTTAAACCTATATAAAATCACCTTTGCCAATTTAAAATTGAAAATGCAACTCATTCATTTCTTACCTAGAACAATTAAGAATTGCTTTTTAAAAACTAACTCCTAATTATAACTTATGCAAATTATACATATTACATAGTACCTCTATTAACTTATAAATTATACGATTATAGTTGTAAATTTGAAAAATTACAGCATATAAAAGATCTACAATCTATTTATTTATTGTTAACGATCAACAACTCCTATACCTGCCATCTTACCTTTAATTATGTAAATATATTTTATCTTCGCGATCTTTAATAAATGAAATCTTTTCTTGTGTTGTTACTTCCCTACATAAACATACCTTACCATAAAACTTTCATATCGTTCACTTCTACATAAAATCATTTTATACCCTTGAACCCTGAAGCGCTTCAAACCTTGTCATGTCATAAATAGTTTATTCAGTTCTAAAAAATAGATTACTGAATTCCTAGTTTGAAGAATTTGTTATTAGTCCCAATCCTTAAATAATTTCATTCCTTTTAAATTTCCATTTTTTATCCTGTTACTATTCGATAACCCACTACATTCATTAATTTTGGTTGACATCTTTTGTTTGAATAAATCAGCGAACTTTTAGGACTTGTATTAGCTGATTGCAGGTTGTTGCTTTAGTCTTTGGATACCTATAGGATCGCAACCTATGTCTCGGTAGTAAAAAGTCGATTTTCACCGTTGCAAGTACTTGTTATTCTGGTGATGTTATCAAAATTTCCCTACTTTAAACTTCGATTAACTGCCTATCGTGTAATTATTTTAGTATGTGTGCGGTAGTTCTTTGTTTTTGAAATTACTGCGTGGGCAAATTTAAGGTGATAGTGTTACTTTTATTTGATTTTCTCATTACAGCGATGCGCTTGGTAGAAAGATAATCTATCAGGGTCTCGTGAGGTATAATTGTTTTTAAGCATCGACGTGTTGGTATAGAACTTATGTTGTCATTACTGCAGATCAATCTGTTTTAATAGAGACATTCTCTACTCTTTACCCTTTCTCTAGGCTGCTTATCCTAAAACTTTATTTTTTCTTATCCTATATCAGTTTTCAACCTTATTTTTTCCTCTGTTGGGTCTATCTTAGTCGCGAGATGACCGTCCATCACATCTAAGCGGTGTTCGCTATTACTCAATGCGAGCCCTATCTCTACTATTCTACCTGGTTGCTATAAAACTCCAAATATCCCATCTATCTCTCTTATCTTTTCTCTATCTCCTTTTTTTCCTTTACTTTCTAAGTCGTAACATAATTAAAGTTATTACCTCACGACATTGCGCGGTGGGCGTGGGAAACCTCCGTCTAGGTGTGTATTGCCACTGTCTTCCGCGGATTTACTTTAAAGCCGTCGACAGTAAATTTGTTATCTACTTTGGTCTGTGGGATGATCCTTCCTTAATCGACGTAGAACTGCAGGAACTGTATGCCTATTTCTATTTGGTCCCTCAAGCTGTTTCGTATGAATGAGTGCCGATTCATGGAACTTCTCGTTTTGACAAACATGAGTAAAAAATCTCTTTTCAGGTTCCTACGCGATTACTCTACTGTCTTGAGAGTCCATTTTCTGTTATTGCATTTGTAGGAGCAGCGATAAGCCTTGAGAATTATAAAACCTCTGAACAAAAAATTAATTTTTACGTTATCTTAAAAATTTTCCTTAAGACATTATCTTATTTTAATTATTAGGTTAAACCATTCATGTTTAGTGTTTATCTTTCTCTTTGATAATATTGTGAAGATTAAATCTTAACAAATTAATATTTCGAACCACAAAGGGTTTGTTACATCTCTCTCTCTCTCTCTTTGAAGTTAAGAGACCTTGCTTTATCTAACTAATGTAGGACCATAAATGTTGGTTAGTTATCTTTTCCTGAAAATATATCAGAGATTTTATCTTATTTCGTTAATGTTTCGGATCGCGAGTAGTTTGTTACTTATCTTTTTTTGCTGCTGCAACGTATTTTATCCTTATCTTGATAAAAGCAAATATGAAATTTGTTTAGCTTAAGAGAATATCTTAAAAGATATTAATGAAAATTTCTATGTATTAATATGCAACGATAAAAATGAACTTTGTATTCAGTTTTATAGTGAACTTAAATGTTTAAGTGTTTGAGTCTGATACTGTCCGACTAAATTCGTGTGGTAGGTGCGGCAGTGAACAAGACCTTTGCGCACTTAAATGAGGTAGCCTGAATATCGGGCGGCTACTCATTTCCTTCCGTTTCCTGGTTTCGAAGGTATTGCTATGGTTCAAAAATCATGCGGCGCCTACAGACATTATTTAATTTATGTTTTCTTTATGTATGTTTTCTGTGTATGTGAGCTCTCGTACAAATCGTACAAAAAGACTTATCTTTTTCTTTTTTCTTTTGGAAGTTTTAAGGCGATTGTTGTGCCATCTGCTGCAATCATTTTAATATAGGGATTTAGGGGATTTGTGAATCCGCTAAGAACAATCTTCTCCCGCCTTTAATTCAATTAAGTTATTACGTTTAAAGTTTGAGGTTATAATTTCCCCACGAACTAGAGGTAAAGAACCCTTAATTTGTTGCCTATATTCCGCAAAGAAACGTATTTTCGCACGGAGGGTGCCTTTGGTTCCAGCTAGTCAGCAGCTACACCCTTGGCTTGTTTTTACATTGTTGGCTTTACTGGTGTGACGGCAATAAAACAATGTATTAACAACAACATAAACATATCAAAGTATTATAATTAAAACACTTTCTGAAGGGTCAAGTGGAACCAATAAAAAATCGAAAGTGTTGGAAACATACGAAATTAATAAGTTTTTATGTGAGGTCTCGGATAATACATATTTAACTACCAAAGTTAGAACTCGATAATGTAGCGATATGAAATAAACAACATAATTATCTTTTATGTTAGGTCGCATTGATTTTCTGTGTAACATGTAGCAGGAACATGTAGAAGTGACGAGCTGTTTCGAATGTTTGCAATGGATTGTTTATTAATTACTTTACCCGTTATCAAGACTAAAAGAAAAACATTTGTCGTTTCAGAACATTTAGAAACTAATCGAAAGTACGTAGCCGTAAGACCAACAAATTTTTATAACCATAAATGAAAAAGCATTTCGGCGGACACTGGGTATTTGTACTTTTGGCAACATGCTTGAGCGCATATCAATATTTTTTTCGATTACCGAACGCCAAGAAATTTACCGACCATTGCTTCCGCCGAACTTCGGCACTTGGTTGGTGAATTCGGGAATAGATACTCTTAATGTTAAAACAATACAGAGAGGGCATACAATAGCAGATAGTTACGTCGATGATTTCGTGGCTAACAAATGTAAAATGAGCGAAAGGATTTTTGCAGGTACACTTAGTGGTGAAAGCAACAGGCGACTCCGTGATTTAGATAGTTTTGCGTATGACTATTAATCCTAAGGTCTTAGGTTCAATTCCTGACTAGTATCGCTTGAAAAATGTTAGGCGAGCATTTTTCACAAAAATACGCTCTCGTTCGGAGGAGAGGTCTCGTATGTGTGTACTCACACATGTTAAAGATCTCTACCTTACTTGGAATAGCAAAGGTTCGGTAAAATTCAAAATTTCCAGGTAAGAAAAACACACTTCCTGGTCATTGTAGTACCTTCGGATGGAGCATTAAAAAGTCAAATGTAGGGAGTGAAAGCAACAATTCCGTAGATGAAAGCCCTAATATAGTTCTAATAGGGAAATACGAAAAAACTGCAATTACAATTCAAGATTATTAAAATTTTACAGTAAATAACCAAATTAATAAATAGATCACAAATGATGTTTGTCAACGCAAATTTTTTGTCAATTTAAATGTTGCTTGGTGATACTTTTATTGCTGGGCAATAAATGTGACATTTTAGTGATCTTTCGTGATCTTTCAAAGCACACTATTAATGCCGATCGGCAAAAAACAGCATATTAATTAAAAAAGGCGTGTCTATCTGGAAATCAAAATCGGGAACTTTGTGTCAAGAGTCACATGCACATGAATACGCTTTATTTTTTATCTTTCTGATATTTGGATAGCTTTTTATTTCATTCGGAAAATGGTTTTAATACAATCTAAAAAGTAATTTCACAAAAATTATAGAGCATCAATGAGCAACAGAAAAAAAATTGATTTCGAAGAGCATGAAGAAAATATAAAATCAAATGAGATATTATTTAATGGTAATTTAATAGAGGTAGATAACATTGAAAAGTAAGAAAAACAGGAAATGTTTTGAATGTGCCATCACACAAGACGTCAGTGAAGAATCTATAACTGAACGAAAATTAGTTAAAAAAATAAATACATTTCTGTGCGTATAATGCTGAATTCAGGTCGATTGACCCCTGAACATAAAAAAATGGGACGTCATAACGAATGCTAGATCAAACTGCACGACAGAGGTACAAATTATTTATAATCCAATGTTTAAATGGTGGGTAATCGTCCAAAAGTTATACTTTATTTTTCATCTTAATCAGACTAAGAATGTAATTGCATTTGTTTCAAGTAATATAGCTAAGTGCGTACGGCTTCAAAATCGACCATTTTACATGAAATCCGTTCTGTATATTTTCGTACCACTCAAGGTCACTGGTTCCAGCGTGTAGACCAATAAGTAGCGAGTTTATTGCTTTTGTGAGTATGTCGACCAATCACGTAAGGTTGCGCGTCCCCTAAAAGCTTCTCGCCGCGCCTCCCCCGGCAAGCCCCGTGATTCCAACCCTGGCATGCTAGGTGAGTCGCTTAACCATTGGACTACATATAATAGGTCGATGAGAAGTAAAAAGTTCTAACTAAAAAATTAACAAAATCGGGTTAATATATGTCAGTGTTAATAAAACAAAAAAATTAGACCAAAGTTAGTACAATTACATAATTTAGGTATGAGGTATCAAATTTGTAAAATGTAGTTGTTTCCGTTATCTGGGGTCGGAGATTGAGCACAGAAATAGAAATAAACCCTAGTATAAAGATACAAATTTATTAAACAGAAATTGAAACAAACCATAGTATAAAGCAAAAAATTTATTAAAAATATATACTTAGTAATAATCAATATTTGTCTCCTATTAATAGTACCATCTTATACATATTATATAGATACACTTTTATTTAAATACAGTAATAATTAAACATAAAATTTACATGTCTACAATATAATTTATATAGAAACTAACATATAACAATATATCTATCTAATAGTGAATAATGACCAACATATTAACAATTTTACATACACAACTTATATCCGAATAATAGATATTTTATAGCAGTTTAATTGATGTTCATAATTGAATAATGCCTGAGGGACAATGTTGTATACGAACCGAGAATAAAATTTGTCTTCGTGTGGACTTAGAGCAATCTTCGTCTGAGCAATAGTGTGAACATGATGCTTGGACGATTGAATTAAGTTCTGAGTAACAAATACTTTCTTTAAATATTCTATGCAGTTACAGATTTCTTAATTCCCTTGATCTTCTTCATAATGCTGAAATCTTGAAGTGCATGTGATTGTAAATCATCCTCATCCATTAATCGTGAGAGTTCAGCTTCCTCTACTTCACTTGTCTTATAAATCTTCGTCACATACATCTTCGATTGCAATCCAATAAAATCAGTCATAATCTGTCCATTATTTTCATCTTTCATCATCCCCAACAGTTTTTGTTAAGCAAAGGAATTCCATAAATGTTATTGGAAGGGTAATCCGATGTATCAAAGTATATATTGCAGTCCCGCCTGATCGTCTTATAAGGATCATGATTCATAATTTTGTATATTAGACTATCTGTATCCGTGTAGAAAATACAACACCCATTCCCAAAAGCTGCTTTCATATACTCATAGTGAAAATTATAAATGGTTAACCTGGCCATATCAAGGATGCACATTCCAACATACATAGATTTATAAAAAAATACTTTAAATTTCAGAAGCTCTATTACCACTAGATTTTCATCGAAGATGGTAACATTTTTGAATAGAAGGTTAGATATTATAGCTTCAGCACCATATCTACCTTCCCAGTTGCGCACAAACTTCACACTACAATGTTTGCGTATATTCTCCATTGTTTTTCCAAAGACGGCATCCATCAACTTGAATAAATTTTTCTCAAATCCTTTCCTTGCGCGTTTTCGAAGTTCAGTATTCAAATCAATGTAAGATTTTAACCAGCATCTTTGTTTAAATTTGAGCACTCGGTGGATTTTTGTTAATTTAAGTCCATTTTCTAAAGACCGTTTAGATTTCTATAGTGGATAACATATCTTTGTTTAGAAGTTAATATAGCCATTAATTTGATGCTTTGAGTTTTCGATACAGGCGATTGTCCAGTTTTCGGATCAATAAGCTCAGGACAAAAGGAGATGTCTTTATGTAGATTATGTATTTGTTCGGGATACTCCAAATTCACCTTCAAGATATATCCTTCAGAAGCATCATCGGGAACTGATGTTACATCGATGTTAATGTCCGTCCATTCAAAGCTTCCATAGGACAAAGATTGGCTCATCGCCCATCCCTACTGATTATTGACATCGTAGTACATAATATATACATCACGTTTGGATGAGTCGTACGTTGGTAAATATTTATTGTTTGCAGAAGCACGACGTTCCGAACACATTTGGCTGAGCCCACCTCGTATACCCTTTTCTATAAACAAGAGCTGATTTATATTTGTCAGTAACTCTAGCTCCTGTCCCGTATGATTCATCATTGCGCCCTACGTGTAACCTGGTAGCGTGTAATAATGAGCGGGATCTAGTCCGTACGTATATAACAGTTTGTACGGAATTACTACGAATATTTATAAGACAAATGAAGAAGAAGAAGCTGAAGTCTCACGATTAATGAATGAGGATGATTCACAATGACATGCTGTAACATTTTTATTTTCAATAATAATTATTTGCATAGAATTACTAGAATAATGCGCTAAGCGTGCATCGTTCCTTAGTGATCTACTAGTGTTAATATATCTGTGTCACATAAAGCTAGTTCCAAGCGCATCTCGAGTTGTTTATTTCGTATTACACGGCTCTAACGTCGCGACTACTCGGTTTTAGTTTCGACAAGTCAGTCGGCCGCTGGCAATAGTTTGATTAAGATGTATTTTCGGCTAGAGGCTGGCAATCTTCGCATCAACTATTAACTGTTGAGGTATCTTCTACTAACGCGCGACAACGAAGAATGGAACAAATATAATTCGTCATGTAAGATCTAAAGATTTAGAATTACCGTAATTTGAGAACAGTCGATTAGAAATTATGGATGTAATTTGGATGCAGTCATATTTAATTAGGAATGGCTGATAACTTTGTTTGGAGAACGTAATTTCCATCTCAATTCATCGTGAAACAACAAAAGCAGTTTTGGTTCGTTATTAGTTTTAAGATATTTCTTGCATGTGTTTAAAAGGTTAGAGCACGGAAACTTGCTATTATGGTTACAACATGTAAGTTGAGTAAATTTCAATTATTGTTGAACTGGTTTTATAAGCCACAGAATTAAATTTTGTCAGATTAGTTTTCTATAATAACAAGCTTTGTTCCATTTGAACCTTCGATAAATTCAACGTACGTTTTCGACGTAATATTTTTTTGTCTAGCACAGTTGACAGATGTTGTTTTGAAAGCAGATGCTTCGTGCAGCTGTACTGGAATTTAAACAAAACATTCCTGTTTTTGTGATCAGCCTTATCTATACATAAATTATTAAACGTAAATATAAAAGTTCAAATCCACGTTATATAAGATTCTAGTAATTGTAATCTACCTGAAAAGATCAGCCCAGGTTAGAACGTAATTCAGTGTGTTATGCTTATAAATTATTATCACTTTAATATTTATAACAAGTCATGTTTAAAGTATAGTTGGTTGTTTTGAGAAAATAAGTCAAAACTTTAACTTTGTTGTAGTTGATAATGACAATTTTTTTGTTAAAAAGTTCCGATATTTTGAAAGAGTTTTTTTTAGTAAACAAATAGTTCAAATTTAAGGCTTTTATTTTGGTCAAATGCGATCAAATCTAAATACACAAAATACACAAAAGTAAAATTCTGAGTAATAGTTTGGTGCCAATATTATATTGGATATACATTTTTTTTATTTTTATATACTTTTATAGGACACAAATGGTGTTCTACTTTTTTATTTATTTAATCTTTGCAATTTCTTACAGGAGCTGCGTCTTATTTTGTTAAGACAGGTTTTTGTTAACGAAGGCGATCATTTTATCTTTGGGTTTCCACGTCCGCCCTTAGAACTGTGCTTTGCAATTATCGTAATTATCTCAGGACATGGTGGTTTGCAAACAGAATTCGACTCCCCCCCCCCACTTCTTATTGCTCTACCCAGGAATAGACCCCTAGCTATGTCGGAAGACTTTTGGTTCACTAGCGCCTTAAGGTAAAAGAAATAACGTTTCGGTGACGCCGCAGGGCCCAAACAACAATAAAATTGGGGCGATGACAAGAAATTTAGCTTCACTGGCCGATCCAACGTGGCGAGACAAAAATATAGTTGCACTGGCGCTCACAACGTGGGGCCAGCCATTTAGAAAAAACTAGCTTCAATGCACTCCAAGATTTCGGCATTATGCAGAAGATCAAGGGAGTTAAGAAATCAGGTTCGATGATTATGTTAGCTGCATAGAAGATTTTAAGCAAGTATTTTGTTACTCGGAACTTAATTCAATCGTCCAAGCATCATGTTCACACTATTGCTCAGAAGAGAATTGCTTTAAGTCCACACGATGACAAACGTTATTTGATTCTCGGTTCGTATGCAACATTGTCCCTCGGGCATTCAATTATGAACGTCAATTAGACTGCTGTAGAATATCTATTGTTCGGATATAAGTTGTATATATAAAATTGTTAATATGTTAGCCATTATTCACTATTAGATAGATATATTGTTATATGTTAGTTTCTATATAAATTATATTGCAGACGTGTAAATTTTATGTTTAATTATTACTGTATTTAAATAAAAGTGTACCTATAAAATATGTATAAGATGGTACTATTAATAAGAGACAAATATTGATTATTACTATGTATATATTTTTAATAAATTTGTATCTTTATACTAGGGTTTATTTCTATTTCTGTGCTCAATCACCGACCCCAGAAAAGAGAAACAACTACATTTTACAAATTTGATACCTCATACGTAAATTATGTACTTGTACTAACTTTGGTATAATTTTTTGTTTTATTAACACTTGAATATATTAACTCGATTTTGTTAATTTTTTTAGTTAGAACTTTTTACTTAGACCTATATGTGGTCCAATGGTTAAGCTACTCACCTAGCATGCCGGTGGTCAGGGTTGGAATCCCGGCGCTTGAGAATTTTTCTACACCACGAATACGGAACGATGGCCACACTACGCCTCCTCCCCCTCCCGGCAACATTAAATAGACGTGTCGAAGAATTCACATTAGTCACGTGGATCGAATGAAGATTGAAGTGCGTCAGGAGAAAGATATTTACACGTCTTGGTGACGTCACTCTGTAGTACTGATACGAATGACCTTGAAGGGTACAAAAATGACCAGAATGAACCTTAGATTTTTTTCGATTTTGTGCTCATATGCCGAGGGAGACGTGGCGAGAAGCTTTTAGGGGACGCTCAGCCTTACGTGGTTGGTCGACACGCCCACTAAAGCAATAAACTCGCTACGTGATTGGCCTACACGCTGGAACCAGTGACCTTGTAGGGTACGAAAATTTGCAGAACGGATTTCATGTAAAAACAGTTGATTTTGAGGGCGTACGCATTTAGCTATACTACTGTTTCACATAATATAGACAATATACACGGACGGGTACAAAAACCATAACACCCAATTATTTTTTTAAAAAAAAATTATATTTCTGAAAATTTGGCGGATAACTGATTTCTTTAGGTACCTATTAGTTAGGTAGAAGTAAAAACAATTTGTACGATTATCATTATTGTTGTACTTAATTTATTTTCTAATTAATTTTAAACTAGGTTAACATTTCTTTTTTGATTGTTACACTTCACTGGTACTTTTTCACTTCGAACGCCAATATTACCACCTCTTACACAAATTACACATAGCTAATCTTTTCCCGAAGTATCTGCCCTCATTTCTTCCCACAAATTTTGTTTCTTTTATAAGATTCTAATAGTTATATATTAACTACAACAGCACATGTTTTTTCACATTAACGCAAAAAGCTTTATTGGTGGCACAAATTATTACAAAATAAGTACTAATTATTGTAAATGAATTTTTTAAATTATTTCTATTGATTTAGTCTTCTTAAATCAGTAAACTATAATGATATAAAATAATCAGCACGAATGATAAAGTAGCTTCGGTTATCAACCAATCCGTTACTAGTCGTTTTAACTTAGGCGCCTCTAGCTGCTTCAGAAAATATCATTTACTTGATTGTCTGCGTTTATACTTTTTCCCTGCCCACAAAATATAACGAGTATAAAACAATCAAATCATATAACAACAAAGCCGCGAGTTTATAAATGTTTCCAGTAAAACACATCGATGGCATGGAACGAGCGAAAATGGCGAGTAACAATCGCCACTTACTTTGTTCGAAGCTGCATAATTTTATTAAAGGCATACCACACTTTCAGTTTTAGCATCGACTGTACTACATAGACAGAAATGTAAAACTCTGACGTTAATTTTTCTGATACATATAACAATACACATAAAGGAAACTAAACAAAATGCAGATGTGCAAAAATTTATACACCAGACATGCATCATGTGCACATTACGTCAACACGTTTTTCCTTGAAAACATCCTTACTTAATTATGGTGTTCAGCACGATGACGACAAAAATCGGTTGGGGAATGTTAAAACTGAATTCAAATATTTGAACAATTAAGGCAAACATTTTTCAAGTAACCAACTGTTTAAACCGTAAACATGTGGTTCCAATGGAATTTTTTTATAACACTCATCCAGCTAAATACATAGAAAAACATCCGCTAATGTGGCTTTTCATAATAACACTTCCTGAAGAGTAATGATGTGCTCAAGGCTCAAACAACCATCTTTGTACAGCATATTGAAAAATATTGTAAGGCAAACAATATTTATGAAATATAGAACACTGAAATAAGATTGACTATTTCGACGGCAATGAGTAACAATACATTATCCTTTTGGACAACTCTATAAACAAAGGAAGTTATGTTATGCAATATACGTATATGTCATTAATTAATTAATCAAATACATATTACCTTTAAACACTAAATACTAGTTATGATATTGACAAATATTCAAATAGTAATTTTATTAATATATTAAATCACATAGGCAAAAACCTACTTAAATAAGCACAAATGTTAGGCGAATTGTGGCGCTCCAAATGGTCGTGATCTAATAACTTCTTTATTGTGTTGGCGATCTCTTTCCACTTGATCCTATCCGACGCGAATCTAAAGTTTCCTGAAACCTTTATTCCCACTCTTAATTCAATAAAGCTATCGCGTTTAAAGCTTGTGGTCATAGTTTCCCACGAACTAGAGGTAAAGAACTCCACTATTTATTGCCTATAATCTCTACGAGTACGCATTTTACCGTCTTAAACAAAGTATGTTTATATGTCTAGCCAATGAGAAGCGTTGTATGGAGGGAACACCAACAAGTTCATGCAAACGACTCATTTTAACACAAGGGATTTGACTACCGCCTATCGAACAGTATCAAACGCGACTGCGCGTTAATTCCGGCGAAGTGTTCCTTTAGCATCCTTTTACCTTTCCTATAATTACAGAATAAACATCTCATGTGCCGTAAAAGTATAGGTTCACTCACTTCTCCGCCAGTCTTTGGTTAAACAATGAAGAAACTAATCCCACGCTATCCAACACACCTTAAGATGGACGGAGGGTGACCTTTAGCTCTAGCTAATAAGCAGGTAAACCCCTGGCTTTTTTTACATTGGTAACTTTACCTGTTTGACGGCAATAATTGAAACTAAATTTGGGGCGTAATAAATTACGTCCGGGGTTACGCCATCATTGACATTGTGGATAAAAAGTAATATTTGGTGCTCTAACAAAGAGGCAGTTTCTACACAAAATGTTTAATGTCAAATCAAAACAAGTTGAAAATGCAAGGCATTGTCGCAACGAACTTCCAAATGTAGACTTACTTTAAAACAATTTAAAGAAATTAAAATTATTATGTTGTAATAATTATAAGTATTCAGATAAAATACAAAAATTTATAAACAACAAAAGAGACATTTTAATATATTTTATTTTATTGAATAAATATTTTAAAAGCTATATATGTGTGTGTGTATGTATGTATGTGTGTATGTATGTATGTATGTATGTGTGTTTGTGTGTGTGTGTGTGTAAATAAGGGGGCATCATATTTCGATTCAGTTTTTTCAGAGGATTTTAAATATGTGTCGCACATTAAATTTGGACCTATTTGAAATTTTTGATAAAAATTAATTCCCCGGGGGGGGTCGGGTATCCGTGGTCAGATTTTGTGGGGGGTACCATATTTCGACTCAGCTATGTTAGGGGGTCCAAATATGTATCGCACATTAATTTTGGACCTATTTGAAATTTTGATAAAAATTAATTCCGGGGGGGGGGTCGGGTATCCGTGGTCAGATTTTGTGGGGTACCATATTTCGACTCAGCTATGTTAGGGGAGTCCAAATATGTATCGCACATTAATTTTGGACCTATTTGAAATTTTTTTCCCGACGGAATATCGCGGGGCACGGCGCCCCCGTGGCCCGATTTTAACTGACATCAAAACTTAAGCTCTGGACACCGAGCTGAATCGATTGATGTATCACACATTGATGTCCGACCATTAGAAAGGCCTCGGACGGACGGACAGACGGACGACAAATCGATTTCATAAACGAACGAAGTTCGTTGAAAAAGTTTTAAAAATTGGCTTTCTTATAGTAATGTAATTTTTACCCAACAAGTCATCCATATTTTACGTTCGTCGTGTTTTCGTCTAAACCAAAAATATAAATTCTATCGTCCAAACTAAAAACATCTTTCAAATTTACACTTAAATAATATTGCCCCTGTACTACTTAGAATTCTAACATTTTGGAATATACTACTGGCGACCTCTAGCGATTTATTTCTATACCTTATCTAACCTATCGCATACTACCTTGAAATAAAAACATGGCGGTTTCTTTTTAGTGGAAAATGTTTTATTAAAATAATTTTTAATACAGTTCAATTAAAATTATGGATGTGTGAGTGACATGAGAATTTATATTTGAAGAAAAATTTTATATAAAGAACACCTGTAATTTGCCGTGTAGATAAATGTTTATTTCTACATTAAAGTGGTCTTGGTATGTCTCATTAAATTTAAGCTTTTATCAATATACCATTTCTACCCAAATGTCTTTAGTAATTTTTCCTTATTTAAAAGTCACTTTTATAATAAATATTCCAATTTTTCTGCCCAAAATATAGATGTTTTAATTATGTGAATTGGTAACTAAAAACCTTGTCTTAGAAGCAAAAAATGGTTCTACTCTCGTTTAGTTAATAAATAAATATAGTTAACTACATTTACTAACTGCAATATCTATTCTTACTTAATTTTCTTTCTCATTTAAGATACCCATATGTATTAGGTGTATTTAAATCTGTATAAAATCACCTTTGCCATTTTAAAATTGAAAATGCAACCCATTCATTTCTTACCTAGTACAATTAAGAATTGCTTTTTAAAACTAACTTCTAATCATACCGTATGCAAAATATACATATTACGTAGTACCTCTATTAACTTATAAATTAAACGATTTTAATTGTACATTTGAAGAATTACAGCATATAAAAGACCTGCAATCTATTTCTTTACTGTTAATGATTAACAACTGTTATACCTGTCATATTACATTTAATTATGTAAATATACTTTGTCTTCGCGATCTTTAATGAATGAAATTTTTTCTTGTGTTGTTTCTTCCCTATATAAACATAGCTTACCATAGAACTTTCATATCGTTCACTTTTACATAAAATCATTTTATACTCTGAACCTTGAAGCGCTTCAAACCTTGTCATGTCATAAATAGCTTATTCACTTCTAAAAGATATATTCCTCAATTCCTGGTTACAAGAATTTGTTATTAGTCCCAATCCTCAAATAATCTCACACGTTTTAAATTTCCATTTTTTATCTTGTTACTATTCGACAACCCACTACATTCATTAGTTTTGGTTAACATCTTTCGTCTGAATAACTCAGCGACCCTTTAGGACTTGTATTAGCTGATGTCGCATTGTGCTTTACCCTTTGGATTTCCTATAGGATCGCAACCCATGTCTCGGTAGTAAAAAATCGATTTTCACCGTTGCAAGTACAAAAAATTTCTATCCGATGTTTTCTTTCGCACATATTTCAATCAATTGTTACAAATTCCGCTACCAATCGTTTTGTCATAAGGACCTTAATGCATTTTTTTTTGTTTTTCCTGAACATGTAGATGAATGCCTTTGTATTTTTAATATTATTTGTCATGCTGGTGGTGTAATCAAAATTATCCTACTTTTAACTTCGATCAACTATATATTGTACAATTATTTTAGTATGTGAGCGGTAGTTCTTTGTTTTTGAAATTACTGCGTGTGCATATTTAAGTTGGTAGTGTTACCTTTATTTGATTTTATTATTGCAGAGGATGCGATTGGTAGAAAGATGATCTATTAGGGCCTCGTGGGGCCTAATTGTTTTTAAGTATCGACGTTTTGGTATAGAACTTATGTTATCATTAACGTTGTAGATCAATCTATTTTAATAAGAGCATTCTCTACTCTTTACCCTTTCTCTCAGCTGCTTATCCTATAACTTTATTTTTTTCTTATCCATTTATATCTGTTTTCAACCTTATTTTTTTTGCTCTGCTGGGTCTATCTTGGTCTCGAGACGACCGTCCATCACAAATGAGCGGTGTTCTATCGCTATTGCTCAATGCGAGCCTTTTCTCTACTCTCTTCTACCTGGTTGCTATAAAACTCCAAATATCCCATCTCCCTCTTTTACCTTTTCTCTATCTCTTTTTTTTATGAGTAACAATACATTATCCTTTTGGACAACTCTATAAACAAAGATAGTTATGTTATGCGATATACGTATATGTAATTCAGTAATTAATCAAATACATATTACCTTTAAATACTAAATACAAGTTATGATATTGACAAATATTCAAATAGTAATTTTATTAATATATTACATCACACAGGAACAAAACATACATAAATGAACACAAGTTAAGCGAAATGTGGCGCTCCAAAGGGCGTGACCTCATTTTTTTGGCGATCTCTTTGCACTTGGTCCAAACCGAAGCGAATCTAAAGTTTCCTGAAATGAAGTTGCAATATATTCTTTTATTTGATCAAGTCATTGCTTTGGAGAGCGTCCGCGACGCCAAATCTTCTTTATTTTTTTAACCACAAGTTTTTCTAGATTATCGTATTTCGGTCAAGTGACAATCCAAAGAACTTAAGGATTCTTAACTTTGCTACTATTGCCAATCTACCTTCAATATTCGATCCTTCCAATATCGATGACTTTGTTTTTTGGGTTGCTCACGAAATCTCAAAGAACTTTCTGCAACACGACAACCCAAAGACATCGCGTTTGGCTATGTTGTGGCGTATTTATTTCCACGTAACCTACTGATTATTGAAAATTGTAAAAACAACGAAGTGCTTCAATTATTTTGATGAAAATGATTCAAGTGTTTAATTTTCCTGATTTGGAACATATTATCTTGTTTATTATGTGTAAGGGCTTAGGTTGTTTGTGAAGTGATTCCTTGGTTATTAATTTAGACAGTTAATGGCTTAATGGCCATAGTTTTGTTATGTGTACGGTCAACATTTAGCATTCCATTGAGTAACACTTTGATTTTTAGTACATCTAATTACGTAGAATTTTTTTTGTTGGACGCTCGAGTATAAACATTTATTTGCGAAATTGTCTTTGTGTTTTGTCGTATAATGAACGGACTATGTATTACCTCAATTTTAATTTTATGTGGATTTGAAAATCATATTAAAGTCAGACAAGGAATGACAAATCGATTATTATGCACGTGCGCAATAACAATTAAATGAACTTATCAAGCGCAAAACTCGTCCGCGCCTGCAGGAATACGCGTTCCTATATGAATGTATATGTCCTTACTTGCACGCTTGCGAATGCTTCTTATGTTGCATATAGTTTACTTCCACGAAATATACGTATGTTTCTTTTCTACATTAAGGGATATGTTACCGTATTTTTATTTTCGGTTAAAAAATTCTATTAATATACGTTTTGAGATGGTGAGCTAATTGTGTTATAATTTAGAACTATCTGCTTTCACTGAAATGCGGATGCTGAAATTAAATAACCTGTTTTTGACAAAGTCGCTAGTTATAAATGTCTGCTTAAACATGACTATTGATTTAACTTTTTTTAAGCAATTAATGAATGCAGTAATTCTACCATATTAATTAGTTTTCAGAGTTGTAAAATTTTGTAAACGAAATGCGTACGTTGTGACAAGAATTAATTCTCGTAAGAGGCTTTTATCGCGTTAGTTTTTTTTAAGTTAACAGTATCTGTTTCATCTTTAAAATAGCATAAAAAAAGAATGTTATTTTCTCAGCATATTGTTTTTAGTTTTGAGACTTCTGCCTAATGTCCATAAAAATTTTATTGAGAACTAAGAAGTTATTAAAAGTTATTATTTCCAAATTATTGTTTTTTTGATCTTTGAATTATTTATTATATAGAAATTTAGGAAACATCACACTCAACTTGGCGATTGGACGTTCTATCAAGAGCGCGCGCGAAATCAATAAAACTACAACCCGACAGTAGAGAAATAAAAAATAAAGAAACAAACAAGAATCAAGACATAAAGAACGTACAAATATTATGTTTATTCACATACGATGACTTACCTAATATATTTACTAACACTACAGTACATGTGGCAAGCTGGCAGATGTTTAATATAAGAAAGGGAAGAAAAGTATGTATAATAGTACCGCCACCAAATATCTTCACAACTATAATATCGGAGGGATACCGTTAGTTCGGTTACCCATCCTTATAAATCAAAAGTGTTCAAAGCATACCCTTATATAAGGTATCCTAATAGATACTAATATCAGTAAGTCAACCATAACGTAAGCTAGTAAAGCAATCAATGAATACAAATTGATACTCTTCCGCTCCTTACATAACGCAAATAAATAAACCGTAACGTAAGCTAGCAAAAGAGTCGTTTATAAAGATTGGTACTCTTGTAATATTTACCATAAACATGTTGTTCAAGATCTAGGTGACTTAACCGACATACCACGGTAGCCAGCCAAACATGTGCAACAAAATATGAATTTCCAGAGAAAGGACAGATGAGCATGGTCCAGAGGATCATACGTCATCTGGAACCCACGACTCGGATATGGGTAACTGATATACCCAAAATACGAAATGCGGAAACTGGAAGCCGGGGAGTCACGCAGAAAATTAAAGGAAGTTTTTCATTACACAAGAATGTTTATAGCTACCCACTAGAAATTATGCTACTCGTTATAAATGAATACAACAAAACAGGACAACTTGCAGTCAAAAAGTAAAATCGTTCTATCCACGACGTACAATACTGGTTTCTTTTTAAAAATGGTCACGGAAACCCCCTTATACAATGTTTATACAAAAGAAAAATCAGGTGTTCCACGAATGTATAATAAAATTCGCTGTATATCAGGATTTTCGGAAAACCCATTACAGTAAATTAAAATAAAATGCAAGCATAAATCAAGATAACACACGGCTTTATCTAATTGCGAATTAAACGAACTCATTTAACTATAATAAATATTGAATGTTAAATGTATTAGAAGGTCGTATAATTTATTAATATTCCCAGCCGTGAAACCGAATATTGACGAAAACTGGATATTTAAGAATAATGTAGAGAAGTCATAACGTAGGGAAATGAACGTAACAAATGTCTTAGCAAGGTGATGATTCAACGAATAGTAACAATGTTCCAGAGAAATTACATTCTGGTTGACATTACGTAACGAAGTGTTCCGAAGAAAATCGCAAACAAAAAAAGTGTTATTGAACCATCAAGCTTGTCAATTTTGCATTGTTCACAATACAATGAGTTAACTCAAGATAGCATGAACAATTCTAGGGATTCAACAAAAACGAGTTGACTGAAAGCTGAAACAACCTGATCGAATCGTCACTTCGGTGATTAGGCTCTTTCAGAGGTAGAAAGTGATGGTGATTTCCGTTAGATAACAAACCTTAGTGAAGAAGTTCGTTGTACACAAGAAGTATCGCTAAGAAGCAAAACATACAGTGTTGGAGTAAGCTAAATCCATATATCACCGAAAAGGAATAGTATTATTTTATACCTAGTAGAAAAAGCTTAACATTCACGGACGACGTGAAGATTGAGACGAGCAACACGGAGTTCGGATATGTTGCTTTTCTTACATGATATATATATATATATATATATATATATATTGTTAAAATTATAGGGTAGTTTAGGGGTAGGTTAAGTCACGGGGGTCGTAGAATAAATAAAAGAAACTTCCAGTTAACAAAAGCACATAATTACAGATATTATAAGAGTAAATAGGTCACTATACATATTGTTAGTTGAAAGCACACTGTATATAAAAGTACATGAAATTAAACGCATAAGAAATAGAAATATCCAAGAAGAGTTACAAGTTAAGATAAGATTAGAAAACGTAACAAAATGCATCAAAATTAAATCAACAGAAAACCTATATAAATTGGCTTGATAAATATTTAACAAGTGCGTTAAATATATCATCGTATACGCAGGCTAAAACTAGGCATTATTTGAATAAATCGCACATGACATAAAGTATTACATTTGTTCAAAAATCCAATTTAACTAGGAAATAAACAAACACCAAATTTATTTCGGTTTAGATTAGAATAAGCAATAAACAATGAATACGTGACTTAATAAACGGAAATTCGTAAGATTTCTCAATTAAATATTATGGTATATAAATGAATACGTGACAACTCAAGCATTCATCCGAATATTTGAACTATACAATTGGTAAAATTCCCGGAGTATACAAAGATAAAAGCGACAGGTGTTGTCCCAACACGTGAATAAACGAATGGAAAACAAGAGAAGTACGGCCTTTAAATACGATAACAATTGAGCGACGAGTTTAGTATACATTTTAAACTGGGCTACAACGATACTCTGAAGTACTAAATTATTTACGTAACCAGTGATACGAAAGTAAATTAAAATCATTTTTAAAAGTGTACAAGTTGTGCAAGTGTGAGTCGATCTATTATAGACGTAAGTAAATAACGACTTAGTAAAAATACAATTTCTAACAAATAAAACAGGGCTCTGGTTAATCACCTCCTGTTAATTACTCTGGTTAATTACTTTGGGTAATTACTGACATGGTGAATGTTCTATTACTGTCTTGTTAATTACAGACATGGAAAATCTTTTATTTACTGATATTCAAATTGAATCTTAAATTGGATTAACTTATGGGATTTTAATAACGATTTGGATAGCATTTTGGCTTTGATGTCGACTTCCAAATTCGACTCTAAATATCAGACTGGGCATGAAAACTTTTTGGGGATGCCGAGCAACTACTGAACCATTCCAGGTTGTAACCTTCCGGTCGACACTTCTGTGTCAGCATTCTATTTATATAATATTTTTAAATTCAATTGCCTGCTGATATCATTGTCCTGCTATCTATACCGTTGTTACCTTTGCGCTTCATTTATGTTAACCTTCATAATTACAAGTTATTGCCGTATACTCAAATTTACGTTACTTATCTGCATTGGAAATTACAAATATGATAATAAGCTGTACTTTGCTGTTGTCCTTGTGGATAAGAGGCATTCTTATTTCGATCGTTGTTGGTGAAAGTTGGATTCTGCCGATATAAACGTATTGATTACGGATTTAGGTAGAACCGACAAATAATTATTGAGTTTGACAATTTTGGTTTTATGGTTCTAGAATACCTTTTGCAAGCTTCGATTTTCAGTTGTAGTGGATTTAAATTCATCATCATCGTTCATAATTGGTATGAATTAAAATAGATTAAATTTTATTATTTTAATTTTTCTAGGTGAAGATGTTCGTTATTGAAATCTAAATATTGTAACGACCTGTTATCTCTAAATCAGTTAGTGCACATTTAATTGACCCACTTACGTGGTAATTAATATCTCAATTTTTGTTTGCAACTTGATTTCTAATATTAAATTTTAGGGTCCTCCTTCTTCTTCTTCTTTTTCCTCCCTACGCCTTCTCATTGTGCGTTATACGTATGCTCTTCATTCTGTTTATGCTCCTGTCTCCTTTATCTCAAGAACGTTGTCGCACCATCAACTTTATTATTTATTGGCGTTGCCGACCAGCTGTCGTTACTCTGGGTTACCATTCCAGCAGCCTAGGACTTCGACGACCTTTGATGTGAGATAATTACGTACAGAAGCTAATCATTGAGTAAGATCATTCCATGTATTTATTGTTCGTTGTTAGTGTTTGTGCTTATTTGGTGCCATTGTGGTTTTATTATTTTCCTTTACTAGTATTTAATATTAATAATTTGAGCTATTGCTGTTCATAAGAAGTACATCTACTTCATTCCAAAATTCTGTAATACTGATATACAAAATTTAATATTTAAAAATCAACATTTAGTGTATTTTTAGGCACCCTCTTTACTGCCTAGGGTGATTAATTAAGATAATTGTGAAATATTTCAACAGTACGTTAAGGTATCTAATATTTACACTATTGTTAGAGATTGCTCCCACGAGGTGCTTATTTGAAATTAAGGTTAGAACACCTAGCACTTAATTTATGGTGCATTTTACGTACTTCTACATGCTTTCTTGGCCAAGGGTATATGAGTACGTGAGTAATAAATAACTTTAAAGTGAATGAGAAATTAAAAGTTCTTCTTCCCTGATATGCACTCGTGCGGGATTCCTTACGGTAATATTTACTAATTTTGTATTTTCTATTCTTGTGTTAATCATAATTGATGTAATATTGAAATTCAACTGGTATTTGGAATTTTTGTTATTAATTGTTTTTGTGTTCCGATGCGATATTAAAGATAGTTATTTTGTGAAGTTGCGTGTTTTATATTTATGATCTGGAAGGGGGTTCCTTCGAAGTCTGTTGGAACTAGGACTTTAGGTTTCATACGCTCCTTAATTGTTATCAGTTCCTGGCGCCTTGGCATTTCCTGTCCAGGCTCTGATTCAATACTAACCCTTATTAATATAATCTGTGCAGTACATTTTCTGATCTACCCTGAATTAGAGTCTCACCCTGACTAAGCCGGAGCAAAAGTTGTCACCACCCCCAACCCAAAAGCCGCTACCTAAGCACTTTTCTAGTGGCCGTCAACTTGACTTAAATTTTCCGTGACAAGGTTAGTGATATTAATAATAATTTATTACTGAAAACTGTTTAATTCAATATTTTGCATATATGTAAGAGCCAACAAAACAGTGGTTTCATTGATCAATTTATGAAAGGCAATAGGCATTTTGAAACGTTTCAAAAGACCACTAAATCTAAACAAAAAGGCTAATTTTGCTGGTTTCAATTTCTTAAATCTGGTATATGTAAATATTCTGAAAAGGGAAGATTTTAAAAGTTGTAAATATTTAATCATTATATTGTGTATTGTAGAATTGCTTGATTTAATATATATATATATATATATATATATATATATATATATATATATATATATATATATATATTATACTGTCAAGAAGGGGTGGGCTTATAAAATGTTTAAATAGGGCTTCGAAACGACTTTGCTAGAATGGGGTATATTTGGTTTTGTTTGAGTATTTTCTTTCAGGTATTTTTGGTTTATAAATTAACAACAACTATTCCACGTTTATAAATTTATAAAGCTTTTGAAACTGCATTGCATTCAACAACATATACCGGCCATAGACCAGGCTAAGCTAGTTATAAGTTTGCATTGTATACGTATTTTAATTGTTATGGTTGCACGTATATGAAATTTAATTTGAGTTAGCGTTTTCAGAATCTTTTGAATGTAAAACAAATATCAAAATTGTGTGGTATACTGTACGCTTTTAAAATTTTAAGGAGTTAAGTGATACTCCCGTAAAATTTGTAAATCAATTTCAGTTTGAATATGTTTTAACAATTAAAGATTGGTTATGTAATGACAGGACGTTTACCGAATAAGACATAAATGTCTGTTGCGTACAATTTAAAAGCTGAACCATCAAAGTTTGTTAGCTATTTTCAATATTGTAAAAGTTCAATTACATAAATCACTGGATTACAAACCATCTAGAAAATGAATGTATCTAGAAAACAACTGTATTATTAATCAATTATTAATAATTATAAATTACATAGTGTGCGTAGAGATAGTTGTTATGGCAACGGAAACAAAAGAAGACGGATTTTTTTTATTTTATAAGGGACTTCAAATTTATATTACTGAAAAATAGACGTGTTTTGTACTGTTATGAGTTTTATTACATTTAAAAGTTACGAGAAAGTTTTGAAAGTCAAGTTGTACCTGGAGATAGCAAATAGTAGCAGTTATACGGCGAATAAAAGTTAATTAAAAGAGGGAGTGCTGGTCTGTGCCGTTATTGTTTGAAGACGAAAGCATAGTAGAATTAGAGTTATCTGAGTATTTGTATAACATAAAATTGGTAGAAATATTAGTAGTTTTATAGTCTGGAGATTACCAGTTGCTCGAGTTACTTATTATTTACAGGAGGTGCCTGCAGCTGGTCACTTGGCTTCAGGACGGCTGGAAGGCGGCGCTTGTATCTGGATTCCAGGTATTAGTATTTAATATCTACGCAGTGCTTTAATCAAATTTATAAAAGTGGAACTAGTGTTTGGGAATAATTTTGGCTTTTAAAATTATTTGACATATTTATGAAAAAATCCTTGAATATTTGTTTGGGTGTCTAGTTGAGAGGTGTTTGCTTAGGACGGACCCACCCTAGGTAGATTCCGCCACGTGTTTGACGGCCCTGTAAAATATTTAAGTGCAGCAGCCGTGTAAAATATTTAAAGATAAATTGTGTGGCATAACTCAACAAGGCTCTAAAATAAGACAAGGAGTGACAGATAGATATATTACGCCTATCACTAATAAGGTAGGATCACAGTATATATAACAGATGGCGCTAACAACGTGAGGCAGAGTAGATTTGTTAGTTGTACGTTGCATATATTCTATTTAAAAGTGAAAATTAATATTTGATTGACGTTTCATATATATTTATTTGACAGTTGTTGAAGGTTTTGAATTTATTGTAGTAGGCTAAGACGTAATTTGATATTCACACTTTGGTCAATTTTAGCGGCGGTAAAACATTAGGTGGGGCTCGAATAGGTAAATAACTTCGCAACAAAATATTTGTTCGCCTAAAGGTGGGGCTCGATAGGGCTGATTCAGATTTGCAGAGGTTGTGTAGCTTAGTGGGGCACATCATTGAAGTTTATTTTGAAAATTAAAGGGACATGTCTGATGAGGAGAGAATCACGAGGTCAGGGAAAGTTTATGGAGTTGAGACTGGTGTGAGAGGGCAACCGGTGGTTAAGACTGTAGCAGCAGGGGATGCTAGGGATGAAGCTGGAGGATATGTGGAGCCGGAGGTGATTATTGTGAATTCAGGGATACATCGGGAGAAAATGAAATTGATAAGGGAAAAGAGAATATGCAGATCCAAGATGTGATGATGGTTTTGTTGGAATTAAAAGGGTCGTTAACTAAGTCGCATGAAGAATTGAGAGGATCATTGTTGGCCGAGGTTAGAAATTCACAAGCGGAAGTTAAGGAAAAATTTGATATGATGGAAATGAAAATTGAAGGAATTAATGTATCAATACAGAGCAGTTTGTGTTCATTTAAGGATGAAGTTCTGAAGGACGTAGAGGATAGAGTCCAGGTTGTAGAAGGAAGGTAACAACAGGTTTAAATGAATTAAGGGAAGAGCTGTACATGGTCGAAGTTAGACAGACAGAAAAATTGCAGAATTTAGGTGAAATAGTTCGGATTCAGACGGAGGACAATATTAACTCTAAAAACGAAATTATAGGCAAATTGCGGGCGAGTCAGGAGGTGGCAGAGAAGCTGAGAAGGATACGACGGTTCTGGGGAATACGGTAAATGGATTGTCTGGTCTTGAAGGAATGTTAGACAGATGAGAGAACAGTTGGTTGAATTGGAAAGGGAAGAGTTGTTTGTGATGCAGGATACCAGTATAGGCTAGGGAAAGAGACCTTGCCGAGGTTTGAAGGCAGAAAGAATGAGCAGCCGATGGTCTATCTTAGCAAGTTGGACGAGATGGTAGAGAGTGAGCCTGAGAGGGTGAAGATGCAGATGGTGAGCGTGACATTGGGGGGTTGTGCAGAGAAATGGCACTGTATCGTGAGGAGGCAATATATTTCGTACGAGGAATTTCGAAGGCTATTCATAGAACAATATTGGGGAAACACGCATCAGGCTAATATTCGAACGGATTTAAACACCGGGAACTATAGGTCATACCAGGGATCGAGAGAAAATTATGTGATTGAAAAGTATAACCAGGCGCAGCACCTGATTCCTAAATTAAGAGAAGATGAAATTATATTATTGTTGTCAAGGCATATGGAGGCGGAAATAACTAGGGCCGTAGCGATACAAAACGTTCGGACTTTAAGAGACTTTTTGGAAATGATGCGAAATTATGACGTAGCTAAGACGTTTGAAACGAATACCAAAGAAAATAGTGATAATAGGAATTGGGATAGGAATAGCACAAACTACCAGAGGACTGGGGTGCAAGGATACAATTATAGGGAGAATGGACAGGACAATTACAGAAACCAATATCAGGGAAATCAAAGGAGAACGAATAATAATTGGGAACAACGTTTTAATAGAGACAATAATTATAGGGGGAACAATGACTGGAACAGGACTGATAGGAATGACAGAGGTTTTGGACAGCAAAGAACGAGTTTTGGGCAGAGATGGCAGAGAGAAAGCGAGCAGAGATCAACGGATCAGGGGGAAATACCGACAGGGATTAGAGACCGAGAACGGGAGACAGATAGAAACTTGACGATCCAACACGTAACAACAAGAGACACGCGACAGAGATCGGAGGATAGGATAGAGAAAGTGGAGGTCCACGATGAACCCACGGTACAAAAAAAAACGTCGATTTATTAGTGTTAGGAAAATCAGATTTAGGGACACAGCATAGTATTAGTTTAGTAGATAAGTTGTTAGATAATAAGTTTGAAAGAAGGCGGAGTTACCATTTATTCATATTAGTTTAGGGATTCTGTTTACACGGCATTGATAGATACAGGGTCGCAGTTATCGCTGGTGAGAGAGGAAATAGTTTTGAAACATGCAGAATTATTCAAAGGGAAAATTTGTAGGGTTGAGAGTATTAATTTATGGTCTGCGATTAAGAGGAAGTTAACTACGATAGACAAAGTTGTACGAGTATCGATTGTATTAGGAAGTACCAGACTAGGTGAAGTAGAGTTTTGGATAGCAAGAGGATTATATTTAGATTTTATGGTAGGGATAGATGTAATTGAGGAATTTGGACTGGTTATAGATGGTAAAGCACGAATCGTAAAGGTATTAAATTTAGAGAAGAAATGGGTGGTGCCTAAGGATAATTGGGATACTAGGGATGAGATAAATACAGATAGTATAGGATCAGGAAAGACTAAGAATAGAATTTATGATGGAATTGATGAGTTACGGTTATGTAATATATTTGAGAAGGTATTTGATGAGGAACAGATAGGATTAATAGGGGTGGATATGAAGGAAATGTTATATGAGGTGTTTAATAGACATGCAGGAGTTTTTAGTAATGAGCCTAGGTTTGCGAAGGAGTATACGCATAAGTTAGAGGTCACAGACGAGGAAGTTTTCGTACTAGGGTATATCCAATACCATTTGCATTAAGGGTCGAGTGAAAAATGAGATTAAAAGATGTTAAAAGAGGAATTATTGAATCAGCGAGAACACCCTATATCAATCCGGTAGTGGTTGTGCCTAAATCTGATAATTTAGAATTAAGAATATGTTTAGATGCTAGGAGATTGAATGCGATTACTAAACCACAATTTGAACAACCAAAATCACTAGATAATTTGTTATACAAGGTAAGCGAGATGAAAATTTTAGCAAACTGGACTTAAAGAATTCTTTTGGCTAATTCCTTTGCATGAGGAAAGTCGGAAGTATACTGGATTTAGCATTGAAGGGAGATTTATCAGTACAGAGTTGTTCCATTTGGTCTTTCAACGTCATCCGCTGCATTAGTTCGAGCCATGCAGAAGTTATTAGATGAGTACGAAGACTTCTGTACGCACTATGTCGATGATATGTTGATTTTTCTAAGAACGAGTTAGAACATTTAGAACATTTAAGAAAAGTGATCCGAAGGTTAGACGAGGGAGGTTTGAGGTTGAATTCGAAGAAGTGTGAGTTTTTAAGGACCAGGTAAAGTATTTGGGGTTTGTCGTTGGCAGCGAAGGAATTAGAATTTGTGAAAAACGCTTGGACGAGTTGAAGAATTTGAAACAGCCAAGAAATTTGAAAGGTTTAAGAGGATTTTAGGTGTATTAAATTATTATCGTCGATTCATACCAAAATATTCGGAGTTGTGCATTCCATTGTTGGAGTTGTTAAAAAGAACGAAAGGTGGAAATGGAACGAGCAAAGGGAGCAGGCATTTCGGGAGTTGAAGGGGTATTTTATAGGAACTGTCATTAAAATATCCCAATTTTACGGATCCATTTATTTTAAGGACAGACGCTTCGAGTTTTGCAATAGGGGCTGAGTTGGTGCAGGTTCAAGAAGGAGAGAAGTGCCAATTTGTTTTATTTCGAGGGCTCTGAAAGACTGCGAGACTAGGTATTCGACAGCGGAAAAGAGATGCTGGCAATCGTATATGCTGTGAAGAAGTTAAGATTTTATTTATTTGGTAATAAATTTCTGGTTGAATCGGATAACACAGTGGTCACGTTTCTGAAGAAGAAAGAGTTTTTGAACAGTCGATTGTATAGATGGGCGTTAGTATTGCAGGAATATGATTTTGAGATTAGACATAAACCTGGTAAAGAAAATGTTACGGCTGATTTCTTTAGTAGGAAGGATGAAGGGTTGCTAACGGATAGTAGGAATGGATTTTTGATTGCATTGCAAGTGTTTGAAGATCTGGGAAGATGGTCGAATGCCAGATTTCATCGGATGCAAGCACACGAAGAAATAAGGGTGATCAGAGAAAATTATTCAGAGAGAATTTAGAACAAGACAGAGGTTTTATATGGTCGAGGGAGTTTTGGTGAAAAGGTTATGGGATGATGAATTATTAGTGTTAACGACACAGGTAGCCGTTGAGCTGATCCAGGAAATTCATACTACGTTTGGTCATATAGGGATTCGTAAGACGTTCTTGATATTTAGGAAGCTTTCTATGCACGAAACGATAGAAAATTGGTGAAAAATTGCATAAATCTGTGTGAGACGTGTTTGTTAGGAAAGGATAAGAATGTGGTGTTGCAGAATCAAGTTAGATGTATAAGAGCGGAAGGTCCATTAGATATTGTGGCAATGGATTACTTGAGTAATTTGATACCGAGTAGGAACGGATATCAGCATATTTTAGTTGTAGTTGATATTTTTACAAAGTTTGTGCAGCTTTATCCAGCGAGGAGATGTAATTCTAGGCATGTATTGAGTTCTGTAAGAAAGTTTGTAGAACGAATAGGTAAGATGAATAGGGTATTGTTGGACAATGCAACGTATTTTCGTAATCGAAGGGTTGAAAGTAAATTAAGGAAGGATGGAATAAAGATGACATTCTGTAGTATCAGACATCCTCAAGGAAATCCGTGTGAAAGATATATTCGAGAAGTAATAAAGTTTTTGAGGTTAATAACGCAGGAACAACATGATCGGTGGGTAAGGTATTTACCGCAAATAGAAGAATATATTAATTTTGTACCAAGTTCAGTGACAGGAATGTGTCCTGTGACATTGATGAAGAAGGTGATTCCAGCAAGACCGTGGAGAGCTGAACAAAAGTGGAGGATATAACGGAGTTGTTGCATAAAGCCAAACAACAAGTCGAAACGATACAAAGAAGGAGTTGGAGAAACGTAACAAGAAAATCAAGAAGCAAGTGGTTTTTCAGTTGGGGATCTTGTTATTGTTAAAAGATTGAGAATGTCAAATTGGGAAAGAAATATTTGTGCCAAGTTGTTATTTCCATACGAAGGTCCTTATCGAGTGAGAAGAATTTTTGCAGAAGGAATACTTACGAATTGGAGAATGACAGGGGTGAATGTCGGGGACGTTTTCATATAGAAAATTTGTATCCATATTTCCATGTGGAAAGTAAAGTATCGCAAGAATAAAATTAACACTGTAAATAATACTAACGAGCTTAAAACTATACAGAACATACAGAAACTAACACTTAATCCTCATACATAAAGAAAAAAAACTATAGTGATTTTAACTAAAATTTAAAATTTCTCAACCATTAAAAGAATTACTTATATCCAGGAAGTAAATTTTCATTTTATTTAAAATCAGTGGGGCCTTATATACTGTCAAGAAGGGGTGGGCTTATAAAATGTTTAAATAGGGCTTCGAAACGACTTTGCTAGAATGGGGTATATTTGGTTTTGTTTGAGTATTTTCTTTCAGGTATTTTTGGTTTATAAATTAACAACAACTATTCCACGTTTATAAATTTATAAAGCTTTTGAAACTGCATTGCATTCAACAACATATACCGGCCATAGACCAGGCTAAGCTAGTTATAAGTTTGCATTGTATACGTATTTTAATTGTTATGGTTGCACGTATATGAAATTTAATTTGGAGTTAGCGTTTTCAGAATCTTTTGAATGTAAAAACAAATATCAAAATTGTGTGGTATACTGTACGCTTTTAAAATTTTAAGGAGTTAAGTGATACTCCCGTAAAATTTGTAAATCAATTTCAGTTTGAATATGTTTTAACAATTAAAGATTGGTTATGTAATGACAGGACGTTTACCGAATAAGACATAAATGTCTGTTGCGTACAATTTAAAAGCTGAACCATCAAAGTTTGTTAGCTATTTTCAATATTGTAAAAAGTTCAATTACATAAATCACTGGATTACAAACCATCTAGAAAATGAATGTATCTAGAGAATACAACTGTATTATTAATCAATTATTAATAATTATAAATTACATAGTGTGCGTAGAGATAGTTGTTATGGCAACGGAAACAAAAGAAGACGGATTTTTATTTTATAAGGGACTTCAAATTTATATTACTGAAAAATAGACGTGTTTTTGTACTGTTATGAGTTTTATTACATTTAAAAAGTTACGAGAAAGTTTTGAAAGTCAAGTTGTACCTGGAGATAGCAAATAGTAGCAGTTTTACGGCGAATAAAAGTTAATTAAAAGAGGAGTGCTGGTCTGTACCGTTATTGTTTGAAGACGAAAGCATAGTGGAATTGGAGTTATCTGAGTATTTGTATAACATAAAATTGGTAGAAATATTAGTAGTTTTATAGTCTGGAGATTACCAGTTGCTCGAGTTACTTATTATTTACAGGAGGTGCCTGCAGCTGGTCACTTGGCTTCAGGACGGCTGGAAGGCGGCGCTTGTATCTGGATTCCAGGTATTAGTATTTAATATCTACGCAGTGCTTTAATCAAATTTATAAAAGTGGAACTAGTGTTTGGGAATACTTTTGGCTTTTAAAATTATTTGACATATTTATGAAAAAATCCTTGAATATTTGTTTGCGTGTCTAGTTGAGAGGTGTTTGCTTAGGACGGACCCACCTAGGTAGATTCCGCCACGTGTTTGACGGCCCTGTAAAATATTTAAGTGCAGCAGCCGTGTAAAATATTTAAAGATAAATTGTGTGGCATAACTCAACAAGGCTCTAAAATAAGACAAGGAGTGACAGATAGATATATTACGCCTATCACTAATAAGGTAGGATCACAGTATATATAACAATATATATATATATATATATATATATATATATAAAATATAAGCTTCACTCTTAGTTAATGGACTGGTCTAATATTTTATGTTTTATAAATTATTTTTATTGATGAAAAATTGGGATGATGTAGTCCAAATCAAAATGCAATATTGTATTTAGCACAACATTTAATTAAGACCTTACGTTTCGGCAAAGGTTTTTGCCTTTTTCAAAGGTATTAAAAGTTGTTAATGCAGAAATACATATATATAGGTAAACACCACCATAATTGAAATGGCGAGGTCACAAATTAAAATAACAAAATGGAGCACTCTCTAGGGTGTAAAAATCATTCTAGTAGAAGATTGTCATTATTACATATTATGGTGGTGTTTACCTATATATATGTATTTCTGCATTAACAACTTTTAATACCTTTGAAAAGGCAAAAACCTTTGCCGAAACGTAAGGTCTTAATTAAATGTTGTGCTAAATACAATATTGCATTTTGATTTGGACTACATCATCCCAATTTTCATCAATAAAATATTTATAACATATATATATATATATATATTTATATATATATATATGATAAATATATAACTGACTTTTATAAGCCCAAATGATCATTTCAAATCGAGCTAGTAATTGAAAGATAAAAATATAAGGTCTTGGACAGGACTTGAACCTGTATCTTGGTTTTGCCGGAACCATGCGTTTACCAATTACGCCACCGAGACCGATGACACAATTGGGAAATTGGTAGCGTAATTGGTAAACGCATGGTTCCGGCAAAACCAAGATACAGGTTCAAGTCCTGTCCAAGACCTTATATTTTCCATCTTTCAATTACTAGCTCGATTTGAAATGATCATTTGGGCTTTGCATAAAAGTCTAAGTTATTATTTCATCTTATTCACTATAATACGATAGTATTTATCAACTTACCTTATGTAATTAACTACCTAATATATATATATATATATATATATATATATATATATATATATATATATACTATTTTTTCCCAAATCTTAAATAACGACAGAAATTAAAACAATTATTTAATTTTAAAACGAATGAATAATTTTAGTTCTAAATAAATGGTGCCGGGAATACTTTGCGAAATTTGTTGCATAACTGTGGAAATGTATCAAGATATTTTATGTCAAACTTGACGCTGTCATTTTTCAATTTTTGGTGCGCGCAAGTAATTTCCTTAAAGCATAGAAATAAACATTTACTTAGTTATTTTTCGTTGCTTGGCAACGACTAGACATAAGGAAATCTAAACCATTTCTTCAAGAAATTTAATCAGAAGTGTCAACATTTCTGAACGATTTGAGGAAAAGTATACCCAAATAAAATTAATAGTAAGTATGGTATGGTTTTCGACGCGGTGTCATTCTTCCCTCAAAATAGGGAAAGAAATGCAGTTACAATAAATGGAGTAGACCACCAAACCATTCTAACAGATTTTTTCTTCCCTAACTTGTATAAGGTGCAATACACAAACTTTTGTTTCAACAAGGCGGTAAACATGTCATATAACTAGTGAACGATCGATTTGGTAAATTGTAACTTAAGCGATGACATCACTTTAAAGGCATAGTATGACCGCTACGATGTTTCTTAGGGTTCAGGGCAATATTTAGTTGCCAAAGCACGCATTAGCGATGAATCGGAAACCACCATCACAGGCAAAGTTGCTAATATGCAGTCCAATTCAAACGAAAATGTCCTTGAAAATAAACCACCCCGCACAGGAACTGCGTAAGTCATTTGAATAACAATTTTTGAAAATTACATTTATGACAGTATAAATATGCAAAACGAAAATAATCGTAAAAATAAACACGACAGAATCAACACAGTTAATCCCTTCTAGTTTCAGTTTAAATATAATAAAAACAATTGAACCAAAAAATAATTTAAAGAGCTAAATACGTTTTTGATCACTAAGTGCTTAACATTAGTAGCAGTATCATTTAAAGACTATTAAAATCAAGATTTTATTCAGGGTTAAATGATGTTTTGAATACCTGAGGATATCCTTTTCGTCAAGCAAACTGGTGATTAAAACAAGACAAAAGTGAAATGTAACCTTGATAATATAAACTAGTTAATTTATACCATTTTTAAAACTGCTTAGGCATAGCCAACCCAATTTTTACATACTTGCCGATTGTCACACCAATCGAGAGCAACCATTAAAATACGTATTTAGCTTTTAAATATTTATAGTTAGGGCGTATTTAGTATATGTACACTAAAACTAAACGAGAATAACGGTGTAAGGAGAATAACCAAAGATGTTCGTGCAACATTAATTAATGGTCTGTTGAGAAGATCCACTTTAGCCTACATGGCTATGAAAGTAATATATTTATAAAGGTCCTCCCGGACAATCAGTTACGTGCCCAATTTTGTCCCAAAAATCTAGTCGGTAATCCATACAGAAACTAAAGTCTAAATCATGAAAGAATGAATTCACGTCATAGGTTGCTGAATTAAAAAACGACATACTTGTAAAGAATCTATCGGAATATACTTAATGTATAAGATTTGAAATTATGTCGTTTTTAATTCAGCAACCTGAATTCATTCTTTCATGATTTACACTATATGTAAAGTACCTCGCTACAAATTTTGTGTTTCGATAAAGTACCGAAAATTCGACTGTAGCAACAAGATAGGGTTGCTGACTAGCTCATTGAGAAGGATGGTGAGTGTTCGAACGTGATCTCGTGTGGGAAATATCAGTGTCAATTGGGAATTGTCTTGAACGCCACTTAATTTCGAATAAGTGGATTTTTAGGGAAAACCCCCGGAATGAATAACTATAGTATACCAAAACCCGAGATTAAAAAAGTGATTCAGGCCTAAAATTCATACGAGGAATAATCGAGTACACTAATTTATAACAAATCTTAAATAAACGTATTGATGAGGACACTAGTTTATTATTCCAGACTGCTAGCTGTAAAAATATAGGTTTCAAGAATCTTATGCTAAATTATCTATATTAAGCACCTCGCTAGGTTTTGGCAGTCTTTTATTTTATCAGGGCTGGAAAGTATTACCTTTGCATTAGTTGTGAAAACACAACTTTATTGTACTGCACAATTAAAATTTAAACACAAGTACATACAAAGATTCTTAAGCATTTTCGGCGAACAAAGTTATTTTCTAATTTCTTAAAAAAATAATAACAAGAACGTACTGTGAGCACGTTCATAAAGTTAAAAATGTACATAGGCGGTTGTAGGCCATAGTTTCAAAATTTATTTCAATAATTATATAATGGGCAACGTAATTGTAGATACCTCAAAAATAACTAAAATCAATCATCTTCTGGACTCAATTCAATCGTTTTAACCAGATCCTATTAAAATTCTGAGAGTTCATTAAAAAGCTGGATGTTTCTCAATTAACGCGCTTTTAACATGAAGTTGTCACTACTTAAGAAACGATTTCTTCCTAAAAATTAAATTCACTAACTTGGTGAAATATAATTTCGAACTCTATTGACTAATCACATTTCAAGTTCAACACACAATTATTCAAAGTTGAATTGCACCTGCTCGAGTTTGCACGTTATTTCTTTCAAAGCTCTTGACGAAGTAACCAGCAAACGTATCTCAACGCTACTCGAAATCATCTTCGGTAGAATTCGGAAAATGAATTGAAACTGCAAATTGAAATTGCTTTTGTTGTTTTACTTTATCTAATATATGGAAAATTATCTTGATAAAGCATTAAGTTGAACAGAAGAAGGGCTTTGCCATTTTCTGAATCGGCATAATTTAGCGTATGAACATTCTTCATGCATGTAAACTAAAAACTGCATTTCTTAAAAAAAGTAACCCTAACCCTATTGGTGGAATTTATCAATACAGAAACTATTAAAATGAAATATGATTAAAAAACATTTCAAAGGTATGTTACAAACTTCTTTACTTTAACTGTTTTTAATGTGTTCATCATCAATAGCAAGAAAGTTTTGCTATTGATGGTGAACACTTAGAAGTCGAAACCGTGATAGTCACTTAAAGTATTTTGTGGCTGTGAGATTGTTATTATATTTAATTTGAATCGTGTCTTCGAGTTTTTATTTGTAGCTTAGTTTGTTTTAAAATTTATTTTGATTAAACGAATCCACGTATAAAAATTGTAATTAAGCGATAAACGAAAACTTTGCTAGAATAAAGACTTCCACCTATTCATAGTTAACAATGAAGACAAACAAAATGGTTGTCTTCTAAAGAGATACAACACCATATTATACAAAAAGAAATTAAAAGCAGAAATTTATGCAATATCACATGTAAACAAAATGAAATATTTCTGATTTCCAATTAGAAAACTCACTTCAGTATATTTGCATATCATTTATTTTAGTTTCACTCAATCCAACCCCAAAATATTCAATTAACTCCAAGTGGTTTAGGGACTGCACAAAATTCCCAGTTTTGAATATGAACAAATGCTTATCCCACGCAGGGTTATGCTATTAATTGAATTCTCTGCCAAATGAAAACAAACAACAGATATTTAATACAACGCATTCCTGTAATAGTTAATCGAATCTCCTACAAAATATATGAATTCTAACATCCAAGCAATAACGAAATTAAATGCCTTTTGAAATTACTTGGAATAATAGGAAAAACTTACAAACAAATTTAAAATACGGGTAATACTTCAATATGCACGATTTAAATTTATAGTCTTGAAAATAAAGTCCTTTCGAAAACACTTCGAAAAACTCCAATTATAAATAGCCGAAGCTGGAGAACTTTCGACTAATCAATCCCCACGAGAACTCTATTTTTGCACTATAACAATGGAAAAATGTGCTCCAAATGTCACGTAAAAGGTTACGGCGTCATAACTGGCGTTCTCATATAATAATGTGAGTTGTATTTTACTGCACATCAGGGAGTTAAATATCACTGCATGATGTATAATTTTCCAATAGGATAAGTTAAAGGCTAACTAACAAATATGACGAATAAGTCTAGTTAACACTTCTCCATAATAGAAACATTTTCCCGATATTCATGAAGCAAATTTTTCATCTCTTGCTATTTAAAGCCATACATTACGGTAACAAAGAGTTGATTATTAACACTTCAGTTCGCAGGTAACCTAATTCGGTCTGTGAACACAGACTTCGTACTTCAAGAAAAATGAATAAAACGACTAGAGTACCAACAATGCGTATTCCTAGCACTATAGACAATACAAACACTGCTCGCAACCATTAGTTTCGAATTAATTTGCTTTGGAGTGTAATTTTCTCCAACTAATACAGTATATACCTTCACTGACATGGATGGTATGAGATTATCGCGGAGTATCTGAGGTATACAGTTTCGTTTTCAAAAAGCGCATTTTCTAGTTGAGAAGATGTGCGGATTGCAACATGTCTATCTAAGTTGTTTCGACATATGCAATAGGATGCAAGTCCGAAAGAACACGCAATTTTCTTTCAATGTCATTGTCATTGCTGTGAATCCACTGTTCAACGAGATTTGTACGAGGTTTCGCGTGTTATGCCTATTAGTTGCATAAAATCTTATTTTAATATTAGAGTTACGAGATTTTTGATTTTAGCAAGAAAAGGCTTTTTCCTAGCCTTAAAATAAGTTACTACGTGTACAGTTTTACGATTATAATTTTTCACGAACCAGAGGACTATAAACCCTCTGATTTATGGCATGTATTCCGCATAAGCATACATTTCCCGGGTTAAAGGAATGCGATGTGATTAAACGGTTAGCCTAGAAAGTGTGGAATGGAGGAGATACCAACGGGCTCGTGGAGCGACGCATTTTAAAGCAAGAGACTTGACTATCGACTATCAACGAGATCGAACGCGGATGCGCGCTGCTAGTTCCAGCGAGACGATTTCTTCCTATTCCCGAACCTATTCCTCTATATGAACTATCTTGTGCTCCGCGAACGAGAAAGTATATTCACTTCGCCGCCAGAATTTGTGGATACAGAAGGAACTACCCGCATGCGATCCTGACCTGTAGAAGAGCGGAAGCTACCTTAAACTCCAGGGAATGAGCAAGTAAGCTTTTATTTTTACTTTGTGGCTTTACTCGTGATGGTAGTACTTATTACCAAATTTGGGGTTTAATAATTTACGTCCATTGTTATGCAGTGATTGGCGACGCGGGTAAAAAGTAACACGTATTGACAACCACGAAAATAAACAACCTCGTTCCAATACCGTTCACCTTGTAAAGCCCAATTCAGGATGACATGACGGTCAAGCCTAGACCGTGTCGTTTTTCTGGACAAAATCTATGATTAATTCATGTAGCCCGTTCACGTCATATTTAAATATGTCAATTTCAGGTTGTAAACTTAATTTCTACTCGTTACTGAATAGAACACGAGCCCACTCGTATGACCTGTTCACGTTACTCTCGTGCTCATATTCTACGGGCCATTTCATATGCAGCTTACGTAGAAAACAAATTAATTGTCGGGGAGCATAAACACAACCATTGCAACTAGAATAATATCACCTTTTGGGCAGACATGATAACTTGCCACTACATTGGCGAAGTTTCAGATCTATAAGATAAAAAAGTGTACATTTTATTGAAAAGAACGGTAATTTGATGTTTCAAATGTTTCTCAGATAAGCGGAATCGAATGAATTTAGCGTTACGCAAAAGAAAATATAAAATAAACGAAAAAGTTAAAGACTATTTAAACAAATTCGGTTAAAGTGGTCAGAAAATGTGAAAAAATTGTAATAAGTTGTGCCGATATGATACTAACAATTGTTTATAAAGGTAGAACAACTTTTATATTCGTTATTAAAGTAATCTGTTCATATATAAAAGTATGTACTGTTCAGTTCAAATGCATACACATGTCAATACAAAAATGTACAATTACATTGCATAATTGATACAAATATAATTTCTTCGATAAAAATAGCGCAAACATAATTAGTGATCGGTGTAAACAATTAAGAACTTGGGAAATAAAAATATAGATAAAATGTAAAAGGTGATTTAAATATGCAATGTTTATCTCCTTGTAACATATTTAATTAATATTAGTCTTACTTAAATACTTTGGCGCCGTTTGGTCTACCTGTGATTACATTAGAACGTAACGAAACGTTACAATACCAAAGCTGATTGATGTCCTCCCGCAGCGGATGCAAAACTGCATTAAAAACCACAATAGATATGTTATATAGGGTTTTAGTAGGAAATCTCCAGAAGGTGATTTGCATAATTCTTGTAGATACTGCAGTCATCGGGAACAATTAATATGTATATAAATTTGGAGACCTCTAGTTTTTGTAGGTCAGTTCTAATTGCATCTTTGATCACAATGTTAGTTCTGAAGTTAAGGTCTAATGTAAAGCTTTTATTGCGATATGCTTTGAAGTTATGATAGTCGTACGGACGTGATATAAATGTTCATATAAATTAATTAGTGCTTTGATAATTAATTGTAGTGTTTCGAGATTAAGTTAATTAAAAAGATGGAAGCCTATTTTAAAAAGAGTATACTTGTACTGTTAGCGATTAGTTCGAAAAGCAAATTATTGTGGCAACTTTTAAAAATTTTATGGTGGCGCGAGTTGTTGAGAAGGCTTGTATTACTGGTTTGAAAATAAAGAACTGTTGTTTATGCAAACAGAGTTTTCATTATAATGCGTTAATCGATAATTAACTTAAAATGTCAACACTCATGTCCGGTACTAATACGAAATGTATCAGTATTTTTAAATTGAATAAAGATTTTGACATAACACAATATCTAAAGGCTTTCGGACCAAGAGGATACCATAACGGATACTAAGCGAGCAGAATTAATCACAATGAGATTGATAGCACTGTTTGTAATACATGAGTATTGAGACAGCAAGGCGACAACAATAGATTAATACTACTTTATACCTGTTTTGGCCAGAGATAAGCGAAGCAACCTCCTCCAAACAATATCCGTGGTCACCAGCAAGTAGCTACAAATGCGTGCAGACGTTAACCACATATTCCGGGTTGAAGATACCAATAGGAAAACCAATACTGTAGTTATTTTTCTTCTAAATTCAACAAGCGTACACTGAAAGAATGTTGTTCCAGCAATTCCTAGTATGAAGTAGCACTAATAGCACAAATAGGAATAACTACTAAGTGATAGAAAAATAGCTAAAAAAGCACTTCCAATGTGTTAAGTTACGAACAAAAGTATCGAATCGGAAAATAACAAACAAAATAATAATATCCAAAATTAATTACCTCGAATTTCTCGCATGTGTGATAGCCATAAAACTAGACCGTCGTATCAGGTATCAATGTAAATATCAAAAGGTAAAACTAAATTGTGATCTTAAGCTGGTTTGACGAATAAAGCTAGAAACATATCGCTTTTCCTGCATAACCACTTTCAAAGAGGAAGGCTATAAAACAGCCCAAATCGAAAATACAAATTTACACGTTACAATTGGCTCCAAATAAGTTGCCTAGTGCAGGTACAAACTGTTTCTAAGTAATGTTTTAAACGTATCTGACGTTAAAATTACTTCAATCAAGAAAGGACAAAGTAACCAAGTACGCTCCATGTAGCTGAACATACATTTCGTTTTAGACAAACAAGTGTAATCTGATATGTCACTGCCTCACTACTGTAGCGTCCGACAGATTTGCCTCCTACCAAAATAATTACATTAGAACGTAAATGAAGCGTCTATACACAAAAGATAATTGGCGGGCACCTTCTGGCGTGACAGCTTCAAATAGGGTTGATTAATACGCTCTGCGGCGCAACTTTCTTTAGATGAACCTGATTGGCAAGTACAAGGGTTTAGCATTTATTAGTATTTAGATTGCAATGGGAAAAGAATATCACTTGCATATTCTGGTCTGTTTTACAATAATCTATAACAATTGGAAATTTATATAAATTACCATCATTGATATTTGATGTGAGTGCAGTTCTAGTTGCAGCTTTAATTATAATACTTGTTCTAATGTAAAGCTTTGATTAAAATATATTCTAGTTTAAAGCTTTTGAAGTCATGGTGGCATAAATTATTGTTAATTTTCCTATTTGATATAAATTACCGTAGTGATGATATAAATTAATAATTAGTGCTTCAGTATAAAATAATTATATTGCTTCGGTAGTCATTTAGACAATAGCATTTTAGTTTTAGTGCTAAGAAATTGATATTTGTATTGTTAGCAATTAACTAGAAAGTAAATCGTTGTGAGAGCTTTTAAAATTACATTGTAGCTGCGAGTTGCTGAAAGGACTTGTATAATCAGTTTGAGAATAAAGAACTGTTGTTATTGCAAATAGAGTTTTCGTTATCATGTCTTTTCATAATAAATTAAGAGAACTATTTCTTTAATTCAATATGCCACTTAGAATATCCAAAATTAAATATTATGATGGATTCGAACCGAACCGAATCGAACCTCGCCCTAGGTTCGGTTCGGTTCGAAAACTTTTTAGTCCGGTTCGGTTCGAAAAAAACGAACCGAACCTCGAACCAAACCGAACCGGTTCGACATTTTGATATTTTAAACAACTAGTGCGTTCAACTACAACAATTTAAATGTTTAATGTAGTTTTTATACTTAGTAGTTGCTGCTTTCAAATAAACCCAACATTAATTTGCTTTAGATTTTAGTAGCATAAATCATATTCATACTATTTGTCCATGTTTGTTTTTCAATACGTACTATCTTTAACAAAGTGTAATTACAATTAGGTTAATAGTGAAAGCCACCTTTAAAATTTAGAATGTGTTAATAATTGATGATTTTTACTAATGTCATTTTACCGTGCAAGAACGATATCACACGATCTTTGCGATTACTTTTATTTTAATTTTAGTTAGTATAAAAAAAGTATTAAGACAATAAAGTGTTGCTGATTTCTTATACAGTACAAACAAAGAGCTGTTGTCAGGTTATCTTTATTATTATTATTTCTTTTAAAAGACAATATCAGATGGTTCTCGGAAAGAATCGTAAATTTACCTTAAACAGCGATTACGTTTTTCATAATAAAATATAACAGTATTTATGGCACGGGCATTATGTCTGCTTATTATTTGCATTATACTGTGTTATTTTATGTCGGCATTGATTGAAAATTTTATGCCGCCATGAGTCATAAACTTCAACCTTGGTTTTAAGAGAAAGTTCGGGGTCATTCTTCTGGAGTATCGGCTACTTCTAAAGACCTTGGTGGTAATGGCCACACTAAATAAACAGTAAATATTATGGTACCCTGCGTTTTATAACACCATTTGTTGAGCGATTACGTACAAAAGAAAAAGGAGATTAGTTTTTGCTAAAAGGTAACATTTTTAAATATTAATAGTGAGCTGGTTTTCATACAAAAGTAAAAAATTCAAAATAATTGATTAGTAATACATACTTAATTAAGAATGAAATTGTTTCGTTTATTTTGAAAACTTCTGTAATCTCTAGACCGTGACGTCGGCTTGTATATGTTTAAGATGGTTTTCAACACGACGTCTGTTAATTAAATAAAATAAACTTGTTTTTAAAACCAAATTTTCAAAATCTTTTCGAATTTCTTTAATATCTAGTACTAGTTATAAACAAACAACAATTTGAAATTCGGAGCATTAAACAAATCGAACTAATGTAGAATTTTTTTTATCTACAAACGTGCCTCGATGACAAAATTTATTAGATATGTAACACTAATACCTATTACATTTTTACCTATTGGCTTAAAAATCGATGACCATGTACATTAGAAAATCGTTCTATTTCTTATATGCGTGCGACTAGAGATTTTTAAAATGTGCATTTGGGAGAAATTAAGATTGACATGTTTTTAGTGAAAATTAAATTTTTATTTAAAAAATCGAACCTTTCGAACCGAACCGGACCGAACCTTGAGCTAGGTTCGGTTCGGTTCGAAAAATTTGCCAATCCGGTTCGAGGTTCGGTTCGAAAATAAAATGTCCGGTTTGGTTCGAAAAATCGAACCGAACCTCAAACCGAACCTCGAACCTGTTCGGTTCGTGTCCATCCCTAGATGAAAGCTTATTAATAGCAAGTTTAAAACTAACGATCTTCAGTAACGAGCCTTAAAATTATTTTTGACGCCCCTTTCAACTTCTACAAGATAGTAGTTATCATCTTCAAAAATTTAAATTTTCAACAGAACATAAATTATCCGTTTAATAACGTGCAATTTTAAAACACAGTAAATTAAACCTATTTTTAGTATTTGAAATATAATCCAACTGTTAAAAAATATACAGCCTATTTACTACATTAAACTGATCATCATCATCATCAGGTCTGTAAGTCTTGGAACTGATTAGACGCGTACCCTTATTGTTTCCTATTCTTAACTAACCTTCATATTTCCTTGAAATTTGCAGTCTGCATCTATCACTATCTGCATGCGAAGCTGATAATAATCTATAATTTTAGAACTTAGTTGCTTGAAAGCTTGCGTGATACACTTCATAAATATACGCATACTTTTAAATTATCGATCGTTTTAATCTTTGAGCGTGTCCTATAACAAATTTTATTTCTGGAAGTTCTTGAGAATTTTAAGAACATAAACAAAAGCACTTCGTAGTTTTTCTTCTGCGAATAAAACAACTGCTTGTTGAACACTTATTGTTTTAATCATAGTTATACACCACAAGTTTTCAGTTCAAAATCAAAAGTATACTTTCGATTTTTTAAAAGTTCCACAAAATATCCAATTCTGATGGAGATTTATGATAACCAAAAATCTACTTATAAATATATTGTAGACCTCCGACTAATGCAAGTCAGGTGTGCAGTACAAAAATATTAAGACACTTTTCCAGGGCAAAGTACATATTTTTGTCATAAGTATAGTTTCTTTTCTTCAATTTTAGGTTCAACAATCAATATTACTTAAAATTAGCTGTGGTTGGTCATTACAGAACTGTATGTAATATAAAAGGTTAAGAAACATGTTTTAAATTTTTAAAAAATTAGCGCTTATGGCAGTTATAGTTAGTGCAATAATATGGGCCGAAAGATATTTTGATGAAGGTTTACCACATGCACGTAGTTTAATAGATGAAATATAAAAGTATCTGAAGGTGCAAATAAGTTAATATATAATTTATATTAGTTATATATCACAGGCCTTTCGATCAGGGCGATCAACGTGTGTACTCTACAATTTCTAAACTGATTGAAACAATTATCAATATACAGCACTTACCTAAAAATGTAGAAAGAGATAGACCTGGATTAAAGAATGATAAAACTAGGAATCTGGACTTAGTGCAGCGAAAACAAATCTCTATTATAGTTGATGTTCAAATTTGGCATATAATTAAGGTTTGCTAATAATTCCTTTTCAATCTTCAGCTCCTCATACAATAGAATTCTAAAGCGTTTCTGAACTAGTATTAGGAAAGATTTCAGAGTTGTTAAGATGGGTAAAACTGTGGTTATTAGATTTGAAGGCGGCTCCATGGGTTAGATCGGTTCGCGTATGAGTACTAATTCCAAAGTTACAGGTTCGATTCCCGACATGGAGTGCTGGAAAAATGTTAGGCGAGCATTTTTCACAAAAATACGCCCTCAAATGGTCAAAATGTAGGTCCCGTTTGGGTGTGTTATCACGCACGTTAAAGACCCCTACTTTGCTTGGAACACAGGGTTCGGCAAAATTCAAAATTTCCAGATAAAGACTTCCTGGCCAATGTAGTACCTTAGGGTGGAGCATTGGAAAGTGAAATATAGAAGTTATTAAATTTAGCGTGAATCTTAAAAGTAGACACACATAGTCATTTAAAAGTTGTAGTTGTAGTCCTACATTTGTACTAAACATCGTTGTTGTCTTAGTTCATATTTTCCTTTGATCCTATTTCATGATCTCTATGAGGAATATTATAAAGTGCAGGGTTTTAGAAAACTAGGTCAAAACTGTATATGCTCCCTTCGAAAGACAAAATATAATCACTCGCACGTTTTCAATAACGTTCTCATAAAATGATTCTTGCAATACTAATTCTACTAGATATAGCAAAACAAATTGAAAACTTGTGGAATGTATTACTTGCATATGCAGTTATCAATACATGCTGTACAAACGGATAAAGAAGACATTAAGAAATCTTTCGACTGTTCTAATATCATAATCTGTTACCTATTCATATTATTAAAAATGTAGTAAAAGAAAATAGAAGTATTAATTATTACAAACAAAAGAAATAGGCAATTTATCCAGATAAGCACGATCGATAAATATTTCTTAACATAAACTTTCATTCCGTTCTGAACGGACCTGTGGATCAATTCTCGAAATCGTTCGACTTTGATTCGTATATGGACAAATCGAACAGGAATTTACGTATACGGCATTAAAAGTGCATTCTTGAATGCACTCAGTAGAGCGGTCGAATTCTTGAATTGGCAACGCAGCAATTCTCGTTTATTTGGGAATCTTTCCATTCAACACTAAATAGAATAAGGTTGTTTTTAACATCAACATTAACATGCAGCAATTTGAAAAAGTAGTTCGCACATGTCGTCGTGCTCTTCTTTGAAATGTGTATTAATTAATTAAAAATATTTACTGATTTATATTACGAAAATTTATAGGTTATATTGACAAATGTCATTCATTTCCGTTCGAAAACAGAATCCGAATGCTAAACCACCGCTTGATGTAAATCCGTATGCGAGTCGCATTATAAACTCGAGAATGAAATTCAGGTAAAACCGTTCGAAAAATGGGCTTTCAGTATACGAATTATTTCAAGAATCGCTCCCCTGTATCTTGCAGAAGTTCTAGAATACTAGAACGGGCAGAATAGCTAGCGTGTTTCAGTGAGTATCCAGCCTAAGACAAGTACTCGAAAGATGGCAGCATCTCTTTCGGTATTCACAGTGCAGAGATCATAGGGGTCGGTATGGCATTCCAAGACACACTACTGCGATGTGGAAGGCAACGGGAAACCTCCACTTTATCTCGAAAGTACACAGTGTACTAAAAACGTTTTCAAAAATGAAGGCATTTTCTAACGTAAAAGACTCTGGTGTTAAAATTATTTTCCATTCGGGTCTACGGGAGCTGATTACTTCGAAGAATGTGATCGGCAAACTCAATAAGACGAAAAGAAGAACCGGGAACATTTTACGAGTCGGGGCGTAGAATGTTAGACGCATGAAGAAAATAGGCAAGCTACAGAACTTGAAAATTAAAATGAATAAGATAGCATCAGATATTGTAGGGATTGGCGAAGTTCGGTGGCTGGAGACTTTAGGGTAATTCATACAGGATCCGAGGATTGAAATTCGGGTGTGGGGATAGTTATGCAGATAAAGATAGGATACTGTAACAAAACTACTTACAAAAGAACGAAAAAGTACTCATGGTTAGATTAAAATTTAAATCCATAAATACAATAATAATACAAATATGCATGCTCACCTCTAGCTACAATGAGGAAGAGGTAGAGGCGACCTACAAAGATATCGAAGACATATTAAGATACGTAAAAAAATTTAATAATCTAATAAGTACGGCAGGTGAGGATAGAGAAGAAGCGGTAGTAAGTTTAATTGGTTTAGGTACAAGACACGATAGGAGAAATAGCCTGGTAGAATTTTGCGATAAAAACAATTTAACTATTACAAACACATTATTTCAACATAATGCTAGAAGACGATGCACGTAAAAGATACTAGAAGACATTGGGAGATATCACATACATTACATTCTTGTTAGACAAAAGTTTAGGAATCAAGCAAAAGACCGCGCTTAAATTAAAAAATTTGAAGAAAAAAACTGAAAAAACACTTCGACTTTGAGAAACTAAAAGATAAAAATACCCACAAAAGATATGAGAAAAGGTCAAACGAATTGTTGAAAGACATCTGGAAATTTTCTGATATTAAAGAAGTAGAAGCAGAATGAAATAACATTAAATCCAGCTAAGAAACGTGGCCAGAACTTTCATGGGGTATAAACAAAAAGAAAATAAGAAACCATGGGTAACAAATAATATTCTTAATTTAATAAAAAAAATGCGAAAATACAAAAACAGACAAAGGAGGCAGGAAAACAGATACAAAGTCATAAAATGGGAAATAAGACGTAAATGCAGAAAAGCTAAAGAAGAATGAATCTAGGAAAAATGCAAAGACGTACAAACTAAGATGGAAATAGGAAAGATATACGAAGAATACAAACTAATTTGAATGAATTTTAGGGATATAGAACCGTACAGCAAAACCATAATGCTTAGAGATGAGTTTGAACTAGCATTAAAAAGTCTGAAAATATTAAGGCACTGGGTATACATACTGCGCAAGTAGAAACTCTAAAAGCCACTGAACAAGCAGTAACAAGACGTTTCTTTCAACTTGTAAGCAAGGTACGTAAAGATTTCAAACGTAACACCATAGTCACTAAACAAAAAAAGAGAGGTGCGAATAGATATTAAAATTTTCGAACAGTAAGTTTTGACAGCTCACGTGTCAAAAATATTAACTAGTAGTGTTACAAAGACGAATAGAAAAACGGACTGAAGAAATATTAGAAGATCAATTTGAGTTTAAGCTAAACGGAGGAATACTGGAAACCATTTTAGCTTGAAGGTTGATGATGGAGAAAACAATAGAAAAAGAGAAACCGTGTAGATCTGGAAAAAGTATTCGACAATGTAAAGTGGGAGAAAATGTTCGCAATACTCAAAAATATATGAATGAGTTAGATGGATAGATGGATAGAATTAAGAGCAGATACGTAGAGAGGTAAATATTGGGAAATAGGCGAAACAGAGATATGGGCAATCCCCATTAAGATTTAACTTGTATATCGAAGAAGCAATAAATATTGTCAAATGCAGAAAGATATTGGGAATTATTATACACGAACAAACGATTTGTATGCTTAGATTTGCAGATGATAGCAAGGAAGAGTTAGAAGAAGTCTTAATGAAATGGAAACCGTACTGACAGAGAAATACGGTATGAAAATAAAAAAAGAAATTAAAGTACTAGTTATGTAAACAGGAGAAAATAAGTCAAATACCAGAATACACAGATTAAGGATTTCTGTTATCGCAAAATCGAAAACTTAAAAATATATAAAACAGAGATTAGCACAAGACCGCCCTGCAATTAACAACAAAAAGCAACGACTGTGTTAGAAGACAGCAAACATAGAAACAAAGGGGAAAAAACGCTGAAATCATGTGTGGGGCATAGCACAGTACGGCTGTGAAACGTGGACAGTAAGAAAGCTGATAGAAAATAGATAGAAAGCCTTTGAAATAAAGTGCTACAGACAGACAAAGTAAAGAACAAAGAGGTTTTAGAAATAGTATGGGAAGAAAAAATATGTAGAAAACAGTAAAAAATAGGAGAGACGGGATGATAGGACACGTTCTAAGTTACGAGATAATAGTGCGGAATGTATTACTACCAAAGAGAGGAAGATGCAGATCTAAATAAGACTACTGTACGCAGATAGTGAAAGATGTAGGCCATGCGAATTTCAGGAAATGTGTAGGTTAGCTCAAAATCGCAAACAGTGAGGGTACGCGTCCAACCAGCTCCAGGACTGAAGACTTTATGACGATGATGAAACCTTCACTTAGAATGATTCTTCACTTGAAGTATCTTCGAAGGTTTGGTTCTACGACAAAGAATTTCCAATGAATCCCCTAATACTTTTTCAATTTTTTTTTGTAAATAATCTCATATGTTATTAAAAGAGATAAAAGGATTTCAAATACAAGATTTTTCAATTTGAAAGCCTTAAACACAGTTTAATTTTTTTTTAGCAATTCAATAAATATTAATACTATTTTGGTAGATTCTAAATATCAGAAGAAATTTGTGACATTCAGAGTGATTTGTTCTATTTAATGCATCTAGCGGAGCATCAAGATAGAATTGTTCAAATAAATGATCCAAAAAAATATCCAAAGATAAAAGATTTTGGACTTGAAATTTTTTTTTTGTTAGGAAGTACAGAACATCTGAGAGCGTGTATTCTCCGCTAAAAGTATATAAAACCAAAATTTACAAACTCAAGTATTCTAAATTTGAAAATATAATTGGTTTTCCAATAACAAATACTAATAGGGATATAAGAAAATCGTTGCTCAAAAATTACGTTCAAGCAGCATTCATATATTTGTGTTGCGTTATTTTTTACTTAATTTTATTGTATTTTCTTCATTTCAATTAAATAATTTTTAAAGATAACATTAATTAACTTTTTCATTTATTTCGTTCTGGCTCCCAAAATGTTTAAAAAATAAAAAAATTACGCAACGACTAAGAAAAGTTAAACAGAGCTACTTTAACGCATAATTGTAGTTACTAATTAGCAATGGAATCAAATGGCTTTCCATTACTTCTTAAACTAATAAAAATGTTACTTTCTATTGTTTGATAACATATCCAATAATAGACTGTGGTTCAAATAACGTCATTTACGTATTTTTCTTACGGTTTGTGGATTTCCGCTTAGCAATACTACTCAACTTGGAATAATTTCTAAAATAATAATAAACTTACTAATTGTGTTTTGAGTTCCTTTGGACAAATTGGACCCAACCAGTGATGTAGGCCAATGTACCTCTTCGTCAGCATCTTGAAACACGTAGGTGTTTGTCCATAATCAAAGAAATCCAAAATGGCGGCAGGCGCTTGTATAGGAGACCCACTTTCTTGTAAAACTACCATTTTTAAATTTCAAAGAAAATTGTACACAAAGCTATCACGATAAAAACACTATCACAGAAAGGCTAGAAAGTTCGCACTAACTTTAAAAGGATTTCAGTGTCATTTCTTAAACAGTAAACTTGTAAAGTCGCTCACACGTGAAAGCCCATTGTTATTCCATTAAGGCACACTGGAAACACGTTAACGTATTTAGTTCAGACGAAGGAAACAGTGTATTAAAACGTTGCAAAGATAAATTAATAGTATCAATCGCCTTAATTGGCAATCATGCGGTTAAAGTAGTATTCATTATCGGTTTGCTCGATACTTTGGCATTGAATCTAATTTTGCGTCTTTGCAGACACGAGATTGTTTGTCAGCATAGAAATATATATGAGTTTTCTCATACGAAAGGCGTCGCACACAGAAGACAAATAAAAGTTCTGGAAAATAAATTAGATTTGTAATATTCTACCGTTTCCTTTTCCCCTTTATTATCTATTTACCGCAGGTGCGCCCACAGCAGTGACTTCATAATTTAATCATAGTTCGTAATAATGGCATCTTAAATGTTGAGTAATTTGTAAAGAAGCTTTGATTTGTATTAGTGTAACAAACAATAACAATAACCTTAGATTTATCTTGCTGTAACTGTAGGTTGTAGAATCAAAGTTATTTACAACAGAAAAATAATATCTACCTACATTAACTAATGTATCATACTAATAGTAGACACCAATTCAAAATAACGTTCGCTATATGTTTAATCGTAAATATAGGTTTCCCTCAAATTACATACAACGCCGGAAGTCTGATAAGTCTCACCACAATTTACTTAAGAAATCTTATCATTTTCACAAAATTAAAAGTGGTCGACCATGCGTAAATACATAAATTGTATAAAGCTATACACGGAAGAAAGCAATGACACTAACGTAATGTCTGGCGACAAAAATCTCTTACTATATATCTCTAATTATTATACTAGGTGTTCAAATAAAAACTAACAGGAAGCTTTTTTAAATTTTTTTATGAAGCTTCGATGACTTTGGTCATTCGCTTTGATTATTGATTTCAAAAAGAACTACACGTTATCGTGCATTTGTTATTAATAATGTATTTTCTGTTCCGAGTATAACAGTTCTTAATGAATTTATTTGCCGAGCTATTTCTTTTTCTTTCGTTAGCAAAACTAGGAAACATAATAGATGTTCAATAGTAAAGTAAGTATTACTGTCCTTAAAAGACACGATGAAATTATATTTAAGTGTCGTACTATCTCGAAAGCTTGGCTTGATCTTTTTATCTAAAGATAGCGCAGAGTAAAGAAAGGACCTCCAAAATATGACATCAACCAATTTCTGCAACTGCTTAATGCAAACACATTTTTAATCACTCATACATCAACCATCACTTATTGAATAAATTATAACAAAAAGCTATTGAGAGTGGTGTTTTAGAAAATTATAAATATAGGTATAAAAATGTGACGAGTTTCGAAATGAATTCTGGAATACTTCAAAATAATTCAATCAAGGAAACAACATATTTTATTTGTCTAAAGAAGAAGAAGGAATTGAAATATATCTGTTTGTTTAGTCTTCCTTGGGCAATACTATTTTAGTCTGTACTTGCAGCATCTTTAAAACTTCTGTAGTGGTTTAATTTTGTTTTAGAGTTTTCTTAAGCTTGTGATAACAGAGATCAGATAATATAAGAAGCATATTAAAAATGTATTGATTAGATTTAAATTGAGAACATTTTCTGGAAAAACCTTTCCTATAGTTTTAATTTCTTTATTACGGACCCCTTGGGCGTTTGTTCTGAAGTGCTCAATGGTAATACATACAATTCTAATCATGTTACGGGCATGTACTAATTGCATTGCATAATTATTTAAACTCCAAATACAAAATGCAAAATTTCCAAAATGCTATCTAGCTAAATTCAAGAATGAATGCTGAGGGTGACTTTCTATGAAAGTATTACCTAAAAACCACGTTGAGGGCGCTGAATTGGTTTCGAAAATTAATTCCACATCAATTGTGTTCGTTAACAATTTGTAAAGCGAAAAGGCCACTGACGGGTGTGGCAGTTTTTGCAGCTTTTCAGATTGGTTCGTTTTTACGTTTTAGAAAACGCTAAAAAAGCTGCGAAGAATCAATCAATATCAAGTGAACCAAAAAAAATTAGCTCATTATTTTATATAAACTTAAAACTTGTTCTTTTTTGTAGTAGTTAAAAGAAACAAAAATCTAAAGATTTTTTTTACTTCATGCCGTTTTTGATTTAAAAATTTTTAAAGTTACGTAAAAATGTTAAATTTGGGCTAGGTGAGTGAAATAAACAGTATTGTCTTCAGAATAATTACAAGTTTTAATTTGATATGTTACAAAGAAGCATCAATATTTTTCAGCCACAAACTCAAACTTTTTAAAGACAATTCCAAAAAATCAATATGAATAAAAATTTTCAACAAATACGCAATCATTTCTTTCGCGTTTGTTTACAAACCTACAAAAATTCAAGTTTGAATTTCAACGGGATCATGAAACATTTAAAACACGATAAAATCACGCAAACAGAAGATTGTCGAGTTTTCTACTAGTAAAAAAAAATAATTTTCATCAGAGAGGCACTAACTACGTTTGGTTAGTTGTCATTTTGCTAAAATCATTGCTATTATTTAACTTACTATGTCTTACATGTGATTTTCCAATGCTCCAACCGAAGGTACTACATTGGCCAGGAAACGAGTTTTTTTACCTGGAAAATTTTAAATTTTGCCGAACCCTTGCTGTTCTAGGCAAGGTATCTTTAACGTGTGTGTCAACACTCACACACGGGACCTCCATTTTACCTCTCATCCGAACGAGGGTGTATTTTTGTGAAAAATGTGTTACATGCCAAAATTCACAATGTATATTGTTAAATATGTAAATAAATTCCCGCGAATATTTTCAAATGAACTTGTCCATTTCCGTCATTCCGAACAGTTGCGTTTGCGCAAAAGAATGCGCAGGCGTGGAGTAAATAGCGCAAGTCGCAAGTGCGCGCGGTGTAATGGGACGTCATTAGACTACGAGGTCTGAAGCCGAGAACAACTACTTGTGTCGTGTGTCTGTCTTTTCTCTTTTTAAGATGTAAGTTCCCTTCTATCTTTATCTTCGTGTACCTTTACCTGTATCCTTCTCGCCCTACCTACGTACGAGCAATAGATGATGGACGGATAGAATTGAATTCAACAAAGGCGTAATGTAACCCACAACGAGATGGCCCTGAGATATAACTGTAAGGTGCGATTTAAGTGAGTACATTGCTTTTATTTATATTTTAAAAGTAAATCTGATCATTGTATCACTTTTAAACGTGTTTTATATTTGATACGTTTGCCGCGTAATCATGTTGTAATAAACGATTGCGCAATAATATGAAACGCGGGAAACCGTTGCAAATGCTAGTTTAACATTTTTCAAGCGGACCATGTCAGGATTCGAACCCGGGACCTTGGAATACTAACTAACTTACTATGCCGTCAGATGTATTCAGATAAGAATGTACAGCAAAATCTTTACTGTTAAAACGCATGTCTTGTAGTATGCAGGCTCGTTGTTGCAGCGAATGTTGTTTTTGTGTCAAGTTGTAGATATAAATGTTGGATCAACTTTAGTTAGTATTTGATTCCTATACACTCTCAAAATGTCTGAATTTCTTGGGAACACAAACGATGGAGTTAGACTCGAAGGATGCAAAAAAGATACTTCCACCTCTTCATTTTTACAGTCGTTTGACAAGACATTTGCAAGCACCTACGTCGATCATATTCACACGTTACAATAATTATCGATATCTTCCATTGTGAATGTTATACCACATTCAACTATTTCACGAACAGAACTTTCATTACTCAATGAATAGTTCTTGGTCTCCACTTAAGTTTCACTGTGCGGAATAAAATACGGTACTGTTGTGTGCATTTTATTGGTACAGCTTCTTGCAAGCGGCGTTTCAAAAATTTTCTTCTTCGGTGTAGTCAATAGCTGTGCGGTACATAAACTGTATGTTAAGGATATTTTCCTTACTGCAATTAAAAAGTTGTATTGGTGTCATTATTTGATCCAAGTATGATCCTTGTAGACTGGCTCTTCCTGCAAATCGTTTGACCGTGCCCCCCTTTACCACGAGCTGTGGTAAAAAGTGCGAATCAGTCTCTATTTTGAAGTCACTTTCACGATGGTGGATTTAATGCAATATTTTCTATTTTTGTGCTGGGCCACTGAACCATCAGAAAAGCAGAATATCTTCTACAAGAAAGGCAGAGCATCAACTATCAGATAGAAAATCAGCCTCTTTGAAATAAGTGAGAAGCACTGTTTCATGACTTAACCATTCAGAAATAACTACAAAACTTTTATATTTTATAATTCCTAGCTCATTGTAGTGTACTGCAAAGGGATGTATAGTTGCTTGATTGTTATTCCACTGAAAAGATTATGCCTCATTCTGGACAACAAAGGAATAGTTGTCGGAAAAGTCGAAACTGACAACAGCTTCATGTTTTTTTGTTTTCTTTGAGGTGACTAGTATTTTGATAGTTGGCGGGCTATGAACGAGCTGTTCGCAAAAGTAATCCACAAAGTCTTCAACACTTTTTGTAACAATCACAAAATTGCATTTGTCAACCAAAATCCACTGTTTATATGTAATATTTTCTATCATAACCTCTACAAAGTGACTCGGAAGTTTTTCTTTAAAATATGTATTCCAGGACAGTTTTCACAAACACTAAGGAAATAGTTTAGAGTTAACCGATACATTATCTGTAAGAAACCTACTTTATAATCACTAAGATTGGTATCATCGTCCACTTTTATTTCATTCTGCTTTTCTACAACAGCCATAAGTTTTATGTTCTGGTGTGTAGCACATACACAAACAGAGTGGGTTCCACTAACACACCTGCTAATTAGCATAATTTCTGGAACGTTTCAGAATAGTCTAGAAGTTTTTGAATATGTATATAAATTACCGTCGTGGATTATGGAGAACAGTTCTGATTAAAGCTTCGTTTTCAATATGTTCTAGTTTAAAGCTTTAAAAAATGTAATATAAATGACTGCCGATATAAATTACTCTGTGATATGAATTACTGTCGTGATTAAATAAATTAATAATCAATGCTTTAGATAGATAATTAGTGTTTCGATAGTAATTTAGAAAATTGCATCGTAGTTTTAAGACGATAATACTTGTAATGTTGGCGATTAGCTGGAAATAAATTGTTGGAAAAGCTTTTAGCAAATATCATTGTAACTATGAGTTGTTGAAAAGGCTTGTATTATCAGTTTGAAAATAAATAACTGTGGTTATTTCCAATAAAGTTTTCGTTACAATACCTTTTTCTTTAACTAAAGCTTTAGTTTTTTGACCATTCTATTGCTTACATTGAACTCATCTTGTATCTTTCTACACCTCCAACTCTTAGAAAGTGCAGTTAAAATAATGAACTGCTCATTCCTACATTCAGTATTTAAAACTTTTTCTTTTAGTTGTTCAAGAATCTCTGAATCTGGATCGTTTTTTTCACTTTCAACTTTTGCATCTATCAATTCTTAAGTTAGTTTTTTAATTACCTTCTGTAGCTATCTTTGGCAATAACCTGGAAAGTGTAATCCCTTTCTACTATTGGAAATTCTTCAATTTTGAAAAATATTTGTTTGGATAGTCGAGTCCTAAGTCTGGGCTGGTAAAAATCTGTATCGTTTTGTAAAGACTCTTAAGGTTTCTAAACTCTATATTTTGTAAGTTGTTTTCTACAACTGTCGTTCCTTTTTATCTTAGAATTTACTTCAAACATCCAGTCCTCGACTGGCCGAAGACTTTTCATATATTCGTGAGCACTTTTTTCAAATGGGTTGCAACAGTATACAACAATAGTCATGTTCACATTCGTATTACCTGTACTAGCCATTTTTCTACATACACAGTAAAGTAAAAATAATAGTTATTAAACCTATATAGTATTAAAGAGGACCTTCTCAAGTTTTTTTTTGATACCTAATAAAGTTCTATATGTGCACCATTTGTTGTCCTGATCACATCTAAACGATAATCAGTTTTTTCCCAGGTATTCAGCAGCATATCAGGCGTGACGGATGCTACAGCTGCAATGATCCTCTATCTCAAATGAGCAATGTCACGGATTTTCTCGGAATAAACTATGTTTTTTACATATTCCCAAAAAAAAAATCTAGTGGAGTCAGATCTGAGTTCCTTGGTGGCCATGCAATCGACCCACGTCTATCAATCCACCTGTCAGGGAAACGCAAGTTCAACGCATCACGGACACGGTTGCTATAGTGACGTGGCGCGCCATCTTGTTGGAAAACAATAAGTCCCTTTTCTAGTTCGATATCATCTATTTCTGGGAAAACGTATAGTTCAAGCATTTCACAATAAATATCCCCATTAATAATCTTCTCTGCGAAGATGAAAGGTCCTATTTACGATCATGAATCAATCCATACCAAACATTGACCGGGAGAGTTTCACAAATGTTCTACAAATTCATGCGGCGACTCAAACCCCAAATCCTACAGTTGTGTCGGTTAACAGACCCACTTACGTGAAAAGTCGCCTCGTCTGAAAACATAACGTTTTCTAGGAAGTTCTCATTTTCTTCAATCCTATTCAAAATGTAGACTGCTAAATCGAATCCTTTCACTTTGTCATTGGGCTTATACCCACGTAATTTAAGCCTCTTTCGAATCACTTTGCACACTGTAGACTTAGGTAATTCCAACTCCAAACTTCGCTTTGCCAATGACTTTTTAGGGCTACGAATACAAGATATACGGATCCGTTCCACATTCTGTTCAGAGACTGAAAGCCTACCCGGTGGCTTAATTTTTAAGACACTACCTGTTTACCGAAAGTGATTATACCACTGCAGAATAGTTTTGTTAGTAGGTTCATCACCGCCATATTCACGGCAATAATTACGCTGAACTGTGATCACTGAACTCGATTGAATAAACCAAATCACACACTAGAGCTTTCTGCTGTGGCGTAGCCAAGACTGGTGAGCGTCGACTCCCGGCCGCCGGAAGCAGTAGCACTCTTCCCCCACCACACTCGCTCCAATGCCACGCACTGCGATCGAATATTAGCTAAACCATCTTGACAATATACTGAACTCAAGTACAAAACCCGAAAGTTATTACTGGTTTCGTTTTTTAATTATGTTTTTTTAAAATGAAGTTCTTTTATAAACTCCCTGAACTGCACCATGTTAAAAATTTATAAATCCCGAATAAATTTATGATCTTCTGTACATTTTTTGAAAAATTATTATACAAATAGCAAAGAAAATCTATTAAAACAAGTCTTGTATGTATTTGTTATATTCAAAGAATGTTAAGGATTTATATGAGTTTAAGATAAATATTTTAGAAGGATTCTTTTTTAGAATTTTATGCCAAACAATATAAACCATTAAAATAACTATTAGTCCAACAGTATCCAAATTAACAATTTTGGTAAAAATATTTACATCTATCTCTCTTTAATAACTAAACGACACATACTGAACAAAGAACTAAACTGAACTGCTCAATTTAAGTGATAGTATGAGACCAACTACGATCCTCATAGTAGCTTTGGCTACGAACTTCTACTTGTTTATTGTCTTGTCTGGTTCAAGACCCTCATCTCCTAGTCCATAGCACAACTCTACAAATCTCAGTACCGACAATATTTTAAATATTGGATGCTTCGGGCCTGCTCCGGCAGAAAGTGGCCGAAGCGTTGACCATAGCATGTAGTTAAGGAAATTTTTGTTTCACCTGCAAAGGCTGTAAATTTCATAGAATTTAAGGTCTTTTATGAATATTCAATTGTATTTAGAGAAAGTTATGTAAGGTATCCCGAGGAGTAATATTTACACGCATTCACGTGCACAATTTGTCCGCAAAATTACTCATAAATTGATAGAATTTAATTTTTGCTTAAATTGTTGTCAAATGTGACATTTTGCGTTAATGTTTGAAATTTTTACATCTCATTATTATTCAGCATTAAACTCCAGTAAATTAAATAATTATTCAATAGCCATTCAATTTAATGTTTTACAACTGAAGCTTGCAACAGAAACACAATTGGAATATCTTTTTAGGATAAAGTTGGCATTATTATCTGAAACCACAAACCAGTCCCTTACTAGCAACAATAACTTGTTTTGTTGAGAGGTATTACCACACAGTAGGAGGTCTATTTAATATTTTTCGCTATCTATTTAAAGGGTTTAGACAAACAACAGTGGGTGCTTTTCCAGTTCAAGATAACTTCTATACAGAGGCAGGTCTATCCATACATTTTGTGATTTAGCACCTTAGTTCATAAGGATATGTCATAAGTCAGCTGAGTTCGCTACAATTTTTACTGAAATAGGTGGTAAAAAAGCGATATTTGGAAATTTTATAATTCCTGCCAATATGAAAAGTTTGCTAAGTGTAAGTTAAGCGACTTACAAATATTTTGTGGTGGAATTGAAAAGAAAGCTTCATTTACTTCTCTTACAAATCATGTTAAACGCTGACATACTGATGACATTGGCTTAATGAAAGTTTTCAGTTTAACAATGTAGTTCTTAATTGCAAACATTTTCCTATACGTCATACGGGTGAGGCAATTAAAAATATACTTCTTGAGATGTTTCAAATGTGGAATATAGACTCTTCGCGTGTCCATGCATTACTTAACATAAACACTTACTTTGAATTCCTCTAATGATGATGTGGACTGTAATTAGGTTAACTGCAGAGCGAGCTTAACGGCACTATTATATTGTCAATGAGCACTCACGATACAAAACTAATTTGTCACTTACGGTGGTTCAAACATAACAACACAACACCCTCGTCGGCTGTCGGTTTTAAGTCCTTTCATGATTTTTAAAGGGAGGGATTAACAAGGATCACGAAAAGAGGGGCAGGAGCCCGAACATCCCGCCCACCAACAAATTTATTTTTAAACAAAGCAAACAACTAATATGTACGATACCAAATAAAACTTATACGGAACTAGACTAAATAGCTATATAGTATCTAACCCTATGAGCTTGTTGCACAAATACACCAGCAAGATAAAGCGAACAATTACTGTTCTAAGGGCAAAGGGCAAAGCTTTAGCGCGGGTCTTTTAAGAGTCCCATGTGCCGTTCTCGCAGTTGCAACGCGAACAACGTTATCTTTGCCGGTATGCAGTTGAATGATTCTGCCCAATCTCTATTGAAGAGGCGGGGAATTGGGTTCTTGAATCAACACTAAGGTATTAAGCTTTAGCGATTCCCTGAAGCAAACCATTTAGATTTTTGCTGAAGCGTATGAAGGTACTCTGATTGCCATCGCTTCCAGAAACTTTGCTGTAACCGCTGGACTAGTTGCCAACGATTTAAACGATTAATCGCTACCTCAGTAACGTCCGTATCTGGAATGAAAGAAATAGGTACGATGGTTAAAAAGACGGGTCAAACAAGATAAATCGTTATGATCCGAATTAAGTGGACCTAATGGACGGGAATTCAAAAGTGCTTCAATTTCCACTATAACAGTATTCAATTCTTCGTAAGTCAATTTTTGCTCACCAACTACCTGAGATAGGTGAGTTGTGACAGATTTAATTCCCTCCTTTCATAGCCCACCGAAGTGCGGAACAGAAAGGGTTGAACGACCATTCAATATTTTCTGCGTGTGCGGATTGTTCTAGCAGTTCGCGTATTTTGGCTTCAGCACCTACAAAGTTGGTACCACAGTCGCTGTACATGTGGATACATCTTCCGCGTCTAGAAATGAATCGACGGAAAGCGGCTAAAAATGCTTCTGACGACAAATCTGAAACTAATTCTAAATGCACTGCCTTAGTGCTGAAACAAACACACAGACGAATATATACCTTTAACGTTTTGGTTCCTCGAACCCGACCCATTGTTATGGAAAAAGAGCCCCCAAAATATACGCCAGTATGACGAAATGCTTTTCCAAGAGTCATTCGCGGAGTAGGTAATTCTCGCATAGAAGGCACAATAGAAGTAGGATTAACCTTAAAACAAGGAATACATGCACGTAAACACTGTCTTATGGCTCTTCTAGCGGACAAAATCCAAAAATGCTGTTGCAATAATGACTGGGTTGTACGATTACCGCAATGTAAATTTTTAATGTGGCAATCCTGTATAATAAGAGTTGTTATACGATGGAGCCGAGGGAAAAGTAAAGGATATTTGGCATCATGTGAGATGTCCGAATGTTTTAACCAACCGCCCACCCTGAGGAGTCCCTGGCAATCTACGAATGGAGTAAGAGAACGGAGTTGTTTGGTAACTGAATGTCCCTTGTTCAATTTTTCCAAAGCTTCCGCAAAGCACCGTTTTGAACATGTTTAACTAATAATTCTAACGCTGATGTTCTTTCTCGAAGTGTAATCGCACCAGTTAATTTTCTATTAGGTGATTTGAGGTTGAACACAAAACGGCGGCAGTGAACAATTATTTTCAAAATCTTTTGCAAATCGGAGAATGTATCTAACAAAGAAGTCAAAACGTGATCCGAGGGTTCGATGACAACCAACACGACTTTTGCTTCAGCAGAATTTTGTTACAATTCTGATACTGAATTATCAAGAAATTGTTGTTTAGGCCATTTTTCCGAAGATAATTTTAACCACACAGGACCCGCCCACCATAGCGAGTGATCGACAAGTCCAGTTGCAGAAAGGCCTCTAGAAGCACAATCGGCAGGGTTGTCTTGTGATGTGACATGATTCCAATTAGAAAGTGCATCTAGCGATTGAACTTGTGCAATTCTATTCGCAACAAAGGTTTTCCATTTATTAGATGGCGATTTTAATCATGAAAGTGTTACTGTAGAATCCGACCAAGCAAAGATGCTGGTAAATTCTAACTTGAAATATGTTTTCTTCACATAATCTACGAGATTTGCGAGTAGAACTGCTGCACACAACTAACCGCGGCAACGAAACTTTGTTTATGTGCGCAACTTTACTTTTGCACAAACAAAATACACGAAAACATCATTTTTGTCAAAACATCGAAAATAATCAACAGATGCATAACCTGCTTCTGAGGTATCGCAAAATGCGTGTAACTCGATGCTCTTTAAGTCTTTACAAATCAACTGACGAGAAATTGTCAACTCGTAAGAATGGAGGTGGCAACAAATTGTCTCATTGACGAATAAGTTTTTCGGGAGGCTGGACGTCCCAATTGATTCCCAAAGTCCATAAACGCTGAACAAAATGTTTAATAAAAAATGTAACAGGAGTTAAGAAACTTAGAAGATCGAAAATTCTCGCTAATGTCGAGAGAACGTACCTTTTTGTACAAGGACGCTCACTAATTTGTATATCGTATGAAAAAACGTCTAAATCGGAACACCATTTCAGACCTAACATTTTACTAGCGGAATTTGTTCTTGACTAAACGTCAGCGGTAGTTGTTCGATTTGTGAACTGGGTATATTTGACAAAACCAGGGTGGAATTACTATTCCATTTTCTAAGTTCAAACTTACTTTGAATTCCTCTAATGATGATGTGGACTGTAATTAGGTTAACTGTATAGCGAGCTTAATGGCACTATTTTATTGTCAATGAGCACTTTCGATACGAAACTAATTTGTCACTTCCGGTGGTTCAAATATAACAACACACAACCCTCGTCGGCTGTCGGTTTCAAGTCCTTTCATGATTTTTAAAGGGAGGGATTAACAAGGATCAAGAAAAAAGGGAGCCCGAACAGAGACAATGCTGTCAATATTGTAAAGGGGTGTAATAAAAAAATTAGTGCAGGATATTCAAAAACCGGGTGAAACTCGACATTTCAATGTTTCGAAGTATATTTGAACAAAAAAGTGCTTAACCATTTATAGTGCTGATAATAACTTGCATTTATTAAGTACAAATCAATGGGCTTTACTAAATTACTAAACTTACTACAGCGCTTTGAGGAAATCACAAGAGCAATGAATTCAAACATTGCATCCACCGTTTAAGTCCTCAATGAAGTTTTTATCTCAAAGAAAACTATTTTTCTTTGGAGTGGGAACAATGAAGGAGGTTCTATGTAAACAAATAACCCAAAGATTTGAATTCATATACAAAAACCAGTACCATGTGATATCTACTATACTGGATCCAAGATATAAATTAGCATTTTTTGAAAAAGATCGAACAGAGCAGATTAAATGAGCTGTAATTCAAAAATATGTCTCAGAGCCAGAACTTGGAGGTACGTCTTTGTCCAACGACGAATACAGTGATGAAAACATTCCGTTATCGAAAATCAGAAAAATTTTACCCTATATGCAAGTCAGTGGAATCGTTAATGCAAACGCAAAAGAAAAAAAGCATTTGAGTGGGACTGTCCTACGTAAGAAACGGCATATTGAAGTTGAGATTAAAACTTATTTTGATCTAGAAATTCCATTACTAAAAGTAGGAAGAAAAACTGTGTCTCCAATATTATCAGAAATAGCCAGAAAATATCTGCCCGCACCAACAACTTGTGTATATAGTAAAAGACTATTTTCAGAAATGGGAAGCATTTACGAAGAAACCAGAAATAGATTACTGCCAAAAAATGTAAAAAAACTGCTCTTTTTATACCACAATTTAAAAAAGTTGAATTGTGAGTATTAATAGACTTTCATTGGATTAAATTAAATTGTATTTTCAATTATGAATTGAAGGTTTTGTTTCATGTGCTTTTACTTTTTTTTAGCTTAAATGCATATGTATAAGAAATAAAAAAGCTAATTGGGTTTCTAAGTAGGCATGCTTCGGACGAAAAACCGAAGCTTCGGTCTAATTGAACGGCCGAAGCTTCGGTGCTTCCCCTATTTGGTCAAATCCGGCTTCGGCACAACTCCGGTTCTAAGCCGCTATAAGAGTAAAAACGTATATTCGTATAACGTAGAAGTTTGCGACTTTTTCTAAATTTGAAAATACATTAAAATCTGAAATTCGTAATTTGATACCTACTATAGTAGTACTTAAACAAAACAAAGATATTGGGCAAGGTTTGGTAAAGAATTAATTCAGATTTGGATCACTCGATATGGATTAACCCTGAAATCTAGGTTTCACTCAAACAACGTGTAATAACTCTAAAACATCATCTAGGCAAATTCTAAACCAATGGACAGAGACCTCGATACGACTGTTAGCTATACTTTCGTAGAAAGTCACCTGAAGCATTCGTTGTTGAATTAGTCTAGATGGCATTTTGGGAATTCCCACTTTTTTTATTTAATTTTAATATTAATATTTCACAGCTTCATGAGCGTTTTGTGAAAGGGAACAAACAAAAAAATCTGAAGAGCTACAAAAAACAGAGAAACCGGCCATTGCTTGCTCTCTCGTTACAAATTGGCAACAAAAACACCTGATTAAAAATTTCTCCACAATTTCGCCTATTACAGTTATTCTTAAAATGTATCTTCCTTTTGAATAAATTATTCCACTATATTGCAATCTTTACCAATGCAAAATTTCACCTTCAGTTTATTAAGCATTAGTCCCAATTCTTCTTTAAAAGCAGCTTTTATTGCTTTCTTGTTAGATTTTACATGCAGTCCATAACTTTAGAGGAGGTTATATGCTAAATTTAAAATACATTCCAGATATCCACCCTTGAAAAACATAAGTTGAGTGTTGTTGTGTCCACTTTTCATTTTAACATTCTGCAATGTCGATCCGCAAATAAAGGAACATAATGTATATTGGTTCTGTCGCCATGTTACAAACCTTATCGTCCAGGGTACAAGAAAATTCTGTGACGTACAAACGTAGCTCGTTTTTCCCACTTAAACTTAAGCCTCTTTTTATTGTTCGATATCTTCTATAGTTTATAATGAGATTCATGAATCATTTCCATTTTGATTAGCATACAATATCTGCTAGATGATAGATAACAGCCATGCATTTTGCCACGCCATGATGATGCTTTTCTTATAGGACGCGACGCAACTTCTTAAACGCAAGGACAAAAGTGCAGTAAACTAATACTAGTCATCAAAGTCAGCATCTACAATCTCTGCATGTAATTACTAAGGCTATAGCTGCTATTGAAACCGTATTTACTAATTAATTGCAAGCGTCCCAAGTAAGTCTGAAAATAAAGTTTCGAATACTTCGCTCAGGATTTCTATTAACCTTTGTTCGGTATGATTCAGAAACGCCTGAAGCTTGGCTGCAGTCAAAGTTGCTATAATTACCAAGAAAGCAATACCGTTTCTATCATTTTAAACAACTTTCAAAGTTGGAAATGCGATTGTTTTTAAACTGGATTATAATGTATTGATGTTTGGTTAAAAACAACCCTCAGAGCGATGTTCAAACTGATAGTAATTGTTAAGGTTTTGACTCAACATCGGTTTAATCAATGTATTGAATAATATAGTTACTTCTTTGTATGGAAATTAAATAACACATTCTCACGTATTAATTCGGAAAAATGTTAAATTTTTTAAATGTCTGATAAATATAAAATCTATTTTGATTAAATGCAATAATTCCTTTAACAATCTGTTTATTTGGTAGAGATATTTTTGCATTTTTACATCTTGACTTCTTCTCTATGAATGATTACAGAATTATGTTAAATTCCAGTTAATGAATACTTCACGGAATTCCTTTGAATTTTATAACTACAAATTACAGCAAGAAATTTAAAATATCAATTAGGAGAAAGCTTCAAAGTATAGAAAACGTAAAATCATGTTATAGATACACCATTAATTAGAACACGTAGGATACACTAACACCAAAGTTCAAAAACCTCTTCACAAACTTTTAATATACTAAAACAATATTGAACTTAACAAATTCCGTTAGGCAAACTATTAATAAATTAAATTAGATGACACTGCTATAAGTTTTAAATTCAAAGAGACAATTAAAAATGTGTACTACTTCTGTTAACAGTGTTTTTATCACCTAGTAACGGTAGTTAGTAACCAGCAATTTAAACTTGATTATTAAATAGACCTTGTAAAATATGGCGTTATAAAAATTATAAATCCATATGTGTAATTTAACGCACATTTGTGTACGATAATGAACTGAAACGCATCAAGTAGAAGTTAATAAACTGGAAATATATACTTACACTTGCAAAAATACACTCGTATAATATGACTATTGTTAGGACACCGTTGGAGTATGCGTGGAGTTCGCAGAATAATAATTAAAAAGAGCGCATTACAAATCAAACAATTATATTTTATGATATTGTTAGCAAATAACACCATTATTACGCTACTAAAAGATTATTACAATATTTATTACTTGCATCGCACGATATATATTATAACAATACACAGGACATTAAGATAGTTAAAATTGAAGATCGCAGTTATAAACGAACTACATCAAACAGACGCTTTTAAAACTGTAATAGTAGGCTAGCAATAATATACACGTTGCTGATTGAAAAACTAGATACACGCACAATATTCCTACAATGTGAACGTGTAAAGAAATTCCTACAGAAATTTTTAATATTTTAAATATTTAAAAAGTTTGTGCGTATAAATGAAAGAGTAGATAGACCCAAAACAGTAAGGTCGAGTCACGACTACTAATTGTTTTAAGTAGTTCTTCGAATGTGAAATCACAATATGGCACTTTCTTCCGAAGATTTTATTCCCAGCAGTACTTTTATCCTAGCATCAATCTTTCCCGTGTCCTGAAAATCGGTAACCCTCTCTGTGCAACTTTCTGAACATGCGACGTTCGCTTCTCAAAAGCTATAGGTTTATTTGTTATTTCTGACGGAATTGACACTGAATTTGTATAACATGAACTCTATTGTAAGTGTAACATTTTAAATTTATGAGAACAAATTTGGATTTATTACTTTGCTGATAGGGTTTATTCATAAAATACTTAATAAGAATTATTTGCACTTAGTTTAGCATATAAGTGTCCTTCGTCATGTTCAAATTCTATAGGTGTAACAGATTTTACTACTAGAACTTGAATTGGTTTTTATGCTCTGGTTTGTAATTTTAGTACTTAAACTGTGTAAATCGATTATTTTTAATTTTTGCCATACATTTAAAATTATGTGACGAATGCAGGAATTTTAATTACGTATGTCACTAGTATTTGAGATCTCCCGGATTTTTTTAAATTAATAATGCACGAAAGCCAGAAACAGCTATTGGTGGCATTTTTTAGAAAAGATTTGGATAAAGGAGTTTGTTATTTTTTTAATTGAGCTATATATATAACATTTGTTATAAAAAACCCGATTTGGTGTCAATGTCAATTTATATATTAATTTTTAAATTATTTTCTAAATATAATAAAAGAAATCATTTTTTGAATTAAATTGAGGTACATGAACGCGTTTTTATTTCCTTGGCAATTGATGTTCAAGTTATAAATATTTATCTTTAGTCATGTTCAAGTTCGTTTAGTGTACTTAAAGTTCCATAAACGTAAACGTATTTAAATTAGTCATGGCGAAGTGGCCACTTGCCACTTAAGTATATTGTTTTTGGTTCAATTATGTAAAAATAATTTAGGGAAAGAGTTTTTTTGAGCATCAATATTTCAAATGACGCCCTATGTAAATACCTTTAGCGCGAGCTTGAAGTCATTTATGTTCAGTATAATAACATTTTAATGAATATCTGAATAAGTTTATAAAGTTTTAGGTATTGTTTCAATATTTTTAAGATCACATTTACAACTTCCGGTAAACGCAACGGCCACACACACACACACACACACACACACACGCACACGCACACCCACACACGCACCCACACACGCACCCACACACGCACACGCGCGCCACACACACACACACACACACACATACACATTTAATTTCGTAAACAAACGACGCCGCAAACCCAAGCAAATTCGGAGAAATTTAAATTATGTAAATAATGTAAATAATGTAAATAATGTAAATGTAAATATTCAACGTTTTCACAAGATTATAAAGCGCATTGAATTTCATTTTATATAAAGAGCGTGTATAATATTTAATTGCGTTTTCCTCTTAATATCAAACATAAGTTTAGATGAAAACGTATTCAATTAAGTTCCAAAATATCAGTCAATATTCTAAGAAAACGATACAAAGTGTATTTCAATTGAAAAGATGGTATTCAGAACATATTTTGAAATAATCTAGCGCTAAAGATAAAAGACATCGTCCAAATTAGAAGATAAACGGTTTAATTACAGCCATAAATCTTAAAGATCGTAAAAATAAGATAACGCATAGGTAAATGGTACTAATTAAGCCGGAGGCTATTAGAACAGATTTTTGAGGGTTGCAGCATTCATAAAGATTCTCAATACCTACGTTAAAAGACCGGCCCATTTTAGCACCAATTCAAACATAGAAACAACTAGATTACAATGCATTTGTATAGACTGCCTACGTCACACGAAGGATTGTCTATATAAACCAATAGAAGTCGGTCAGTCGTGGAGTCGGTCAGTTGTACAGTCCTCATTTTAAACGTCACGAAGTAGTAGAAATAATGATAATATATCACGTAGTAATAATACCACAGGTTTTAGTAGTTGAAATTATTTTTTTTTAAATAGAGAAAAAGTATTTTAAAGTTTTTAAGGCTCAGAAATAAGTGAGACTATTGGAAGTATGTGAAATGAATTAAAATGGAGAATGAATCAATAAATAGTAATTGACTACTTGAAGATAAAGTTTTTCAATTTCAAAAAGCGTATATGGGATGGGAATAACAATTTGATGGCTTGCAATAAAAATTTTTTAACGATTTGAACGTTTATAGACATGGATAGACGACTACGTGCTAAATAGAGGCAAGAACAACGACCGGTATAATTTAATCGGCAAAATAAAATTACATTTTCTAACATTTTAAAAAAAGAAAATTTCTATTTATTAGTTAAATTCTATGATAACGAGAATTTTGTGTGCTAATTTAAAAGTAGAGCAGATTGAATGTACAGATGGATAATTCGATTTGAGGGGGAGGGGGAGGAGGAAGGGGTAGCAAGAATCATCGGTGAAGTTTTGCCATAGTATATAAAAAATTATCAAACCTAACTGATCAGATACCTTTAAATTCAATTTCAAAGGTGTGAATATCGAGTTCTGATTTATCTAGACAAGTTTTGAACATAATAAAATTGAATGAAAGAGTTATTGGTTATTTTCGTTAGATTTAAGATATTGCTTGTAAGGCAAAGCCGTTCCGACAATTTTGGACTTTACTTTTAGATTTTAATATTTGTGTCAGTGTTTTTCCTAGATATTATATGCAGGATACTGAGTGTTAGACAAAAGCCGTCGTGAATGTAGTAATTATTATTTGAAAGATTGTTTGTGAAAGAATATTTCGAATCATTAACCACTTCAGATCACAGAATCTTGCATTGGCACTCAACGCCGGCATTTTCAGTCCACAGCAACACACGCACGCATACACACACGCACCCACACACACCAACAAACCCACACGCAAGCACACGCGCGCGTACTCGCGCACTCACACACACAGGGTGACATTAGCTTTGTCATTAAATTGTCGAAGTGATAGAGATTCATTGCCTAAACAAAAAACATCCAACATATTACTCTCGGACCGCTCTTTAAATGCCCGACCTAGGTCAACTTAAGAAAAAGTTTTAGGACTGCTGTTTTGTTATATGTTTATAAGAAATAATTAACCTATGCTAGAGTTTTCCTGAATCACATAACGCACATGAAATGATTTCACAATAGGTATTCAAAATAGTCCATCGTATCTGTAAGTTTGTAGTTGGTATAACTTTCGATCATCATATTTTTAAATCAGAATTCACTAAACGATTGCGCAATATAATTATCTCTAATTGTCTACAACCAATTACAATTGCGTTTAAGTATATTACCTACGCAGGTAGTGAAACACAAGTAACAAAATCAAACCAGTGCATCACACTTACAAATTATTTAATCCCGGTTACGAACTATTACAATGAAAGTACAAGCAACTTAAAATAGGTTATCGTATTCTGCATGAATATTGAATTGTAGCAAACGGAAGACTACGAGGTCAGAAACCCAATACAGTCGACCAAATCAGCATCATGGAATACTTTTTGTAATATTCGTATGTTTACAAAAAATTTTAAACTTATTTGGGTAGCAACAAGTGCATTGAGTTATATCGTTTGGCAGCTAAAATGCACTATATTTCACTAATTTAAGTTTGCAGAGAGTCGCAACTTGGTCGACTCTAAAAAATGATGTATTTGTATACTTGATTCGTGATCTAGTTAACATTTCAGTGATTTTAAAACAATTTTGATACTTTTTTGTGTCCGTTGGTAGCTTAACCATTTGTTTTAGAGCACAGGTTTATTAACAATTTGTGTTTGTCTTATCGGTCTCTACTCCCCCTTTAAACTAATGACATAAAACTAATGCCACCCTGTATATGAGCCACCTACGATAAAAATAAAATAAATATATCCAAATTTACATTTTATTGAATATTGTCTTATTGTTAAGAGTTTAGCATAGAACTGAAACATTGTTAACAAGCTTTTGCATTTTAAAGGTAAAATTTTGGTGAAACCTATATTCGTAAATAGTAAGTATACTTTTTAGTATTTTTTTTAGTTATTAATAGTATTATTATCAACTATCCTCAAGTCTGGCTTTTCCTTCAGTAGTCGTTACTAATTAAGTACACAGGAAAAGGGACATACAAAATTGTCCTACCATTTTTGTATAAATCGAGCTCCGGTATGTTTTGCAATTTGGTATCGCCGGATTTCTCTTAAAAATTCATTGTATGTAAACTAATTATTTTACATTAGCGTATTAAAATATATCAATTTTGATATAGCTTATTACCTCTTCTTTGCCGATAAACTGGTATTTTAAATGGATTTCATATGACCAAAAAGAATCCTCTTTGATCACTTGAAAACCGTTAAATAAAACTAACAAAATTTCAAGATGAAAAAGATAAATTGAAAGCCTAAAAAAGAAAAACAACTAGAACATATTTTTAGTATTCTGGAGTGCCTTTCAAAAAGCTATTTTCCATAAAGAATAAAGCAAACGCGCGTGGTTTCAATGAATAGAACACGAGTTTTAGATAAATTACAATAAAAATCCAAAAAAAAGACTGCCAACTGAAGAAGACTGATATACTTGATACTGTAGTAAAAACAACAAATTGAATTTTTGTTTTCTCAAGAAACATCTGAAAATTTTCTTCAAAAGGTTAACGGAACTTATACACAATTAAAAACGGTTATAAAAAAGGAAGATTGCCATTTTAATTGTAATTACTGCAAGTGGTCAATTTTTTCCAGCTGTGGTTGTTTTGTGAGACATTAAAGAGTCGTGGTGGAAAATAAAATTTTGCAAACCAAGGGTGTATGGCACTTGTCATAATTTTGAATTTCTATTTATATTACTGATTTGCCAATCAAATACGGTACTGCTTTATTTGACAGTGCCTTACTTCCAAACCCATTTTCGTAAGAAATCTTTGTAATCTAGCAGTAATTACTGTGGCAATCGTAATAACATTGAACCAAACCAATTGCAGGTGTTCAGTTGAAATCGTTTGAATTTACGTTTACATACGCATCGATTTACGAGCAATTCACTGAATTGTGCCGATTTTGTTTGACACTTTTGTTACAGATTGTCAATCCTGTTACCGACTATGAAATAAAACCGTTGATTTTAAAAGACTGAATCTCACTTCATATAACCAAAACAGACTATTTAAAAAATCAGCCTAAAGAACTGTCCGTACAATTTTTTCACACGAATGAAGATCTATGTAAAAAGACAACGAAAAAAGAACACTGCAAAAATAAAGTAAAAGATAATGAAACAAAAAATGAAAGTTCAAAATCTAAAATAAATTGTGGTTGTTCTCAAATGAAATTCAGCATACACCAACACAATTTACTCATATGAATGTAATAAGAATTATTCGGCGCTACAGAAACTGACGATAATAAACATAGTGGAATTTAACTGTTTTATTTTAATTATGGAATAAAGTTTATTTTATTTTTATATATAATATTGTATAATATCTTTACGTATTTTACAATATATTTTAAAGGAGTAAATCCTACTACAGATTTTTAAAACTGTTGCAACATTTTTAATTGGTCGAAAGCAGCAGACCCTGATCGTGAAATAGTAAATATGTTGCTTTTATAATAATCTTATTTCGGTCTTTCTGTATTAAAAATGAACTACTACTTACATGATTGAATCTGAAGCTGGTTTCCCTTCAAATAAAAGGGTTTTTTATTTAATTTTAGTGACTACAGGCTGTAGGAATTTCAGGGAAATGTGTAGGTTAGCTCAAAACAGAAAACAATGAAGGTACGAGTCTAACCAGTTCTAAGACTGAAGACCTAATGATGATGATGATAACAGTACCAACGTATTTGTCTTAATAGTAAATAACTACTTTAAAAGTAAAATAAAGTAATAAGGCAATACCAAACTATAACTGAAATAACAATGCAATACCAAATTAACAATGTTAAACTATTGTGCTATACGCGATATAAACATTTCAAATTAAAATATTCCAAAAATTAATAATTGTCAACAGCGATCACAACACACCAAGTGAGCTGTGGTGACTCCTCAAGAACGTGATTACTGAATTAAAATGCTGTTAATCAAGCAGTAAATTTATCGCCATTTTAATGTTAATAAATTAGTTTAACCACAAACAGCCACATTACCGTTAGAGTTGAGATTCAAATTACGCGAATAAGCTAAGTTTAAGGAATTATTTAAAGATAATTTACAACCAAGAGACCAAGACAAGCAAAGTAGAAAAACCACATACAGCAAAGACATTGCAACGGGAAACACTGGTTCTACACAACGGCATTCTAACAAAAACATTTTAAATAAAATTAATATACTTTGCATTTCAAGAAATTAAGTAAAAATCCACGGGTGGCAAAATTAATTACGAAAATACTTGAAATTCGACATACGAAAACAGAACTTTTTTATATAAAGTTTTAATAGCCGTTACTGTTAGAAATAGATGTTCATGAGTAATTTATATAACATTTATTCCATTGCCAATGTGCTGTGCACAATACTAATGTTTAATAGTTATTGCTTTTCTTTAATATGAAAGTAAAAAACCACAACGAAATCATGTGTATTATGACTATTCATAATAATTTTCATAATTTCATGAATTATATCAAACTTTTCTTACAATTAAAATTTTATACAATCAGTTCAAGTATATGTAAGTTATACGAAGGTCAAGTCTAAAATTCGCAGAAAATATAAAAATATCCCACATAACGATAAGTAAAACGCTGCATTTCTTCTCAAAATATTTCCTTTTCAATGCTATACAGTTTTGAATTTGATAAAACTAATTTTCGAACCAGTTCTTCCACTCTGAACGACTTACCTCAGAAATAAATAAATTAAATACTTCAGCCGATGAAAACCGCTAACAACGCTAGGTTTTTAAATATCAGATTAATAAGAAATCAATAAACGACAAATCCACCGAATATGAGTAATGTGGCATTATTTCGTTGCTGCTACTGGTAAAAACTCCACCGTTCGTTGCGCTGCGCGCGCGCTTGCATTATTATGATGAACAATGATTTGTTGGTTTACATTGCTTTTTCAGTTATAACTTCCGACAAAAAAATTGTAATATACCATTCCGCATCAACTATTAGTCCACTTCTAATGAAATCGTTGCCACATGACCCATTTTTCAGAAGAAACAAGCGAACCTTTTTTTCGAAAAGCTTCGTGAACGCAACACTTCTGTTGATTTAGATTCACCTTGAAACACCCTTGCAACTGATTGATGTAGACTCATACGAATAAATCCATTATTCTTCATCTGTTACGATTGTTCGGTCTCTTTGTCGCACGTTCGCGTGGTTAATTTTAAGTTATTTAAATTTGTAGTCGTAAATCTAGTAGTAAAACTGTCATCCCTTGTTCCCTTATATCCTGCCATAAAAATTCCTTGTGCATCTGTGAATAAGTTGGACTAAGAGTAGTGAACAAACACTTTCTTATGGATATTGAAGCAGAACGGTCATGTCGGTTTCTTCGTTCAGTACCGTAAGTTAGTCAAGTGCCGCAGACTTTCGTTGTTAAACCCCTAAAAAACACAGTGCAAGTGTAACGTAACATAGACTCAATTCGCATACAGTCCACTTGGTTGAAAGAATAGGAACTGCAGCTTAGAAAAACACAAAACACCGCGGAGGTAAGTCGATGTATAAATTTATAAGACCCCCCGCGCGTGAACAAAATTGGCCTTCATCGCTGGATCTTTAATTAAATAATTAGTTCCTATCCTTTAAGCTCCTTATACTTAAATTTATAAAATTGTCGTAGTTTTTATTATGGTTAAACGTGTTACACAGAAAAGAACATCTTGCTTACACATTTACTGTAGATTTTACAATACATTCCTTATCCTTTGTGGCAAAGATTAGGGTCGTCGTCGGTATCCTTTTATGTAAACTATTTATGAGTGTTATTGTATCCTAGATCTTTACCTTATTTGTCACTTCAAGTTGGAGCAACCATTCGGGTTCATGCAACTTGTATAACAAAGGGGCTATTGGTATTTATTTGAAACCTTAAAAGCTTTGTCGGGCAAGCACTGTAGTTAGGTGCAATTTTCTATTAATAATTTAATTTCGTAGATGAATTAGTAATTTAGCGTATTCGAGTCACGCATTGTTTTTACATTAATTTTTATTGTCGTTCATTAATTAAATATGGTTATATCAATTGATAAAGCTATTCTTGAAGCTAAATTTGTAGTTAAAAGGTTGGATCACATTTACAGTAAGATCAACCAACCGGAAGACGTATCGATTGCTTTAATTAGAGCGTCGATTAAAAGTGTCGAACAGATTGAAACGCTTTTCATATCCTTTTGCAAGGATATTTTCTTTGATGAAGAAAGTGAACAATTGGATGAATTTTCGGCTCTTAGGGTGAAAATCGATGATTATCTATTAGATATTCGTATTATCGCTGAACAATGCGAATTAGATCGGGTAGAAAATAAGCCAAAGGTGGAAAATATGAATAGTTTCTTTTCGTCAAACTGTGCAATTCGCTTGAAACATCTTTCAGTTCCCCCGCTTCTCCGGACGCATATCAGATTTTGAGAGTTACAATGCAATCTATAAGCGGTTGATTCATGATAATGTCAGTTTGTTACCCGTTGAAAAATTTTGCCATCTCGTTGATACATTAGATGAGTCGTCGCGTGCGTTGATAAAACACTTGCCATTAAATGATTATGCATACGTGGAAGCCTATAAAATCATTACTAATCGTTTTCAGTCCAAGAGGTTATTACTTTCAACATATTTTAATGCTCTCGAAAAATGCCCTAAGGTCAGTTCCTCAGACTCGCATGCGGAACTCCGGCAATTAATTAGTTGTTTTGATGAAAATATATTCGCGTTAAGGCAGATGGAAATAGATTTATTAGATTTCATGTTGTTTAATCTGTTATCGAAAAATTAGATACAAACATTTTAAAGCGTTTCGAATTAGGAAATAATGACGAAATTCCCTCGTTCAAAGATTTAAGGTCGTACATTGAAAAACAATGTAAAGTGTTGGAAATAAATGACATTGCTTCAGGAACATGCTTAAAATCTCGAGATTCCGTAAAAGAAAGAGAAAAAGGAAGGTTCGTTAGCACTTCGGCTAAAACTTCTTTAGTTGGTACCACCAATGATGTTAAAATTGTAGTTTCTGTCAAGCTGTGCATCCTATTTATAGATGTAAGCAGTTTCTCGATAAAACCCCTCAAGAAAGATTTGAGGTGGTAAAGCTTAAAAATCTTTGCATTAAATGTTTAAATCCTTCACATTCGATGAAAAATTGTACGTTAGATTGGTCGTGTAGAAAATGTCATCAGTCGCACAATTCGTTGCTTCACTTCGATAAACAAGAAAATCGGTGTCGCCACGCCGACAAACCCATCGTCAAAGGTCAGCGTCTCCTCGGAGAGCGGCGCCTAGACTTACTTCTACTAGTAGACCTAGTGAAAACAATCTGTCGTCGTCGGTTGTGCATGAACAACCTGTCACTAGCTCGTTGATTTCGACATCATTAGAACACACAACCACGCTGTTAGCTACGGCAATGGTGTCGGTGCTTGATTATACAGGAACATTGCAATCTGTTCGTGTAATATTAGATAACGGATCCATGGAAAGTTTTATGACTGAAAGGTGCCGTCAGAAATTAGGTTTAAGGAAACGGAGAGCCAATGTCACTGTTCAAGGACTTGGCTTGAATTCGTCGTTGGTGTCTGGTGCACTATCGTGTGTAGTCAGCCCTCGGGAGCACGGTCTCCAGCATATGGAATTGATTGTTATATTTTACCTAACATTTGTAATCAATTACCTTCGTCGTCGATAGGGGTCAAGGAATGGTCGCATACTCAAGGTTTGGCCTTAGCTGATCCTAATTTTAATGTTCCTGGTAAAATTGACATGCTACTCGGAACGGAAATCTTTGCTCAGGTTTTGTTGAACGAGTATCGTTGGGGTGTCGCTAACGAGCCAGTTGCTATTAAAACAACCTTTGGTTGGGTTTTAACGGGAAAGGTCGTTTCCCGAATAGTTCTATTACGTCGTTGTGTGCTTTCGTTGAACCCTTAGACAGTGACATTCGTCGATTTTGGGAATTAGAAAATATTCCCTTCAAAAAACACATTTCTCCTGAAGAAGAAAGGTGTGAAAATCAATTTGTGGAAGGTTATAGACGTAACAAGGACGGTCGTTTTGTAGTGTCCTTGCCCTTTAAAATTTCGGAACCCTCATTTGTGGGTACGAGATCAATTTGTATTAAAAGATTTTGTCGTTAGAACGTCGTTTGTTAAAAATCCTGAATTGTATTCAGATTATAAAAATTTATGGAGGATTATTTGACAAGCGGGCACATGGTTCAAGTGAAATCGCTTGAAAATTCGTCGGGTCATGAGAAAATGTACTACATTCCCCATCATGCTGTACATAAGCGTGATAGCACTACCACCAAATTGCGGGTGGTTTTCGATGCTTCGTGTCAGGATCAATCTGGAAAGTCGTTAAATGATAGCTTGGCTATTGGCCCTGCTTTGCAAAAGGACATTGCAGTTTTGTTATTGCATTTTCGTGTACATCCTATCGTAATTACAGCTGACATTAAACAAATGTATCGACAGATTTTGGTTAAAGTTACTCATCGTAATTATCAACGTATCGTCTGGAGATTTTCTCCGTCAGATCCTATTATGGACTTTAAGTTAAATACTGTGACTTATGGAGTTTCGTCGTCGCCTTTTTTGGCCTTGCGTACTGTTCAAGAATTGGCAAGGTTAGAATCAATTAATTTTCCTTTCGCGTCATCGGTATTGGCGAGCGATACCTATGTTGATGACTTAGTCACTGGATGTAATTCGATTGAAGCTGCTAATCAATTAATTGGTGAATTGAATAGTATTTGCTCTAGTGGTGGTTTTCAATTAAGAAAATGGAGAAGTAATTGCCCGGAAGTGATGTCCAACTTGAGGAAGTCCCTGTCCAGTTCGGACGCAATTACATTTCAAGATAAAGATAGTGGTTCAATAAAATTTTGGGCCTTTGGTGGCGTGCTCTTACAGATGCATTTTATACAACTTAGACGTTGAAGAGCGCACTTGCACTAAGCGTAATATTTTGTCGGCTATCGCAAAATTTTTGATCCTCTCGGTTTGATAGCACCTGTAGTACTGTTCGCTAAACGTTTAGTTCAAGATCTTTGGCTATTAGGTCTCGGTGGGACCAAGAGCCTCCATTGGAAGTCATACAAAATAGAAACATTTTTGGGTGAATTGCCAGCGGTTTCGAATATTGAGATTTCGCGTCACATCGTATGTCATAATTTTAAAAGGTGGAGTTGCATGGATTCTGTGATGCTTCTGAAGCCGGGTATGCATCTGTCATCTATTTCCGTTCGTTCGATCTAGAAGGTAATATTACCATTTCATTAGTATGCGCAAAATCGAAGGTTGCTCCTACTAATCGCGTTTCATTGCCCGTCTCGAATTGTGTGCTGCCGTACTCTTGGCAGATTTAGTAGATTTCGTCAAAATACTTATAAAGATATTTTATCATTTAGTAATATTTTCGCGTGGTCAGATTCTACTGTTGTTTTGACTTGGATTCGGTCTTCCTCGCATAAGTGGAAGACATTCGTTAGCAATCGTATTTCGCATATTCAAGAACGTATTCCTCCATCTTCATGGTTTCATGTTAAGTCCCAGGATAACCCTGCGGATTGTGCCTCACGTGGACTTTTGGCTTCAGAGTTGGTTCATCATCCATTATGGTGGACAGGACCTTCTTGGTTAGTGCGTCGTAATGAAGAATGGCCAGTAACATCGCTGCCAAAACTTATCGACTCATCTCAGATGGACGTCGAATATCGTACTCTGTCGTTAACAGTCGTTATGTCTGACAATTTCTTAGATATGTTGTTGGATAAATTTTCAAACCTGCAGAAAATTTGTAGGATTATTACCTGTGTTCGTCATTTCATTCGTAATGTTCAATGTCCAGATTTGCGTTCAAAATATTCTGATAGTTTGTCTCTAGCTCAACAGCAAGAGGCTATACATTTATTGATTAAAAGAGTTCAAACAAATGTTTTTGCTCAAGACATTGCAAATATTAAGCCTGGAAAACTTGTTAGTAAACAACTTCGTAGCCTTAGTCCGTTTCTAGATAGTTATGATTTGTTGAGGGTGGGCGGTCGACTACGTAACTCAGAGTTATCGCATGATGCAAAATTTCCAACTTTGCTTTCTCGGTCGCATCGGTTGACTGAAATTATTATATTAGATTGTCATGAAAGACATTTACATCCTGGAAATCGAACAACTCAATTTTATCAACTCAAAATTATTGGATCTTGTGCGCCAAGAGGGCTATTCGGCAATGTCTGAAATCCTGCATTCGCTGTTTTCGTGTAAACCCTGTGGCTTTATGCCCTTCTATGGGGGATTTACCAGCTTCTAGGTTAACTCCAGGCAAGGCGTTTTTACATACGGGAATCGACTTTGGTGGACCCTTCTCTGTCACGATGAATCGGTGTCGTGGCGCAAAATCATTGAAAGCGTACATTTGTTTATTTATTTGTTTCAGCACTAAAGCTATCCATTTGGAATTAGTGTCCAACTTGTCGACAGACGCTTTCTTGAGTGTTTTACGTCGATTTATTGCTCGAAGAGGCAAATGTATTCAAATCCATTGTGACAATGGCACTAATTTCGTTGGGGCCTCTCAATTGATGCGCCATTCAGCAAGCGTTGAGGAATCGAATTTGTGTTTAATCCTCTTGCTGCTCCTCATTTTGGTGGGTTGTGCGAGGCCGGGATTAAATCAGTAAAATCCCATTTGAAAAAAATTATCGGTGAACAAATTTTGCCGTTTGAAGAATTCTCGATGGTGTTGATTCAAGTCAAAGCGATTCTCAACTCACGTCCACTATGCGCACTGAGTTGCGAACCGCATGATTTCTCATTTGACCCCGGGTCATTTTCTTAATGTTGAACCAGTTTCGGTGTTACCAGATCCAGATTTGTTGTCCATAAACCCTCTCGTTTGAATCGCTGGCAATTGTTGCAGCAAATGCAACAAGGGTTTTGGAAGAAATGGAGTGCTGAATACCTGCACACGTTGCAGCAGAAAGGTAAGTGGTTGAAGAATTCCGCTACCCTACCTATTGATTCGCTTGTCCTCTTAAAGGAAGAAAATAACCCCCTCTACAGTGGCGTTTAGGAAGAGTCGTAGATGTTCACCCTGGTAGAGACGGTATCGTTCGGGTAGCTACAGTCAAGACATCCCAAGGGTTAGTTAAACGCCCTCTAGTGAAACTATGTTTACTGCCAGTTACTTGATATTTAATGGTATGTCACATATATTCACTTATATAAGTTTGTCGGTTAGGTTTCTTAGTTAATAGCTCTAATTAGTTTTTAAATATAAAATAAGTTAGTTCATACTTATTTTGGTGGGCGGGATGTTCGGTCTCTTTGTCGCACGTTCGCGTGATTAATTTTAAGTTATTTAAATTTGTAGTCGTAAATCTAGTAGTAAAACTGTCATCCCTTGTTCCCTTATATCCTGCCATAAAATTCCTTGTGCATCTGTGAATAAGTTGGACTAAGAGTAGTGAACAAACACTTTCTTATGGATATTGAAGCAGAACGGTCGTGTCGGTTTCTTCGTTCAGTACCGTACGTTAGTCAAGTGCCGCAGACTTTCGTTGTTAAACCCCTAAAAAACACAGTGCAAGTGTAACGTAACATAGACTCAATTCGCATACAGTCCACTTGGTTGAAAGAATAGGAACTGCAGCTTAGAAAAACACAAAACACCGCGGAGGTAAGTCGATGTATAAATTTATAAGACTCCCCGCGCGTGAACAACGATGATGTCAGATACGGAATGGAACGACCACCATTGAATTTTTTTATCATCCCTTGCACCATCTGACACATACCGATTTGTGCGGGTCTTCCAGATTGCGAGAGACTAATCCACTGCAAAGCTTCCTGATGTGCAACTGATCGTGCAAAATCGTATGTATTTGTTTCGTCGCAATGCATAAGGATGCTTCTCTCCACTGACTTGTATGTCACATGGTAATCTGCTAAAATCATGTCATACACAGCATCGATATTTTTGAGACAACAGAGGTATAGTAGAATTTATTTAAGATGAACCTGTATGTCATTTGACATATGCGCAAACCTTGAAAGTCAGTGGCAGAGCAGATATAATAATATATAGAGTTCCCATAGAGTAACTATTCTAAAATCAAGTTTTATCTTGTTGGTGGTTTAAATTAACATAGCGAATACGCGAGTAAGCAAGACATAAAACATAAAGAAACAGAAAGGAAACTATGAAAGTATAAGAAATAAATATAGAATGTCAAAGTTACTAATGTCAATTGACATTTAACAGCAAATTATCTACGCCACTGAAATGCTGAACGAACACGCCTATTTATAAACAATGGACCAATCTGACACCGCTTTAGCCATGTGCGCATGATGACGTACAGGCTCTTCTTAAACATATTCTATTCTACCTGAACGACTATCACTAACATCGTCATCAAACGTTGTGGTTTTCCCCCATGCCTGAATTTTGGGAACCATTTGTAAAACATGTTTTGAGTGGTGCTTCAACCCCTAACAAATAAGTTTTCCACACATATTGCTGTCATCTAAAATCCGCCCAAGGCCCCGGGTTCGAATCCCGACACGGTCCGCTTGAAAATGTTAGGCGAGCATTTTTCACAAAAATACACCCTCATTCGGATGAGAGGTAAAATGGAGGTCCCGTGTGTGACTGTTGTCACGCACGTTAAAGATCCCTAACTTGCTCGGAACAGCAAGGGTTCGGTAAAAAAAAACTCGCATTGGAAAAATCAAATGTAGTGTGGTCTAAAACCGTATCGAAAATCGTAAAAATCATCACTCAAAAACCACACGTAGAAATTTTCATTGTTATACACAAATATTACTTTGATAAATTTTGTTGTCACGAAATTGGAAGGTTTGAAATTGAATTGTCAACGGATTTATACGCAAAAATGGCAAATGACAATTGTAGAACAAAGACAATACAAGGTGTACTATAGTGCGTTTAACGAACAGATTCAGTAATTAAAATAATAGGATGAGCATTAATTGCGCAGCACAAACTGAGCACAAATACGTGTGAGAAACTAAATGACATTTGTAGGTTAGCAATAAAAAAAATTATTGAGTGGTTGTGTGAACCCGGCGAACCAATACAAAATTTCTATTTACACTTGGCGCTCATTTATGAGAGCAGCATCCCTACTGAACCTGTTCATTAAACGCACTACAGATTCCACGAATTTAGTAGTGATTGATTCTCGAATACAGACTCAATTTTCTTATTGACATACAATACTGAAACGTGTTTTTCTGTCAGACCTGATACACGATTAAATAATTAAAATACAAAAAAAATTGCCGAAAAAAATTAATTGTATAAGAGTGAATTAAAGTGAATTAAAATGTCGAATTTAAAATTAAAATGATTGTTCAATCGCAAAATCATGAAAATAGAGTTGACTATTTCTTCTAAAAAAAGTCGCCAACCTGTAGACTCTCAAATGTTTTTGATTCCCTAGCACTCCTAGAAGACATCCCCCCCCCCGCAGAGCGGTACGCCCTCCTTGATAAACTATGATCTCGTCTAATAGTAGCAGCTGTAAATTTTGTTATATTTCGCCTGAGTGTTTACGCTTACAAAGCAAACCAGTTTACCCCGCTTTAAAAGAAATTGCCTGAATTTCCGAATTGGAATTGAACCGTCGTCCTTTTAGTGATTCCATTAATGAACGAAACATAAAAATCGAAGGCGAATAAGCAAGCCGGGCTGCAAGGCTGGCAATTGTTGTAAGACTCCTCAATTCATACAACAAAACAAAAATCTTGAACCACTTAGGCTACACGGAACCGAGCATCGTCATCATCCAAAAGAATAACTCCATTTGTGAAGATTCCGGAGCATTTATTCTGGATGTTATATATAAATGTTTTGAGGGGTCTGCGTGTGCTCAGAGTTGATGTTAGTAGTAGGTTCTGTAAAATATAACAGTAGCACCCGTAGGACATCAATCATTGCTACCAATACTTTTTCAGTCATAGGTTGGAACCGACACTGTGCATTTTCAGAGACTGTACAAGATTCCACTACACAAATTTGATTCTAAATGAAGACAATGCGGCTCATCATCGACAACAGTAGCAGATGGTATTACCTTGGCATCGTAAGTGCATCAAATGCTGTAACGGTAAGCCTGAACAAAAACTTGTTTTAGCTGTAGGTGTGGGCCTAAAATTTGCAAAACAGTTGCTAACAGTTTCTATAAAATAGAGTTTATTTAGGCCCGAATTCGCAATTTTAACGTTCTCAAAGTGCATGGTGTTGTCTCATACTCCTTGGGATTAAGGTAGTCCCATAAAAAGAAATAGAGAGGTGAGGTCAGGATTCCTTAGGAGCTACTGTAGATCTCCCCGCCTTGAAATAACTCGTAGGATCGCCAAAGATGTTCCGGCTGTGTGTGCTGTGGCTCCATGTTGATGAAACTAGATATTGACACCAAATCCTTCAAATCCTTGAAGTGTCCTGGTCAGAGCAAATCGTTAATTTTGGTCCGGGTCGTTCTCAGAAAATGTAACGGTTGATGCTTTTCATTATGATTTGCTTCGTCCCAATTAACAACGGGAGTTTTGTTTATTTACTGCCCATTTAAATGAAACTGTGACTCATCGCTAAACAAGACATTATCAATCAAGTTGTTATCAAAGAAATCACCGATTATTGATTTGCGAAAATGACGTCGAATTTTGTGATCCTTCAGTTTTAATGCATGCCACTATTTAAATTTTGCGGGGATACAGCTTAAGTTCTTTTGACAACATTCGATGCAGACCTAGCGCTTGTGACTGTTTCCTTACGGACATAGGTGGATTTCGCCTGGTTGTAAGCCATACAGCAGCAACGTCCGCAGGTGTGTTAACAGACTGACGAGAGCCTGATGGCTTCTTGCTTACACAAGTACCTGTTGTTCTAAAATTACGTAACCATGATTGCACTAAACTGCTACTCGAAGCATCGCCCACTCGAAGAATATTCCAATAATTGCAAAAAAACCGTCGTGGCGTAACGTACGACTTTCGGTTTTTCAAATAGAACTCAATGAAAAGCACGCCATGTTAGGCCGTCCATCTTTCCATTCTTATTAATTAATCCGTAACCTTCCCTTCACTGGAGCAGAACGAGTCGTGACGCAACTATACACCGTAGTCAAACCAGCGCTTTTGAAAACCAATGAAAAACAGAAAAACATTCTGGGACACCCATTACTTAGTGGGTTGCTATGGCGACGATGCTTTGGTAGTGTAGATCCAAACATGTTTTATTAATACTCATATTTTGAATAAGCATAACCTTATGATTTATTTTGTTGCAGTTCTGCGTAAATAACGAACTTATAATAAGCTTTAGAATTTCGGAAATTACAAATTTGGAATTTTTTTCCAAAAAGAAGTTTACTAGGCCGATATATATCCTCGTTGTTCTCCGAAAAGCTAAATTCATGACATTGAATGATTCTCAATCACTAACAAAACTTGCAAGCTTAACCTTATATAGACGAAAGAAAATAGTTATCACGAATTTTAAACCAGTATTACGAAAATTACCAAATGTATTTATAGAAGTTAAGGGAATGAATAAGAAATATTGCAAAATAAACATTAATTACGAAAAATTTAGGAAAGACAAATACAATATAATCACGAAGTTGAAGAGTTTCCGAAATTGGATTGCATTAAAATTGTCTAGCATTACAAGCCCACGCCTTCAACGAGTAAAAATATTACAGAATTGCATAAATGTGCCACATCTGTCCAAAAAAGAAACCAACCCCCAATATAGATAGGATCTCTTTTGCCAGAACCACTACAATTTGAAAGAAAATGCATGAAACAAAAACGCGCATTAGAACTGTTTAGTGCTTTATATTTAACTTTATAATGAAACAGCTTTTGTGCCAATTGTTAGTCAGACTGCCCCCCTCCCCCATTCAAATGCACTAACCCTCTTTTTCGAGAAGCAGTATTTAGTTATCGGTATAAAGTGTAGGTTGATCGCTAGAAAACATGAAGTGCTTTACAATTTTATACTAGTGATTTATAATCTCAATAAATACAAAAGTTATATATAGTCTGCTGTGTACATGTGTTATTTATTAATCTTGTCACTATCAAGAACCGATAAATTAATAACTACGAAGAGAAAAATAAATTAGAAAGAGGCGCTTAAGAAAGAAGTGGCTGCTGCAGTTAAGCAAGTCTGAGAATAAGGTTGCGGAGTTAAAGTAGAGCTTAGTTTTGTGTGTAAAAAACGTAATAAAAAATGTTTTGTGACCTATGTGAACCAAGCACCCGACTTATAAATTTTTTCATACGGAAAAAGTTCGCATTAAGTTTGCACTTGTTTGTATTAACAATAATTTCGTTTCCGGTTCAATTCATCACAAATTAGAGAAAAGTAAAAAAATTACTCGCACCTGACACTGAGGTAACTCAAATTCACTTGCGCAGCTCTCTTTAGAATGGTTTGTAATTGTTTCTAGTGGTTTTGCTTTCGTTATTAGTCGAACAGTTAAATAATTATAACCATTTAAAAAAATTACTAAGAACAAACTTGATCAATTTTAAAGATTTTCTAAATGCTCATCTTCCATGTGATTCGGGATAGTTTGTAGTTGTTTCTAGTGATTCTGCATTTGTTTGTAGTTGAACCGTTATATAATTATAAACATTTAAAAAATTGAAATAAGAACAAACTGCTAATTTTAAAGATTTTTGAAATATGCTTTTTGCAGGTGATTCAGGATCGTTCGTAGTTGTTTCTAGTGATTTTGCTTTTGTTTGCAGTTGAACCGTTCAATAGTGATGAAACACTTTAAAAATGGGTAAACCAGGCATTGTCAATTTTAAAGATTTTTTAAATCCGCTTCTTCCAGGTGATTCAGATTCGTTTGTGGTTTTTTCTAGTGATTTTGTTTTCGTTTTTAGTTGAACCGTTAAATACTTATAAACATTTAAAAAATGACCACGAACAAACTTTGTTAATTTTATGCTCCTTTTTCAGGTGATTCAGGACCATTTGTAGTTGTTTCTAGTGGTTCTACGTTTGTTTGTAGTTGAACCGTTCGATAGTGTGCAAGAACAAACTTTGTTCAATTTTAAATTTTTTTTAAATCCGCCGCTTTTAGGTGATTCAAAGTCGTTTGTAATTTTTTTTAGTGATTTTATCTTCGTTGAAATTGTTACAAACATTTAAAAAAATTGCTGAAAACAAATTTAGTCAATTTAAAAGATTTTTTAAACGCTGTTCTTAGAGGTAATTCGAAATGTTTATAAGTGTTTCTATTGGTTTTTGCTTCGATACTATAAATATTGATTTTATAAATACATTCGGAACAATTTCCTTTAATTCGTAACAAAGTGTACCGGGAAAGCGGAAGTCAATTGGCTACATATCCGGTAGTAAATGACATCAGAACGTCCAGGTTTTAATACTTCATACGGGTGATTTTTATACAACATAATGCACGGTTTAAAATAACTGCAAACCGTTTCAAAGAAGAATGCGTAATATAGTTGAGATATCTTAAAAATTGGCAAGATTAGCTCTTGACAAATTGCTTAAATTATGTAACTTATTATGAACGGTTCGACTGCAAACGAAAGCAAAATCGCTAGAAACAACTACAAATAATTCTCAATCACCTGGAAGAAGTGTATTTGAAAATCTTTAAAAATGACAAAGTTTGTTCTTGGCCATTTCTTAAATGTTTATGTTCAACTAAAAACGAAAGCAAAATCATTAGAAGTTACAACGGATTCTGAATCACTTGGAAAAAGTGGATTTAAAAAATCTTTCAAATGGAGAAAGATTGTTTTTACCCATTTTTTAACACTTAAACGGTTCAACAACAAACGAAAACAAAACTACTAGAAACAATACAAACTATTCTAAAGATGGCTGAGCAAGTGCGGGTGCAAGGATTTTTTTAAAAATTTTTAATGGATTTAATTACAAACTAAATTACTGTGTTACTACAAACAACTACAAACGTAATGCTATAACTTTTCTGTATAAAAAAATTTATTAATTTATAAAGAGCCGAGTGGTAGGGTCACATAGATGTTTTTTAAAATTATTCTATGGCTGCGTTGTTACACAGCAAATACATCAAAAATATATTTGTAATATAGTGATATTGATTTTTTGTATGTTAGGTTTGTTATTATAAACGAAGTAATTGGAAGATGTTATAAAAAGAAAAAGGAGACAGATATCGGTGAAAATTAGATCGCAAACATGATAAAGCAATTGATCCTAATGAAGATAGCATATGTAAGAAAGATGATGAGCTAGCTATTCTGTATGTATTAGAGCCAATGAACTACATTTTACTAAATGATAAATCCTACTTCTCGAATATTAGAATATTTTTCGTTCGACTCATAATTTATATTCCTTTCTATTTTAAAAACTAGAGCTATTCACTTTGATTCAGCATCTTTATAATAATTATGGAGACAATTATTTTATTATATTTCAAAAATAAGAAATGTTCTTTTTCCTATTATTTAAGAAATTATTGCCTAAATAATTTTTTGACATGATTTTCGTTTCTGGCATACTTACAAGAAGTTTTTGATAATACGTATTATTGAATAACGATATCATAAGCCAATAAAAGTACCTATAGCGCTCGCGTTTCAATCTAATCTGTCCGATAACTAGGTAGTTTACCCCATTTCTAAGCAATATTTGTATAAAGACAGTATGCACATCTCTATCTGATTTTTTCAGCTTGTTTAATGTTTAGTATAAAATTCGTTTGGCTTCACAAAGAGTGAGAGAGAAATGTTCAGTTTTAATAACTAATATATACTTGCATTTCAAAATATTTTTAAGCGATATTAAAAATAAGCAAACAAGAATTTTCTCATTAAAATTCCAAACTAAAAGTTTTAAATTTTATTAACATCGAGTGTATAAACGAATTTTTCCTCAGTGGAAAATACAATTAGTAAATTTCAATTAATATATAATATGGTATGTGGTATAGTTTCGTGTTAAAATTCCTTAGGGTTTATTGAGATTCTTTTATTGGGAGTATATTATTAACTATTTGAGTGAAGTAATTAAAAAACAAGAATGGAATGGATTGGTTTCAAATTCAATGTTTGCAGACGAAATAAACAAATAAATATTTTAAATATACCGTAGAAATAAGTCCAAAGTTTACTTTTAAGTGCAGAAGATTCAATTAGTTTAAAACCTAAGTACGAATAAAAGTAATTTCAATCGCTTTGTATAAACTTCAATAATTACAAACATTAATGAGGAAATGGTAAACGTCGCAGTAATGAGTCGATTAAATCGAACTAATTGAAATTGAAAATTAAGTCAATGTTTCGTTGCTTGCTTTCAATATCGCTTTATCAAAAATCTAATTAATGAATATCTGGATTTAAAGTTTGATGAAATACTTCATGTAAAGTACATTTAATAAACAGTTGCATTTCGTTTTTTATTCCTATAGAACTATTCACAATATATTAATTATTTGAACGGTTTTCTTGAACATTTAAAATGTACGTACATTTTTGAAAATATTTTAATTGTAATACAGAAGGACGTACACCTTTCGTTTAAAACTTTAATTAAAAAACACTACCACGAATGGAAATCACTTGATACATTTTCCGATTTACACGTGAATGTTAAAATACAGAAGAAGCACACATTTTTAATTATTTTTTCAAATACCAAAAAATACTTAATAACTTTTGATCATTTTTAATTACCTACTTAGTAAATATTAATGACACGCGTAAATTTTATTAGGAAAAACATAAAAATGCCATTGGCGAATCCTTGAAGGTAACACGAACACCGTTAGAAAGCACTTCCGAGTTATAAAAGCTCGTACCCGCGACACATACAAACGATAAGTCTGCGCATAAACTGAAGGGTCGTCTTCGTCTATCAACCAAACACCAAGCAAGAGTGCGCCGCCCCTCTCAATACAGAATACAGAACACGCAAAGAAACGCGGCGGTCAGCGCACTCACCTGTACTGCTGTTACTGATGTTACGTTATGTCTGAATGCTTCAGCGGACACAGCTTGAACTTCCACAAAGAAACCCAGCTTAATCTTTAACAATACGATTATAGTTTGGTGCGGCAATTGTTTCTTCCATACAAACTTTTCAGAATCGTTGAATATTACAATGAAACTTGCGTAACTACTTGTGTATGTAAATATGTAAAGAAAAGGCGTTCAGACGCCTCCGTTGTATTTTTCTCAGTTAAAAAATTTAACCTTCAAACTGCGCTACTCCTCAGAAATTTTCTTAGTCCTTTCAAAAACTTTTTGAAAAATACACCGCGCGACAATTTTAACCATACCCACGTTAGCATTTAGAGCACCTGTTAGGCAAGTTACCTGTTATGGCTATTAATACGCAATTAGGAGAAACTTGCCATAATTTGAAGTCGGAAACCACATGTAATGCATACGCTATAAAATGTTTAAAGCAATATTAAATTATGAATGGAATATATTCAGTATTCGTCAACAAGTTTAACTTATACTATGCAAATTAGAACAACTTACTATTATTTATGTATGTGGGATTAAAAACTAATAAATAATCTAACTATAAATACAAGTAACAAAGGCCATTGAATGGAAGTTTTTTGGAGTGTAGCCAAAGACGATCACTAGGAAAAAATATTCTTTTACTACGAATATACTAGTGTTAAATGAAAGTTTGTTTGTTTTAAAAACTTGCTCTACTTTACAACCTACAATCTCCTAAACATTCAACCAATATCTTTATTAGTTAACAGGTCATCGATATTTAAAACACCCAATTTTTCTTCAATTAATTCGTAACACAGAAAAGATCCATCAGAGCCTATGTGGATGTAGATTATATACTTGTAACAGATTTATAAGCTAAAAATGTCAAATTTTACGAATTTAACAATTTAAGAATGCCGGCAATCAAGGTGTACTTACGCGAGTTTTAGAATTGATCCTCGCAAATCTTTATAAAATTTGTTCAGATACAAACAAGCAGCCTTTGAAATGTGGTGCTACAAACGAGTGATGAAAATATCATGGACAGACAAAGTTAAGAACGAAGAGGTACTAAAATGGTAGAGGAAGAAAGAAATATGTGTAAAACATTAAAAAACAGGAGAGATTATCATAGGCCACATACTACGGCATGAGGGAATAGTGCGGAATATATTAGAAGCAGAAATAGGAAAAAAGAGAAGAAGAGGCAGACCTATAGGTTAGACTACTGCACACAGATAGTAAAAGATGTAGGCTGTAGGAGTTTCAGGGATATGTGTAGGCTAGCTCAGAATAGAAATCAATGGAGGTACGCATCCAACCACTCACAAGATGAATAAATTAATGACGAAGAAAATAAATGTACTTAAACATGATGATTATTAAGCAACTACAAGTATGAGGTGAGCAATATTCTCGAATAATGGTAATTGTGTGAAAGGATTTACGGGAAAACTATTATTTCGGCAAATGTCTAAGTGTTGGGGGATCTTGGCAGCCACAGATTGCTTAACCCCCTTCACCGAATCTCGGTGAAATAGGGCATAAAATTAGAAAACACTAGAAGGGGAACCGAGCTGTATACATGCTGTGTGAGAATTTCAGGGAACTATGTAGGCTAGTTCAGAAAATAGACAAGTGCAGGTACGTGTCCAACCAGTTTTGAGACAGAAAACCTAATGACGAAAAAATAAGCGCAGATAAATCTGATGATTCTTATAAACAACTAGTTGTTGGTTGCGAAATATCTGCAACTAATGTTGACTGTGCGAAAAGATATATTGGAAAATATATTAAATCGGTAAATGCTAAAGTGCTGGGGGAACTTGGCAGCCACAGGCTGCTTGCTCTCCTTCACAACCACTGAATGTCGGAGAAATAGGATATATAATTGTAAAACAATAGAAAGGGACCAAACTGCATCTAACAAGAAAGAACAGCTCCTATGATGAAAGACAACAAACATAGAACAAGAAGTTGTTGAAAGCAAATGTGTGGAGCACACACAGACAGTATGCCTATGAAATACGGGCAATCTTAAAAGCAGACAGAAGAACGGTAGCAGTCTTTGAAATGCCGGGCTTCAGATGTATGGGGATGGACAGACAAAGTTAATAACAAATAGGTTATAGAAACAGTCGGGGAACAAGGATATCTTTTGAAAAAAATAGGAGAAAGAGAAGGGCAGAATACGTTCTAAGGCATTTTTGGGGAATAGTATGGGATATATGACAAGCAGAGGTAGGAAAAAAGAGGCGAGATCAGTAGTGATAGATGCAGACTGTGCAAATTTTAGGGAAATCTGTAGGTTAGTTCAGAATAGGAAACAGTGATGGTACACGTCTAATCAGTTTCAGGACTGAAGACCTAATGATGATGACAACCAAAATACAATTACCTAGTGGCGACTCGTTGCATTAGTAACCAGGGGTACGCATTGATACTCACGAGATCTATCTATTTGATGAAATTTATGAAAATGTTTGTATTTGAATTTTCCGTATTATTTTCCAAATTATGATGCATACTAAAAAATGTGTGACATGTGGATGTATTCTTGGCTGTTGTACCCAGAATGAGTTACAATTTAGTGCGTAATGCGAAAGACCTTTTAATTAATTGCAAAACATGCATAAACATATGGTTACCGGCAGTATGAAAATTTTGATAAACAGCATAGTGTTCAAATAAAACGAAAAACCTTAAAAGCGAATAACCTCCTGTTATATATCCGATTCTATATTTATTACAAGAATAAACAACATAAACTCGGGTTCTTTATTTTACAGCCACACAATTACATTATGTCTCGATTACCGTCACCGGTCTCTCCTCTCTACATTACCAAATTAAACTCGAATACTATCAAACTCAAGAGTGACCAATCTACTTACATAACACCTCCTGTAGTTTCTGAGTAGGTATTTATTCTTGTGAGTAAGCGAATCGTTGACATTAACACTTTAAACCTTACTGCACCGATCCGGCACTAGGAACGACTTACCTATGCTGAAGGTTCAAAAATGAGTCTTGCGTCAAATCCTATTCTTATCTTCGCATTCAAAATATTCATGACCGCTCGGCACATAACGATAATTGGTGAGTACAAAGCATCAATCATAATATTGTATATATTAACAATTAGAGTTAATTTACCACGAACAATGACTTAAAAAAATTAAAACGCGAATAGGATCCAATAAGCGTGTGTAAATACCTTTAAAATGTCTCGTTTAAAAACTATACAATTGTATTATAATAGAATATAATTGTTAAATGGCATATAGAGTAAATTCCATTCTTCTGCTTTTCTTAGCATTAAATTTATTAATAACCTTCTTGTTAAAATTATTTATTTGTGAAACAATAAATTGCTCAAATGACATCATTCCATCGATCTTTACTCATTGGGTTGTGCAAAAAAGTTTTAACGCACTTCATCATACAGAAACATCTCTCGACTCAGAAGTTAACATAGATATTTATTCATTTATTTATTTGTCTGTAAGTAGATCAATGACAGGCTAATCAGCGCCTCTTTTCCTCCAGCTTCCTCATTTCCTCACTCATTCTGGACAAAATAGTTTTCTTCGACTAGCCATTTCATCCTTCGCGATAAATATATCATGTTTGGTATCAATTAATATTAGATAGCATCACTCCCAAAGACGGTACCCCAATTTTAAGATTTTTTTTACCGGTAGCGATTTCTGACCATGCTTATACATTTTTAGCCATGCGACACATCAAATTAATCTAGAATTTTACGCAGAATCCGAATCTGCAAACAGATTTAAAATCCGACTACCCCTTACTGTTTTACACACATACCCTCTAACGAACATATAAAAGATAATTTTTTCTTTTAAGATAAATATATCTTGTTTGGTATCAATTAACCCATTAGCGCTTTGTGTGTTCATATGGACACACCTTATGTCACATTAAACAATCGCTTACAAAACTGGATGCGGACATTCATTCGGTTTGTGGTCGTTTCTTAGGATTGAGAGAAGTTCAGTTGTGCTTTGTATGCGTTCAGGTAGAGATTATTTTCAAAAGAAAGTGGAATCTACAGTCGCAAATACAATGGACGGTCATTCACGTTTTGTAGTTGATGAAGCAGCAGCCAGCGATATTCGTTTTACGTAAGTAGAAATGTATATGTGTAATTGTTTTTTGTATAAAACGATATTATATATTCGATATTATATAACGGATGTATAAATTCTCTGAATAAAAATATTTAGTACTAATATTTTCTTGTCTAACAATAGTGTGATCATATGAACACGCTAAGCATTAACAATATCTCCTAGCACCGGTAGCAAATTTATATCAATTCTTTTGTTTTCAGCGGAATTACACTTCAGGATGCATTAGATATACTAGAAAATGATGAACAAGAAATTGATAGTATATTTATTTAACCTCCTGATCCAGCATTGAATTCTGATAAAGATTCTGCAGAAGAAGATGAAGGCGGTTTAGTGGATAACTTATGTGGGCGACAGCTATCATCTCACGCAGAAATTGTTTATAAAGAGAGCATTGAATCTGGTGAAGATGTCGACGAAAATCCACCCAGACAATGTAAAAATTTAAAAACTATTTATAAGTGGGAAAAAGGACATCTCAGAAAAGAGAACGTTTTTCCCGAACCAAATTATCAACAATATGCTGGTAAAACTCCAGTGGAGCTCTTTGAGCTTTTATAGATGATAAGTTCATGGAGTTAGTTCTTATTGAATCTGCTCGTTATGCCATGAGTAAAACGAAAGAGATCCTGCTTTTACCGCTGAAGAAATACGCGTTTTATTGGAATCCTATTTTTATCGGGGTATGTTACAGTTCCATCCAAAAGGTCGTATTGGGAATCTGCAGAAGACGTTCGCAATTCATTGGTTTTAAATGCTATGCGTCGTGCCAGATTTCTAGAGATCAACAGATTCATACATTTTGCAGATAATGCAATGATATCAAAAAATGACAAAATGTGGAAACTGCGGCCAATTATTAGTTTATTGCAGAAAGTGTTTGCAACATTTTAGTCCTGAAGAGCATTTGTCTTATGATGAATGCATGATTGCATACTACGGCAAGCATAGTTGCAAGCAATTTATAAAGGGTAAGCCGATTAGATTTGGCTACAAAGCCTGGTGCTTGAATACTGCTAACGGGTATTTAATAAATTTTGATATATATCAAGGCAAAAGTATTCAGAAAAATGAGGAATACGAAAATATTTATGGAAAAGCAGCTACACCATTGTTGCAAATGTTGGATGGACTCCTAATCATATTGCTTGTCTACCTCTAAAAATATATTTTGACAATCTGTTCACAGGTTTGCCCTTGTTAATAAATTTACAAGAAAGAGGCTATGGCGCAACAGGAAATGTTAGGGAAAATCGTGTTCCGAAGGAGTGCCTTCTCATTCCAAGCAAGGTTTTGAAGAAACAAGAAAGAGGAATCTTTGATTTCAAAAAAATTTGTGACAAAGACATTATCTTTTCAAGATGGGTTGACAACAGTGTGATTACTGTTGCATCCAATATACATAGTGTAAATCCTGTTTCCAAAGTTCAAAGATATTCTAGGATTGAAAAAAAGACTATAACCGTTTCGCAGCCATTGCTCATAGGATATTATAATAAGTATATGGGAGGCACGGATCTGATGGACCAGAATGTTGCTTGTCATCGAATTAGTTTTCGTGGAAAAAAATGGTATTGGTCGATATTTACATGGTTGCTAGATGTTGCTGCTCAGAATGCTTGGTATTTATCAAGAAAATGTGGGGGGAATCTGTCTCAACTAGAATTCAAACGTGCAATTGTAATGACCTATCTAAAATCATTCAAAAATCCACCAAAAGATGGAGGCCGTCCATCATCTAGTGCCAATTCAAGCAGTGTAATGGTTGCCGATTACGTGAGATTTGATGGAAGGGATCATTTAGTTCAACAATGCGCACGAAGAAGATGCCAAGAGTGGAAATGCAAAAGTACTGTTAGAACTGAATGCAGTAAATGTAATGTAGGGCTGTGTATTTCTTGTTTTAAAGGTTTTCATGAAAAATAAAATTCTAGCTATGTAGATAGTGCTAAAAAACCAACATATATTCAATGCATTTATTTTTATACCTCTAACGCTTAGCGTGATCGTATGAACACACCCCTTATATACAAATCTAAGGCAGATATCACTTTGAAATTTTGGAAAAATAACTGTCTAACCACTGTCTCCCTCGATGTGTAATTTCATCAAAATCGGACAATGCAAAAAATTCGGGCGTTAATGGGTTAATATTAAATTTTTCTAAAGAGTCCAACTCTGTAAACAGATTTTAAACAGAGCCACCCCTTACAAAGTTACACTTTTAAAGGCCCCAAACCTCTAAATTACTAAACTATATTTAACTCCATTTTTAAAGCCTTTTTTTCGCTACCCAAGACATATGCTTTAACCATTTCCCAAAAATTTAAAACCGCTGGAATTTTAGAAATGAACCCTTTAGAAGCTATAAGTGTTTGATATTTAAAACCATTTTCAAACAGTAATGTTCTGTTTTTCGAATAATGTAAAACATTCCAATGTAATGTATTTTTAATATATAAATGGGAAGGTCGAGTTTAGCAACAAGAACCAGTCTTAATTAGAATATTCAAAAACACAACTTCTCAAACTTTAAAGCGGGTAAACCTTTACACAAAATTTTATCAATTTTCTGATTTTACATCTAGTTAACTCGATACTAAATAGGTACTTTAGAAAATACAATTCGTATCTGAATTAATTTCTTGCCGATTATGGATTACTCAAATTTCATATGAAAGCGGTGTATAATTCCTTTTCAATAGACTATCTGTTAATTATCTTATTGACTACATATTTTGAAAAATACAAGAAATATGTTTCAATGCCGTACATTAGAAATCGATGTCCTGCGAACATCACGTGGAGGTGCTCTCGGTTACCTAGTTTCAGCTACTTTTCCAAGGTCGTGGTGACACTATAGCCTTTTATAAATAAAAAGCAATGTAATACTATTCTAACACTTTTATTCTGACATTATACATAACAAAATTTAAAAATATTTAATGCCAAGCATGGAGTCATTTAAACTTAATTTTAATACAAAGTTATACACAGAAAACAGTCCTTTCTTTATGTTTGTTTGCAGTGGTTTTAATTATATCTAATTTTATTGGCAGCTTAAAATTTAGATCAACACCTAAGCCTCTTCTTTTCTAGCCAATAGTTTGATACATAGAGACCGTCTAGGTTTTCAAATTGTAAAATGTACCAAAGTTTGTATCCATATATAAAGTCGTTGATTCCACCGACAACCAGATCCATTCCTTCGTGTAATTCTTGCAGCTTGTGACAATTTTTTAATCGCAGCTCTCCCACTATATCCTGCATACGTATCTTGTTAACTTGATCGACTTTTTCTTATCGGCATTGGAGGGAATCCTTATTCTCCAACTAACTGTTGCGTAGTTGCATGTCCACCGCTTTTGAGAATATATGATCGCTATAGGTTGTAGGACCCTCGGGTTTAAATGATCCGAAAGGTTCTTTACTAGGTAAATATACAATGTTTAGCGGAACCCTTTTGCGTGTGGTGTACGCCAAGGTTACGAAACCCGCAGTCCTTAGTTCGTCTTTGTTATCTGCCATTTTGATCAATACGTTTTTAGAATAACCTTTTAGAAAGTATACGGATTTAGTACCATCCTTTTCCGCAAGGACGCCTACATAACTAAAAGAGTCTTTCTTACTAACCACAAATGCAAACAGCTTGTAGAACCCGGATGTATCTAAGTCAGCCCATCGGCACACTAAATAATCTTTTAATTCTTCCTCATTTTCTCTAATAAGGTGTTCTTTGTCTAACACATCTTTGTATTGTTCGCGTATTGTTTTCCATGTAGTCCAACTTTCGCCCTTTTGCATCCATTTCCTCTAATTCCAGTTGTCTTTTTCTTCCACTTACAGCGTATGGCGTGCATAATGGGTCAATTTCTTTTAGCGTAAACGAATAGAGTTTACTGCCACTACATACGCGTTGTCGTACAACCTCTGGGCGAATGTAACGCGTATCTATCAACCCCAATTCCGAAATTACTATTTCTTTTGAAATTGTAGAATATGGTGTTGCAGATTGTGTAAAATATGTACTACCTGCTTTAATGTAGCACTAGTGTAAGATTTTTATTTTATCTTGGCTGTCCTCCTCCTCTACTATCTCCAAATAATTTACAGGTAAATAGTTAAAACTAAAAGCCAAAAGCACACACTTTATCAATTTTTCCCTTTCCTCTGGTTTTTCGGATAACTTAATTTGCAAGCCAGTCAATTTCTTTGTATTGCTGTTCCCCGAATACACGTACTGTAGTAGGTTATTATACACTAAACAGAAGCTATTCTGTAGCTTGTCCAATAGCTTACACCACATTTTGGCAAGTGGTACCGAGTACATTGACGCCTTTAGGAAGTATAACTTACTATCTTCCAATAAGGTTAAACAGTCTTTTAAGGGATTATACACCCTTTCCGCACTGACATAGTTTCCAATTGTACAGTTGTATATTGTCGCTTCCAATCGCGTAATACCATGTTCCGTGGCCAAAGTAGACGCAAATGTTTCCCTTAAACGTACATCTGGACAACATAAAAATCTAGTATATGATTGCCAAGTTGTTTATTAACACCAGGACTTGTTATCTGACACACAAATTTGTTGTATATCTTAATTCTTGCATTGGTTGTTAGTCATGTTAAACAATCGATTCCCACAGTTTTATCGTTGTCAATTATAATATTGCAGTTTTCTTCGTATTCGCCCTTGTAGCAAAAGTTATGATTTGTAGTTAAATAATTACGCATCTCCATGTTGCTAAATATGCCAGCAAAATCTTAGGTTACATCCACGTCAAAAAGATAGTAATAATCTTTCTTGAGTCCGTCTAATATATCTGGTAGTTCTTCCAATAAAGTTTCCAACTTAACATCTGCTAGTTCCACTTTGTACGGAACACATATAAAACATTTAAAATTTTTATTAATGCTTTCGAGGCCTTCTTTTCCGATAATTTCTTTTACTCCCTGGACCATCTTATTAGTGCTTTCCAGAGAAAACGGAAGCTTTGCTTTAACACCATGCCTAGCGGAAACAAATCGGTCGAACTTTCTTCGTAGATAGCTGTTAAATTCACCACAAATTTCTTTTTTTAGGATAAACATCCTTTTGTTTGCAGATGTTTGTTCGGCGTCAGAAAGGTCGCAAATTTTAACCAACATTATATTGTCACAAAATGGTTCTGTAATTGGTGTGTGTAGTCCACAAGTCAGCATCTGTTCGCCTTCGACATAACAAATATTACCAATATCTGTCACCAGACTATTGTTGCACATATTTTCTGCCAGGAAGCAATGGATCTGGTTGTCGGTGGAATCAAAGACTTTTTATATAGAGACACACTTCGGCACATTTTACAATTCGAAAACCTAGGCGGTCTTCTATGTATCAAACTATTGGCTAGAAAAGGAGATAGAGGGCTTGGGTGTCGATTTAAATTTTAAGCTGCGAATAAAATTGAATAAAATTAAAACCACTCCAAACTAACATAACAAAAGAACTGTTTTCTGTGTATAACGTTGTATTAAAATTAAGTTTAAATGACTCCATGCTTAGCATTAAATATTTTTAAATTTTGTTATGTATAATGTCAGGATAAAAATTTTAGAATAGCATTACATTGCTCTTTATTTATAAAATGCTATGGCGTCACCCCAACCTTGGTAAAGTAGCTGAAACTAGGTAACCGAGAGCACCTCCACGTGGTGTTCGCTGGACATTGATTTCTAATGTACGGCATTGCAACATATTTCTTGTATTTCTCAAAACATGTAGTCAATAAAATAATTAACAGAAAGTCCATTGAAAAGGAATTATACACCGCTTTCACATGAAATTCGGGTAATCCACAATCGATAAGAAATTAGTTCAGATACGAATTGTATTTTCCAAAGTACCTATTTAGTATCGAGTGAACTAGATGTAAAATCAGAAAATTGATAAAATTTTGTGTAAAAGTCTACCCCGGTTAAAAATGACAAAAGTCGTGTTTTTGAATATTCTAATTAAAGACTGAAGTTCTTATTGCTAAACTCAACCTTCCCATTTATATATTAAAAACACATTACATTGGAATGTTTTACATTATTCTAAAAACAGAACATTACCGTTTGAAAATGGTTTTAAATATCAAACACTTATGGCTTATAAAGGGTTCATTTCTAAAATTTCAGCGGTTGTAGATTTTCGGAAAATGGTTGGTTAAAGCAAATGTCTTGGGTAGCGAAAAAAAGGTTTTAAAAATGGAGCTAAATACAGATGAGCAAAAATTTAGAGGTTTGGGGCCTTTAAAGGTGTAACTTTGTAAGGGGTGGCCCTATTTAAAATCTATTTACAGATTTGGATTCACAAGAAAAATCTAATATTAGTTGATACCAAACAAGATATATTTCTCTTAAAAGAAATTACAATAATCTTTTATATGTTCGCTAGAGGGTATGTGTGTAAAACTGTAAGGGGTAGTCGGATTTTAAATCTGTTTGCAGATTCGGATTCTGCGTAAAATTCTAGACTAATTTGATGTGTCGCATGGCTAAAAAATTTATAAGCATGGTCAGAAATCGCTACCGGTAAAAAATCTTAAAATTGGGGTAACCGCCTTAAGGAGTGATGCTATCTAAAAAAATTCTAAGAAATTCAGGTAGCTGAAAAAAATCTAATGTTAATTCATACCAAACAAAATATATTTATCGCGAAAGATAAAGTGGCTAGTCGAAGAAAACTATTTGGTCCAGAATGAGTGAGGCAATGAGGATGCTGGTGGAAAAGAGGCGCTGATTAGCCTGTCATTGCTGTACTTCTTTATTTAAACCACAATAATTTAGCAACAGAAAAAATATGTATACAAAAAATATAAATCATGTATGGGGTTAAAAGATCAAAGTTCAGAAATATGTTCAAGTTGTGTCACCTAAGCTCATTCTGCTTTTCCACTTAACCCAACCTACTCAATTCAATGTAATATAAATAATGGCTGAATTATAAAGTATGTAATACAAATGATACTCAGCAGTAAACTAAGCTAATAACTAATAACTAAGCCAGTAACTAAAAAAAGAGTCTAATTAAACAAAGGTGGCCAACTTCACAGTGCTCAGTGTACAATTGGAATTTATTAGTGTGTGAGATAATAATAGATTGTTACCAGTATCCTCAAAAGTTTTACGGTTTGTGTAAATACCGCACCGAGTCCTTGCTCCAACAGCAAAGGAAGTCAAAGCCCAATAAAAGAGGTGAAATGCAATTCTTCTTGCATATAAATAACTTGCAACTCAGTTTACAATTGATTGGCGTTTAAGAACATTCATCTGTATTTTGCAAAAATTCATCTGGAAAAGATTTTACAAATTCTGGAAATTTTTCTATAACAAATAAATTTGCAGTTCCTTACTACGGCATTTTCTTCGTTTAGCTTGTAATTCGAGTGTAGTTTGCTCATCAAAATTTTCATTTGTATTAAATATTCCTTTGCGAATATTATCAATTGTTTTTCGAAATTTTCAATTGTTCTTTTTAACTTTTGTTTCATTAGTAACTTTTTTGCTGAAGTTGTTTTAAAAAAACGTCGATGTGTGGCATAATCTTATGAAAAACGGAAAGTCAAAATATAAACTTTTCTTTTAAAAATAAACGTTCATAAGCAATTGCTTACTGAGTAGTGCGTGGCAGCGTAATTTCATCACTATTTTGTAGAACTTCCATAACTTAGAATAATTCGTCCCGAAAAATAAAATAAGCAAAGAAAATCTTCCGTACCGAATACTGCAACAAAACCAGAGGAAATCTAAAGAATTAATGCCGTGCTAACTGAAAACGTCGTAGAATGGAGTGGGTTACACAGAAAGAAAAATAGGAAACCTCGGCAAGTGGATTTATTACAAACTGGTAGTTAACAATCATAGTATCAAAAGCAATATTTATAAAAACCAAAACGAACATTTCCTGTTAAAACATGATATAAACGTAAACGTCAACTTGCATATAACAACATTGCTACAAAATATACATAAAATTTAAACAAATATCAATTACAGATTATTTCCCAATCACAGACATTCTTAAAATATAAATACCAAGTACAAGTATGTTTACATAATGTTCCCAACACTAAATAAATACAAGAAGAAAATTAAAGATAACACATACAGTAATACAAAGCTGTCTATCTACTACTTACTGAAATGCATTTACTAAAAGTAATAGCGTAACCCTAAACTCAAAGTAAGTTTTATGGAAAACCAAGTGCTAGACTTAGTCTAGCTTATAATTAGTAAATAAGTTGTTGACGTTTGCATTTCCTAAATCTTACGTTAAAGTAAATAAATTACTTCAACACGAGCTTATGTTCATCTTAATTGTGACTTGGAAAACAATCGCGTAATCACTTTGTGCACAAACATTCGATAGTAAATGTTAGAACCGAAATCTGTAATTTATCGTGCCATAACCACGCGTAAGAAAAAACTAGAGCACTGGTAGGGTTATCCATAAAAAAATTAACCAGGTTTCATATAAAGCATCTACAAAAGAACAGAGTATTGCTACCTAAGTCCGTCTGTGCGACAAAGAGAAGTCGTTATACAACCGAAGCAAAGCAATGCTTCTTAAAAGAGATCATCTTAAGTAACATCGTGACTTTTCAAATCTCTTTCCGAGAAAGGACGCTGCATAGAACAAGCTCTACCGTCACCCAACTTGTATATATATATATATATATATATATATATATATATATATACGTGAAATAAGCCACCAAGTGGTAAGATGTTTTCTCTTCACATTTCCCATCGATCAAACAACCACCTGCAAAATATTCTCAAAGCACCACCTGCAGATAAGCTCAGGTAAGAAAGCAAATGGCCTTAATACAACATGGAGGCTTTCACGAAGCATGTCTGCTTGAAAAAAACGTATGTTAAATCTATTAGGGGTATCTGCAACTAACATTGAGGAATTATACAGCTAAATGTATAACAAGTGGCCTATATCTTGTATAAAACCATAGAAACTTACTATTTCGATTAATAATATCGTGAAAAGATAAGCAGGTGGACAATTTCTATTGTTCGCAATCTGTGTCCCTGAACACCTGTTTGATAACGGAATGCCGCGTTTTAACGTGATAAAGGTATTTTTGAAGTACCTGTATTGATAATCAACATTTCTTCATTTTAAAGCAAACACATCCGGCACGCATTTTAACCTTTGTTGATAACAAACCCCCGTTTCATGCTAACACATTTATCGTATTTTCAATCCATATGTTCATAAGTTATATAAGAGACGCAGGTGTTTCAACATATTTCAACGAATCCACAATGCAAAAATTTTTAGCCTTTGATAACCATAGCAAATTTTTCTACTTTGTAATAGAAAAAAAGACCCTAGGTTTAGCACGCTATTAACATAGAATACATTCAAAATATTTAACTTAGCAACTGAACACTTAATAAGATTTTATATGATGCTTGAATAACTAATCATGTCAATTTAAAAGGTACTCGATGCTTGTTGATGAAAATTCGTATGATCGTGAATACAATAAAATATGCAAGATTTAATTAGGTAATATACGGTGCAGAAACTGTACGTACGAAGATGATGATGAAAAAACCCACAAAAGCTAGTTAAATTGGAAAAAAGATTCAGACATTCCTATTGATTGAACTGCACTAAGCGATCCGCTCATAACAGCAGCGCCATCATAGCTTTGAGTTATTAACTTAACTTAATTCGCTTAATATACATTTAGACAAAGATGTAGAGTTCTGCTCATCAAAAAGTAAAAATTTGCATGATCTTTCTATAGGAAGATCGTTCTTTAGGTATCTTAAAATAAGAACTAATTGAAACTCGCAAGCTATATAGGTGGTTTCATTAGCAATTATTGAAACGTAAGCAACCGCCTCAACTTCCTTTTTTACTTCTTCATGATAAACTTCGAATATAGAGGGTGACAATAATCTACCTACTACTGGGCAGTTTTTTATACTTAATTCAAATACGCTTTTGTTTTTCAAAAAAGTTCATGGCTCTCTAGATATTATAAAAAAACAGAAGAACTCAAATTTTTTTCAAATTAATTTAGCTACTTTGTTATTGTAGATTGAGAAAAATGATTGTAATGAAATTTGTGGATATTATTCTTCTCTTTAGGGTGCTCTAGCAGAATAATTGTTTCCTTGTACGGTCTACGAAAAAAGACATAACCTTGCATTTTTTAAAATGGAAACCATATTTGGCTATGACATCAAGAAATAGTAAATGTTCTTCCCTGTCTAATAATACAAAAATTTTGATAGGTTTGACTCAAAAATTGTAAAGATATTTGCATTTATTTGATTTTAATTAAAAATCAAAAAACCATGGAAATCAAAAGAATAGATGGTGTCGTGGAATCATAAAACAACAGAAACAACTGTCACTCTAATTTGTTTCTCTACTTTCGGAAAGGAATAGAAAATAGATACCAATAATAAAGAACGTGTTTATTTAGATGAATTTACAACGTTACTGACAAGAAATGTACTAAATTTTACAACAAAGTTTCAAAAGGTTTACCATTTTGATGTACACATATTTGATATCGTTTTAATATTTCCCCTTGCACCTTTAATAAAATGGTGTACCGAATTCCCCTAATAGCTGCAGTTAATCTTGTTTTTTAAATCTTCCAAATTGGTAGGCTTTTCTTTCTACGCTAGGCTTTTTATTGTTCCCCATAAAAATAAATTCATCGGAGTTAGATCAGGAGATCTACGAGGCCAAGGAAAAAGGACCTCTAGTACCAATCTAGTCATCAAATCTTCCTAATAAATAATTCGAAACTATTTGTGCATTATGGGCAGCCATCATGTTGAAAATAATTTAAATTTCGTATAAGACAATGGTAGATCATCCAACATTTCTTATAATTCGTTTTTCAGAAATGATAAATATCGATCTGAATTTAAATTGTGTTCGTAAAAATAACGACCAACCATTTTTGTACAAAAATATTTCGCATCATACATTTATAGAAAACAAACATACAAATCTAGTCTTTCAGTCGTAACATGAGGTTTGTGTTGTGCCCAATGATTTTTCTATTGAACAGTCCATTATTTGAAAGTATCGTCTCATCGGTAAACAAAATTGTTTAAGAAAACCATTCATTTATTTGACTTTCTTCAATAAGCCATTTAACAAAGTTCAATCGTCTCAGGAAACCTGTCAAGTACTAATTATTTCCAATATGATAATGGTATGATTTAAAATTATTCGTGCTTCTTCCCTAGGGGTGTTACATTCCAATCCCATTTCACGTACAGACACAGTCGGTTTAAAATTGTTGTATGCCAAAATACGAATCTCTGCCTCTTCATTTACTTTTGTATTTGTTGCTTTTTGTTTAGAAAAACAGCCATATTGTTTTAAATTTGCTTCTAACTTGGCAAATAATCCTTTCTCAGGCTGATTCCTTTCCATGTAACTTTGAAGATATAATTCAAAAGCCGAATTTGCATACCTATTGGAAGCAGTAACAAAACAATATATCGTTTCTCGCCTCCGTGCATATTTATTAAAATATTCAACACTACACAGTAGTTATTATTAACAGTAACCGCAATTAATAACAAGTATATGTTATTTGCTTAATTGAAAATTGATAATCATTGAAATGTGAAAGTTGTTTCTGTTGTTTTATGATTCAATGGCACTATCTCTTCGTTTCATTTCATGGTTACTTGATTTTTGCATTTAACACAAAAAATACAAATATCTCCACAATTTTTTAGTCATACCTATCAATATTTTTATGTCATTGAAAAGGAGAAAAAATTTGCTATTCCTCAATGCTTGGCCAACTATGGTTTCCATTTTAAAAATGCAAGGTTATGTCTTATCTTGTAAACCATACAAGGAGACAATTATTCCGCTATAGCATCCTAAAGCGATGTATAATATCTACAAATTTCATTTTTCTCCATCTCCCCGGTCATCTTGTATGAACACTACAATTCTTGCCACAACAATAGGATCTAAAGGCATTGTTACAAGGACAATAGTTACTACAAACACTATACCGTCCAACTGATATGGTCCAACAGAGAGAAATCAACGCAAACTTCAAAAAATGAAGTCTAAATACGAATTTTTAATTAGAGCGAATGCACGCTATTTCAAAAAAGTAGTAATTATGGTGATACTGCATGGAAAATAACCTATGTGACAGATAACATTTCTTGAAAAACAAATGATTTCAACGCCTGATATGATTTACAATTTGCCAGTATAAGCTTAAAACAGACAATTTTGCAAAGATACAATACTATATGTTAACCTCAATTTTTGCTCGGCAGTGTAGATCAGAAAGCTTTATTTCATTAGTATTTAATGTTATCATGCAGTTTGTGAAATCAAGAATCTAAAGCGAAGTATAATAACCAACATGCCAGTTCAAAATAAACAGTACGAGGCGTGGTAATACAGGTGGCGCAACCTTGCACAAATTGCAATAAAATGAAAAGCAATTCACAACTAAACAAAGAAACGGTCTACCTCTAATTATTAGTCGTAGTTTAAAGTCCTTGTTTTTCGGTAGACCTATGATGGCGTCTAAATGTTCAACGAGATTTAAAAGGTTCGGATGCTAGTTTTGCTTCAAAATTCCTCGCAGAGAAGTGTCGTTAAAGCTACAACTTTATGTAACATAAAGATATTGAGGTAACGTGGAAAGGTAGAGGAATTCAAAGGGAAACTTCACTACATTCTTCAACACGAACTAAAACCGTGCACGTCGATACGGTAGAGTAGTTTGAGAAAAAGTCACCGTTAAAACGCGCGCTTTCACATGGACCCCTCTCACCCACTACCAATCATAAAACGTTTTCATCGATTAGCATAATAACCGCACATTCGCCTCAAAAATGCCTGTGAAAAGGCTGATTCAACGAAGTACATCAATAAACTTTAGGTTATTACCCTAGTGTGTGAGGACTTAGAAACTCCCATTTTATGTGTAATAACCTAATTTATACTGCTAAATTAATGATGGCAAATAATACTTACAAAATCCCGATTAAAAATCTCCAATTCCTAATATTAAATGAAACTTTGCGAACGCAAAGAGGAGTAACAGTTTTACACTTTATATTGCCAAGTAGTACAACGAAGCTCAAAACCAAACGCTGCCACGTACTGGACGCGAACAGTTTTTGATATCGTATAAACATCCAATTACGCTGGTTTTTCCGATGTATTAGATACACCTGTTCTATAAAGACGCGTTTTTCTAGCTATTCACAACAAACGGATAGTCTATGTTTTCGCACTAAAACTATATAAAGAAACCCACAGTGGGGTGATGACTAATCTTGGTTCGTTGTCTAATATATTAAGCAGTGTAGTAAGAGTTAAGCGTATTTGATTACCAAAAAATTTAAAATACAATAAAATAGTCAAGTGATTTTAACACAAATGCTGTTTCATCAACAAACTTGAATTAAAGCAGGTGCACGTTCGATTTAATACAAGTGACAAACCATTAAATTAACAATTTATTAAATACAAATGTTGTAATTAAAAAAAAGTTATCGTTATTGTAAAATAACATCTCAACCAAAGCAACTTTACGAATGCAACACATGTTTCTACACAATATAATGCTTATTTGCCGTCACAAGCCTTATTTTGATACTTAAACATAGAGGATTTCTAATCCTAAATTAGAATTGTATTTCTCATCATAATTTAACTAGTATATACGTAGGTTATGACGCAGTAGCATGCGGTTTTACATTCCCACGCACTGTAGGGGAATAATTTATAATCTATTATATGTATTCAGCCGCATTGGATGTTTCTTACGCTTTGAAGAAAGTGCATCATTGTTTCAATCAATGAGAACGACGATATAGTAGATGGGGATTTTACAAACCAGTGCGCAATACTGTTCCATCATTTCCTAAACCGAAATTCTTCCCGTATCTTATCTTGTTCCCTGTTTAATGTTGTAGGTTAGTTTACGAACTCCGCTGTAATTTGAAGAAAATAGGCCATCCATAGACCCTAATAGAAACTGAAGGTATGTACGAAAGGATTATGCATAGCATTTGCCACGCAGAAATGGCCGTATTACGAGGCTGTCGTGATTAGCTGTATCTACTTTACTGTCTAAATTAATCAAGGTAAGCTTGATATACTCGTTGAGTTGTTTGATTATTTTGTATTAGAATTCGTGTAATATTATTACGCCCTCTGTGCGGTAACGCGATGACTACGTTTCCATTTCATAAAGAGTTCAAGATGCAAGTAAACTTGTGCATTGCAAAATGTACAGTAATTAAAGATCAAGTACACCGTTGCTGTGATAGTTTATTGTTAATTTTCTTATGTAAAGTTTTCTTTTTCTCTTCAACGAATATGATATTTTGCTTTTCAAATAAAAAGGGTATCCATCCAAGATCTGGAGTATTTTACAAGCGTTGAATTCTAACTCTCTACAGATCCTTTGACATTTGAACTTTTCTACATCACCATATAATAGAGTCCACTACGCTGTAAGGAGAAGAGATCAAGTTCTTGGCTATCCTCTATAACTCGACTAAGAGTCAATTTCCACTAATATAATTAAATACAAATAAATATAAGTGAGTATTTCTCACTTTAATTAAACAACTACAAAGCATGAATTTTTGGAGTTCTTGGACAGTGCCCTTAAAAAGCTTTCATTATAAGCAACCTGGATATTGATCACCCCCTTATTCCACTATTAAAATTGTGAAAGCGATTCTGGATGCAAAATATTTTATCCAGTTTACATTAACAATGAAATGAACGCTATTAAAAAAGGAATTTTCCAAATTATATAAGGCGATCAAATTAGAAAATTTATACCTTGTTCATATTCTATTATTAATAATTATTTGTGAGCTGTTTTATTAATTGAACTTTAATTGTTGGCAACAGTTATGCAATTCATATAATTTTGAAAGATCAATTTTTTACAATAAACAAAGTTCGTATTTGATAGAAAATTTTATTAAAACAAATATTACTTTAAGAATTCATCAAACCCGAAGGGGTAATATATAGATTGCAAAGAAACTAGGGCAAGTGTAATTTGACGTATGGATATAGTTTAAAAATTTTGTAAATAATTTATTGCTCAAATTCAGTTTAATTCTTATTCGTTTAATTACTGAACTTTTACACTTGTGCATGATAAAATCGAGTGCTATATTATGTAAATTCATAAAAGCGCTTTTTAGTAGAAATTAATTTCTCGATTTCGATAATTTAGTGAAGGATAGTAAGAAAATACATTATACTAGCTGACAAAGTAGTGTACCGCTTCAAACATAGTTTTCCTTTTTGAAACTTACACGCATCAAGAGCAATATATTTCTAGTCATTCGAAAAATTAGCTTACAATTACAATTTAGTTTTCGCTGTTAATATTCATATCGATACCTGATACAGGGACCTTACGTTATCACTATAACACGCATGAGAGAAATTTAATGTAATTAGTTTTAGATATTATTATTGTATAGTTGTATTCCAAACTAGACTTTTGCTCGAAAAGTGCTTTTGTAACTAGTTCTCAATTAGAAAGCGTCATTAGTTGAATTACTTGTACTACCTCTTAAAAAGTATCCCTAGAACGACCTTCCTCTCTTTCACTGTTCATAGTGTAACACTTGTCCGATCTGGTAGATAGGTAACTACACTATTTGTCTTTTTATTAGCATCTTCAACCCGGAATGAGTGGTTAACGTTCGGCCGTAGAGTTCCTAAGAAATCTGTAATTACCTGCTGGTGACCACTACTATTGTTTGTAGGAGATTGTTTTGCTAATCTCCGGACAAAACAGGTACCGTAGATTGTTCAGATAAATAATAAATCATCCCCTCTATTTAAATTTGTTCCTTCCGGGGAGATCTGACATAGCAGAAAGTCAACGTAGTTGAAATTGTCCAAACAGGATATTTATAAGATTGTGTGAAACAAAAACTTAGCAGTGGCTTAACAAAGAAGATTATATTTACGCGAGAAGATATTTATTACCAATATTATATTATTTAAGGATCGTTTATTGTTGCAATAGCATGTATTTGGTTTTATGCTTTAGTGGTGATTTAGGTTGTTTTTGAGTTATAAATTTTTCGGATTTATTGATACATCATGGAAGTAGTGTAAAAACTGCAGCTCGCCACTTAAAATGTTCTTTTGTTTTCTGTGGTGTTTTTATATGTCCCTCCAAAATTTAATTTATAATTATAGGTATTAAGCACTTAAAAAAACTGACTAAAATGAATCAGAAATCAGTATATTTATGTAAAAATCAAGAATGCGCATAATTCTCATTATAGATCCCCAAATTTAATATGACATCACTAATCACGCTCTAATGATCCATTAGAAATAATTATCACCTCTACTATAATCCTAATTTTACTTTAATCTTAAGTGGTTTGAAAACATTACTAAATCATTCGAATCAAAGAGTCTTCATGTATTACACATGCAACCTTAAACCGCATACCAAAGAGTATTATATCAAAGGCGTCGAAATGTCTAAAATAGAAAATGCCATTAAACCAACAATAGATTGATTGACAATTACAAGGGTTCACTTAAAGCATACAAATGCGAACAATCGAGAAGCTTCAGGTATATTTAGAAGGTTCACAAACAATTAAATTACGTATTTAAAACCGCACAAGTAGGCAGAGTGATCAGTTTTATTCGAAGTGTGATGTTGCGATTATGATATAAATTATGGGATATCGCTTAATGTGAATATAAAAAGTGCTTGTCTAGAAAAATACATAGTCAAACTTGGTGATAATAGTTAATCGTCAGATTAAGAAAAATTTAGTGTTAGTAAAAATTGTAATCAGTGATTTGATTCTTCTATATTTGCAAGTAAACAGGTTTATATACTATAAACAAATAAGAGTGACTACAAGCTCGTTACATTAAAATTACATTTTCTAAATTATGAAAACATATTGACAACATTTCTGTTTAGATAAATGAGTAATTATGTTTTATGATTGGATGACAAGAGAAATATATAAATCTCAATCAATTCATATAGAAAATACAGAAATTGTTTCAAAACAAGTTTAAAATGCACATAAATTATTTTTACTCGTAAGTGGTGCGTGTATAAACTTTTATTTATTTGATTTTGAATGGATAATTGATATTCGCCGTGAATTTATTTATTATTTATAACTACAGCTATTATTCTAGATTTCCAATCTAAAAAGTTTATTATGTACAGTTTCGGTCTCGAAAAATCAAGTATATATTTCGCATGAAACCCAGCGAAGTACCTCTCCCAAAATTGTGTATTCAAGACAAATACCGTTTATCTCTACTGTCATTAACAAGTTAGATGATACCGACTAACTCACCGAAGTGTTTTTGTCCAAATTCGTAATTTTATTGGACGTCACCTATTTCAACTATTTATGGAAGTTCAGAAACAGTTCCAGCTACAAGTTGTTCAGGTTAACAGAACACTAAATCACGAAAGTAGTTCTGAAACCGCTACATTTTCCCTACTTTTGGAAGCGGTATTATCAGAACTAGGCGGCACCGTGAATCAAAAGCTTCGCGTATGACTGTTAATCTCAAGGTCCCAGCTTCGATTCCTGGCACGAACAGTTTGATAAATATTGGGCGAGCATTTTTTACAAAAATACGCCCTCCTTCGGGCGAAAGGTAAAATATAGGTCTCGTGTGTGTTGTCACGCACGTTGAAGATCCCTACCTTGTTTGGACTAGCAAAGGTTCGGCAAAATTCAAAATTTGCATGTAAAAAAACCTCCTTTCCTAGTCAATATAGTACCTTCGAGTGGAGCATTGACAAGGTAAATGTAGAGGTGTTATCAGAACTGGAGGTCGATTACTACAGCTAAATGTGGAAGCTCGCATGCTCATTATGCCAAATTAGAGCCTGTAGCAAAACAGCATCGACGAAACGACTACGACAACAGAAATTGCACAACAAATAGCAACTTGAGTATCATCTATGTCCTTCAGTCCTAAAGGATAGAAGAAATAGAGTCCAAGGCTGGTGAGACAGGTACATTCAACTGAGATGTATTAAGCTATAAGCGGACGTCAATTATTACTTTAACCCTGGGCGTAATGTATTACGCCTCAAATTTGATCGCAAATTCTTGCCGTCAAATGATTACATGCAAGAAAGTAATTAAAAAATACACAAAAAGCTTACCTTGTTTAATAACTGTAGCCAAGGCAATCTCCCCTCGTCGCTTTTAACCGAAAAACACCACTGACGTCTTCGGGTAGATCAGAATTTCGTATAGGTCGGTTTCATATGTTTGGTCCAGATTGATACAGCGCAGTGCGTTGAAGCTACTCTTTTAGAACACACCAGGCGTTGAGATAATTGAAGGAACGGTAGAGGATTGCAAAAGGTACACCTCGCTGCATTTAAAGCGAACTCGCGTTATTGCGCCTTTTGGTTGCATCAAATTTCATTTTAATATTAGAATTAGGGGACTTTTGAATTCAGTACGCGAAAGCTATTTTCTCATTCTAAATGAAATTAAGTTACTACGTGTAAAGTTTCATGATTCTAATTTCCCATGAATCAGGGGACAATAATCCGATAATTTATTGCTTAAATTTCGCACACGCACGTATTATTCAGGGAAAGGAATGTGGTGTGGTTAGCGTGGTTAACTGTAAGAAGCGAGGTATAAAAGGGATACAAACAGCCTTGTAAGAAGTACGTATTTTAAAACAAAAACGAATTCGCACCATCGATCGAAGACTATCGAACGCGAATGCGCTTTGCTTTCACCGAAGTGATCCCGTCCTGCCCTTACACCTTCCTTTTATTTAAAAAAAATCTTATGTTCCGCAAAAGCGTAGGTACATTCACTTCGTGTCTAGAATTTGGAAACACATGAAACTACCCGCTCGCGACTCTGATCCCCGAACACAAGCGGAGGCTGCATTTAGCTACAGTGAATGAGCACGCAAGCTCCTGGCATATTTTTACTTTATCGACTTTACCCGTGACGGCAATACTGGCAACCAAATTTTGGGCTTAATAATTTACTGCAAGGGTCGTGCAATGATTGATAGCACGGACAAAACGTAACAGCGTTTAATACGACGATATCGCACGGTAGTTGACGGTCAAGTTCCCACCATAAAAACGCTTCTTATTGGCTAAACGCGATAGGATATGCGTGCTTAAACGAATACATAGAATACAAGTATAGGTTATTATCCTGCAATATGTAAAAACTGGAAACCGCAATTTTACCATAATAACCTAATTTATACATATAATAATGATGGGAAAATAGCTTGCCCTTTTTGGGTTAAAAAATCCCCTATTCGTAATATTAAAAGGAAAACCGCGTAGCCAAAAGGCGTAACAGATGACAACTTATCTATATCTATAAATGTTCAGACCAGCGATATAAACGCATTTATCGTAAGGCGTATCAAAATGTATAATTTGCTTATAAAGTCCCTTAATGAATTAGATTTTAGTGTATCAAAATTTTTGCTAACTATTGATAATAAGTGAATTGATACTTAATCTTTAAAATCATTTTTTCTAATAAAACACCATCTATTCAAAGGTTATTCTGTTAATTCAAAAATTGAGAACTCGTGACTCAAATATTTTATATTTGTTGTTTTCTACTATTTAATTCTTAAACGAAGAATTTCAAGAAATTACTTTAAAAAACATTACAGAACAATTATAGTAAGTCATTTAAACGTATCTCAGCAAGTTTAATCGAACGATCTAGTCTAGAATTGAACTAGTCTAGAATTGAAAGAGATAATGCATTAAGTGAACAATAAAATGAGTAACATCTATAAGAATCGAATATACTGCGAAGAGTACAAGGTTATAACGATTTCTATATTAATATGTTTGATATATAAACCGTACGATCCGACAGACAAAATAATCCAAATATTGAGCCAGAAGTGACATGAATAAATTGCTATTCTAATGGTTAGAATAAATACGCTTAACGTTTATATAGAACAACTGGTGCCTGTGTAGATGAATAAGTAATAAATGTAAGAAAGATAGAGCAGTAAATATTGTAATAATTATAATCAGTGATTTCTGTAACGACATTTGAGTATGTTAAGGATTTTTCGGAAGTATCTCTGAATAATCTGACTTTTATGGAACCGAGTAATGAACAACAATTGAAGTTAATTACAATATACTTATTCAAATAAAATAACACAAAGTGGACTTCTTTATAAAAATAGATTTGATAAATTTTCAAAGTACTTCAAACCCGTTTAAACTTTATTTATGCAGTTGCTTGCGCGACTACCTTCTACATTTTTAGCATTAAAAATATATTAGAGCATTATATTCAGAGTATTTAATGTTTATAGATATAGTTAAATGTAAAACCTTAAATAAAGCGACAACGACGTTTACATCAAATGGTTAATACATAGTTTAGCAAGGTTGAAACGTTTGTAATTATTGTAAAAAAACTCTATTTGCAAACGATTATACACAAACCTTATCAGTAACTCGTAGTTACAATGGAATTTGCCAATAGCTTTCACAACAATTTATTTCGGAACTAATCTCTAACAGTACAAGTGTTGTCTTCTAAAACTACAATGTTATCTTCCTTCCAAGCACTACAAATAACTATTAAAGCTCTAATTATTAATATATATAATCACTACAGTAATTAACATCACCTAGAGTAATTTATAACATCTTTCAAAGCTTTAAACTAGAACATATTGCAATCAAAGCTTCAATCAAAACTAACTTCCATATGGGACACGTACTTCTTCAGGATATCCATTTCTAAGATAACTTTTTCAGCGAAGTAAGCTATTACTAACTGATAGTTAAATATCATGCTCCCAACTCCGATTTTTACATCTAGCATTCCTTGTGTTTGAATTTTCCCATAAGCCACGATTCGAAGGCGCATCATCGCGGGTGACACTTTATCACTATCGCGCACTATATCCGGATTAGCAATTGTCCTAGTGGCTCCGGCATCAACCGAAAACTTCATAATCTTGCCGTTAAACTGACTATTACGCAAAAGCTGTCTACATGCTTAGATCGTGCGATGTGGATGACAGTCTCAGGAATAGAATCCGTGCAGATCGACTTTGGCCCCTCCATGTCAACCCCTTTTTAATATTCCGGTTTCTTTGCTTCCTTTTTTGGCTTTTTACATTTGGTCTGTATATGCCCAAACTCACCATAATTCCCGCACCTGGGTTTCTTCCTCGTTGGTTGATGTTCACAAAGTACTCGTCGAATCACCTCCTCTATGCTTTCCTGGCCCTTGCTATACCGCTTCAAATTCCAACGCACGGGCCAGTGCATCATCTAAGGAGCTTGGTCGAGCCAACCGTAGTGCTTGCTGGATCTCTCCGTCGCGTGTCCTATCAACAAAGGTCTGTACTGCCAGCTGTTTTAAAAAGCTATCTGGTGCTGTTGGATGGGCTAGTCTCACCACGCGAGCTTTAACTGCTTCGAACCCTTGCATATTTTCGTTAACCTTTTGGTACGGTTCTTCATCTAAGAGTGGTACATGTGTTGCAGATGAGAGTCGCGGTACCTTGTTGCGCTTTTTTTAAAAAGTTTTATCGTTTATTGTATTAGTTAGGTTCCGGGGATTTTTTTAAACTTCGCACTGGGAAATTCCCATCATATTATTGTTTTAATGTAAACGTATGTGAAAACGAGACAAAGTTTTGATTTGCACGGAAAGTCCGGTCATTGGCTCATCTTTATGATTTGAGAGAATGCCAAGATTGCATTTCTCATGCCGTGTACTATGAAGTACCCACCAATGTGCGTCAGAGAACTTTAATCTCTCTTGGAGGGGAGAAACTTTTCGTGGAAGCGAATATATAGAACCAGAGGACTTCATTACCGACTTCCCTCAAATGTAGACGTGTGTAGTGGTGCTTCGACTTAACGACAAGTGATTCTCCCGTTCCGTTCCTAACTTATCGATCAACACATATCGTCGCTTTGTCGGAGAGCGCTATAGCCAGCCAAACACTGAGACAACAAGACACACTACGAAATCCCTGCAGAGCTTTGGAAACTGCTGCATCATAACGAAGATACTGCAGGTAAGTGTTAGTTATAATAGTTTAATAACGCACTTGGTAGCCACAGGGAATTTAAATTCGTATGTAAATTTGAGGTTATATGCGGTAAATAGCACTTTACCAAGCTCTAAATGCGGTAGTTTTTAAAGTGTTATAGTTCTATTTCCAGCCTTGATATTAAGATCCCGTAGCTTCATCGATCATGGTCTGGTATGGTCTGCACTTTCACCAACGTTCCAGCCGACAACTCACGCGACGGTCTCGAATTTTTTAAAATATGCCTGCCAAGGTGACATTCCAATACATATGGGTGGTTTTATTCTGAACCCTGACGACAGTACACATCCCTCGGCATTCTTGAATTCTGGGACGTGCTGTTTTATCATTAATACTAGGGGGCTTTGATACTTGCACTGTTATGGAATTAATCTGATATTCCATTCTTAGCACCTCTTCTATTATACGCGAATTTTCTACCAATTTTTCAAAAAATCTCGTTTCTAGTCCGTGCGAATCATGTAAAAACCTTGTTTACAGTTTTTGTAAACCACGGAGAATTTAGCTTCCAGGTTTTCCGCGGTGTTTGCAGTTTCTTTTAGAAACTTCTCTTTTAATTGTTCAGCTGCTTTTGCGTTTTTTGTAACTTCCTGTATAAACTCCTCTCTCGATTGACTAACTTTCTTATAGATTTACGGCGATCTCGGTAAGTTTTCTGCAAGGTTGGCATCGGCTTCATGTAAATCTCGTATTACTTTCTTCTAATTCGCTGCCAAGCTCGCAGAATTTTGGTCTTGTTTCTCTGCGTGTGCTTGCAATATTTCTAAGAAACTTTTGTGTAGTATAACGGAATTTTCAGACAATTTTCATGAATTCCACAGTTACCGGCCAAGTTCTTCGCAACACTTGACTTGAACTCATTCAAGAAAGAAAGGATTTCACTGTCCGTTTCCTTTTTTGGGATACAAGTGACAGGCATGTTGTGGCCGACTTATTTACGTGAGAGTAAGTCGGGGTACAAAGTTTTTCGTAAACACTTCGGCGGGGCTAAGCGTAGACCGTTGGGGGTTGTGGAGAATACGTGAGACTTGAATCATAAGGGGTTATAAGGTAATTAAAAGGTAATCGACGTAAATAATGTATATAATATAATACTAAATAAAACTCGATAAACTTGAATAATACCTTAGCTATATTCAAAAATTAATCTTTTCAATTAGTAAACGTTAACATTTATATGTTTGCATATAAATAGAAATAAGGTTAGTGAAACTTAATTTAATACTTTGTAGTATTTAAGTTATTCTAAATATTAATAAACATTAGACTCGAAACTATTATCGTGAAGCCGTTCGTAAGAAAAAAACAATATGATTAGAATGGTGAAACTTGTTATTAAGGTACCAAAAATAAACACGAATTTCATGAAACTTTTGTTTTTACATGTCAATTTAAATTAAGTAAAAGCATAATTTTTAGTAAAATCACTTGCTTATATGCAATTTTTAGATTAAAATAATAGATAAGATATAAAGATACAACTTGATTACTTTATCAAACAGCTTCTTTAAATCATATGTTGAAGACAAGTAGATAACAGGAAACAAAGAACCTTTAGGTTAGCTGATATGAAATTAGCTCTCGCAGGGCCAGCATGACCCAAGGGCCTAGAGGATGTCGGAAAAGTGGCTAACCAGAAGGCGTTCTAGACAGCCTTTAAAAAATTTTCAGGAAGGGTCGCAAGATTTTACGGTGATAACCGCGTGTAAATTGGAGGGTGAGGGGTGAGAGAGGAATGACAATTTTAGATTTGACTTGGCATGAGAAATGGATATGAGCATGGTATAACTAAAACTGTATTTAAAAAAAATAAAATAAAAAAAATTAAAAACAAAATCTAAGACACATGTACGCCTTACAACGAAACTTACGGAAATTTTATAAAAAGAAATTATATATTCATTTAAATTAAAATATCTATTGAAGTTTATATTAGTTTGTACTGTTAACATTTCTCAAATAAATTCAATTATCTCGAAAACTAAATGAGATATCGAAAAGTGTATAGCATATTTATAATCAGCGTAAAAAACTAAACAAGGTACATATATATCATTTATTGTATCATTATGGGAATATGGCAACGGACGACGGCGGCGACGACGACGACGTTGCGATTATATTAACCTAACTTACTTCGTAAGTTTGGTTGATTAATTATGATTATAACCAAAATCTAATATGCACGATAGACCCACACGCCACTAAAACAATTGTTACGTGCCAAAGTGGCACTAAACATTGTTTTAGTTTAATTTTAATGTGCGGAAGTTTCGCGCCATAAATTCAAAAGACTCGGTGCGCGTATTTCCGTCACGTCAAAAGTGGGTTGGACGAATAATTTCGCGCCAACGCGTGAAAGAACAAAAGGGGGAGAAGTGTTTCCGTGAGACTCTGTAACGTGGGTTTTTTGCCTTTGATCTTCGAGGAGTGCAGTTGTCGTGCTTGGTATCGTATCTTTATTTTTATTATGTAGATTTCCCTTGCTTATCTTTGTCTGTCCTTGCCTGATTAACCCGTTCCTATCGTTCCGCTGCATATAGGAATATGGATACGACCTTGGAGCAGCCCACGACCCTAGATGAACGAGCCCATGACTGCCGTAGCTGGTTGGAGCCCTGAGATCCAGTGGAAGCCATTTGAATGGACGTAGGCGTACCCCGGGAGGAGGCCATGCTCTGCTAGCAGCCACCATCTTTGAATTGCCTTGAAGGGGGCCCTCTGTAGCCCTGATGGACTTCAACAGAAGCCAACTTTAACCCAAGGACATATTCATGTGAGTATTTTGCTGTATAAACTATTGTCTTAAATTTATATTTTCCGATAATTGCGTATTAAATTTGTGCATTGGTGACGTCATTGACAGATGGGCGCGCCGAAATCTGTACAAGGATTAGCGTTACCAACCACCCGTGGCGTCGCTTTTTCCGCGCTTGCGCGATGTATTTCTCGACTTTTTAAATTGTAAGAATTTAAACCTTTAAATTGTGCAAATATGATTTAAACTGTCAAACCTTCAAGGAGCGGAATATCGGAAATAAATCAAAACAAGTAAATAATAACAAACGAAATAAAAAATCCTCATTAATTTAAATCAGTAAATAAATAAAGAAAGTAAAATAGAATGAAACCACGCATCCCCTCCGGACTTTAAAGTGATAGTGATTGTGATCCCCTTACAACGTTTAGTGCATACCCACCAAGACTTTAGCAATGCATTCCCATCTCCCCTTAGCAGTAAGATATAAATAGACTTAAGAAGACGAGCAGATCTTCGGATACTGGAAAAATTATTATCAAGAAGGAAAATTGTGGCGGCTGCATTCGCATAAGCATTGATTTGTATTAATAAGTAGATTTGAAATAATTTAAAGGGCACGTTGTGAGTAATGGCGCTAGTCGACATAATGCTTATGCGAGTGCACCTGATAAATTGGGCAATGCTTTTTGTGTGCACTCCTATATGTTCAATGCTTATTAGATATCTATTTACACAAATATATTTATTTATATTTATTCATTTTGCATTTATTTTTGGAGTTTGATTTGTTTTGTCTGACGTTCTGCCGCCATTTTTGGTGGCCGCATTTTTATAGGAACGAAGATTGTAATTGTGAAGATTGTAATTATAATATAAATAAGTTAGGGAATGATAGGACAGATTTAGGCTAAAGATAGAATAAATTACTTAGATCAGGGAGGAGGAATTTGTAAATTTATAGAGCAGGCAAAATAGCTGGATTCACTATTAAAATATTTGGCGAAAGCTTATAAATTTGAGTCCATTTTTCATATTAGTTGGATAGCTTTGAAACGACACTTCAGGTCGCACCGTTAGACAAGAGTTGCGACTGCTATCCGGTATTACGGATCCCTCCACTATTACTTTCGCGTGTGTCTTGTTGAACGCACACACTCCAAATTAACGCTAGGGATACCATTATTCAAACCCTATTTTTAGTTTTTGTTTTAGTTTGTTAGATTTTTATTTAGGATCGATTAATTTTGAAGTTAGATTAGATCTGAAGCACGTTTATTTTTTCGCGTTTAAACCCAATGTAGTACCGTCGGGTGGAGCATTGGGGACGTGGCCGCAACTATAGAAACCCTTTTTCAAATTATAACGTATTAACCTTTAACCATAAATGAATTTAAACCAGGGTGTGGATCCACCACTTTTACTGATGTCACTTCAGGCAAGATAAAGTTGCATCTTGACAAATTTTCCAAGAAGATAAATTAAAGCTTATATGGAAATTACAGATGTGGCGTAGCGAAATACGGTTGTTGTACTTAAAGTTATATTTAGTTGAAGCTTCTGTGCAAGACACAAGATATAATACTCATTTTAAAATCTTCTGAATTATTCTTGCGCGTAGCACTTCTATCTCGGATATAGGTAACCGGTACAATCACACGATGACGGGCAAAACCACTTCGGAAGACCCTTTTTGCATAAAGTTGTACACCACGATGCTCAGTAAAAAAAAAGATAAGAGAGCATATTCCGCACAAACATACTCAAGATAAGACCCAGGAAGAAGTGCTCGAAACCAGAAAATGGGGTTATTGATATCAACATCAACTCCTGAATAATCAAGAATCAAAACTACACCATTTGTGTATTAAGCACATTATACAAATGAAACTAAACAGAGATTAACCTGTGATATCTAAATATAATTGTGAAATTTAGTATAAAAGATTTTGTAACAGATAGCTTAAAACAAAATGAACTTTATTATTTGTTTAACAATAAAAACAAAGCTATTATTCTGTATGACTTTTCATACTAAGAAACTTGTGTAATTTATCATAAGGGAATATTAAATGTGTACAGGTAATGTTGGTTGCAGATAATTTTTATAAACAAGACTATGTTTTATAGAAAAGATTTTGGGCTTCACAGCTGTAACATGCACAATGGAAAACTGACATGGTACAATGTAAATAGAAATCATTTAAATGGCTCTAATCAAATCCCGCTCACACCAGCGTAACTAAAACTATTGGTACAAACAACTTCTTTATTTACAAACTGATTATACAAACCTTTTTAACAACTTGTACTACTTACAATGGAATTTGTTAAAAAGCACTCGCTACAATTTATTTCCCAAGTAATCGCTAACAGTACAAGAATTATCTTTTAAAACTACGGTGTTATCTTCTTAATTACCTAATTAACTTAATATCAACTTAATATAACGATCGAAGCACTAAACATTAATTTATATATCATTACAGTAATTCATATCACACATTTTTCAAAGCTATAAACCAGAACATATTGTAATCAAAGCTTCAATCAGAACTAACTTTCAATACACATGGCGGCTGGTTATGTACGTTTCAATTTCAATTGTACTAGTTAAATCGGAAACATGCCAGAAATTATGCAAATAACATTCCTGAGATTTTCTATTGTTATCTAAATAACTCTTAAATGCAAACCCTTGTACCTATCAATCAACTCTATCTGAAGATGTGACGCCACAAAGTGATCAGTAATTATTTTTTGTGTACAGATGTTTCATTTTCGTTTTAATGTAATGATTCTGGGCGAAGGCAGACCAATCGGCGTTACATTATTTTAAAACAAAATTCAAATTCACTGAATGTATTCATAGGAATTTTTTTCCACGCAGACTACAAAATAAAATTTTCTACAATTGCAAATTTCCGTCAGATCACAATTATTACTATAAAAGTGTTAAATCATAATAAAGCTTTACACAAAATACCGCTGTTAACGCCCAAGGGTTATTTATTAAAAAGATGTTTATACAAGCGAATGGATGTTATGAAAGTAGTGTTTTAAAATAAACAACCTAAGTAACATCATTATTTAGATCAAACCATTAGTTGGACTTAATTCGCAATAAATTCACCGAACCACGACAACTGTAGTCATTACGCTCAAAATACATGCATGAGATGTTCTTAAGTCATGTAAGATTTCATAATATACGTCCTAATTTCATAGGGCCATGCATTAAATAGACGGAGAACATACAGTTTTATTTTTCCCATTGCAAACACGCAACGTACATATAACGCCTCTCCAAAACGCTGTTGGAACAAATAGACTAGTGAGCAGTGCTAGTGCACCATATCACAAACATGCGGGTGCCTAAATCTAGATTGTGCAGAAAATTATGGAGCAACGCCATGCAATAAATTTTCGGAACCCATTTATTAAATTTGCAAACATAATTTTGGCCCGTAACTATTTATTAACATTGCCGAGTTTGTACACAACTACGATGTCACTTAAAGACACTTTCAAATAATGAATTCGGTTCGATTACGTTCAATAACTGATATGCATACAAATCTATCTTTACATTATGAAGTGCATGTCTATAAAATAGTCAAATCTTGACCAGATAAAACAGTTATCGCATAATTACATGAAGATTATTCAATGCCAGAATATAATTATAAAAACGTGTGAAATAAACACAGACGAATTCTCACACATATGGCAAGCAGCCAAGAAAGCAAGAGAGCGATGCACTGAAATGTCTGCCCTTTATCGTACGCTTGTCATTACTGATAGGAGTTGATAAAGGACAAAATGAAAAAATAATTGCTGCTGGTATGAAACAGGATACAAAAAACAACAATCGACACAGACAGTTATTAATTTCCTGATGAACCTGAATTGTACAAGCAATGGCAATTTCAGATTTATAGTCAATTTCTACGTATGACGTGACGTCCAGACAGTAATTTTTATAACCAACTGTAATCCAAAACTATCGACGTGTAATATTTAGGAGAATATGAATGCTACGGGTTGGTATAACTGCGCTTTCTTTAACACTTTGCTAAATTTCGTTTCATTTTGCATAAGTCAGCTATCATTTGCGATTTACTGGTCTTAACAATTTAAGGATTGTTTCTCGTTTATTTTTTCAGCACAAATTTCGCTTTATGTGTTGTTATTCTATATTAACGGTAGGTGAGTCAAGTTGGCCCACCACTTTGTTTTTTGATTTCGTTTCCTTTCTCACCAATTGTGCTGGTTTTGTGCTCAATTGAGTCGCAGTTTGTTTCGATTGTGCTCATTTGCTTATAGTGAAAAAATTGAAAATAAGCAGGGGAGGGGTGTGGCTTGCAGCCGCCTAATTTTTAGTTTCCGATTTTTTAGTCCATTGAATTCTGATCGTTTTGTGCTCAATTGTGTTGCAGTTTGTTTCAATTGTGCTCATTTGCTTATAGCGAAAAAATTGAAAATAGGGGGCGGCTTCCAGTCGCCTAATTTTTAGTTTCTGATTTTTTAGTCCATTGAATTCTGATCGTTTTGTGCTCAATTGTGTTGCAGTTTGTTTCAATTGTGCTCATTTGCTTATAGCCAAAAATTGAAAATAAGCAGGGGTGGGGGTGGCTTCCAGTCGCCTACTTTTTTTAGTTTCTGATTTTTAGTCCATTGAATTCTGATCGTTTTGTGCTCAATTGTGTTGCAGTTTGTTTCAATTGTGCTCATTTGCTTATAGCAAAAATTGAAAATAGCAGGGGGTGGCTCCAGTCGCCTAATTTTTTTTTAGTTTCTATTTTTTTAGTCCATTGAATTCTGATCGTTTTGTGCTCAATTGTGTTGCAGTTTGTTTCAATTGTGCTCATTTGCTTATAGCGAAAAAATTGAAAATAAGCAGGGGGGTGGCTTCCAGTCGCCTAATTTTTTTAGTTTCTGATTTTTTAGTCCATTGAATTCTGATCGTTTTGTGCTCAATTGTGTTGCAGTTTGTTTCAATTGTGCTCATTTGCTTAGTAAAAATTGAAAATAAGTAGGGGGACCTCCAACCCTTGTTTTTTTTAGTTTCCAATTTTTCTTAATTGTGTAGCTGTTTGTTTCAATTGGCTCATTTACTTACAGTGAAAACTGAAAACAGAGTGGGAGGGTGTCTATTTTGAGTTTTTCGATTTTTCTTAGGCCGCTGAATTGTGCTCGTTTTATGCTCAATTGTACCGCTGTTTGTTTCAATTGTGTTCATTTGCTTATAGCGAAAAAATTGGCAACAAATCGTTGGGAGGGGATGAGAAGGAGTTAGCCTCCAGTCCTGGATTTTTGAGTTTTCACTTTTTTCTTAACTTAGAAAACACAGTTCAACTGTACGAAGCTCGTATTACCAACGGATCCACCAGATTTATTGACTATCGACAAAAGTAAACCAGCTTCCCATTTTGTTTCAATGGCTAACTTGTACTGAGTCGTTTTAGGCTTAGAAAACTTAATCCTGCAGCATAAATCTCACAACGCTACCGTATATCGCTAATTCGATTTTTGATTCTACCAAAAACAATAAAAACTTAGCCACTGGAATAAAAGGAGAGGATTGTGTTTACCCTTGTCGATAAAGTCGAAAAATCAGGTTTGAGAGATTTGGTGGCGATTTAAATCTATAAACAGTTTGTTACGCTTTTTTTTAAAAGCTTTAACGTTTATTGTATTAGTTAGGTTCCGGGAATTTTTTAAAACACCGCACTGAAAAATTCCCAGTAGATTAATGTTGTAATGCAGAAGTAAGTAAAAATCACACAAAGTATTGGTTCATACAGAAAGTTCGACCGTCGGCTTTGTCAACGTTGTTGTTTCTCACGCCTTGTACGAAGTTGTACTCACCAATGTGCGTCAGAGAATTTTTTATTCTCTCCTGGAGGAGATAGACATTTTTGTGGAAAGCAAATGTATCGAAACAAATGATTGAATACCGATTTCTCTCGAGTGTAGACGTGTGCTTCGACTTATCGACAAGTGATTCCCCCCTTCCGTAACTATGCTATCGTTCATCACATATCGTATCGGCACTTCGTCCCAGAAGGCCTCAGCCAGACAAACACTAGGACAACGGAACGCCACTACGAAATCCCTACAGAGCCGTTTGTAACGGGCATTTTATAGTTTTAACATTTTACACTCTTTCCCAATTCCTAAGTACATTCCTGCAATTACTATTTCTATATTTTATATTTATTAACTCGTTGGGGAGTGCGTCGTATTATAATGAGTAAATACATTGTTTTTGGATCGCTGTTTGTATCAAGTAAATACTTTCGAATAGTTTTCAGATGTGTATGCAATTTAACTCGCGTGTATTAATTTTAAAAGTAGATTAATTAAAGATAGAGAATTTGAAGGTTGATTTTCATTAATAAATAAATTGCAACGAAGTTTTAAATTGGATTATTCGTAAATTGCTTTCCGGCTTATCGAAAATGATAAACAACTGTAATTAGTTATTAGATATGATGGTGCATTCACGTTTTGGATGTGCCTGATGTTATTAACGAAGTCGTGAGAGTAGTCGACAAGAGTTCATGGTAACAACTAGTTTAAATAAACAGATTAGAGTGCAGAGTTGTAGTTTGTTCTTGGTTGCTATATATTAATTACGTTGGAAATACTGTTTCTTTTCTGCTTTTGAGAATAGTGAGAATTAATGCGGGATCAATTTCGAATTGTTCATGAACAAGCGCGGCGCGATTTTAGTTGTTTTTCTTGTGAAGTGAAAGTTGTATATTGACTGTAGAAAGTGTAGTTCTGATTACATTTGAAGGAAGTATGCTTTAGATGTAACGTGTTTGGTTGACCACAAGTGTTGTGGTAAAATCATTGACGGACGGTTTTATTGACGGTTTTATTACTAATTGGTTTTTTGTAGTATTTCTGTTGGAAATAAAAGTGATAGAACTTGTCGTGCGTTTTACGGAACATTGACTTAGTGATACGCGTTGCTTTACTAATTGTGTTTTTTTAGTTGATTTGTCTTTTTATATCTGAACTGTGTGTGCGATCTAGTTTTCGTGGTCCTTTTGGTATCAGAGGAGTGCATACTTTGGATTATCCAAATACAGTTTTAAGCTTGAGTGCTTCAAAAACAAATGATGATACAGTTGTAGCAGGTTTAGTAGAAAAAAGGTTGCTTCTTATAAACAGGTATCTCATTCACATGTAAATACAGTGATACTGTAGTTTCTGAATTTTTCTAACCCCAACTAATCTAAAATAGTCAAATCTTGACCAGATAAAACAGTTATCGCATAATTACATGAAGATTATTCAATGCCAGAATATAATTATAAAAACGTGTGAAATAAACACAGACGAATTCTCACACATATGGCAAGCAGCCAAGAAAGCAAGAGAGCGATGCACTGAAATGTCTGCCCTTTATCGTACGCTTGTCATTACTGATAGGAGTTGATAAAGGACAAAATGAAAAAATAATTGCTGCTGGTATGAAACAGGATACAAAAAACAACAATCGACACAGACAGTTATTAATTTCCTGATGAACCTGAATTGTACAAGCAATGGCAATTTCAGATTTATAGTCAATTTCTACGTATGTCGTGACGTCCAGACAGTAATTTTTATAACCAACTGTAATCCAAAACTATCGACGTGTAATATTTAGGAGAATATGAATGCTACGGGTTGGTATAACTGCGCTTTCTTTAACACTTTGCTAAATTTCGTTTCATTTTGCATAAGTCAGCTATCATTTGCGATTTACTGGTCTTAACAATTTAAGGATTGTTTCTCGTTTATTTTTTCAGCACAAATTTCGCTTTATGTGTTGTTATTCTATATTAACGGTAGGTGAGTCAAGTTGGCCCACCACCTTGTTTTTTAATTTCGTTTCCTTTCTCACCAATTGTGCTGGTTTTGTGCTCAATTGAGTCGCAGTTTGTTTCGATTGTGCTCATTTGCTTATAGTGAAAAAATTGAAAATAAGCAGGGGAAAGGGGGTGTGGCTTGCAGCCGCCTAATTTTTTTTTAGTTTCCGATTTTTTTTAGTCCATTGAATTCTGATCGTTTTGTGCTCAATTGTGTTGCAGTTTGTTTCAATTGTGCTCATTTGCTTAGTAAAAAATTGAAAATAAGTAGGGGGGGACCTCCAACCCCTTGTTTTTTTTTAGTTTCCAATTTTTCTTAATTGTGTAGCTGTTTGTTTCAATTGGCTCATTTACTTACAGTGAAAAACTGAAAACAGAGTGGGGGGGGTGTCTATTTTTGAGTTTTTCGATTTTTCTTAGGCCGCTGAATTGTGCTCGTTTTATGCTCAATTGTACCGCTGTTTGTTTCAATTGTGTTCATTTGCTTATAGCGAAAAAATTGGCAACAAATCGTTGGGAGGGGATGAGAAGGAGTTAGCCTCCAGTCCTGGATTTTTTGAGTTTTCACTTTTTTCTTAACTTAGAAAACACAGTTCAACTGTACGAAGCTCGTATTACCAACGGATCCACCAGATTTATTGACTATCGACAAAAGTAAACCAGCTTCCCATTTGGTTTCAATGGCTAACTTGTACTGAGTCGTTTTAGGCTTAGAAAACTTAATCCTGCAGCATAAATCTCACAACGCTACCGTATATCGCTAATTCGATTTTTGATTCTACCAAAAAGAATAAAAACTTAGCCACTGGAATAAAAGGAGAGGACTGTGTTTACCCTTGTCGATAAAGTCGAAAAATCAGGTTTGAGAGATTTGGTGGCGATTTAAATCTATAAATAGTTTGTTACGCTTTTTTTTTAAAAGCTTTAACGTTTATTGTATTAGTTAGGTTCCGGGAATTTTTTAAAACACCGCACTGAGAAATTCCCAGTAGATTAATGTTGTAATGCAGACGTAAGTAAAAATCGCACAAAGTATTGGTTCATACAGAAAGTTCGACCATCGGCTTTGTCAACGTTGTTGTTTCTCACGCCTTGTACGAAGTTGTACTCACCAATGTGCGTCAGATAATTTTTTATTCTCTCCTGGAGGGGATAAATATTTTTGTGGAAAGCGAATGTATCGAAACAAATGATTGAATACCGATTTCTCTCGAGTGTAGACGTGTGCTTCGACTTATCGACAAGTGATTCCCCCCTTCCGTAACTATGCTATCGTTCATCACATATCGTATTGGCACTTCGTCCCAGAAGGCCTCAGCCAGACAAACACTAGGACAACGGAACGCCACTACGCAATCCATACAGAGCCGTTGAAGCCGGTGAATCAATAGCAGGATGCCGCGGGTAAGCGTTGGTTATAGTAACTTAACGACGCATTAGGTCGCCCCGGGAAATTTACCCTCCGAGTGAATTTGAGGTTACATGTGTTAAATATTACTTTATTGAGCTCTAGATGCGGTAATTTTAAAGTATTTCAAATTTTACGGCAAGACTGTGAAGTACTTGGTTGATACCGGAGCCACTAGGACAATTGATTATCCGGATGTAGTGTGCGACAGTGGTAAAGTGTCACCCGCGACGGTGCGTCTTTAAACCATGGCTCGCGAGGAAATCAAACATACGGAATTCTAGATATGAAAATCGGAGTGGGCAACAAGATTTTTGACCATCAGGTGGTAATAGCCAACATTATGAAAGAAGTTACCTTGAGAACGGATATCTTAAAAAGGTATGGATTCCATGTAGATATGAAAAAATATGTCTTGAGATCAGGAAACGAGGAAGTGCCGTTTTGCGAAGCAGATGACGTGTCTGTGTGAGTTTGTTTGACGAATGTCGTTATCCTACCGGGAAGTACAGAAAGCGTAGTGATGGGACACTTGGATGATACTCTCCAGGAAGGCGTTGTGCACGCTATTGAATCGATTAGTAAGAAATCCCTCGGAAAAGGCGTGCATGTGAGAAAGGTTCTGCAGAGGGACGGATGGTATACTTGTTAGGATCTTAAACGCCAATGACTATGACAACGCAGTGAAAAATTATACAACGGTTGGGCGGTGTTTTTAGGTTGTTCACGAGGCACGGTGTACCGGTGTTGAGAAAGCGCCGTCCACCAAACAGTGTTCCGCAAAGTTATTGGATCTGTTGACGAAACCGTGCCAGCATCTTGAACAACAACTGTCAAGACTTAAAAATTTAAGTCGACGATACTTGGATATGTACACAGTCGAAGGCGGTAGATTAGGAAAGACCGTTCATTTACATTTCCAATGCTCCACCCGAAGGTACTACATTGGCCAGGAGGCGAGTTTTTTGTTGTCTGGAAATTTAGAATTTTGCCGAAACCTTGCCGTTCCAGGCAAGGTACGGATCTTTAACGTGCGTGACAACACTCACACACGGGACCTCCATTTAACCTCTCATCCGAACGAGGGCGTAATTTTTGTGAAAAACGCTGAGACGGCCACTGACCAAACGTAAGGAGGTCAAGAAAATGATTGGAGATATAGAGACAAGGAGTGATTGAGCACTTTGATAGTCCTTAGACGTCCCCCTTAGGTTTGTCAAGAAGAAAGACAAGTCGACAAGATTTTGTGTGAACTATAGACGACTGAACAACGTGACCAAAAACGATAGCTTTCCACTTTTAAGAATTGACCACCACTTAGGCACACTTTCAGGATCGCTATAGTTCTCAACTTTTGGATTTGAAGAGTGGCTACTGGCAAGTGGATATGAAACCCAAAGATCGAGAAAAGACTGCTTTCACTAGTGGTGCTGGCCTATGGCAATGTACAGTCATGCCATTCGGGCTCTGCAACGCTCCTGCCACCTGCGAGCATTTACCGGATAACATCTTGTGTGGGTTATCGTGGAAGAAATGTTTTGTATATTTGGATGATGTGACTGTGATTGGGAAGTCGTTTGGGAAACATTTGGAAAATTTAGAAGAAGCGGTTCGAAGACTTACAGAAGTCAATATAAAGTTAGGTCCAAAAAGCAGTTGCACCTACTAGATGAAGAGGTGAAATATCTAGAGCACGTAGTTTCACGCAACGGAGTCAGGTCAGGCCCCGAAAAGGATAAGGCGGTACGAGTTGTCGACGTCAAAAGACAAGCATCAGCTACGCAGCTTTCTGGAGTTATGCACTTACTACACATCGTTTCCTGATTTGTAAATATTGCCAAGCCCTTGGGATGAAGATTGCTAGAATGCGTTCCAACAACTAAAACAGCTCCGATCTTACGTTATACTAGGTCGGACGACAAATTGATCTTGGATACAGACGCAAGTAATGTCGCCATCGGAAGTCTACTATCCCAGATACAAGACAAGCAAGAGAATCATTGATTATTTTAAAAAGGTGCTCCCGAAACAGGAACGTGACAAAATAGGAATTGTTAGCCGTGGTGAAATCCGTAGAACACTTTTATAAGTACCTAAATGAAAGAAACTTTCAACTGAGAACCAACCACGCTGTCCTGAAGTGGCTATTACAGTTTAAAAACCCCAAAAGGCAAGTCCTCAGATGAATAGAAAAGCTGCTGCAGTATGACTTTGACACGGAACACGTGCTGGCACAAGTAATCATAATTTGAATGCGCTTTCGAGACGGTCTTGTATCAAAAAGTTTGTAGCCATTGCTCGCGGTTAGAAGTAAAAGAATATCTATTAGGTCGGGCTACCGCAATCAATGACGATTGGGGGCCTCTACAGATGCGAACAAAACAGGAAAATGACAAAGACCTAAGCGTTGTTCTAGGTTGGAAATCCAGGGGAGAACGTGCATCCTGGTAGGACATTGGCCCGTTGAATAGCATTTTGAAGTCATACTGGACACAATGGGATTCCCTGAAAGTAGAGAATGTGATCTTAGTGCGATCCTTGCAGAATAGTGATGGATCCGTGAGTACGTTTCAGATGGTGGTTCCTAAAAGCCTATACGAAGCACGTAATTATTCGCGTTTAAATCCAATGAAGTACTTTCAGATGGAGCGTCAGGGACATGGTCGTAAGTGTTGCAGTACTTACTCAAATTATACGGTTCCTAAAAGCCAAGTGTCAGAAGTTATAGAACATCTGCACAATGGGACCTAGGGAGAACACTCCTGCGTTAAAAAAACTGTAAAGAAAGCCTGAGCAAGATTTATTAGGTAAGTTGCAAGGACAATGTATAAAAGTGGTGCCGCAAGCGTCAGCTGTGTACGCAATTAGAAAATCGCAAGGTTCCAATGAGGCAACTCAACATGGGGACCTCTTTGAAAGAGTAGCAATCGATATTGCCGGTCCATTCACTGAGACCGACTCCAGGAATAAGTACATCCTAGACGCCACGGACTATTTAACAAAGGACTTGTTCTGGTATTTAAACATTAATTTGATGATCTGGATCGACTGGCCAGAATGATTACATTGGAATGTAAGCGAAGCGTATGTACACAAAAGATGATTTATTGGTCCCGACGGCAACTAATCTTTCAGATGGCTTTGATTGACAGATACAAGAGTTTTGTATTTAAGAGTTATTTAGATTATAATAGGTACCTTCGAGACGTCACTTGCATTATTTCTGATAGGTTTTAGAACAGGCCAGAGATTTTGAACATTTACATGAAGTGAATATTGGAGTTCAGTTCTGATTGAAGCTTTGATTACAATATGTTCTACTTTAAAACCTTGAAAAATGTGATATAAATTATTAGTAATATAAATTATTGTAGTAAAAATATAAACTATTAGTGTTTGGATAGTTAATTATAGTGCTTCGATAATTAGCAAGATAGCAAGGTAGTTTAAGAAATTAGTAATTGTATTGTTGGCGATTAGCTGAAAATAAGGCGTTGAACTATTTAGAAAATTCCATGGTAACTACTAGTTGTTGAAAAGGCCTGTATACCCAGTTTGAAAATAAAGAACTGTTGTTATTACAAATAGAGCTTTCGTTACAATAGTAATAATAAATGTCATCTCCAATAAAGATCATTTTCTTTGTTAAGCTACACTTAAAGTGTAGACATCAACAAACCCTATAAATATTCAGTTTCACCAATTAAAAATACACTGACAGCGCTACTAGCTATATCTCCTGGTAGAAACGAATTTAAGTTAAAGGTCATGCCTCTAGATTCATCTCATGTCATTTTAAGAATGCTTTAGAATTATTAAGTAAAAAACAATGAATTTATTAATATACATCTCAAATATACGAGAGCAGTTTTACAAATTTTAGTTAAATAAATTGGAATCAACGTTACATATAAAGAAAACCGCAGACACACTTTAATACAATGTAAAAATCCCGACGCTAAGTAGTAAAATTCATGGATATGATTGCTGATATTTTAATACAATACAATGTATTCTTTTATATTACTGAGTAGACGGAAACACGAACGTTAACTTACGTAAATCACATGATACCAGAAGTACTTTCTCCCAGGTTTCATTGCATAAACCCAATAGAAAGATTGTACTATGACAAAGAAAATTGAATCAACATCAGGAAGAGGGCGACAATTAAATGACTAATTAGATCCATTGGTAAAACGAATTAATTATTCGCGAGCCGGTATTAAGAAAGCATCAAAATGTAGTTAGACGAGGAAGTAATACCGCAAAGAGTGTGTGGTTGGGTAAGATGAGAACAAGTAAGAAGTTAAATTCAAAAACTTCAAACTCGTGAAGTAGCTCAGAAAGTAAATTTGAAAATGTAAAGAAATGTAGAAATAGGAGTGAAAAGTGAAAAGTTGAACGAAATTGTCTTAATGGTAACTTGGCTATCTCTGAAGGGGAATATTAAAATAGTGCACGAGCTCTTGTAGGATTTAGTTGACAGATTTGGTAAGTAGGTTAACTATACGTAAAATTTTGTAAATTCGTGCATATGCCGCGATAAAGAGCTACCTGCGGGTGTAGCCAATATAGGGATCACGTTGTATTATGGGAATTTTATTAAAAAAGAGTTGTGTTAGCTGAAATTGAAACACTGAAAGTTTCTGGACATTCTCAGGTTGAAGGAACTGGAATAAAACCGTGAGTAATACGTGAGCTTTTACGTTTAGATTTAATTTTTATGTATATGTGGTTTGAAAATGACAATGATGTGTATTTACGTAATAAGGAATTAAAGAGAAAGTAATTATTCTACTGGACTAGTTACTGATGGAACTTAGTGTATATTGATATTAAAGTAATTTGGAGTGGACAATAAACAGATTACGAAAAAGTTGGTATATCACTATTTTATATGCTTCTTATTAAAGACATTTCTAGAAAAATTAGGATTTATAAACGTCATATAATTTAATATGGGAAACGGGAAAATTTGAAATGATTATAGTTTTATGGATAAATTATATTTAAGGTCTTTTTAGCGTTTCTTTTAGCAATACCTGGCCAGAGTGAAGTTTTTCGTTTAAGGAAAGTATATGTGTATTTATATTGAAATTATTTAATGTTAATAGAGCTTAAGGTTAGGTTAGCTTTTTATTTGAATTTATTTAACACTAGGTAAATAGGCACATTGCAAAGGATATCCAGCTACGCAGAAATGGAATCGTATGCAGAAAGCATTTTATTTAACAATTTTAATTAATTTGACCAAAGTTTAAAAAATTTTAGCGAAAGGTAAATATAAGTAATAAAATTTAGAAAACCTAAGTAAATAATGCTTATGCGAAATCACAATCTTCCGTATAGGGGATAATATCATAAGGGATTGCTGTGACTAGATGACTAGACGGTTTGGTGCTACTCAATTATGACACTAGAAAAAGCATTTCAGAGTAAGTGATTTATTATTTTTATTTCTTTATTTTCTATTTTCTTTTATAATTTTTCCGTAGGGACCCACTTTCGCGCCACTACAATTAGCCGACATATCCTTAGATTAGTACGATGTTCTCGCCCCTCAGAGCAAATTAAAATTTATCCACGTAACGCTCACTTTACCCGTAACATATATCTGCACCTGTGCATGTAGGTATTAGAAAAACACAAACAGCAATGTTGCGAAAAAAAATCTTATATGAAGCTGCACGAAAGTACAAAAAAAGACTAGCGAAAGAAGTTGTATTAAGCCTCCTATTTTAGTTAGAAAAAGAAATAGGTATTGAAAATTATAGAAAGTCACCAGAGGTATGGGAAAAACTGATGGTGCGAAGTGTGGGGAAAATTTAAATAACTGACAATTAATTTCAATGTAAAATACGAACCGGTGGCCTCAAGTCATGTTTAAAATGCAAAAACATTAATGTGTGATAAATGTTATACAAATTTGCAATAATATCCTGAGCTAATTTTTTAGTTGTAAGTTTTGTAATTCTTTACTGCGATTTGACTTTTTCTGAGTGATGTAACTATCCAATTTAGATGAATTGGACTGTAGTAACACCTTTTATTTAATTTTTTTCTTGAATGAACTATTTTTTTAATGTTTGGATATGATTACTATTAAAGCATATTAAAAGGTTCGCAAAAACTACTCTTTTATTTGAATAAAGATTATAAAAAAATCGAGAAAAGTAAAAAAAAAAGTGGCTCATCCTTTCCGCTTTAACTTTATATTAAAATGGCGAAAAACAGAAATTATAAAAACAATGTGTTTGTATTTTTTTAAATACGCCCTCCCGAGGGAAAGTAAAAGGTTAGGTTCGTTTAAAATGAATAATTATGGTTATTCAGGTTTGAAGGTGATTAATTCAAAGTGCGTGTAAGGAGTGAAATTTCGATTTGTACATACCCCTAAAAATTACAATGTTTAAGGAATTATTTAAAATAAGAAAAAAGTATCCGTTACTTGACATATTCATTATTTAGACTCATTTTAAGGTTAAAGAGATTAGATTGCGTGTCAAGATATATTATGTAGGTCCTCTATAATTTTTCGTTCAGTCTCAATATTGAAGTTTTATAACAGTTACGAAACGGAAACTGGGAACCTAAAAAGTTTGCAATATAAATGTTAGAAATAAAAAGATACTTGGCTGAACTGATATACACGACATTCTCACGCAATTCTCTAGAACAATAAATATACTAGGAGAAATTAAATGCAGGAACGTTCGATAATCGTGTTTGGGTTGGCAGTTGATCCCCCTTGTTTATTTTGTTAATCGATTCATTATAATACAAAACAACAGTTAATAATACAATTATAGCAACTTTCTCAACACTAACATAGGGGTGGAAACACCGATTTCTAACACCTACCTAAGATTGCCAAGGTTATGCAAAACTTCCACAGTAGTTTAAGGAATTCTTTGTAGGCTTTGGATCCTTACTCTATTTTTATAAAGCACCCGTTCATTTTGATTAAATACTCGTTCTAGCTTTCCAATTTAAAGCAACACCCGCATGAGTCACCGACCGACCACATATAAATAAATTAACAACCGTTATTATAATCTTTGAATAACCCTTGACCGAGATGCGGGGAAGAGTGACAATATTATAATTGCTTCAGTATGATAACGAAGTGACGAAACTTACACGCAAAGTAGCGTGCTCGATCCCTATTTCTAGGGTACGGCACTGCGCCCTTCAGGGTGTGTCTTCTTTAACCTGGATGGATTTCAAGGGGTGTAAAAACCTTTTCGCGATATTATGTTCCAGGAAACGGGTGGTAGTTACCTACTAATGGTATGAGGAATATTGAAATTTGGCCGCGCCTTCGAGGTTTATTTCATGAAGAACGTTACTTTGATTAGACTTGTCAATATACGTTCCTGAACCTTTTCCTATGCTGGTGTATGGATATAACACCTATATAGCTTAATAAATCCACCTTTATACGTAAGTTACATTGACATCGATAAAAAAACTCTAAAATGTCATTTCTGTTCGATCAAAGGCGCCATGAATACTGAGTTCGTCGTCAAGCAAATCGTTAAACTGACGTAAATTGAACTAAATGCGAACATTAGGGGAATCTGTGAACTATTAAAGCTTCAATTTATGTCGTCACCTATCCTTTAAAATGTGTCATATGTATTATACTCAAAATGATACGACCATATTTTAGTTATAAAAATTAAACTACTACCATGAGCCTTCCAACTAAACTGTGACAATACTCCTACTTACTTCATTAGTACTGAAACAAATTTCAATAATAAACCCAGTTCACACATGTAGTCTCATCCGACATCTAATATCTACATCTTCTTAGTTATAATGTGCTTAAAACAATATTAGATTCAATGTTCATTAGTCTGCAGAGTGAATTTTACAGAGTAGAGAATTGCCGAGGATTTAAAAACACAATAAAGTCATTTTTTATTATTGTTAGGGTAAATTTATACCCTACAAAACAGTATAAGCGTTAACGAAAAAATATTGTATGCGCTAGTTTAGTCAAGTTACCGTTATGATTAACAGCTAAAAATTCAGACTTAAAAATGAGGTTATATAGCAGAAAAATATCAACAAGTATTGGACTTATGCTCTTTCCACTTCCATGCTGAAGTTTAGCGTCGAGTTTCAGAATTGGTTGTCGTTATTTTATAATATGACGTTAAGAACCAAATTTTACGTTAATGTTATGGTTTATCTTTATAACTATAAGCATAACGAAAGTACTATAAAAGAAAAAGTTATTAGGTACCCACCCTTACTTAATTATACATTAGGGTTCGGGTACTGCAAATTTCTATAGACAGATTTTTAAAGTTATAACACGGTTCAGTCCTGGGCGACGAGCTCCTCTCAGTTTTCAATGGTTCCGTTTTCTACAAATTTTTGACCTGGTGCTGGCGCCGATGGTAGCATAGCGCTCTATGGGAAAGATACGAAAAAGATAAAAGACGAGAAACAACGCAGTTACGCCTCCACACTGCGATACTAAGTGTCTACCTAATTCCCGGCAGAAATAGTTCGAGGCAGTAGCGGCTGGTATATAGGTTCACGTGAACACCCTAATTTTAAACACATCTATTCTTCTTTGCTATCAAAATATAATTTTTGCTAGTTACAATATAACGTGCTATAAAAAAAGCAGGAAAACGCTACCGCCAATCTATCCATAACGATCACCTACAACAAGTAGCTTCGAGTTCACACAAGAACTGCGAATGCGCGTTTCAAATGCTTACCGCTGACCACCGCCTTGCGAGTATAGGATTGGCTGAGAAATAGCACGCGACTTTACATAAGGAGGGTTCACAAATATTTCGTGAACTTCAGCTTATTATCAGTGTTTGGGTGCGGACAGAACGCGTATTACCATAGGTTAAATAAAGTTAGAATAGATATGCCACTTTATGCATAACAACTGTTGGCAAGTTAGCGCCAACTATTGAAATGTGATAAAACTAAACGACTTTAAAATCTGTTACCAAGGTTTGCGACTTCTCTGTTCAAAAGGTTGAGAACCAGACTCTGAAGATTTTAAATAAAACTAAAAATTCCAATTATAAAAAATAATTCTGTCTGGTATCAGGTAAGTGTTCTACAAGCATAATAGATAAAAATAAATTTGTTCATTGTTTTATATAGAGAACAATAAACAAATTAGGTCATTTTTGTCTACTATATAGGTACTTGTACAACACTTACCCGATTCCAGACCAAATTATTTTCTATAAGCTAGAGGACCACGTCTCGGATAGCCAACTTCTTCAGTAAATAGCGATGTGCATTATTTTTCACCTTGGATGAATTCAATTTTTTATTAAATGTTATTAAAAAGCAATCTGCAAAAATGCAACTAAAAGAACTCTAAAAAGTTAGGTTACAACAATCAACAAAACCTTGCTATTAAGCAATATAATAAAGTCGCCCATGAAAATAGACGTACAGAGCCATCTGTAGAGATGTGATAAAACTAAAACACACCAACAGCCGATCCATTTACAGTGCCTACACCCTGGCGTATTACTGTTTTCGTATGTGTCGCTGCTATTTAATAAGGCTCTGTTTGCTCCCTTTGACTTTTTAGTAGGTAATTAATTCACTTAAATCGTTCCGTAACTATCTTTTCAATTAATTTTTTTTACTGTTAATATTTATTAGGACAAAGGTGAAGAGTGAAGGTTTGAATTATATAATGAATTTAGTTAAGAATATTTTAAATAAAAAGTTATCCTATGAAGGAAAATTGAAAATAAAGAAACTTGGTCCACATTAACCAGATTTAATAATTGAAAATCAAACAAAAACTGAAAAGCGTGTTTATAATCGTAAGTTTAATAGCGATATATACAAAAACATAAATGGTTGTGTGGCTCTAACCACAAAAGTTTCTTCGTTTTTCTTTGCTGTGTTAGTTTTTAGTAAAGAAATTAATGTTTGGAGAAAAACTGGTTTTGGGGATTTAAATCATTTAAGTGAAAAAATTAAGCACGAAAATTCTCATGCTCATAAAAATGCCAGTATTGAATTTTTTATGCTTGGTCGTGTGAATATAAGCACACAGAGAGTGCTTACCGTAGTATTATACAAAAGCATAATAATAAGCAATTGGATAAGAATCAGTACATTTTATCGCGAATCATTGATTGTGTGAAATTTTGAGGCGTATTTGAATTGGTACTACGGAGACATGATGAGACTGAAGGGTCCAATAACCCCGGTATTCCTCAGGGGTTAATTAATCTAGTTGTATCAGTTGATGATGCTATGAGGGAGCATCTAGAGAATTCGATGGTTTTCAAGGGTACATCCAAAACTGTTCAAAATGAACTTCTAGATTGTATTTTGGATGTATATAGAGAAGAAATATCAAAAATAAATGAAGTAAATTATTTAGCAGTGATGGTCGATGAAACTACGGACGTGTCTACAATTCAACAGATGGTTATAGTTTATCGATATGAATTTAATGGATCTGCCGTTGATCATTTTTGGGGCTTTCTCAATTCTCAAGCACAAAATGCCAAAACTTTAAGCAAGGTACTACTATCGAAGTTAAAGGTTCATTTACACGATAAAAGAAAAATTAATTGGACAGTGTTAGGATGGAGCAGCAGTTATGGGTGGGGTTCGAGGGAGTTCAATGCCGAATCAAAGAAGTTTATTAAAGAACACATTTTATTCACGGATACGCTCATCAATTCAATTTAGTTTTTACAAAAAGTCTCATCAGTAAATCGTTCCGCTAGAATTTTTTTTCAAACCTTGCTGGCTTTCCAACTTTTTTCCAGATCCACACAAAGGACGAAATTTTTGGACGCAATATGCAAAAAAAGATTCCCGTCACTCGCTCCAACACGTTGGGTACATAATATTAGATTAGTTCAAACTCTTCATACTAACAAAAATGGCATAATAGAATGTTTGGAAATAATCCAGAATTCAGACCGTGTGGATGACAAAACGAGAAGGGACTGTTATGGACCACTGGCATGTTGAAACCACGGCGAATTTTCGTTTTGTCTTGATTTCTACAGTAAGATAATGCCTCGTGCGGATATTCTATTTAAAAAACTTCAGCAAAAAAAGATTGATCAGATTAAATTAAAAGAGTATGTTGCAGAATTTTTAAATCATATTCAAGTTGTTCGAGATAACAACACTGTTATGTTTATTTTCGACGATAGATTCAAATACGTCCTCTTTTGTAGTAATTCGTTTTTCATTCACCTAGCTTCTGTTCCTATTCAAAACCTCATCCTGTATTTTTACCTTGTTACAATAGTACGCGCAATCATAACATTTCTTTCAAATCTATTCATTCTAAAACGAAAATTTATTCGATAATTAAATAGTCAATACCTTGTTTTAGGTATCCATTAATTTGTTAAACATTTTGAGAACGGATAATTGCTTTCTCTTGTGTTTCCCATTAAAAGACTTGTCGAAATAATAGATCCTACTATTATTTGATAGCGTGTGTTCCAGTTTGCTAATCGCGCTTTGGTAACGCGAGGATTGCAGTTCAAACTCGTGTTATTTGGACCAATTTTTAATAATTCTGCAGCTTGTGCGTTGAAATATTTTCTACAGCGATGCAGGTTTTTTTGTTCGACAAGTAGGAGGTATCTTGCGTGTATTGGTGAGTTTCCCGCGCTTACCCATTCTAATCAGATTATCTTTTTAGCTCTTAGCTAAAGGCCAAATAGGTTCTTTCTTTATGTAGGTCCAACTGTTCATTGAAGTAGACCAACTGCTTTTGTCTGTAGACCGCTGATGCAGTTACGGTGGCAGGGCGAATGGATCCTGACTACCGTGGCGTTGCTGTGCTGACTCACCCACGACGAATTGCAAGATAAGCATCCCGACGCATAGAGATATGTGACTCGTTTTCTTTTATACACATCGGGGATTATTATTTATCAGCGGTTGATGTTGTGAAACCAGTTCACCATACATGTTTAAAAGCTAGCTTCACTAATGCTTCCTTCTGGTTATATTTCTTTAATTCTTACTACAACTTGGTCTACATGTAATACTTTAATTTAACACACGTGCTATTAAGAAAATCTACATTGAATACTTTAATTTAACACACTGGCTATTGAGAAAATCTAACCATTACTTTTCCAATGAGTTTTATTACATGTTAGCTACGAAATGCGCACCGTGGATCCATTACAAAATTTGTCCTTTACAATATAACTTAAATTTAAAACTTTTCTTTATCAATGTGAACCAAGAAATTTTAATTTATTGTTATTGTTAATAGATAATCGTGGGCGAAGTGTTTTTTTTGTATGTAAGCGAATTCCCCCACTCTCCGTGGTTGGTAGTTAGCCTGGTATTTACATTTCTTCCGGCTACATCTAGGTACGTTGCAACACATATTACTAACTCATCTTGTAAATCAGTTTCTAAGAATAAGACACAAGGTATCTAATATAGGGGTGGATGCTAAAGAAATATGTGACACAATGTGACACAATAATGAGTCATATAGCCCGATTTTCATATTCCGATCACCTAATTGCAGCAACAATCCTGGAGCCGTATTTTCACCCACAATATCAAGAATTTTTTCCTGTATAACAGCTTGCAGCCGTCGTAGAAGCGTACCCATTTTTAAATAAAAACAAGTTAAGGACTGAATTAGAGGTACTGTGTTCTCTTGGGGGCTTCAGTAGAGTTGATTAAAACAAAGTCGAAGACCATTTCACATATTTAATTTATTTGTCACTTTAAGTGCAGTACAACTGTTATGTCGGAGGGTTACACTTATAATGCTCTTATTCTATATTAATTCTTAACTGCTAACAATGATTATGCAATTATGCTTATTTACTAATTCCAATTACACCTAGCCTAGAGTTCGTTGCACGTGTACTTCCTATCGATTGTCTTCCTGTACAATTCCGCACTTTGCACTTCCTATAACAAGTCACTCACCTTTTAAATGCATAAAACTTAATTCAATGTAATAACTATAAATTATTATGATATTCGGCTATTACACCATCACATACCCGTCAGGATTTGCAGAAAACTACTGGAGCTGGACCAATGTTGCAGTTTCTCATGGAAAATGAGCTAGATAAAGACACTTTCCACCAGTTATGTGAATTGCTAAAAGTGTTGGTAACAATTCCCATGACTACGTCAGAACCAGAACGTTGTTTCTCAAAGTTGCAACGCATAAAAACGTTTCTTAGAAACACTATGTCAGAAAGTAGATTAAATACATTATCTATGCTATCCATCAAAAAGCAATTAATTAATACCATAAACGATTTTAATAATAGAGTAATTGGAAAGTTTGTGAATCTAAAAAACAGAAGAATGGATTTTCTTTATAAATAAGTTTTTTTTCATAAATGGAGTAGTAGTAATATTGTAGTAGTAATACTAAATGCATCAGTTGATGAACGGTTCCATATAATACATTATAATTTTGGAAGGACTATGTATGTACGGTGAACACCGACTTACAACTTTCACCAGCCGCCACTGGTTCGAGGACCAATAAAGTTTCAAATCATTTCTTCGAGAGCGATAAAAACCTCCGAGATGGTGGTATCTTAGCGTATTTATGGCCATTTGAATCATCCTAAACCTTGTAACGGTACACTGCACCGTTCACCTCGACAAAGTGTAACAGGTCATGAGGGTTGAGGGCAGCAAGGAATTTAACGTAAGTGTGAATGCACGGCGGTTTGGAAATGACCGGGAGAGAAGTCTGATGTATCCGTACAGGAGGTTTTAGTTTTTTAATTAAAACGGCAGTGTGCAAGCTCAAACAAATTTAATATTTTTATTCGGCATTGTTTTGAAGAGAGAAGCCGGCTAAGAAGAAGACAAAGGCGGTTTTCTGAAGATGAACATTGTGACAACGGAAATTACGCAATACGTGAGTACTTTGCTTGGGTGTTTGTTTTTATGGAATAATATTTGTTGGTTTTTGCCTAACTTGCGCATCTCTGATAGTTTATAGCTTGTTCAAATGCGAGTTACATATCTCTCAAATTAATATGTACAAATTTAAACGCAATTATTATGTCTTAAGAAATAGAATGTTTCATTGTATAATTAAAGGTTAAGATATAAAATGTTGATGAAAGTTAATATCAGACATGAGAACGGAAGCAACTACTTTGTATTCCAGACGCAACCTGATACTGCAGGTGCATGACACAATGAATTATAAGAAAGCAGTTTTATAATTAAAATTACTAAGAATAAGACATTGTATGTTATCAAGAAGTAGCAGACATGAGATCTGCATTTCCCACAAAATGATGTGAGAGCAGGGATTACATAAATAGCCTAAGGAAGCCATGATGGTCAGTTAGTTTCAAACTTCATAACTTTAACATTGTTGGTAGTTCAAGCTACTCGTTAGTAATTATAAAACATAACTTTGATTATTTGTCAATTAAAACGTTAATGCACTTAACGTACAAGTTGTTAAACCATTTTTGTAATTACTGTTTAAAAAATAAAATTGATAGAAGTGTTTTCGGAAATAAATACTTTTTTAAAAAGAAGCACCAAAAGCCCAAAACCTATCTGGCGCAGTCGGAACGGATTCCAAAAAGGCACTAGCAAATCCAAAATAGAGGAACTGGTGGCTGTGAATTTCAATTTCTTACCGGAAATAAAAACCAAACAATTGGACGAAGTACAAAAATCGAACGAATCCAACAAAGAAAGAAGGCTAATGGAACTGGCAATCAGATTCGTTTTCTAACCATTTTTCAATTGCACATTGATATTAGCAAGTAAAAAATAAAAGAGTTTTATATAGTATTTTATGAACAATTATTATCACAATTTATCATTACTGAAATAATTTACTCAGCAAAAGTCTAAACTCTATTATAACAAAGATGTATAATTATAACACAATTCTTTGTACAATTTATTACAGCAATTATTATTGAAATAATTTATTCAGAAAAAACGTGATGAAATTATAACCAAGGTTTATAAATATACACATTTATGTACAATTATTGCAAGAATTAATTTTATGAAACAATTATTCAGCAAAGTCCGAAACCGATGTAATTATAGCAGAAGTTTATAATTACATACAATACAATACGTAACAATACAAATGATTCTTTAAATAACTTTTATACACGTTTTACTAAGGTAATTGAGAATAAATTAAATTTATAAAGATAAATATTAAAAACCTGATACTAGACTTAGACTCAATACCAATGTATGATGGAAATTAAACACTACTAGGTATCCTTCATTACTGCTTGTGAAACATTTTTAAAGTCTTTTTATAAACAGGGCGACGTTGACCGCAACGTATGGCCTTTACGCTTAATTCTAAGTAAGTTAACGGGCAGAGTATTAACATTGATAGCTAGTAAATACGACCACGCGGAATGGGACGACTACAAACGAATATTGATAGCATATTTCGGAGACCAACGTAATATAAAATGCCTGATTAGGGACTTAATAAACTTACGAAAGGAAACTAATCAATCACCATACCTATTTGGTATGCGATGTCAAGACGTTGGCAGTTTAATCCTAACTAAATTGAAACTCGAGGAACCCGATCGAAACATACGTTTAATAAAAACAAAGATGTACGACGAAATGGCGTTAGCACTTACATAAACGCATTACCCGAACGATTATCGGATAAGATAAGATTTCAAAACTCGTAAAATTTAGAAGCAAGAAATTTGATTGTACAAGAAGAAAACGTGATGTACTACAGAAACAGAATTTACAATCCAAACGCAAGCAAAAATTACTCACCAATTAAAACGATACAACCCGAGACAGATACCGACACAACCCAAATTCACATCATTTAACGCACCAACAAATCAATCAAGAAGGAACAACTCAAACTTTAATTTCAACAATCAATCTCGACAATTTCCAAGACCAACATTTAATTCGACCTTTGTAAAACCCGCATTTACACCAAGGTTTAATCAAAACGCACCCATGACGAGTAGTAACAACAACCCCAATAATTATTACAAACCAATCCCTATGAAAGTTACTAGCCAGTTTCAAATTATTATCCCTAAAATCAAGTTCCTTTCCCTAAATAAACTTAGATAAGGATTTACAAATGAAAAGTGCAAGAAAGTGGCACCCAGCCAATAAGCCAATACTTATGTGAATCATTAACGACAACAGCTATTCAAACAGATACTCAAACCCAAGACAACGAAATTATCAAAAACCCGATGCAACTAGAACATTAGAACTCGACGACCTCACTCACGCAGTGAGACTAATGGACAATTATAAAGAACATTTAAGTGAGTTAAAAGTGCCAAAGTTACATTACGACAATATCAGTGTTTGGACAATTTTATTGATTACTGTAATAATTTTATTAACTGTATACCTATGCTACAAAATGTATATTAGATATAAGAACAAAGAAATTACAAATGAAACCTGAGGGACAATGAGTTTTAAAAATTATGCACAACCCTTAATTTTCATCTAAGCCGGGAGGAGTTACATATCCCCCAAATTAATAGGTACAAATTTAAACGCAATTATTATGTCTTAAGACATACAATGTTACATTGTATAATTGAAGGTTAAGATAAAAAAGGTTAATGAAAGTTCATATCAGACATGAGAACGGACGCAATTACTTTGTATTCCAGACGCAACCTGATACTGCAGGTGCAGGACACAATGAACTATAAGAAAGCAGTTTTTATAATTAAGATTACTAAGAATAAGACAATGTATGTTATTAAAAAGTAGCAGACTTGAGATCTGCAGTCGCCACAAGATGATGTGAGCGAAGGGATTACATAAATACCCTGAGGAGGTCATGATGGTCAGTCAGTCTCGAACTTCATAACTTTAACATTGTTGGTAGTTCAAGCTTCCCATTGGTAATTATAAAACAACTTTGATTATTTGTCAATTAAAACGTTAATCCACATAACGTACAAGTTATTAAACCATTTTTGTAATTACTGTTTAAAGAATAAAATTGATAAAAGTGTTTTTGGAAATAAAGACTTTTTAAAAAAAAAGCTCCCAAAGGCACAAAAACGTATCTCGCGTAGTAAATAAAAGATAACTAATAGGTAAGTAAAGGTGCGAAAGTAAATTTTTAGGTATATGCTTTTGTTTAAACATTATTGTTTTGTGCTTACCTCCCGTCCCGGGTAAGTAACCTTTAAAATTGAATATAGCGAGGACCAGGTCAGATTGTGTTTTGTAGTGGTGACTTTCTCATTAGATTGTTAACAAACTAACATTAATTTGTTACTTGAAGTTAACACTTTTGTCAAGACGCGAGTAACTGGCGATCCTAACCAAAACTAGAGCATTAAAATATTTGCAATTTGTGGGTTGTCTCATGCAGATCTGAAAATGATAAACCTACAGTAAAAGCTGAATGTATAATATCGTTACAAACTACAATGTACCTAATATTCTAATACATACACAGGACCGGTTCAGGAAACAAGAAGAATTACTTTACTTTTAAAAAAAACAATAGATTTAATATAGGAAATGGAAACTGGTTATCAAACAATTGACAGAGGCATGGTACAGGTTATAGTCTCATAACACATAACAATCGTGGCAAAATTACAAACAAGAAAAAAGTTCTTTTATTCTCCCAAGTCCGCACGACTACTTAAACCTTAAAGGCCTTAATGATTAAATACAGTTTTAGGCGCCACCTAATTCTTCTTGAAACAGCCCACACTAAATCGGAAAATGGAAAAGAAGAAGTAGTCAATAATTAACCAACTATCTCAATATTGCGTGCACCAGCAACACATTTTATCGGAAAACAAGACTTTCCCTAACCTAAAATCCAACAGTTCTAAATTAAAGTCTAGTCTTAACATTAATGAATAATTTTGCCTGGCATGGGGAAAGTAATTCGAACATAGGGAACGAAAATCAATATAAATTGTTGGTTATTTTGCAAAAAGAAAAGTCCGTGACTGGTTTCACTGTTCTCGCAGATCATCAAAAATTGATGAGCGAAAGATATATATGGTAAATTCACACCACCCTAAGCAAGAGAAGTATAAAAAACGACAGTGTCTCAGCCATATGTTAGACAAAAGAAAAAACGGAATAAAATTCTTAGCTCGCAAATAAATGAAAACACAAGAAATAGAAACTTTCTGTCTTTGTAACTTCAAATGTTGACTTTTTCCAACATAAGCATGGTTGTCAACCATCTGTCAATCATCTTCGACAAGTCCTAGAGATTTATTGAGGTATTCATTCCAAAGATATATCAATCAGAAATGTAGTGGAGGCGTGGTGGTGTTGATGGTGGCGGGGGTGGGAATGGTGTAGCGAAATAGCAACAAAAAGTATTAGAGAAATGAGTGAAGATACTTTGAACATTTAAGGGGCTAATAAAATTAAAAATTAAAGGTATATTGTATAAACAAAAAATCAGTCTCATAAGAACGAAAAAATTTAAAAGCAATTTATCAAAAGAAATGAAGAAATTTAGAAAAAGGAAAGTGTTTTACATTTAAATATGAAAGGTAGAATAGGTTTTCAATGTGAGATGAGAAGAAAAATAAGCAAAGGGAAACGAGAGACATTATGAAGTATAAAATGTTTTATATTACACAATATATTTAAAAGTTAGACATAAAGTATTAATTATTGTAGAGAAGCATTATTGGTAAAAGGTTTTAGATCTTCTATATGCCACTACCCTTGGGGTTTATCTTCAAACTCTTCAAGTTCATAGATAAATATATTAACAAACAGTCTCACTTTAAATAAGATGAACTTTGGAGGTAATTTAACAAAAAAGTGTTTAGGTTCAAAGTAAACTTCGTTTTCTAATTGTAGACAATTCATTTAAAAAATTTAAACTAATTTTCGATAAAGTCTCTAAAAAGTTAACTTACAAGTTTTTATTAGTAACCCGTTAAATAAAAGTTATCAGAACTTGGTTTAAGTCAATAAGCAGGTAAGCAAAATATGTTAAAAGAAAATTTTTTTACAAACATCTATCTAAATAAAAAAAATTTACCATTCAAGCAGGGAAAGAATTATTATTAAGCGGCGAAATCTTAAATGAAGTAAGTAGTAATTACAAAAAAGTAAATATTTTAAACACTCATTAAAAATTATGAGTACTTATTCTACCGAAATTTACATAAACGATAAGTATACTTTAATATAAAAAGAAAAACTTTTATTCAGCAAAGGCAAAAACAAATAAGTCAAAATTATTTATTAAAAAAATAGTATGATAAATACTGTGCTATGCACCATTCCCTTATGAGATATAAAAAGGCGGAGCTAGTATCGGCCTTTAGTGGCTGTTGAGTTTACAAGAGATTAAACTCAGAGAAAAAGTTATTCACAGATAAAACTCTAAAGACTCTTGATTGGATTACTTTCATTTCCTTTTTCGCCTTGCAATATAAAAATTTCAAGTCAAACGCAAGTTGGAGCAAGAAAAATACAAAACTTTGTATAGAGACAGTCTGATTCAAAACATATTAATAGTTATTTTTATAAACATTTAGACAAGCTTTTTGTAAACACAATAAAATAGTTCTGTTTCGATTTTTTAAACTATTTGCTTGTTAACCCATACCATAAAAATTTCATGAAATTTCATATGTTCAAACAGTTAGGTTATAAGCAGTAAGAAATATTTAAGGGCACATTTTAGCTAAGTGAAAATCAGCAGAAGCCAACATGACTTAAGAATACACAAATAATTTAGATATGTGTAAAAAGATTTAGGCATAATCATAGATAGAAATCTAAAATGGTCTAACCATGTTGACTGTTTAACAAAGAAAGTTAGAAAACTTATATACAAATTTTATCAACTTCGTGAATTTCTTTCAAAAACTTCTTCTAATAATCTACAAATCACTAGTTGAATCTATATTCCCTATGGGATACTTATATGAGGCGGATTGTATAATAATGCATTACAAAAACTTAATACAACACAGAACTATATTCTAAAAGTTATCTTAAACAAACCCAAGAGAACACTCAAATATGCTTTATACAAAAGAAATACCAAATCTTCGATCACTGTACTTTCACAGTATATGTATGTTTGCTTTTAGGAATAAATTACTAAATACATACTCATTACCAAGCTACACTGCTCGCAGTACTTCGCAAAAGCTAGTACAAGTACCAAAATTTAATAGAACTCTCTGTCAAAGACTACCAAGCTATACTATACCCAGCATTTTTAATCAGTTGCCAATTGAAATTAAACAGTTTAGCAAAATAAAACAGTATTCATACAAATCAAAAGAATACATATACAAAAACTACAGCAAATTATTGAAACTCTTATACTAATTTACCTTGTTACAATTACTAATCTATACCTATACGCTTACTAACACCGTCCAATACAACTTGTTTCATCTGTTTATTACATTTAATAATTTTTGTTTACTATTATCTTAGCACATACAAGTGTTTAATCACTTAGGTGCTTAATTTTGTATATACATAACTATAACACCATGTACAATATTATTTAATTTTAAATGTCTTTAATTGTATATAATTATTCTCCTAAAACTGTCTAAATTCCATAAGCTATAATTGTAATTGTACATTGTAATTGTAATGTATATGCAATAAATAAATCAATAAAATAAATAAATAACATTTATGCACTACTACCTTTTTACACCAAGAGAAATTTAAATACAACTCATACTTGGTAAGAATAACCATTTAGTAGAGATTGTTACTTATATTTTCGTTTCCTTTGAGTTCCACATGGCATCCTATAGAAACATCTGGCGGTATCAACACCTCGTACTAATAGAAACAGCTGACAAATTTTTTGACTTTTAAAATAGACATAACGCCTTTTCCGCCGAATGTTACATTACAGATAATTAGGTTCCATCAAAGAAAAACCCCGACATCCAGATATTTTATATAACATAGATACTATTGTTGCATTTTCCAAAAACTTGCTTCCTTTCGTTTTACATTTTATTGTAGTTTCAAACGTATACAAAACCTTGAGAGAAATTTATAAAGAATGTGATGATATTTAACGTAAAACATAAAACCAAAGACATGATCGTACATAGGTATAAGTTCCATCCGTAATTTACAGGACGGGTTTGAATATTTAAGGCCTCATCTTGAACCACAGGTCACAAGTGACGTCATGATAATTCCCATTAGCGCCTTCTGCACCAACAGAGTCGGATATCAAATGGGGCGAATGTTATTCAAACCCTATTGATAACCAAAAAAAACAAAAGGGGCAAGCAAAGGAAAAAATAACACTCCTCAATGACATGGATTCAGATTCACATTAGTTGTGTTTTAGAAAGACGTGCTTCAAGGAATCAACCAATAAGAAAATTACTTATAAACGCATTTATTGTATAACGTAAATAAAGGAGGAAATTGTGAATAAACTTAATAATCTGCGGCGAGTTATATTTTCCAGTACAAGAATAAACGTGAACATTATTCAAAATCAAATTTAATTCCAAATGGTAATAAAAGGTAAATTTAGGGTAAGAAAATCAAGAGTACCGAATAAAGTGCAAAGCACATTGTAACATGACTAGGCATAAGCCAAAACACATGTTACAGGTATTTTAAAATATGTTAATTTATACAGAAATAATTACGAAAACAAATTATTTATAGGCTACATATAAAATACGTGATCTAAAAGCGTTATTAAGTGCAAAATTATGAAATTCTTCATTCAAGCTCCTTTCAGGATTTTCAGTGGTTCGGTCATCTGTAAATTTTTGGCATGGTGCTGATCGATAGCAGCTCTAGCGTCCTAAGGAAAAGGTTCGAAAAAGGTAAAGGCGAGAAACTTGAGCACTACATTGACACACAGAAACATACACACACACACGTTGAACAATGCAGGTAGTTCTCAAATCTCCGGTACAAAAGTGTTTATGTGATTCCCACAGAACTAGTTCGAGGTTCAATAACAGTTTCGCATTTTCCTGAAAGCGATTTAAAATCCTCGAGACGGTATATAACGTATTCATGCCTACACAAATCATTTCAAACCTATAAGGTAACTAATAATTTATAACATAAGTAGGACCAGATTCAGGAAGCAAGTGGTATTACTTTACTTTTAATAAAATAATATATATATATATATATATATATATATTTTGTGAATATAAGAAATTTAAACAGGTTATCCAACAATTAAAAAGGCACGTTACTTAAAGTCCTAAAAAATGATCCCACATTATTCAAACTGTTACACCAAAAGTATCTCTACTTACAATTCTTCAGAATTGAAATAGCTTGAAAACACATAAAAATTTTGAAAACAATTGTACTATTTTGTACATTACTTCTAATTTTCACTACCTTTACTGTCCTTAAAATTAAAAATAATAATCCATAAAACCAGTACTTTTATAAATTAACCACCAAATTAAACATCAAACATTCGTTAAATAAATTTACCATTCAAATAATATACACCAAATTGATACAAGTTACGTACAGAATTACTAATAGAGACAATGCATTTTCATAAAAAAGCACATGATTGGCAAAGTGTTTCTAAATGTGAAGGACAGTCATATGAAAACGTGACACATGAAAAAAGTGTAGGTAAACTGTTTATTATTTCAAAAGTAATCACCATAATTGTTAATACAGTGATTCCACTGTGACATAAGACGATCAATGTCTTCATGGAAAAATAATTGTGATTGAGAACCATGATTGTGTCCAGGCATATACCCCTTCGCCCAAAGTAAATCGACAGCCACGAATGTCTTTCTTCAGAACTCCAAAAAGTGGAAATCGCATGGCAACTTCCACCACAGTAATGAATAAAAGAGTAATGACACGATGGGCCTGTCCTGACCGATTGCTGTCTTTCAATGACAGGCGGCTCCGTGGCTCAGTTAGTATGCGTGTGACTACTGAGTCAAAGTCCCAGGTTCGAATATCGGACACGGTGCACTTGAAAACTGTTAGGAGAGCATTTTTCACAGCAAGGGTTTGGCAAAATAAAAAATTTTCAAGTAAATAGACACGCTTCCTAGCCAATGCAGTACCCTCAGGTGGAGAGTTGGAAATCAACATAGTGACTTTCAATGACATCCAACCTTCTCGACATCATTTATTCTACTCAAACACACCTGCACGTGACACACTGTATTCGCCATACACTGCATACATTCATGCATGAATTTCACTTCCTGACACTCCTTCATGCTGGAACGTTACTGGAAACTGAACTGTACATGTGAAGTTATACTTGATAAAAAATAAAAATAAGACTTTTCTGTATCCTTTATTTCAGAAATGAATTATAACTAACTGACCAGAAGTATTTTGTCACCTTAATAACTATACATTAATTACACAGTAAAGTTTATAATAGCGCAGACTTAAAAGCAGTCTTCATAGACTATTATGATTATCTTGTATAAAAGCATTATCCAACACTCCTCCATTTCTATACAAGACCACAAGCTTCTCTAAAGAATTGAAGTTTTTGAGTTTGGAGTGGTTTTGTAAGTATATCTCCCAGTATAGATCCAATCATACAATATCTACACTGTATCATTCCTTTTGATATGAAATCTTATACAAAGTAATACCGTGTATCAATGTGTTTTGTACAAGTTGACAACCTCTCCTCCTGAACAAGTTCAAGGCAACTTTGGTCATCTTCATAAACCAATGGTTCCTTCACTATTTGTTTAAAGTCATTTAAAATTTGAAGCAACCATATTGCTTCCTAACATGCAAACGATAGAGCAACAAACTCTGCTTCCATTGATGATAAAGCCACATGTTTACTTTCAGCATGATCAACAAGCAACTCATCCATTAAATAGAAAAACACATCTACTTAAAGATTATCGGTCAACAGGATTTTCTGCCCAACTTGCATCTGCATAACAATATAGCAAATCTTCAGCCTTCACACTACAAAGTGTAAGTGTAGTATATTGGAATTGCTGTATCGATAGGATAGTAGGTAGAGTAATTGCTTTTATTATGCATTTTTTTTTATAGTTAATTAATTATGAAATTATAAAAAGTTCTGTCTATAATTGTTAATAAATTCTTTTCTTATACATCGACTTTATCTTCTTTACCATTTCAATGACATGACAATTTGGCGATGATAAATAAAAATAAAGGATACAAGCTTATTGGTATAAAATCCTCCATTAAAAGTACATATTTATAATGAAAGAATCAGTAAATGTGACTGTAGTTAACGCTGGTGGTCTATCAAATATTAGAATATTTCAAATAGGAGATAATTGGGAAATATTTCTAGAAAGAAGATTGGACCAATATTTAAAGATCAATAAAGTGGAAAAGACTGTAATGCTTCAATTTTAATCATTGTCGTCAGTGAAGAAATTATATGATGAGCTTAGTAGTTTACTGAACTATCAATTTCAACCAAGTTTCTTGTTTTTTGAAAAAGAATTATATTTGATTCACTTAAACAAGGTAGTGAGTCAATAAATGAATGGCATGTTAAGCACAAAAAATCAATGAAGGAGCTTTTAGAAATAGCTTTGGCAAAAGAGTAATGTCGAGGGAATTGCAAGAAGTAGAACAAGAAAACAACATGTAAGTACAGAAACTAAGAAAAAAAGCAAGGGAAGAGATAAGAAGAGAATTAGTCGTGATGTAAGCGCAGTGTTTTGCTATCATTGTAATAAGAGAAGCCATGATTTTAAGAGGTGTAAATTTAAAAAAATTAGATATAACCGCTATTTCACAAACCTCATCAAATTCCTTTGGCGTTTAAAGCAAAAGTGGAGCTGAACTGAGAAGACTTGAAAAAGCAGGGGTCATTTGTGTTGGGGTACTCAACTGGTATCAGTACTAAAAACTAATGAAAAAGATGTTTGAATTTGTGTAAATTATAAAATCACTATAAACATTTTCCATTAATTGATGATATTTTTGCAGTACTAAGTGGCAGATAAATATTTACTAAACTTGATTTTTTAAATGCATTTAATCAGCTTGAAGTTGATTCTGAAACATCTGAATTGCTAGCCTGGAGCACATCTTTGGGACAAAACCGGATTGTTCTATATTTCAACATGTGCTTGAAAAAGTATTATTAGGTTGTTCAGGTTGTGTAAATTATTTGGACGATCTTGTAATAACTGGAAGCACTACTGAGGAATATTTAAAAAACTTAATTAATGTTTTTGAGAAACTAAAAATGCTGGATTCAAGTTAAACTTAAAACAATTTGAATTTTTTAAATATTTTGTACGTCTTAGATCATAAAATTTCTGCTAAAGGACTTAAAACTGATTCGAGAAAAGTAGCAATGATTGTTAATTTACCTAGGCCAAAAAATGTAGATGAATTAAGAGCATTTTTTGGAATGATTAATTATTATTCCAAATTTGTTTGTAATTTAGCATTGAGGTTAAAACCTACTGAAGAAAAATTCAAAATTTGTTTGGACTAAACATAGTGATGATATTATCATGTAGACGAAGAAGGAACTTGTTTCTGATAAAAAATTTTATACAATTTGATGTAAGCGCACCCTTCAGGTGCGATGCAAGTGATAATGGAATCGGTGCTACATTAACACATATAATGCCAGATGGTACGAATTTGTTTTGTTTCCAGGGTGTTAACGTCTGCAGAGAAAAATTATGCCATGATTCAGAAAGAAGCACTTAGCATATACTGGGCAGAGCAGAAACTTTATCAATATTTGGCAGGGCGTAAGTTTGAAATTGCATCTGATCATAAACCATTACAAGCATTATTCGGAGAACACAGAACATTACCGAAAATGGCAGCGGGAAGAGTGCAGCGGAAGTCTTTATTTTTAGTGGATTTTGATTATGCTTTTAAATATGTAAAAGGTCAAGACAACGTTCTAGCTGATGGTCTTAATAGATTGCCAGTAAGGAAACAACAAAGGCAAGCGAGCAGCGGAGATTATTTCAAGTTTGTTGAAGGTTTAATTCCTATAGATTCAAATAAATTAAGGTCAGATACCTGAAAAGATCATGTGCTAGGTAAGATATTTAACTATATCTGCTATGGGTTGCCAAAGAATGTGAATGCCGATATTAAACCTTTTTAAGTTAGGCAACATGAGCTGTCTACTGATTATGGTATTGTAAAGTGGGGTTTTCGAGTGGTAGTGCCGTGAGTTTGAGAAACAAGTTGTTACAGGAATTGCATAGTACACGTGAAGAGATTAGCAAAATGAACGTTAATGTTCGATCATCTTTCTGGCGGTCATGCGTAGATGCAAAAATTGAAAAATTTGTGAATCGATGTAATGTGTGTATGTCGATGCGACCAAAACTCACCAAGGATGCGCTTATATCATACGAAAAATTGTCTAATTTCTTTGAGTGAATACATGCAGATTTTCTAGGGCCCATAAAAGGAAAAATGATCATTTTTATTGTTGTGAGTTTATCAAAGTGGTCTGAAGCTTTCATTATGAATTCCATTGATGACTCTGGCTCTACAGCGGAAGTGTCAAGAGTGTTTTGTAAGGATTAGTTTGCCTAGGGTAGTGGTTACCGATAATGACATGTCATTTTATTCTGCCAAGTTTTCAAAATTCATGTACAATAATGGTATAAAGCATTTGATATCACCACCATACTATCCAGCGACCAACGATTTTGCAGAAAATACGATTAAATCTTTAAAAACTGGTATTATAAAAGCTTTTAAAAGTGATGTCAATGCAAATACTTCTTTGAAAACTATTATAAATCGATATTTGTTTCATTACAGAAATTCTGTTTATGTAAATACAAGCATGTCACCATCTAGTTTAATTTTTGAAATAAAATAAGAAATCGATTTGATTTGTTATCAAATTGAGTAGATAAAAAGAAGGGGTTTAGAAGATAGTACTGGAAAAGGAGTGAACGGTTTTGTGTAGGAGATAAGGTTCTATGTAGAGATTATAAAAACCCAAGTAAGAGGATGGGTTAGAGCTAGGATGGATGAGGTATTAGGTGATAGAATTTAATTATGTAAATTGAGTAGTGATGATAGTGTTATTTGGAGGAGGCATATTAATAAGATATTAAAGGATAAACAGAATTGATACCTAAAGATCATTATGATTCTAGTTCGAATATTACACAAGGAAATAATTCAGAGACACTGCCGATTTCAGATGACACATGTGCTAACCTTGCAGTAATGAAATGCATCCTGCAAGTAAACAAAAAAATACCAATGTATATATCAGTCTAATTGCCACAGGTGGGTTGGCAAAATTAAATATTTTAGAGAGAACTAAAAAATCTATTCGCTCTCCAGTACGCCTTAACCTGTGAGGGAAGGATATTGTGGTATATTGGAGTTGCTGTATCAATAGCATAGTAGGTGGAGGTAGTTGGATTTTGTTTTTATTATGCATATTTTTTTATAGTTAATTAATTATAACACCATAAACAGTTCTGTCTATAATTGTTAATAAATTCTTTTCTTATGCATCGACTCTATCTTCTTTGCCACCTTGACGACACGACAGTAAGTTTTAAACTTGAAGTTCCCAATAAATATTTCACTACATGCTTTGGTTCATTCCAATCACACTGAGCGGGTTCACCAATAGTTTGGGTTAAAATCGATAATACTTGATGAAATGTCAGGTCGAGTGATCGCAGACACATAACAAGCAACCGATTGATTACCTTTGATCATCTTTAATAACTTCACGGTCCTTGGTTATTCTATGATATCGCGAATCTAATGGTACAGAAGATGGCTTCACATCTCCAAGGCTAAATATTAATCCAATTTGCTTTATATATCTGGTTTGATTTATTTAGAAAAATCAATTTTATCTTTAACTATTTCAATACCTAAATATTGCTGAAAATCTCCCAAGTCCTTTATTTTAAAACTTTCATACAGTACCGCACTTTATATATATTCAATTGCTGTATAATTCTTAGGAAATGCCATCAACCAATCCACATGCATTAACAAATAACACAAATGATTATCGTACTTCAATATATAAAGACAGGGATCTGCATTGCCACACTGAAAACTTACTTTAGTTAACACATTGTGAATAGCTTCATTTCAAACTCTAACAGCTTGCTTTAGTTCGTATAAAGTTTTCTTAAGCAAACCAACATTATTTCATTTATCTGGAGCTCGTAGCCTGGTGGCTTTTTCATATAAATTAGTTCCTTTAAGAAACCATTCAAAAATGCAGTTTTAATATCCATGTGCCTTACAAACATAGATTCCTTTCCTGCTAATGGTAACAACATTCTACAATTTACCTGCTGTGCTACTGAAGCAAACACTTGATCATAATCGATTTTATACTTTTGTAGAAACCCTTATGTGACCAACCGCACTTTGTAACATTGCACACTTAAGAATCCATCTGCAACCAATAGCCTTATGGTCAGCGGGCAGTTCACACAAGTCGCCCGTACAATTTTTCTTAAGTGCTATTTCTTTATTCATAGCCTTAAGCCATTCAAGCTTTTTAGTACTAGCCATAGCTTCTTGAAATGATTTTGGTTCTGGTACATTACTAAAGGTTACATCAGTACCTGCCTCAATAAACCTGCGAGGTGGAATTACTTTATTAGCACGTTATAATGTCAGCTGATGTAGTTCTTCTATAGCATCATTACCATAATTAACTGTATTTTGAAGTTCATTAATTACTGTCTGTGAATTTTCAGTAAAATTAATACCGATTTCGCTTGAACTGTTCCATAGCTTCCTGATGAATTTTCTTCATATCCAACAATTTTAAATTTGAATTTGCTTCATGAAAAATATTTACAAAATTTACCGGCTTATTACAATTTTCCTACTAAATGGGTCATAACATCAGCATGCTTGCGAATGATTATCATAACCAATAAAAATCATAGAAATTGCCGCCATATCCGGTTTTTGTTGTTTTTCTGCAGGAACATGCACATAACAAAACATGTTGATCCAAAAGTTACTAAATGTTCTGCATTAGGCTTTCCTTCAGTTCCACACCACATATGGAATTCCTGCCATTCGTTTAGTAAGCGATCTATTTTGAAGACAGATTGCCACATTCACAGCTTTACCCCAAAAACCAAATAATACCTTTGATTCAATAATTAAACACCTTGCCATTTCAATAAGGGTTCTATTCTTCCGTTGTGTTACTCCATTCTGCTGTGAGGTGTATGGCGTCATATATTGTATTTGGATTCCTTGCATTTTCCTAAAATTAACCGCCATATTACCAATATATATTCTCCTCTGCAGTCTGACCTTATTACTATAGGTTTTCTGTCAAATTTAGTCCTCACAAGTTCTACATACTCCTTTAATTTTTGTGTGGCTTCTGACTTTTGTGCAAGCAAGTAGATGACTGTATATTGTGAAAAATCATCAGTAAAAGTAAGTACATAACGCTTGCTATCTAAAGACACTGTTTGTATTGGTCCGCAAATATCAGTATGTATTAAATTCAACACTGCATTCAATCGACGTGACAAACATCTAGCAAATAACCTGTGTATCATTTTTCATTGTGAACATACGTTACAAGATTCCTTGAAACTACATCTTTCAACATTCATCCAATCCGTCTACCACATTATTTGCAGACAAAAATTTGATCACTTCGAAATCGCGCTGACCAAAAATACGATGCCATAGTGAATGCATTTATTTTCTTTTTCACTTACCAAATAAAATTTTGCTTGAATTTTGCTGGTGTAACAGAAAATTTTGGATTCTTCATCTGCTACTGCAATTACTTTACTGTCGTATAAAATCTCACAAATACCTTGTGAGAAATTAATACGTTCGCTGCTTCACGGGGTCAATATGACCCATATGCTTCCTGCTACAGTGCGGCGGTATTAATTCTAGGTTATTATGAGGTGTGCATGTTTTAACTTTCTTAATTATTGAAATAAAATTGTCATATTTATAAGGACCTTTTATGTAACTACATATTACATTCTTCAAAAATTAAACTGTACGGTACGTACTGACCCCGTACCGCACTCGATCATCGTGCCATATGCAAGTGCGGTATGGGGTTGCCAGATAAGTTCTAGCATGTAAAGTTTATTGACGTTATATGCTCAGAATCACACTCTATTTCTTAGTTTAGCGCCAACCTTCTATTAGTATAGACTGTAATTGAAACAATAGTGGTTTCAGACTGCACTAAAAAGATTATAAATTTAGTATTATGTGGAAAGCAGTGATCCAAGCGCATCTGACGATTCGGATGATTCTGTACTTGATAAAGGATATTGTCCTTTGTCATAGATCTAGATTCGGAAGATAGGTAGCCAAATAACGCAAGATGAAAAAAGCACAAAAGATATAAAACAAAGATTAGCACATGGTCGTGCTACATTTAACAAGAAAAAGCAACTACTGTGCTCAAAGACCACAAACATAGAAACAAGGAAAAGATTGCTTAAAACACTGCACTGTACGGCTGTGAAGCCTGGACAGTAGGAGAAGCTGACAAGAAAAAGGTAGAAGCCTTTGAAATGTGGTACTACAGACGTATGATGAAGATATGGACAGACAAAGTTAAGAACGAAGAGATACTAAAAATGGTAGGAGAAGAAAGAAATATGTGGGAAACGGTATAAAATAAGAGAGATAGGATGATAGGCCACATACTACGGCATGAGGGAATATTGCGGAATATATTAGAAGCAGAGATAGGAAAAAAGAGAAGAAGAGGCAGACCTAGGTTAGACTACTGCACACAGATAGTAAAAGATGTAGGCTGTAGGGGCTTCAGGGAAATGTGTAGGCTAGCCCAGAATAGAAATCAATGGAGGTACGCATCCAACCAATCCCAAGATGGATAAAGTAATGACGAAAAAATAACTGTGCTTAAACATAATGATTATTATAAGTAACTACAACATGTGGTTGGGCAATATTTTCGAATAATGTTAAGTGTAAAAAAAAGGATTTAATGGAAAACCATTATTTCGGCAAATGTCTAAGTGTTGGGGGATCTTGGTAGCCACAGGTTGCTTAACCTCCATCACTGAATCGGTGAAATAGGGCATAAAATTAGAAAACAATAGAAGGGGAACGAGCTGAATACACATGCTGTGTGAGAATTTCAGGGAACTATGTAGGCTAGCTCAGAATATAAATAAGTGCAGGTACGTGTCCAACCAGTTTTGAGACGGAAAACCTAATGACGAAAAAATAAGCACAGATAAATCTGATGATTAGTATAAACAACTAGTTGTTGGTTGCGAAATATCTGCAACTAATGTTGACTGTGCGAAAAGATATATGGGAAAATATACTAAATCGGTAAATGGTTAAGTATTGGGGGAACTTGGCAGCCACAGGCTGCTTACCTACCTTCACAACCGTGCATTTATATTTCCAATGCTCCACCAGAAGGTACTACATTGGCCAGGAGGCGAGTTTTTTGTTGCTTGGAAATTTAGAATTTGCCGAACCCTTGCCGTTCCTGGCAAGGTAGGGATCTTTAACGTGCATGACAACACTCACACACGGGACCTCCATTTAACCTCTCATCCGAACGAGGGCGTAATTTTTGTGAAAAATGCTCACCTGTCATTTTTCAGCAGTCGGCCGTGTCGGGATTTGAACCCAGGACCTTGGGATCCATAGTCTTACGCTTACTACATTGATCCACGGCGACGCCTCCCTTCACAACCTTACATGTGATTTTCCAATGCTCCATCCGAAGGTACTACATTGGCCAGGAAGCGAGTTTTTTTACCTGGAGAATTTGGAATTTTGCTGAACCCTTGCTGTTCCAAGCAAGGTAGGGATCTTTAACGTGCGTGACAACACTCACACACGGGGACCTCCATTTTACCTCTCATCCGAACGAGGGTGTATTTTTGTGAAAAATGCTCGCCTAACATTTTTCAAGCGGACCGTGTCGAGATTCGAACCTGGGACCTTGGGCATAGTAGTCACACACATACCACTACGCCACGGAGCCGCCTCCCTTCACAACCACTGAAGGTCGGAGAAATAGGATATATAACTGTAAAACAATAGAAGGTGACTGAACTGCATCTAACAAGAAAGAACAGCGCCTATGAGGAAAGACAACAAACATAGAATAAGAAGAAAATTGTTGAAAGCATATGTGTGGAGCACGGCACAGTATGCCTATGAAATACTGGGAGTCTGAAACGCAGACAGAAAAACGGTACCAGCCTTTTGAAATGCTGTGCTTCAGATGTATGCGCACGATAGCATGGACAGACAAAGATAATAACAAATAGGTTATAGAAATAGTAGGGGAACAAGGATATCTGGGGAAAAAGAGAAATAGAAGGGCAGAATACGTTCTAAGGCATTTTTGGGGAATAGTATGGAATATTTTTTTACAAGCAGAGATAGGAAAAAAAGAGGTAGATGTAGACCTAGATCAGATAGTGATAGATGCAAACTGTGCATATTTCAGGGAAATCTGTAGGTTAGTTCAGAATAGGAAACAATGATGGTACGCGTCTAACCAGTTCCAGGACTGAAGACCTAATGATGATGATGATGCTTCAATTACTTATGCAATCACATTTTTGAAATACAAATCCGTTTAATTTACTTTCCCACGCTGCAAAAGACTGTTTATTTAAATTAACCGCCATCTATCTCCACAACCCTATTAGGTGGATTTACCGTATTCGTTCGACTGAAGCGTAATACAGTTCTATTAACGGTATTCAAACTTTTATCGAAAATAATGAGAGCAATAAAATGTTACAATTTTTTTTTTTAAGGAAAGAACCTTCTTAACCGTCCTGTAGCAAAACTGTTAAAAAGTCGTTTGAGTGGATTTGCCTTTCCAGCGTCGATATTTGCATGATTTCCATTTATAAGGAAATAAAATATTACCTGGTTGTGAGTTATGTCATGGAGACGATAATTATGTTATATGTTATGGTAAGGGATAAGTAGCGAATCGCTGCCAAAATGCCAGACCGCTACCTAATTGTGAGTTATGTCATGGTGACGTTTATTAAATTATATGTTATGGTAAGGCTTAAGCAACGAAACGCTACCAACATGCCAGACCGCTACCTAATTGTGAGTTATGTCATGGTGACGTTTATTAAATTACATGTTATGGTAAGGCTTAAGCAATGAATCGCTATTATAGCCCTAAACAAAAAGAATGTAATTGGGTATTAGTCAGCAAAGCTATGCATCATTTTTGCTTAGATAGGCACCTTTTACTGATTATAAGAAAATTCAACTTATATCTATAGCGTAAGGTAGTGGCAACATGTATGCCATAGGTAAAGGAACAGTTTCACTATCACTAAATACTGATCAAGGTAAAAACTGTATGTTTGAATTGTATAATTTCTATCACATACCTGACTTAAGTAGAAATTTAGTATCTATATTTGTACTAATTGACGGTGGTTTTGAAGTTAGTTGTAAAGGAAAATCCATGGTTTTATCTGAAAAAATGGTAATAGCTTAGTCTACTGTCGGAAAACAGATTATTCTGTTTAGTATCTAGTGCTGGAAGTATAAGTAATAAAATCATTAATGGAAGTATAAATGAAGCTAATATTTGCTGTTCAAATAATTGCCCTGACATTAAATCTATCTAACTCTGATGTTCATTTGATCGAGCGGTGCAAGAAAAATTCACTTATGTTATAGTACCATAGCTTGAGTCATATTGCTCCAAATTTTGTTAAAAATTTATTTAAATCAGATGCTGTGAGAGGAATTATTTCATTAGCTGAAATAGAAACGTGTGAAACACAACCTACAAGATACACATATAGTAGTGGTAATTCTAAAAACCCTTTGGAACTGACCTATGAGAACTCGCAGCTGTTAAATCAATAGGTGGAGTGCATTATTTTCTAATATTGTAGATCATTAAAGTCAATATATCACCAAAATACCCTTAAAAAAGACACAAAGGGCTGCGAAGCATTTTCACAATTGAACTCAAAATTAAAAGTACAGTATTGCCCGAAATAAACAGTACTGAAACTAAGTTGGCGGTGTTTTTATGCGTGCGCTGCCACACTCAAGTTAGCTAGTATAGACCTGTCAAGTAAACCTCAAACAAGTAATTAGTAGGGCCTAATTGTTAAAAATGGTGTTAAGTACAGAGGAGAAAGTGTTTCTGGTAGAGCATTATTTTCGTTCATACGGAATCGGCCGACATAATGGTGCAAGTTTGCTATACGTGTCTGATCAATTCACACAAAGGTTTAATAAACGTTCTCCAAGTAATGCTGTAATTTTGAAGGTTATTGAAAAGTTTAGAAATACAGGTAGTGTATTGTGCCAACGAAAAGGAAACTCAGGGCGTCCCAGGACAGTTAACAACAACAATAACCATGAACGTGTTTTTGAGCAAATCTTAGAAAATCCGAAAGTCAGCCAGGCAAGGACAGCGTTACAACTTGATTTAAAAGAACTTCCTTTCAAAGAATCCTGAAGGAGCTGGGTACATTTTCGTATGTGATTCAGGTACATCAACAACTACATCCTCGGATTATCGCAGTAGAGTGGAATATTGCGCCAGAATTCTCGCGTTACAGTATGAAAATCCTAAATTTTTGAAAAATGTTTGGTTTTCAGGAAGCACATTTTCACTTGTCAGGCTATGTGAATCGTCGCACAAATCGATTTCTGGGCTTTGCAAGACCCGATGAGGTTCAAGAGGTTCCTTTACATAGTGAAAAAGTAAGTGTCTGGTGTGCTGTTTCCGGACACGGAATCATTGGTCCGTACTTTATCGAAGAGAATGGTAGGCAAGTCACACTTAATCAACAGAGGTACAGACAAATTTTAACACGATGTATCCCTGATCTACGTCAATTCTGTCGTGCACGTAACTTGGCATTTCAAACCAATTTTTTCAGCAGGACGGGCAACTTGCCATACTGCTGCCGCAATTCGTCAATTTCTTCAAGAACATTTTCCAAGCAAATTCATATCACGATTTACTGACTTCCCTTATCCTTCACATTCTCCAGACCTCACACCTCCAGACGCATACATTTGGGGCATGGCTAAAATGCCGTTTTCAAACGGGCACCACAAACCATCGATGAATTAAAGGATGCCATCAGAGTCTTCTTCGCAGCCCTGAGACAACCCTTATTCAATAACATGACCAGAAACTTAGAACATCGTTATGAAGTCTGTCTCGAACGAGGAGGTGCACATTTAGAACATATAATAAAGTGTCAATAATATGTATTTTTAAATATACAAAACAATTACAATTTCAGTACTGTTTATTTTGGGCAATACTGTATTGTATCACTTCCAAATACTGAAAGTCCAGATAGATAATAGATTGGAATTTTGTAACCATGAAAGATTATTAGAAGACTCTGATATTTAGCATTGTAGGAGTTCTACTTACACACTTCAACAGAATGGGCTTGTTGAGTGTCCACATCAGGATTTGCTTGATTGAGTGGGGATATTGTTAATAGATTCAAAACTCCCTTAGGTAATGTGAGTGCATGGAGGCATTGTTTACTATCATTTATATTCAAAACCGAACCATTCACACTGCATTAAATAACGAGCCCAGCATCAATTATTTGAAACATTTTCAAGCATTAACGTTTTATCACATACCGAAGCACCATAGAAATAAATTCCAATCACCATCATTAGGTTTACAGTCCTGGAACTGACGCGTGCCCTCATTGTTTCTTATTCTGAACTAACCTTCACATTTCCCTGAAATTTGAACAGTCTGCATCTATCACTATCTGCATGCGAATGTCTAATCTCGGTTTACCTCTACCTCCTTCTTCCCATCTCTGCTAGTAATATATCCCATACTGTTCCCCAAAAATGCCTTAAGACATATCCTGCCCTTCTATAACTCTTTTTTTTTGTTACCCACAGATATCTTTATTTCTCTAATATTTCTATAACCTATTTGTTATTAACTTTGCCTGTCCATGCTACCATCCTCATACATTTGAAGCACATTCCAAAAGGCTACTATCTCTTTCTGTCTGCCTTTCCTACTGCCCCTATGTCATAGACGTACTGTGCTATGCACCACACACATGCTTTGGGCAATTTTCTTCTTATTTCTAGGTTTGTTGTCTTTGAACATGCTGCTGTTCTTTCTTGTTTGATGCAGTTCAGTCACCTTCTATTGTTTTACAGTTATATACCCTATTTCCCTGATATTCAGTGGTTTGTGAAGGGGGGGCGTCGCCATGGATCAATGTAGTAAGTGTAAGACTACGGATTCCTAGGTCCTGAATTCAAATCCCGACACGGCCGACTGCTTGAAAAATGATAGATGAGCATTTTTCACAAAAAATACGTCCTCGTTTGGATGAGAGGTTAAATATAGGTCCCATGTGTGTGTTGTCACGCAAGTTAAAGATCCTTACCTTGCCTGAAACGGCAAGGGTGCGGCAAAATTTTAAATCTCCAAGCAACAAAAAACTCGCCTCCTGGCCAATGTAGTCCTTCGGGCAGAACATTGAAATGTAAATGCACGGTTTGTAGGGGGGCATAGATTGGAATGATCCTTCCCACGAGCTATGTATACTACTTTAATCACGATTTATTAGTAAATATAGATAATGTTGCGTCCCAATGCAATTAGGTTCAGTTTTAGTTATAGTTAAAACGCATTACCTGTGATTTGACATTCTTCTACTGTTATATGTTACAATGTAGTTAGATGCTTTGCTAAAAAAAAATTAAAGAAAATAAGCAAATTATACAAGCAATGTTTCTAGAACTGCAAGACAAAATTTAAAATATTCTTTAAAAGTTTAATATCGTTTTTACGACGTAGTGTTTGAGTTTGTGAGTGATACAATTCCACGTACCAGCCATTATTGGACCAGAAAAAGTCCAAACGCAGTTGTTGGAGTAAGGTTTTACAACAATTTCTGCTAGATCAGTTGAAGATCATATATGGCAATAACGGGTACGTTTAATTTGTGTGTATCATACATAAGTCGCTACGTAAATACAATCCATCTCATATTAGTTCAGGGACTTAGACCCAAACATAAGTTTTTGATCCTTTGAAGCCAGAATTCTTGTTTAGTTGTATCACATTATGTGTGGTACAATTAAGCAAGGTGTTGCGAACTATTGTTTTTAGTGTTTTTCGAATTGAATTTAAATCGCACAGTATACGCATTGCAGCTTACTGATGCATTGCTTGTACAAAATATTATTTCCCGCCTATAGATTGTTGCTTTGTATTGAAATATATATTAATAGATTCAACTCGCACTTACAATCATGAGTGATCCAGCAAAATTAAATGCCTTGCAAATTAAGCGTGAAAAATTTTGGTAGGTTACAAGCGCTATTTGATATCGCAAACAAATGTTATGAATTGACACAATCAGGCCAACCACTTTGTACTGATGTTGAATTGTTTACATATCGCTATCAAAAACTGGATACTCATGCTACCGTTTTTGAACAAATATCGGAAGATATATCTTTAGTAAATATGCATGTGAAAGTCGAGGAAAGATTAGATACTCATAAACCTTCTCTAGCTTATGATGAATTATACTTCAACATAAAAAGGTACGCTCGCAAATTGAAAATAGACCAACAGGTTAAAGTAGATCCACCAATAAGCGTATCTAGTAACCCATAGTCCGTTAGCTACTCAAGCGCGTCTTCCAAATTTGGAAATTGCAGTTTTGATGGAACGATTTCAAAATGACCAAATTTCTATTCGTTATATACATCTATGATTCACAAAAATAAATCACTTTCCAAAGTAAAAAAAGTAGCCTACTTACGCAGTTTATTAAAGTCTCACGCTTTAGCGCTAATCCAAACACTGCCCCTCTCACAAGAGAATTTTGATATTGCAATGCAAATCCTCATTCAACGCTTTCAAAATAAACGTTTGTTAGTGATAAATTATTTGGATAAAATCTTTTCGTTTCGTCCGCTATCCGATTTCACCGTTAATTCGTTGAATAGTTTTTTGGATGTATTTAACACCAGCCTTAAGGGCACTTGACGTGACTGATCTTTTTGATTTGGCGATGTTGCATGTTGGACTTAAGTATCTTGACACGCGCAGCACAAAGAATTTGAATTAAAATATTATTATGCTGGTCTACCCGGTTTTGATAAACTAATCAAATTCGTACATCAGCAAGTTCGCATTTTAAAATTAACGCAATTGGAAAAACCGCTAAAATCTAAGGTCGTGGTGCCAATATTTGGTGGCAAACCTACGTATTTATTTATTTTATACGGTTAACACCATTATTTTAAATTACAATATTCAGGTAACTTAAATAACATTATGCAGATGTTATAGTAGTTCTCTCAGCACACTGTTGTTCACTGTCAAATCTAGTAAAGATCGTTTGCAGAATCTCAATTATGCGTGTAGAATGTGTACTTGTACAAGTCATAAACTTTACAATTGTGCCATATTTACGGAGTTAGCTAGAGAACAACGCCATGAGTTTGTAAAGAAAAATTCTTTATGTTTTAATTGCCTGGAGTTTCACAAACTTGCATCTTGCAAATTAACCACTAAATGTTTTCATTGTAAAAGGAGACACCATAGTCTTTGCACTTTGCATACTCAAAACCCGCATCAGCTACTTCTGCAATTGTGGACGATGTGCCTAATGCTATAACTACGCAATTGTTTTCTGTTCAGATTCAGTCTTTATTATGTGCTGTAAGAAGCAGTGTCCATTTGAATCTACGCGTGATGTTATGTACAGCAATTACTAGTTCAAGAGACTATACTGGCACACTTTGTTCTGTTCGAGGCATTATTGATAGCGGTTCTGAAACAAGTTTAATTACAGAAAAGCCTGTGTTCAAAAATTAGGATTATCGCGACAGTGGGTGCACGTAGGTTTGATTACAGTGGCCAATACTGCAGCTACAAAGAATAGAGGCTTTGTAAATTGTTCAAGTAGCCCACTTCGCAATGAAAATATTGTATTGGGACTAATGCTCTTGTTCTCAACGAAATATGTTGTGATCAACTTAGCCTGCATATAGACGTTAATATTCAAAATCGATTCTCTACTATAACTCTCGCTGATACCTATTTTGCAAAAGGCACTCCGATAAAATTTTTGTTGGGATCAGATCTCTACTTAGATATTTTAGAAAATTCACCTCACATAATTCAAGGTGCTATCTCAACTATTTTTGGTTGGATTATAGGTGGAAAATTGTCAGAGTCCAATTCGCAACCCTCAGCAACAGAACATCCCACATCATTGTTTCTTTGTTGTGAATCATTAGATTCGTCTATATGCCATTTTTGGGAAATAGAAGAGGTGAATCTTTCTCATATTTCTGGTCCCGAAAATGTCGCATGTGAAATTCTTTGTTAATACGCATTCTCATGACGAGACAGGATGCTATTCGGTACGTTTGCTCTTGCAAATGCTTAATAAATTTAGAAGGTCGTCTATGATGTCAGCCTACGCATTATAAAAAGCATCGTCGCTTTATGAATGAGTACATCCAATTAGGTCACATGAGTTTAGCAGTTTCAGTTTCAAATTACATAATGCCACGCCATTGTGTAATAAAAGAAGGTAGCAGCACAATAAAGATTAGGACAGTTTTTGAAGCCTCATTTCATCCCTCTTCTCCTAGTAAATCTTCAAAAGACTTTCTATTAGTAGGTACTAAACTGCAATATGATATTCCTGATATTATATGCAGTTTTCATCTTCGTTTGGTTGTGGTATGTTGTATGTACGCCAAATGTACTGTCAAATGTTATTACACATTGACAACCACAAATATTAGTAATTTATTATCGCCCTGTTGAAGGCGGTGACATCGAAGAATACGCTTTAAACACTGTTACTTTTGGGGTTTCATCGTCGCCATTTTTAGCTCAACGCATGTTATTGCAATTAGTCAAAGATGAAGGAGTTCAGTTTCCCTTGGCCTCCAAGCCGATTTTAAATCAAACATTTGTAGATGATATTTGTGAGTGTGTTGATACTGTACACGAGGGAATGTGCTTGCAACATGAATTAGCGGACCTTTGTGCTAAAGCTGGGTTTAGCCTAAGAAACTGGGCTAGTAATCATCAAGAAATTTTAGAAGCCGTTCCATTGAGTCATCAAGACATCCATTCGTTTTGAATGCCGAGGATCATTCAATCGAGATCTTAGGTGTTCAGTACGATCTATCTGAGAATTATTTTTCATATTCTATTTGTTCAAATTCCATTGTTCTGACTAAACGAAGAATAGTAAAGATGGCCACGAATGAAGACATTATAACCGAGGCTGATCGCGAAAACAATTATAAATGCTGAAAAAAAAATGTAAGGACCTGTATTGTGTTATTTGTGGAAATATATTTCACAAAAGTTGTGCTGCACGAGTCAAATCTCTTAATATAATTGATAATACACGTGTAGTTTGCTGCTCACCTAAACTAACCTCAAAATATGATCATAATAATATCGATATGCTGGAAAATGTTTACTTGAAACTGTTAGTGAAGCAACTTAGTGACAAATGTGAATTATTGGCTGAAAATGTTAATATACTAAAATCAAAATTAAATAACAAAACTGTAGAAACTGATGGGCAAGTAGATGTAACACAGGTTAATGACCTACCACACGTAGTAGACGCTGTTAATTATAAAACGCCTAGTGGCTCCTGTCCACAAGATAATAGTAACTGTTCACAATCTCAATCTGCTGCAGTGCAAATACGATCTATATCTAATAATACCAATCCTGGTGATATAAAGCAACATGTTAATAGTAAACAAATGCACGAAGCTTTGCAGCTGGTAAAAATGCGTAACATTATTAATATTGATACTGTTGAATCTGAAGTTCGTCAAAACAATGAAGGTAGTGGCAGTATTAGGCTGCGAAGGGTTTAACTGAGGTAAATACAGTTGTAGTTGTTAAGCCGTATTCTCAGCAATTATCTGAAACTACTCTCAAGGACGTGAATGGTGTTATACAGAGCAATGGAGCATCAATGCAAATCAATTTTACTAAGAATGGTTTAAATGGTTTGGTTACGTTTTATTGTGCAGATGATGCAATGGCTGTAACTTTACAAGAGCTAATCAATGGTAACCTATCTAATAGTTATACCGCTTTTCAAATCATCCAAAATAAATCCTAAGCTAATTATATTCGGTTGCAATAAAGAGGAAATATCTACTAACAATGACAAGTTGGCTGATTACATAGTATCACTAAATAAATTATTTATTTATTTATTAATCAATACAATGCTGTTGCCAGCAGTGGTAGCAATATAATAACAATAAAACTAAGAAATACTAATCTAACAGGTTAGTAAACTGGGCTTTTGTTCCTAGGGAAAGAGTCAAAGACGCACCGAGGCAGCACATTTCACAATGCAATACTCCTGCCAACTGGGGAGTTTGCACCAAAGGAGCTTGCAAATTTCGGACGTTGGATCTTACACCAATGGTCATTACGTGAGATGTAGTTGGCCACATATAGACGGTTATCAATCTCCGTTAAGGAGGGCAATTTAGTTATGGCTTCGTAAATCAAAATTAGCAGTCTTCGGTCACGTCGTAAAACCAACAGCTCCCACTCTAAGAATTGTAAGAGTGCTGTGCAACTAACTGCATAGTCGTAAGTAGTCAGCACCTGCCGAGCCGCTCTACGTTAAACCGCCTCAAGGGCTAAGGCAAGAAACTTAGCTGGCAGACTCCAAACTGATGCGCAGTACTCCAACGTAGGACGTACAAGACTAATGTATGCGTGTCGCTTCGTCTCATAGGAAGCACCACGAAGACGGTACTTGAGAAAGTTTAGCTGCTTATTAGCTTTAGAAATAACATAAAGAACATGCTCATTCCACTTCAGGTTTTGGTTGATAATAACACCCAGATATCTACAACTGACTGTTGGAGTGAGGGTAGTTAGACTCAGTCTGTAAAAGTGGGCAAATGAAGTTGAGTCGAATGCGACCCAGACTGTCTTGGTACAATTAATGAGCATCCCATTTGCTTCTGTCCAAGCTGTGAGGTGGACCAGGTCTTTTTGCAGAACATTACAATCTTCTTTAGTCTTGATTGCCCTATAGAGGACAATGTCATCAGCAAAGAGTCTAATAGTGGATGATATGTTATTTACAATGGTGTTAATGAAGATCAAAAATAGAGTTGACCAAGTACCAACCTCGGCACCCTGAAGTAACCTCAACTGGTTCGGATATAAAATCTCCAATCCTGACCTGTTGCATGTGACCTGATAAAAAATCTTTAACCAGGACAGTACCTCGGTCAAGACCAATTTCAAACAAGCGCTCTACAAGAAGTTCGTGGGGCACACTGTCAAAATGCCTTAGCCATGTCGATAAAAATAGCATCAACGGGTATTCCATTGTCGCGATGATCAGCTATGTCTTGTACAAAGCAGGCCAGAGCAGCCTCACAGAAGTACTGTGGCCTGAAGCCAAATTGGAACGGGCTTAAGAAATTAAGATACGCATTATATAGCAGTTTAGGATCCTCTTGAATACACGACAGATAACACATGTTAGGCTAATGGGCCTATAGTTGCCTGGCTGAGATTTAGACCCCTTTTTATGAATAGGCACCACGTACTCTTTGCGCCATTCAAGCGGTATATCACAGTTGTTAATGCACATATTAAACAGCATTTATTAGATTAGATTAGATAAAATGTAGATAATTTTTGCTGCAAAGTCATACGGAAAAGTAACTCCAAAAGTCTGCTAAATATAATTTTGGAAGTAGATCCGTTAATATTTAACTCAATTATTACTGTGAGTAAACTATATGTTGGCCTTAGAAGGTGTTTAGTTAAGGAGTCATTTCATGTTAAAAGATGCTATAAATGTGCTACGCTAGGGCACAATGCGGGGGATTGCAAACTGGTGGTGCCTGTATGTGTTTTGTGTGCTGAAGCACATGCCACGAAGCAATGTACCACTACCAAGATTTAAATATGGAAACTGTGTAAGATATAACAATAGCAACGCAAATAAACAAAGTCTGCCTGTGGATCATGCTGCATCTGACTCATCATGCCCGATGTATATTTCTACTGTAAATTGATTGAGGAATTGAACTAAATATATCCGTAAAACCTCATAGCAATCACAGAATTCTGAAATGCCCATAACAACTAGGTGCTATTTCCAAAATGTGCGAGGCCTTCGTACTAAGACCGCACAATTTTTTGCACAAGTATCAGAAGGTGAATACGATATTATAGCGCTGGTAGAGACATGGATTTGATGACATTTCAAGCACCGAGTTATTTACAGATACATACTCTGTTTTCGCCGTGACCGCAATTTCGAAGAAATTGGTCTTCTACTTGGTGGTGAGGTATTACTTGCTATCAAAAATACTATACCGACAACACCATTGGATCTCACACATATTCACACTACTTTACCATTGATAGATATAATAGGATGCAGCTGTAATATACAAACTGCACGCATTTATCTTGTAGTGCTATATATTCCACCAGCACTCACAGCCTTAGCTTTGGAACAATTCTTGGAACATCTTGAACGGCATGGTGATGTTAATATGCTAATACTGGGTGACTTTAATGTACCATTATATAACAATTCATGTAAGGTCGATGTAAAAGCAAACCTTCTGGTAAACTTTGCACACTTGATGAATCTTACTCAGTTTAATTCTGTTGTGCATACTAGTGGAAGGCTATTGGATTTAATTTTTTCTAATGTACATTGTGTAATTAAAAAAGATGATTTTCCGCTTGTTAAAGGGGGTATTTACCACCTATCGCTTTGCATTAACGTTGGACTTGCCCTGAAACATGCAAATTTTTCTAAATCTCATGCTAGATCTTATAACTTTAGAAAAGCTGATTATTGCTCTTTGTATATGGCATTAATGAAAACCGGCTGGTCGTTCCTGGATGCGCTCACTGATCCGGATGGAGCCTGTAATGCATTTTATGATCGTTTATATAATATTTTTAACCAGTATGTACCAAAAAGTTTTCCTATGAAACAAAGGTATCCTGTTTGGTATATGCCTAAGATCATCAATAAGCTACATCAGAAGCAGGGCTATTTTCAAAAATATAAAATATACAGGGATTCCTATTACCTGGTAGAATATAGAAAGCTGCGATCGCATACTAAAATACTAATTCATAGGGCATATAATACCTTACATCTACTTGGCTGAAAAGTCACTTCGTGATGATCCCAAGAAATTTTGGACATACATCCAATCAAAGCAAATCAAGACCAGAATACCTGCCATGATGTATTTAAATGGACAAGCTTATGATAATCCAGGCTCGATTGTGGAGGCATTTAAAAATTATTTCAGCAGCGTATATATAAGCAATAAAAGTAATTATTCCATGTCATCTGCCACCTCGATAAGCAACGGAAATATAAGTGTACCAAGTGTTTCAGTTGCCGAAGTGGAAAAGTGTATGTGCAAGCTTAAAAATAAATCAACTTGTGGCCTAGACCAAATACCCTCATTCTTATTAAAGGATTGTGCGTTAGTGTTGGAAAGCCCGATATGCAGCATAATAAATATCTCATTAAAGTCCTCTATCTTCCCGTCGTGTTGGAAAATGTCATCCATATCCCCTGTACTAAAACAGGGGGATCCGAGTCAAATCGTGAATTACATGCCTATATCCATCTTGTCCAACGGTGCAAAAGTTTATGAGATGGTATTACAGAATAGGTTACAACCTGCTATTAAGCAATACATATCGCCCTGTCAACATGGATTTATGCCGCAGCGCTCTACAACTACTAACTTAACCTGTTTTACGCAATTTGTCTCGGAGGTCCTGGATGATAATGGACAAGTTGATGTATGCTATGCTGACATAACTAAAGCATTTGACCGTATTGATCATGGTTTACTTTTATGGAAACTTAGTTTGTATGGTTTTAGTGACTCGCTAATTAGATTATTTTCCTCCTATCTGAAAGATCGCTTGCAGTACGTTGTCTACAATGGTTTTAAATCATTATCATTTAAAACAGTTTCTGGTGTTCCCAAAAGATCTAACTTGGGGCCACTTCTATTTGTAATTTTTATTAATGATATATGTAAAGCAATTGTCGGCTTTAAGTTGTTATATGCGGATGACTTAAAACTATATGCTCGAGTTTCAAATTCCGCTGACTGTCTGAAACTGCAATCAGGAATAAATAAACTGTATGAGTGGTGTGATACAAATAAACTGACGCTAAATGTGACCAAATGTCACATTATGTCTTACACTAGAAAGCAGCGGCCAGTGGATTTTATTTACTATGTTGGCGATGTGATGCTACAGAGGCAAAATGAAATTAAGGAGCTAGGTATCCTGTTTGATTCTTCTCTTTCTTTTGTCTCACATATTCATATGACAGTGAATGCAGCGCTTAAGGTACTGGGTTTTATAATGAGAACCTGTAAGTGCTTTAGAAACATAAATACACTTATCACATTATATCAAGCTCTTATTCGATCTAAATTGGAGTATGGCTGTAATATTTGGTCACCTATATACGGATTGTCATATAAAGTCTTTAGAGTCTATTCAACAAAAGTTCCTAAAATACTTGTACCTTAAAGTAGAAGGTTCCTATCTAGTCATAGTGTTAATCAAAATGTTAATTTGCATTTACAATCACACAAAGGAAATGATAATTTAAAGGAATATATCACCTACCTTTCACTGGTTGTAGTGGTTGATTGTACTTGCACTGCTATCAGATAATTATGGACTGTATGTATAATTGTTCACTAATTGTTGCTAATTACTGATGCTCGATGCACCGAACTAAATCACGAACCAAAGCCAAGCGAGAACGAAGTTGAATAGTCGTCCACTCGTACATTACCAACCCTTTTATGTCGTTGCACTAAAGGTAGGGATAATGGAGGGTTTCTAGGTGGGAATAGTTTAAGGACTTAAATTAATTGTGATTGGCATACTACACTACAACCAAAATACTTATAAAGCCTTAACATACCGCCCACCAAAATAAGTATTAGGAACTTATTTTCTAAGTGTGTCTAAACGAGCAAAAAAAAAAAAAAATATATATATATAATCGTAAATTTAAAAGTTAACTTACCCTAATATACTAACTATAATACTAAGTTGCCTCTGGAATGGGGAGAGGGCACAATTTTACCACGGGCCTTTTAAATAGTCCCTGGGATGTTGCCACGGTAGCCACACGACAAACATTGTCCTTTCCATAATGCAACGTATGTATACGTCCCATTTTCCACTGTAATGGAGACACTTGAGTATCTTTAATCAACACCAACGTTCCCACCATTAACGAATAATTAGCAGAAAACCATTTGGTTTTCTGTTGAAGTGTGTAGGTACTCCAAATGCCACCGTTTCCAAAATGATTGCTGAATACGTTGAACCAGTTGCCAACGATTTAAGGAAGATAGTTTCAGATCTAAGACATTAGGGTCGGGAATGACAGACACTGGTTCTACGTTCAGAAAATGACCAGGACTTAAGAATGAAAAATCAGTGGGATCGTTACTCATTGGACATAAAGGTCTGGAGTTTAATATGGCTTCAATTTGAGCAAGAATGGTGTTAAATTCTTCGTACGAGAGAATTTGTTCGCCTACCACCTTCTTGAGATGGGACTTTACAGATTTTATCCCAGCTTCCCACATTCCCCAAAGTGAGGAGCCGACGGAGGATTAAAACAAAGTGAATACCTTCCGTTTCAGATGACTGCTTCATATATTCGATTAGTTCCCGAGATGCTCCGATAAAATTTGTTCCACAGTCACTATGAATTTGCAAGCATTTACCTCTACGTGCTACAAACCGCCGTAAAGCTGCAATAAAGGCCTCTTTAGATAGGTTTGATGCCAACTCCAGATGTATCGCTTTTGTACTAAGACAAACAAATAAACAAACATAGGCTTTCAATGATTTGGCACCTCTAATACGATTCATGGTGATAGAAAAGGGTCCACCGTAGTCTACCCCAGTATGTAGAAACGCTTTACCGGCAGTAAGTCTAGCGGGGGCAAGTCGCCCATAGGAGGACATAGCGAAATAGGTTTTGACGAAAACATCGAATACAAGAGTTTAGGCACTGTTGAATAGCCCTTTTGCAGACAGAATCCAAAAATTTTGTACTAACAAAAATGAGTAGTTCTAAGTCCAGGGTGTAAATATTTCGTATGGCAATCTCGAATAATGAGCTCTGTCACCCGGTGTGACCGAGGAAGTAGCAATGGAAATTTTGTATCATAAGATACGTCTGCATTTCGCAACCGCCGCCCACCCTTAACAACCCATCACTGTCAAGGAAAGGACTGAGAGGTCGAAGTTGTTTATTACTAAGTTTTCCTTTCGAATGATATCAATGTCCTGACTGAAAACTTGTTCTTGAACCCGTTTTATTAATAAATGAAGTGCATACTGTTCGGGAGACCAATAATTGTTCTAAGTTTCCAATATCCAAATTTGCACGAACTTTCAAGTTACGAATGAACTGACAAATATATACCAGAATCCTGCATATTTTTCGCAAATCTGAAAATTGATTTACCATCGAGTCTACGAAATGATCTGCAACGTGTATATTAAGGGATAAAGTTCTTTTTCAATGTGCATCTGAGTGTGATCTGTAAGAGTTGGTTCCATATGAGCAGGCCAATTCTCTTTAGGTAATAGTAACCATGGTGGAGCCGTCCACCACAAAGGATGATTAACAAGCTCAGCAGCTAATAATCCTCTTGATGCACAATCAGCAGGATTATCCTGTGATTTAATATGATGCCACGATGATGGAGCCACTCGTTCTTGGATATGCGAGACACGATTGCTAATAAAGGTCTTCCAATTATACGACGAAGATCGAATCCATGCTAATGCTACTGTGGAATCTGACCACGCAAATGTATCGTCCAATACTAAATTATCTCTATACGTATTTTGCACATACTCGACCAAGTTCGACAACAACACTGCACCACACAATTCTAATCGAGGTAATGATATACGATTGGTTGGTGCGACCTTAGATTTGGCACAGACCAATGATACTTGGATGTTCCCTTTCTCATCGACACAGCGGAGATAAACTGCTGCTGCATATCCAGCTTCCGATGCATCACAAAATGCATGAATTTGTACAGTTTGATGGTTATCGCAAAGAATCCGTCGAGGAATTTCAATTTTCAATAACTCGGGTAATTGTTGAAGATACAGATTCCATTTTAAAACAATTTGTTGGGGAGGAAGTTCATCCCAGCCAATTCCTAATATCCATACAGATTGAATCAAATGTTTTGCGAAGAAGACCAATGGTGATACTAACCCCAGAGGGTCAAAGATCCTTGCAATTTCCGAAACCATATTCCTTTTGGTACAAGGCCGATCAACGATATTAAGATTGTAAAACAACACATCACTCAATGGTTGCCATTGCAGTCCTAAAATTTTTTGAGAAGTATTGTTTACCTCTTCAAACAAAATGCTTGCTGATACCGAACGGAATCAGGTAAATGGCCAATGACACTTGGCACGTTGCTATTCCACTTTCGCAACATAAAACCACCTGATTGGCAAATTTGGTTTAATTCATACACGAGTCGTTTGCCATCCTCTATCGAATCACACCCTGTAATCAAATCATCCACGTACGTATCCGATGCTAAAATCTTGGAAGCAATAGGAAAACGTAACGATTGACTTTTTGCAAGTTCTTGAATTACACGCATGGCTAAAAATGGTGATGATGTGATGCCGTATGTAACAGTGTTTAGCTGATAATCGATAACAGACTCCGAGGACTTAAATCTCCAAACTATACGTTGATAGTCTCGATGGCTAGTAGAAATAAGAATCTGTCTATACATTTGCTTAATGTCCGCAGTTAAAACTACAGAATGTAAACGAAAGTGTAATAACAACTCCATGATATCTTTTGAAGAGGGGGCCTGCGAGTAAATGATCATTTAAAGACCCTCCACTGTGAGCGCTGGCTGAAGCATCAAATACGACACGAAGTTTTGTAGTTGTACTGTCTGGTTTGAACACGGCGTGATGTGGTATGTAATATACCGGCGATAATGTAGACGATCGAGTTGAATCCGATACAATACGAGACATGTGACCACTATCGATATAATTCTGCATAAATTCTCTGTACGAATTATACAGTTGAGGATTTATTTCAAACGGCGTTCTAGTGAAAGAAATCTTCAAGTGCTATTTCCGAGAGCCAGCAAATAGCGGTTCAGGACCATTGAAAGGTAACAAAACAATAAAACGACCGGTGTCATCCTGCTTGTGAGTGTCCACAAAATGCCTTTCACAAATTTCCGCATGAGGAGATAATTTGTTAGAATCTGGAATATTTTCCAGTTCCCAAAATCGAGTAATGTTAGCATCTTCTACAAGTGCAGCTAATGATATACGAGATGTAACAGAAGAAAGAACCTTCCTGTTAATATCCACCCAAAGGTAGTGTGAATTGCCACGGGTTCTTCTAGTGACCCAATGCGAGTTGCGTTTAATAAAACACGCGAACAAATCTGCACCTAACAATAAATCGATATGGCTAGGTTTGTCAAGTCCGAATCTGCTAAATCTAATCCAACTATGTGAGGCCAACTATTTGGTGAGATCCTTGATGAAGGAAGGGTTCCACAAATGTCTGGTAAAACAAAACAATCAATACTGTACTCTGGAACAGTTTTACCTTGAGGACTAATTTTACACGATACTTGTCCATACGCATGAGAAGCAGATAGACCTAAGCCTTCAACCTTCATTGAAATATTCGATTTTCTTAAACCTAAGCGTCGACAACACTTATCAGTCATGAAATTTTCCATTGATGCACTATCTACAAGTGCTCTTACTGTCTGAACTTTACCAAACCCATCTGTAATTGAAATTCTTGCGGTGCCTAATAACGTCATTGTGTTGGACGATCTAGATGATAACAACGTACTTGTAGTAGTGTTGCAGGTGGGTTCGGAAGTTGATCTGTTGCCTGAGTGATTGCAGGTTTCTGTGCAACTGTAGGGTTTTCAAAGTGCAATAAAGTATGATGACCCTTGCACACTTTTTACAAACAAGTTTGGAAGAGCAGCGTGTAACCATATGAGAGTTGCGAAGACAATTAATGCATAAGTGTTTGTCTTTAACAAAGTTATAACGGTCTTGTGGCGATTTATTCAGAAACATTTCACATTGGTATAAGTTATGAGTACCACTGCAAAGACTGCATTTCTGAGCGAATGAAGTTGTTACGAATGACTTTCGAACTTGGGGTTTTGAATATTCAAAGGAACGTTTAGAAGGTACACTAGATGATATGGTTTGTTTAATGGACGTATTAAATTTGGACGGTGTATCGGAAACAACCATATTGCTAATTTCTAATGCCTTGCAATGTTTTTCTAGAAATAATTTTAATTGATCATAAGATGGAATGTCTGATGTATTTTCTAACTCAAATGTTTTCAAAAGATTTGTATCTACCTTTTTTGATAACAAATTAAACAATACGAAGTCGAGCAAATCAATCTTAGTTTGACGTAAGCTTGATAGATTTTCCGTAAAACAATTAAGCAATTCTCTTAAATCTGTATGTGAATTAAATTTTGCTTTTGGTGACGATTCTAAAGCATTCCAATGCGTGTTTGCAATTAAACGTTTTGAATTAAACCTCTCACAATAATTGAATAAGCTAGCATATAATTATTATTCGAAATTTGCAAATGTCTAATGAGTTCTCTAGACTTAAAATCCAACGCATCAATTAAAAATAGAACTTTTCGATCGGTAGCAATTGATTATTTTCATGAACTAAATTATTAAAAATTGAATAAACTCTTGGAAATGTTCTATTTTTCCAGAAAATTTTTCATTTCTATCCGAGGGAGACGAATATTAGTACATGAGCCGATGCTAGTAATATTTTCAGTCAAGCATTTTTCAGCAGTGGATATATTATCAAACTGAGCTTTAATAATTTTAATGTTTAACAAAGACCTATCTATTTCAATTCTTAGTGTTGTAATTGCATTTAATAATTCAGAGTTGTCCTCATCCAATATGCACGTTTTATAAGCAGTATCTACATCGTTTTTGATATCAAAGGCGCTTTCAGCCATAATATTAACAGAAATACAATTGCCTTTAATATGCTCCAATTTATCTATCGCACCAGATATATCAGATAATCTATCGAGTGCGGCCTTTAAATCCACTATCAACCTATCCGATGAAATATGTGCCATCCTAACGAACAAGGTTACTAATATCGATTTTATATTGATTTCAGCTACAAAAATGAAGGGTTTGTTCACCTAATAATAGGATATACCAAGGGTAATGTTGAACTACCTGTTAAAGAATTTTTACTACAACGTGCCTAACGGGAGCTTGCAAGTTTCAATATGACAAAGAGCAAAGGGTTTTATTCTACCCGGTTTTACGAATACCTGAATTCTCTAGCGAACTTGAATTACAAGTTTAAAATAACTGTATTGCTTAAACACTTTTCTGACTACAAATTCTTACGTTAACTATCCCTAAAATTTACAAAGATTTGTCATTTTAAGGCTTTATAAGATTCTGTATCAGTACAAAATTTCAAATTTAATGCGAGATTGCATCTACTATAAGTTACTTTACACAATTGACTATGAAACTGGTGGTGTGACTACACTTTTCTTCTAAATGCGGTCAACCCCTAATTTAAGCGAAGAGCAATTAACAATGTAGTTAAAATGAATGCCAATAATAAATGCCAATAATAAACCAATTAATAAGCCAAATATCCGGCTCGAAGGACCAAAATGTTAATCAAAATGTTAATTTGCATTTACAATCACACAAAGGAAATGATAATTTAAAGGAATATATCACCTACCTTTCACTGGTTGTAGTGGTTGATTGTACTTGCACTGCTATCAGATAATTATGGACTGTATGTATAATTGTTCACTAATTGTTGCTAATTACTGATGCTCGATGCACCGAACTAAATCACGAACCAAAGCCAAGCGAGAACGAAGTTGAATAGTCGTCCACTCGTACATTACCAACCCTTTTATGTCGTTGCACTAAAGGTAGGGATAATGGAGGGTTTCTAGGTGGGAATAGTTTAAGGACTTAAATTAATTGTGATTGGCATACTACACTACAACCAAAATACTTATAAAGCCTTAACACATAGGTTACGATCACGATTTGTTGTTACATAAGATTGACTTTCTATCACTGGAAACACGCAGAGCCATGTTATCATTAACATTTCTATGTAAGTTGATACGCAATGAAATTGATTGTCCGGAAATCTTACAACATCTGAAACTATGAATTCCTAGTTGTTGCACCAGAAAGTATGCTCTACTCTCTCTCTGCCTACACCACGCACTAATATGTTACTAAAGTCACCAGTGTATGGTATGTGTGCGCTGTACAATCTACTAAGTGCTGATTGTGACATTTTTTATGATTCACTTTATGTCATACTACAAATGGTGAAAACCATGCCTTCAGAGTTGATTGACTGTCAACATACATATGTTTGCTAGTCAGTTATATTTATTTTTGTTTGAACTGTATTTTTATATCTATTTATAGTTTAGATTCCTGTAATTGGGTTATTGTTACTTGTAGGAAAAATAAATTAAATAAAATGTTGTCCGAAATCGCTAAGATCTACGACCCTATGGGTTGGCTAACTCCGTTTACGTTTTATGCAAAGGTGCTAATCCAACAATCGTTGTTATTAGCATTGAATTGGGATGAACCGCTTCCAATTTCTATTCAAGAAATGTGGACCAATTTTGTCACTGAGCTACCTACACTTGCTAGTATACAAATCCCACGTTATATTCCAGTTATTTGTGCAAGCTTACGACAAATAATTGGATTTTGTGATGAGTCTTTAAAGGGTTACGGAGCGGTTGTATATGTGCGGTGTAAACATATGGGTCAAATTAGTGTTCATATCTTAAAGGCAAAAGTTGAGTCGCTCTGCTTAAAATAATAAGTATTCCACACTTAGAATTGTCCGTTGCTGTTTTGTTAAGTCGTTTAATGAAGTCAATTGCCCCATTATGGATCAAGTTCAACCTACAAACAACATTTGTTTACTGATTCGGCAATTGTACTTGCTTCACTACGCACACCACCGCATAGACTAAAGACTTTTGTGGCAATTAAGGTCGTTCAAGATTTAGAAACTTCCCTTCCAACTCATTGGTATCACATTGCATCGAAGGAAAATCCAAGTGATTGTGCTAGTAAAGGATTAAATCCTCAAAAGTTGTCACGTTTCGGGTTATGGTGGAAAGGTCCGCGTTTTCTATAAAAATCTTTTAGCACATGGCCAACATTTTCGATGCCATCAATTACGCTTGATCCGATTCCGGAAATAAAAGTAGAAACATTATCGGTTTCATTTCCAATCGTAAATCAATTAATGGAACACGTCAAATGTCTTAATGTCTTAATCGTTTACAAAAAATTGTAGCCTTTACACTTTGTTTCACATATAATTCCCGATCGCGCAATCAACAAACTCTGCTTCAAATAGTTCCGATTCTACCTGGTGAAATTAATGACGCAATGTTGTGAAGTGTAAAGGCAGTTCAACAAAACTATTTAAAAGGGAAATTATATTAATTGCAAATAATAAATCATGTACGCATTGCCTTCTAAAACTAAGTCCCTTTTGTGGATGATCGGGGTATCCTTAGGGTGGGCGGTCGCTTGGAGTACTCTTTGCTATCACATGAGGCAAAGCATCCTCTTCTCATACCCAAAGGATCTCATTTAGCTTCTCTTATTTGTGATTACTATCATCAACTGATTCTTCATGGCGGTCCTAGGTTATGTCAATCGCATATTCAGCGTAGGTATTGGATAATTTCTATTTAACGATTGATCCGCAAACGCATAAATCAGTGTTTACCCTGTTATAAAATGAAGGTACTATCTAGAAATCCACAAATAACTAACCTACCCACAGCCAGAGTTCAACAGTCACTCCCATTTATATCCATTGGCATAGATTTTGCAGGCCCTTAGATTATAGAAGAAAGTTTTAGAAGGAAGGCTCCCCGCTCTAAATGTTATATGGCTATCTTTATTTGTCTTGCCACTACAGCAATCCATTTAGAGTTAATGTGAAGTATATAGACTGCCACGTTTTTGGCTGCTTTATTACACTTAGGGTCTACACTCTAAGGTATAACTTTTAAAGTCCAGGCGGTAATGCATGAGAGCCACTACGTCAGTTGGTAACACAAAAGATATTATTTGCAAAATGTTGCGCAAATAAGGTATTACGTCATTTAAATGTTTTAAATTACTATATCACATGCAAAAAAGATAAAGGTACTCACGTAACTGTAAGACTCCTTACAACATTACGGCTATTTCGGCGGCAGCTGGGCGTCGTTGAGCATTGTGGGCGTGGGTAATCCTTTTGTCCTCGGTTGAAGTCAGATTAAAATTTGTCTTCACTTCTGTAGCGGAACACAGGAATAGGGTGAGGGATGATACAGGGCAGAGATAAGGCAAAGGAACCTACATAGCCTGAAAGAGAAGAAAAAACACACACACACACACAGGGATAACCACTCGGAACGACGTCTGGCCGACTAGTCCCGACGTGTCGGAAATTCACCACTTTCTTTCCACCCTGCATCTGCGCCATCTCGAGCGCCGACGCGACTATCAAAAGGGAGGGAAATACACACACACGTCTTTTAAATTATTGGTGCGAAATCACTTACAAATTAGGAACTTATAGAAATGTTTATATGCCGAATTTCGGCATGTAACAGCTTTGAATAGATTTATGGCATGCCGTGGTTTGTGTCGTAATATATACAGCGACTGTGGCACGAATTTTAAAGACGCCGCTAACCATTTTACTGAAGTAACCAACTTCCCTAAAACTTCCAATCAGGCTATGCCGAACATCTCTCTTTAAAAGAAATAAAATGGAACTTCAACCCCAGTCGTTTACACATTTTGGTGGAATTTGGGAGGCTCGAGTAAAGTCCGCCAAGCACGATTTACATCGAATAATGGGTCCATTGGTTCTTACCTTCGAGGAGATGATGACACTATTCGCTAAAATCGAAACTATTCTAAATAGTCGGACACTAGGTTGTTCCTATGGACGTGCACGATGACATTGATTTACTCACCCCGGATCACTTCTTGATCGGGTCGCCTTTGGAATCACCGCCTGAAATTAATGTTGAAGATGCATAGACACATCTCTTGAATCGTTATCAACTTTTGCTACAAGCCACTCTAGTCCTTTGGAGGCAGTGGTCTCGAGACTATTTACATTCGCTCATGCCAAAGGTTAAATGAGTCAGTTCTCAACCAAATATACAATTGGGTGAATTAGTTTTTGTAGGGATAATGTACAACAGTCGTGGCCCACTGGATGCCTAACGGAACTATACCCTGGTAAAGACGGTGTTGTTAGAGTGGCAAAAATTCGTACTGCAATTGGGAGTTACGTACGACCTGTTTGCAAGTTGGTACCTCTTTGCCATTAACACAGTGACTCTCCTGTTTTACAAGTATATTCTGTTTCATTTTTTTTTTTAAATATTGTTTAATGTAACCAATCTAATTCAAAACTACGTTTTGGGTGGGCGGTATGTTGTGTCCCAATGCAACTAGGTTTAGTTTTAGTTATAGTTAAAAATGCATTACCTGTGATTTGACATTCTTCCGCTATTATATGTTATAATCTAAACAGATGCTTCGCTAAAAATATTTAAAAAAATGATCAAGTTGTAGAAGCAATGTTTCTAGTAGACAAAATTTCTTTAAAAGTTTAATATAGTTTTTACCACGTTATGTTTGAGTTTGTGAGTGATACAATTCCACATACCAGCCGTTATTGGATAATAAGAAAGATCGAAGTTGTTGGAATAAGGTTTTACAACAATTTCTGCTACATCAGTTGAAGATCACATTCGACACAATAACGGGTAAGTTTAATTTGTGTATATCATTCACAAGTCGCTACGTATACACAGTCCATCTCATATTAGTTCAGGGTGATAGATCCAAACAGATAAGTTTCAAATGATTTAAATTTTTATATAATTTGATAAATTATTTCAACAAAGACATCTGTGAAACAGATGCTAAGGAACATGATGTTTCTTGATTTTGACATAATATCGTATCAGTTACTTCTACCGCATTGTTAAAAGCTGCATTTGTATTTTTATGCAAATATATCCGATAGTGACATTGATTGAAACCAGAGCTGAGGGATGCTGCATAAAAAGCTACTGAAGATATGATTCCAGAAAAAGGCAGAGCAAGATATGAAAGCACTTACGAAATGTATAGTAAATGACGCATACCCAAAGTGTGCAGCATGCTTCTGAAATGGTACTCTTTGTGCATTTTTCTGAATTAACTAAACAAAATAAAGTCTCTACGTTATGGTCTTATACAATTCCAAAAAGCTTTTGTTTTTATATTAAACAAGTAGAGTTGTTTGTTCTTAATTAATTTTATAAATCATAATTTAATGCAATTAGATTTACAAAAATGACAATGACAACACTTGCTAATAAGAAAGTGACACTTGCTAGACAGAAATGTAACTTTCCCAGCTAGCCAGAACAGCAAAGTAAGTAATGAGTCGCTTTATCATATTATACATTCATTTATCGATAATATCTTAAAACACTTGCTTTGTCTTAATTCACGAAATTCTTAAAATCAAAGTCTTGACCATTTACGGCTTCATCACTGGAGTAGCTGGATATCCTTTTACAAATTTATCTATTTTTCCTATATAATAAATAACTTCAGATAAAACTCCATCTAAGCTTAACACTACTTACAATAAATATTTGAATTATAAATACATGTACATTAACCTTAAAGGAAAATAAACATAATGTGAAGTGTTATTAACATAAAACCTAAAAAAAATTATCCATAACTAATCCTACCATACACTTATTCCAGTTTCCACGATTGATCACTACGACATATTAGATCCCATTCCTGGAAATGCTCGATACAACAATAAATCGAAAAACATAGCACAATATCAACTTTTTCGTTAACCACTCCAATGACCATTACAAAACACTAAATTCTTACCTTAATACCAACAATAATTTCACTAATAAAGCTTACTTTTAAAATTCAAATGTACACTGATTTCCTTGCTAATTTAGTCCAACAAAATAGTTACTTTCCTGATTTGTTAATTTCCAACTACAGAAATACGAACCATTTACAACTTAAATTTAAAATTCACATGCAGAGAATTCTAAATCATCAAGTTAAACTACTCATTGTTTATAGACATCAATCTTTCTTTTACCAATTACTTGGATTATTCAACAGACAGCAGCTTCCTTAACACAAAACAAACTCCAACTAGTTGTAGTATAAATGCACACGTTTCTTAACCCGTTTACCTTGATTGTCACGATATTAAATCCATGCTCCCGTGCATGAAACATACTCTGTCTTTGCAAGTATAATTCAAGCTTATGTCGCGTGCTGTGTAATTTCTTTGTAAATATTGTGAAAATTTTTAAACATGTTTATCGGTAATACATTGTTGTTTTAGTTGTTTAATATTAGACAAAATACTAATTTGCATATTTTAAAATCAGATCTGATAAAAACTACGATTCTAAAAACAGAATGTGAGTACAGCATTTAATTCTTAATTTTCACCAGTTTTATCTCCTAAATTTCACCAGCCCTTTTAAGTTCTACTACCATAATGTTTATATTTCAGATATTTAGATTGTGATAACCTCTAAGTAATTCAAACTTGGTAATTCAAACACCTTTGCAATTAAATATTTAAATTATTGTAAACTTACTGTACGAGAAATTTAGTTTCACTACAGTATCAGTCGACTAAAAGGTAAACCGGAATTTCATTTATGATGTAGATGTAAATTGTTCTGATTATGTCAGTATTAAACATTTTATCAAGACAAACTTATCATTTTCTTAAATAAAACAAAGTATGAAGTTAGAAAACTCTGACACTACAAAAATAAAAACATAAAATACAACATCCCACATAACCTTAACAAGTATATTTTTGTTTATGTAATTGAAAAATTCTTTCTACTAACATGTTATTCAAGAGATATTACAAAAAACTGAAACAAGGACTTTTGTAACATGCCAGTTTTCAACTGGTTATGTTCCAGTTTTTAAATTATTTCCTTAAGTATTTCTCCCTTCTTTTTTCTTTATAAGTTATTACACTTTAACTGGTGATAGTTTATATGGTCGATAAAACAGATTACAAAGTATTACACTTTAGATGGTGATACATTTATATGGTGATAGATAGTTCTTAAAAGTCGGTAATACAGTTACCAAAGTTCATAAGATACATCGCGCAAGCGCAATGAATACGAAAGCAATGCAACGCCCTGGCGGCCGGAAGCGCGAACCTTAAGACAGGTTCCGCGTGGCCAACTACCATGATGTCACCGATACAAAAGGTATATTGCGCAATAATCAGAAATTTACATTCATATACGATAAAAGATAATTTACTCACATGATAGGTCCAGTTTTTCCCCAGGTACGCCTATCATCCTTTCGGGTCGATAAAGATGGTATTGCTCCGGGCTCCGGTGGTGTTAGCTGAGCATGGACATCAGGCTCATCTCTGGTCGTGGGCTGCTCCAGGGTCATACCGGATTCCTAAATGTAGTGGAACGACAGGAAAGGTTTATTAGGGAGGACACACAAGGATAAGCAAGGCAAGGTAATCTACATAATAAGATAAGATATGATACCGGCACGACTACTTCACTTGAAGATCAAAGGAAAACAGCCACGATATAGAGACCGAACAGGAAAACTCCCCCACTCCTTGTCTAGTATTCGTATACCCCTCTAGGGAAACGCACACTGCGCAAATGCACTACTATGACGTACGGAAGTACCGCCTAGTCTATTTAAAATTCTCGCGCACCGCGTATTTGAAATTATGGCGCGAAACTCCCGTATATCAAAACTTAACCTAGAAACAATGTTTAAGTGGCAATGGCACGTAACAATCGCGACAAAGCCACAAAAGAAAAAACTTAAAAAAAGAAAAAGTCTGTTAGCACAGTAACAGCTTAAAATCTAAGTCCTAACTACCCTATATAAAACCTAACTTAAAACCTACAAAATGTTTATATAAAGCGCCACCTGGTTTTTTCGACCGATAACACGTCTACCGAAGTACCAGGAAACGGAATAGATAGCCCGATAGTCTTTGACTACACTAATTATCGACAGCACAAATTTGTCGGGGAGCATGAAACACTACTTAAACTAACACGGGTGCGACAAGTCGCCTAAACTATCTAAACATATCTAACTAAAGGTAACATAAAAGTTCTTGTGTGCAACCACACATGAGTGTTGCATCAAAACTATTCTTCTTTTTGGCAAGCAGTGCCCAAATTTAAAATGTTCATAGAGTGAGTCACTCTGCACTCTAGCAAATTTTGTTACTGGTACCTTGGTTTTCCAACGATGCACATTTAAAACTTGTCCATGACATAGTTGTGAATCAACAAATTTACCAAAAGTACCACCTACTAAATCCTTATATGCTAACCTACAAATTACATTTCTATATTGGGTTAGCTTTTTCACTTAAATTCAAGAAAAATAATTCCCACGTCTGGTCATAGATACCACACGTTAGGACGATAAAAAGTTAAGACAAGATCTCAAATTGTTGTTAAAGATAGTAGATAAGATAATGATATTAAGCTTAAGTTGTTATCCTCAAAGGTAATGAATAAGATAACGGTATTAAGCTTTAGTTATATTTGAGATACTAGTTAAGATAACGCGATATTAAGCTAAAGTGATTATAAGAGATAGTAGGTAAAGTAACATGAATTTAAAAAAAGCTATTACTAAAGATAACCGGTAAGATAACGTGAAATAACTCGAAGTTATTCCTAACGGTAGTCGGTAAGATAGCGAGAAATTAAACCAAAATTATTACTAACGGTAGTCAGTAAGATAACGAGACTAAACTAAAGTTATTATTAAAGGTAATCAGTAAGATAACAATATTAAAACTAAGGGTATTATCAAAGATAATAAAGAAGACAAAGGTTTTGGCCTAGTTATTACCCAAGACAATGAATAACAACAAATAGAGTGGCTCCAGTAGAGCCGTTTAAATGGGATTGACTCGTGCCCTCTAAAAGAGAAACCCGTGAAGCAGGTCCGTTCACAAGAACAGCACGAGAGACCGGCAAAGACATTTGGGTGCATTCCTGCACCCGGCGATAATCGATATCGGTGATACTATCACCCGATAGCCACACGGTATATAAGATATACACATTCACTCACACATTCACACACTCATACATACCTTCACTGCCAGAGCCCATGCACTGACAGCGGCACCGCATGACCTCACGAAAGATTCGCAGAGACATGGTCCAGGTGTCTGTGAAAACCTCCCGCGCAACCACACGGTGACTAACAGAAATGAAAAGGCAGTAGAGAAACAGGAACAGTAAAAAAGAAGGAGGTTGGTTTTTTGGAATGCATTAGAGGCACTTCCAGGTAGAAGAAAGTAGAGGAAGGGCTCGCATTGAACAAAAGCGACAGAGAAAAAGGTGGATAGCAAAGCGCTACTCAACCAGCCAATGTGGCCAGTAGCTCGGAATGAGGGAACATCACTCTTATGTGGCAGACGGGTGTTCCGGGACAAGAACAGGTCCACCAAAAGAAGAATAAGGCATAGCGGAGATAGCGGGTTAAGAAAAAAGTATAGTTTTTGGACAAGCGTCCAAGAGAAGGTAGAGAGTTGTCCCTGTTAAACACAGCGCAGTCTGAAGGACCACCTGCGATATTAATCCGACAAGATAAGGTATACACATTTTTAAAATTCACTAGACTCCTAAGAGAACTAGTACGATCATTTTCCTAACGAGTACATTGACTACGATAAGAAAATCAGACAAAAGTTGACACGACAACTTAAAAGTATCATTACAGATACAAACACACAAAAACAACTGTTTTAAGGTAGTATTTCAAAACGGTAGCACCCTAAACACACAAAAATGCCCAATTATAAGCAGTTAAATACAGATACACTGTCCCAATATGCTAAAACAACCGAGAATTTAATAAGATAACAATAAGAAGCAATAGCACCTCACCACAAAGTTCAATAAAAAACAATGAAAAAAAATGTTTATAAGTTATGTAGATTTAGTAGAAAGAGAAAGAAATAATGATGTAGTATAATGTAGGCGACTGCAATAATTCAGAAGAAAAACACATGGAATAGACAATCCTAGTTTTTGCAACTGCGAATATGAACTATTTCTTTCAATGGCATAGACTGCGCATGTTCTATGTGAGCCCAAAGAAGAAAGCATTCACTCAACATCAGTTAAAACCAATCATAAAAATTCAATGAGTTATTACAACCAAAGTTACGACAATTACCGCACAAAATTAAATGACGTAAGATAAACACTAAAAACCAAATAATATGCAGTAGGAAAAGTTCGAGGGTTGATTAAATGAAACGACAGAGTTATATTTGGGGGTGTAGAGAATGAAGTGATATATAACTAACGGTATGGTCAAGGGAAAGTCAACCAAAAGAAAAACATAGCTAAATTAAGATAAGTAAAGTTAAACGTGTAAGAAATTATATACCATATGAGAAAAGGAATAAGTAATTAAAGTTAACTAATTAGTGGTGAGAACAAAAAAATATTCGTTAAATCATAAGGGGAATAGAACGTGAAAAACTTAAGTAGCATTTGGGTCGGCAGAGAATGGCTTAAGGTCTTTAATATGCCACCTGCCTTGGCGTTTTCCTTCAGCATCCTGAAGTTCGTAGATAAGGGGACTAATGACCTTACAAAGAATGAATTTAGGGGCTAATTTTGAAGAAAATTTCTTAGATGCATCCGATAAGACATAATTCTTTTTCCAAACTTGTTCGCCCAAGGCGAAGGAAATATTTCGTTTACGTAAGTTATAGTGGTCCTTGCTCTTTTCGTAAGCTTTTAACAAATTTTTTCTAACATCGTTAAAGATAGAAGGTAATGACTGTTGGGCCTTGTCCCAACGTACTTTATCGTCAAATTCAATTACGTTAGTATCGTCAGGCACTAAACCATAGTAACTCCCATCGATTGGGGTATATCTTCCAAAAACAAGAAATGACGGAGTGAATTGGGTTGCTTCGTGTTTAGATGTACGCAAGGCTTGAGCAATTTCAAAGATATGTTCATCCCATGTAGTATGGTCTGAATCAATATAGGACGAAATAGCGGTAATTAAAACTCTATTTACTCTTTCGGTAGGGTTTACTTGGGGGTGGTATTTTGCGTTAAACCAAATTTTTTGTACTTTATAACTTTTAACGAAATTCTGAAAATCTTTAGAGATAAATTGTGCACCATTGTCACAAAGAATAATCTGGGGGACACCAAAGATAAGAAATACGTTTTGTTCTAGGAATTTAATTATTGCAGCGTAAGTAGCTTTACGTAAGGGTTGCACCATAACAAATTTAGAAAACCAATCGGTAACAACTAAAAGATATTGATTACCTCTTTTCGATCGGGGGAGAGGTCCTAATAAGTCAAGCGATATTAATTGAAAAGGATAAGATACACGCTTAAAGTTACCCATTAAACCAGGGCGAGCGTCTTGTGAACTCATATGGGAACCACAAATTTTGCAGCTCTTAATATAACGACAAACAGATTGCTTAAGTGTGGGCCAGTAATATAATTCAGATATTTTAGCGAGAGTTTTTGTAACACCAAGGTGTGCAGCAATGGGATCATCGTGACATAATTTGAGCACCTCACTGCTGTTTGCAGTGGGCACAACCAGTTTCCATTCAGGGATATTCGATATTTTATGTGGGGACGAAGATACAAATTTATATAGTCTATTATTAGTTACAAGAAAGGTAGGGAATTTGTCGGGGTTGTCAGAAACTTTTTTAATCATATTGAGGTACCAGGTATCCAGAATTAAATTTGGAAGGTTAAGAGAAACGACATCACGAGATAAGGCATCAGGTACGATATTTAATTTGCCAGGCCTATGCCTAACGTCAAAAGTGAATTGAGATATACGCAAGTTCCATCTTGCCAAACGACCTGCGGGCTGTTTCAAGTTATTCAGCCACGTGAGAGCTGCACAATCAGTGATTACGGTAAAGTGTGTACCTTCGACATATCCTCTAAATTTCTCGATGCCAAAGATAACGCCCAATAGTACTCGTTCGGTAGCAGAGTATTTTTGTTCGGCAGAAGTTAAGGCACGACTCGCATAAGCGATTGGATGTTCTAAACCATTGTTTACCTGGAATAACATTGCACCTAAACCAGTAAGTGAGGCATCGGTTTGTATATAAAACTTTTCATCGAAATTTGGTGAAATTAAGATAGGTGCTGAAGTGATTAATGTTTTAATTTGTTCGAAAGCTTGTTGAGATTCTAAATTCCACTCGATAGTTTAGGATTTATTTTTATTTTTAATTAAAGCAGTAATGGGTGCAGATATAGTTGAAAGGTTGGGTAGAAAGATGCGATAATAGCTAATCATTCCAATTAAACGTTTGATTTCAGTAACGGTTTTAGGTGTTTTAAATTTAGTAATAGCATCGACTTTAGCAGGATCTGCTCGTAAGCCAGTCCCATCGATAATAAAACCGAGAAATGTGAGGGACGAACAACAAAATTAAGACTTTTCCCAGTTTATCTTAAAACCTGCTGCGCTTAAACGTTCTGCAACTTCATTTAATGTGGCGATATGTTCATCGAAAGAACTTGAGATAACTAAGATATCATCTAAAAATACAAAGGCACGTTCTTGATGTAAGATAGGACCTAACGTTTGATCCATAGTACGTTGTAAAGTTTGTGGAGCGTTACAGAGACCAAATGGCAAAAAATTATATTCGAAAAGACCTCGGCCTGGAACACAAAAAGCAGTTTTTTGACGAGAAGATAAGTCGAGAGGTATCTGATAAAAAGCTTGTCTAAGGTCGATAGATGAGATAAATTTTGCGTTACGAAGTCGGCTTAAAATCGAGTCAGTTCTTGGTAGAGGGTAAGCATCTGAAACAGTCACGGAATTCAACTTCCTGCTATCAAAACAGACACGCCATTCGTCATTCTTTTTCCGAACTAGTAATACGGGAGACGTCCACGGTGAATTTGAGGGAGAGATAACACCAGATTCTAACATTTTGTCTATTTCAGCATGTAAATGCTTTTGTAAAGCAGGCGATAAGGGATATTGACGTTGCTTAAAAGGAAGGGCATCACCTGTAGAGATAACGTGTGTTGCCGTTGTAACACAACCAAGTTCGGAGGTATTAAGTTTGCGAAATTTGTCGATTGTAGCGTTAAGAGTTATACTTTGGGAATCAGTAAGAGAAATTTTGTTAGATATTCCTGTAGATGCACAAGAATTCGTTTTAAGAGAGGTTTGCCATGAAAAATCCTGGAAATAAAGTGACAGATTAAAAAGTTTACAGAAATCAACACCTAGTAGAAAAGGATAAGCTAATGCAGGCACAATCAAAAATAAAAAGTCACGTTCAAGAGATTCTACTCGAATTTTTAATTTAAGGGAACCGGTTACATATATTTGATTATCGTCAGCTAAATTTATGGAAGTTTTTTCAGGAATAATTTGAATTTTAATATTTTGTTTAGATAATTGATGTAAACCTTCGTTATTTATAAGGGAACATGAGGAACCTGTATCCAATAAAGCAATTACATTTAAGGAACCTATTGAGATAGATAAGTGTGGACGGTTATCGAAGGGTTTTTTAACAAGTTGTGAAACGACAGCAGTCTATTTATGGTAAAAGGAATTGACGGTTTGTAACCACTTAGACCACTCGGCTGGAGTAGTATAGCATAATTCCTCTAATAAAGGTAAGGCATTTTGTACATTAATAGTAGCGGTATTATTATTAGATAAATTTAATGACGGTACAACGTTAGAAGTAGTTTTATGATTTGAATTTATTGACGTCTGGGTCCGTTGAATGATTGGTATTGAGGACGATTTTGGATCCTTGAGATATTCACGCCCTGATTTGAAATATCTCGACGGGAGTTTCCCGATACATTAGGATTACAGTTGGTGCAGTTAGATTTGTAGATATTTGAGCGGCCACAACCATAACAAAAAATATTTCTAGGGTATGTGCAGACATTATAGTTATGTCCACTTCGCTTACAGTTCCAACGGTAGAAGGAACGTTAATCGTAGATACTTTATGGGAAGCTCGAGCTTGGCAAGCTAAATCGGGTTTTAAAAGGCCAGACTGTTTCTCTGGGGGGGCGATATTTGTTAATTCTTGACTTCACTTCCTGGAGAGAACGACATAGGTCTTTAAAGTGGGCTAACGAAGAGATTTGCTGTAATGCCAAACGTTCTGAGAAATAGGGGTTTAAATTTCTAAGTAACTGATCGATAATTTCGGATTCTGAAAGTTTTTTGACGAGTCTGCTATATAAAGTTTCTAGTGAGGTAATAAAAGAAACAACATTTTCGTCAGGACCTTGGGTTCGGTTACGTATTTCGTTCCTAAGGTCGTTAATATAGCCGTGAGGTAGGAAATCTCGTTTTAAACACGCAACTAACTCCTCCCAGGTAGAAATTTGGTCTCGGATGTTCCTGTACCATATCAACGCAGAGTCCGAAAACAAGTCACCTGCTGAGACAAATAGGTCCTGGTCTGTACACCCGCGAGAGATTTTGAAGTCGTTAATACGGTCAAGAAAGGATGATAAAGAGACCTACGAATCAAACCCTTGAAAAGTAACACCCCATTTGTATACAGGTATAGATTTTCCTACAGGTTTGGGTGAAGCGAGTACGAGATTTGAAAAGGGTAACGATATATCTACGTCTGCATTAGGATTAAGTCTGTCAAGAACAATCCCTTCAAGTAATAATACTTCGGACAACAAACTTTGTTTAGCTTGAGTCGCTTGCTCATCGTCATATAAAGATAGTAGTTCTGTACGTTGTTTGACGTGCGTTATTCTCGAAGCCAATCTTCCTAACTCTACATCACTGGGACGGGGATCTGTTCTATTTATTATACCAGATATGTCGTCCAAAGAAAGTTTTATTTCCGATACGTTATGAGGCCAATCGCCAACGATTTTCTTTAAGATAGCAATGCCTTTCGTTTCCTGGGCTAAAATAGCCCTGAGCTGAGATCTTCTATCGTTTTGGTTAGATGCCGGAATAATATTCCTACATTCAATCTCGTAAATTAATTCGAGAGATTTTAAATGTGAAACATTCATCCTGAATAGAATATTCGAGACACGATATATATAAAATATGTAGTACTGACGCAGATCAGAAAGTAAAAAAAGTTACAGCTACTTTAAGATAGTACGATTAGGGATTTACGGGTGAAAACTTGTTAGGAACGTCACCGGTAAAGAATAATATGCAAATGTTAAAACGTTAATTAATCAAAACACTAAAGAAACACATTTAGGCTGTATGAAAGCAAAATCAATGTTCAATTAAATAAATATTTTGTTGATAATTACAAAAAGGCCCTCCAAAATAGAGAAACACATAGGTGACGTATTATTTTAACAGATAAAACGAGACTATTAATGTCGCATTTTCAAAAGATATTCTAAAAGTCAAATCGTTACGTTAAATGTTTTTTAAACATAAGGTTTCTTTAAAAAGCGAGTTTAAATATTCGTTAACAGGTAAATGACAAACACTTTTTTATAAACACACTAGAGAATTTTAGGTAGTTTTTTTTATTATTTTAACAGCAAGGGTTATATTTTAACTGATATAAGGTAGATAATTGTTCTAATAAAGGGTGTTTAAGAGGTGCAATTACTTAAAAAGCGTATTTATTTTATGTACTTACTCGCAAAAAGTGGGGTTACGTATATATCCTTGTAAAAACTTGGAGTTTTATATAGACACTAACACATATTTCAGATAACTGACACATATTTTAGATAACTGCAGTTATGAACTTCATTTTAAAGTTACAGTAAGGTAAATAGATTAGCATTTTTTTTTTTTAGATAAAAGGTATATATCACAATAACCTCAAAGTGACGGTTTTCATTACAAACGCTAATCTGTCAATTCAGGAAAATCTCTGGGGAATTTTCGCAAGATACCAACCTGAAATTAAAAATTCACAGATATCTTAGTAAACATAGATAATGAAATTTATTGATTTGATTTAGATGAAAAAGCTTGTTTAAACATTAATTTATACATTCCATAGGCATATAGGAATTGTACCACCTAAAAAAACACACGTTGGGCGCCATTTTATTACACTTTAACTGGTGATAGTTTATATGGTCGATAAAACAGATTACAAAGTATTACACGTTAGATGGTATACATTTATATGGTGATAGATAGTTCTTAAAAGTCGGTAATACAGTTACCAAAGTTCATAAGATACATCGCGCAAGCGCAATGAATACGAAAGCAATGCAACGCCCTGGCGGCGGAAGCGCGAATCTTATGACAGGTTCCGCGTGGCCAACTACCATGATGTCACCGATACAAAAGGTATATTGCGCAATAATCAGAAATTTACATACATATACGATAAAAGATAATTTACTCACATGATAGGTCCAGTTTTTTCCCAGGTACGCCTATCATCCTTCCGGGTCGATAAAGATGGTATTGCTCCGGGCTCCGGTGGTGTTAGCTGAGCATGGACATCAGGCTCATCTCTGGTTGTGGGCTGCTCCAGGGTCATATCGGATTCCTAAATGTAGTGGAACGACAGGAAAGGTTTATTAGGGAGGACACACAAAGATAAGCAAGGCAAGGGAATATACATAATAAGATAAGATATGATACCGGCACGACTACTTCACTTGAAGATCAAAGGAAAACAGCCACGATATAGAGACCGAACAGGAAAACTCCCCCACTCCTTGTCTAGTATTCGTATACCCCTCTAGGGAAACGCACACTGCGCAAATGCACTACTATGACGTACGGAAGTACCGCCTAGTCTATTTAAAATTCCCGCGCACCGCGTATTTGAAATTATGGCGCGAAACTCCCGTATATCAAAACTTAACCTAGAAACAATGTTTAAGTGGCAATGGCACGTAACAAAGTTAAAGAAAGTTCCTCTTTTATTTATCTTCATGTACCGTATTTTGGATATTTAAAGTAAGAATTATATGTAGATTGTGTTATGTCATAACACGAATTCATAATTTTCATCCATGTAAAACTTAATTTCGTTCAAAATAAATGTACCTCTAATTATACTACAAATTATTTGGATAATTACTTCAAAAGGAAGTAATAAAAAGTAACCTCTATGTTATTGGTAGTTATTAGCCAGTAACACAAATGAAGTAGTTTTGAATCTACAATTAGTAAAAGATTTACCTTGACGTAGTTTCATCCCTGTATTACTGGCCAATCGATCTTTGGTTGTCTGTGCATAGCAGATCTTTATTCAAATCCGGCTGTGAGATATCAGGCCATTTGTTCCCCAAGATGCCTGGTCTTCACATGGTATGTATTATAGTCCTACGCTATGTTATAATATTTTAACAGAAATAAATTTAAAGAAGCACATGATGTGACGTTTCATAATTCCGCTGTTAACTAACCCATCGATTGGTTTAACGATGGTAAGGATTGTTATAGATAAAATCTGTTACAAGTTGAATGTACCTCGTGGCACTTCCTAATACTTACACAAATTTGTATTGTAGGGTCCTTCCGAGAGGCTAACCTGTACTTGCTTCGAAGTATGATTAACTTTGATGCTACATAATAATTTCTACCTAGTTTAATTTAAAGTACCTCCACCATCAATTGCAAGAAGATGTCTCTGAAATCCTAAGTTGTTTCTAAATTATGCACTATACAAGGCCATCGTAATAACATTGCAGGGGATTCAATTATCTAGTATCTGCCGTTTTACCTTACAACTACAACACAAAATGAAGTTGGTGTTTTATTAATTTTAAAGCTTATCTACTTTGGATGGCAGATGTTTTGTTCCTTCATATGAATCGACTCAACTACCAGCTTTGAATATGGTTCACAAACCACCTGTCTGAGTTTCTAATTTTGTTTGCAATATAAAGCAGCAGGTACCGTTCGTAACAAACTGTAATTAAGGAAATACACAGGTACATGTTTTACATATAAGTTTTCTCATGAGATAATTTTACACTAGTAAAATTGAAGTAAAAGTTTTTTTTATTGTACATGGACTGCCTTAGTGTCTGTAAAATAAATTTGTTAAATTTACATAGTCCCGCTTCAACGTAACACATGTTCAGATAACATTAAGTAAAGAATTTAATACAACAAATGTGTACACCCTAGGTTTCATGAAATTGGAGGTTTAAGTACTTTTACTGCTCTTTGTTTTTGCTAAAGCAATAAAAGTTTCCTTACGTACTTAATACAAGATAGGTACATCTGTGTTTTTGAAATGTTAATAACTAAAGTGTTTCCTCTTATTTGTGGCTTATAATAATATTAGCATATCTGTAACTGTGAAATTCCTTACACGTAGGTGACACGAAAACTTAGTTATGTCTGAAGGTTTTCTCAAACATAGTAAAATTAGAATTGTTTTCAATGATAGTAACAATTAAGTTAAAGATAAACTAATTCAACCTAATATTTAATTTAATTGTAAATTTTGTTTCGAATTGAAGTTATTTTGTAATATAGCCGAGGTACTTAATTGATATTTTCTGTGTTTAATTGTTGACACCCCCATATTTTTCTCCCTGAGATTTACAAGTCCATGCAGCCTCCAAAGCCTATAAAGGTCGATGCCAGCTGTGCCGAAATATGCTCCATATTTCGTCGTGTGATTACTTTTTTATAACACCGGGAAAAAGTAAGTCAAACTTTTCCAACAAATGTTTGAACCTGAAATTTCTTAGGCTGTGAAGAATCATGATGTTTCCACTCATCGATTGCAATTTTGTATATTTCAAACATTTGAGCTCTTCCTGTAGAAAATGAATTTACCAATTTTTTTATTTAACCTAATTTCAAGGTATATTTGTTTTCAACAATTTCATTTCTAATTATCAGTTTGTAAACAACAATACAAATTTAAAAACACTTACCTGAATATCAAAATTGTGCTGCTGTTGCTGCAAAACTGCACCATCTACTTGATGTGATTGTGGTGCAGGTGCATATGGAGGTGGTTGAGGATCATATTGTGCAGGTTGAGGTTCAGGAAAATGTTCAAAATGTTGATTTACAGATTCAGCTAACGTAACTCCCAAGTGCGGTGCTAAATGAGGTGGTAATTGTTGCAGATGTGGTGGTAATTGTTCAGGTTTTACAAGAACGATGCTCGGATCTAATGCAGGTAGACCGTTTTTAAGATCATCTGAAGGTGAGGGTTGTCTACTGCCTGGAGTTCTGCTGTAAGAATACAACAAACTAAAATCATAAAATAGCTCTATCTTTTCATCATCTAACTTATTACTAACTGTATCATTAATTATCGCATATTAATGTAAATAATAATTTTAATAAAAAAATTAGGAATCTAGTTTGGCAAAAACCTATACATATTTATATTTATGGCACCCTCTCAGGAATGCTCACTTCGTCTATAAAATCTATAATAAAAATCTCTAGGAACATAAAAAGTTTACGAAAATAACAAGGAAATACCGTGATTAACTAGTATGGAATTAAATTGACTTTTTATTATTGTTGTAAGGAAAAATGGCAACATTACATTTCTGTAGTTTTTTATGTACATTAATTTTCTATATTAGCTCATACAAGTGGTTAATTCAAGATATTTATACTCCATTTCACACAAAATAAAAATGTTGTCCATGGTGACAATAAACAGTTTGACGTTTAGATTGTTACATGCCGAAAATCAGCTATGTAAACATTTTTGATTTTAGTTTAAATGACTGAAAACGCGCCAATATTTTAAAAATAGACTTGTGCGTGCATTTCCGTTACTTCAGACAGTTGCGTCGGCGCCAGAGAATGCGCAGACGCAGAGTGTGGAAGGAAGTGCGCGTTTTCTGACACGAAGGAACTAGTGAACGAGACGTCGAAGAGTGACGTAACCTGTGCAGTGCCGTTGTCTTTTCCTTTTCAGAATGTAGGTTTCCTTTATCGTACCTAATATCGTTCCTCCTACCTGGTTGATCCTCTATCGTACCGCTACAGAAAGAAGAGGGAAGACAAAACCAATCTGGTTTCGACGAGGGCGAAGGCCGACCCACGCCCAACCAACGCCGAGATCCTGACGCCAGAATAGCGGCAATGTCGTAAAGGGCTCCACATTTTACGTGAGTACATTTTATCTTTTCCTTTTGTATGTGATACAAATTTGAGACGCAATAATGACGTAATACCTTGTTGCGCAATATTATGCAAATGTTTATTATGTTGCCAACTGTCGTAGTGGCTCTTATCAATTACGCGCGGAACTTTAACGGTATACCTTAGACGTAGACTATAACAGTGGCGCCTGAACGTTTTTTGTTGAAAATTTGTTTTCACCTCTTGCATATCATATAATGTATTATTTTTGAATATATCTTGGGCCTTATTCACTCAAATAATAATAACAAATAATTATTTAATTTTTCAGTAACTTTTAAATTGAAAAGATATAAATTGACAACATTGCAAGTTGGCAATATCTATCTTAAGTTGAAATGACATGAAATACAGCTGATGTGACAATCTGATATAGACAGCCATATTTGATTACTGTTTATACCTTTCATAAATGTATTGCTAACTCAATTAATTCACATCTTACCTTATAAAAAATAGTGTGCTTGTATTCTGGGTTCCTTTAAATAATGACTTAATCTAATTTAGCATAAAGTTGGAGCATTAATCTTTTAAAAGTGTCTAGTAAATTATACAACCTCACTTAAACATGTGTTTGGATTACTAATGCTTTATGTAAGTATTCTAGTTATAGTTAAATAGCTTTATTTACCATTCATTATGATTAAAAAAAGGTGAAAATCTCTTAAAATGACACTAAGTTTAGTCAAAATAATCCTGAAATTTTTCTTAGCCTATCCTAACTTGTTTTTTGGGTTAACTTTTTAAAACCGACGTTTAGATAACTCATGTTATCTTATTTTACTAGGATTCTAGTGTTCCCTTAACAATCTAAAAAATCAACTATAACTTACGAATTCCTTTTTAAAGAAAATTTGGTCCCTAAATACAGCTAACGTAATTGACTGAGTTCTTAGTATATCTTTTACCTTCTAAAACGCTATAATAAACTTGATTTCGTTATATCTGCTTCTTTAAACACTACAATAATGAAGTTGTTGATAACGTTTTGTATTTAAGCTCATTTACGATAGTTGTTGATAAATCCCTCGATATCAAAAAAATATTTTAATAATTTGGAATACTGTTTTTTCTATACATGTATCGTAGAATATTGCTTTTGTGTAGCGAGTATGATTTTGTTTTGATAGCATATTTTTTAGATATATTGATATCCCAACGCAGCATTTTAAGATCTATTTGGTTTAAGCGAGATTTGCCGTTGAAGTTGGTCGCTCAGCTGTACATAAGTCTAGACGAGACTCATCAGGAGTTGGTCGCTCAGCATTACATTAGTCTAGACGAAACTCGGGGTAAGTTTGTCGCTTTAGCAATTTGTGAATCATTTTTTAAGAATGATGTTAAAGTTTTTCTTTATTAGTCTAGGTGAAGCTCAAAGGAGGGCTCGTCATCCTAGTAATTATATGCGTTGTAAGATATCTTTCTGTTCTTCAACAATTTTATCGGTAAATCGAGTCTTAATTACTACTATCTCTTCATATATCAATTCAAACCACATTAAGTGGCAGGAAATTATCTTTAAAATCGCTTAACCTTGCGTACATCCAAAATTTTTCATGTTTCATTTCTTTAACGATTACCGTAATGTTTTTGTCCCTACTATGAGTTAGTTAACTATATTTAGACATTCCTTTCCTTATACAGCATTTACCTTTTACACGTTTAACTTATTTACCTTAAACTAGCTATCTTTTTGCTACTTGTTAACTTTCCCTCGAATTTATTGTCAGCCACATATCTCTTTGTTATCTAGATTCTCTAATACAACACTGTCACTTCATTTAATTAATCCTCGCACTTTTCCTACAACGGATTATTCTGTTTTCAGTATTTATCTTACATCGTTTAATTTTGTGGTGATTGTCGTAACTTTGGTTGTAATAACTCATTGAATTTTTATGATCGGTTTTAGCTGATGTTTTGAGTGGATGCTTTTTTCTTTGGGCTCACATAGGAGACGCGGCCTATGCCATTGTAAGAAATAGTCCATATTCGCAGTTGCAAAAACTAGGAGTTTCTATTCCACGCATTTTTCTTCTGAATTATTACGGTCGCCCACTTTATCTTTTATCATTACTTGTTTTCTTTTTCTATTAACTTATCAGAACATATAAACAATTTTTTGTTGTTTTTTTTATTGAACTTCGTGGTGAGGTGCTATCGCTTTTTATTGATATCTTTTCGAATTCACGGTTGTTTTTAGCATATTGGGACAGTGTGTCTGTATCTAACTGCTTATGATTAGGCATTTTTGTGTGTTTAGGGCGTTACCGTTTTTAATAATTACCTTGAAACAGTTAGTTTTTTGTGTGAAGGTATCTTGTTGTTTCAACTTTTGTCTGATTGTCTTATCGTAGTGGAAGCACTCCTTAGGAAAATGATTGTACTAGTTCTCATTAAGAGTCTAGTAATTTTTTAACTTATGATGTATCTCAACTTATCTGATTAATATAGCAGGTGGTCCTTCAGACCGACCTGTGTTTAATAGGGACAACTCTCTACCTTCTCTCGGACGCTTGTCCAAAAACTCACTTTTTATTATCCTGCAATCTCCGTTTTCACCTTATCTTTCATTCGGTAGACCTGTTCTTGTCCCGGAACACCCGTCTACCACATAAGAGTGATTTTTCCCTCATTCCGGGCTACTGACCACATTGGCTGGTGAGTAGTGCTTTTCTATCCACATTTTCTGTCTTTTTAGCTCAATGCGAGCCCTTTCTCTATTCTCTTCTACCTGGAAGTGTCTCTTATGCATTTCAAAATGCCCACCTCCCTCTTTCTACCTTTCCTATATCTCTATTGCCTTTTCATTTCCGTTAGTCACCGTGTGGTTGCGCGGGGGGTTTTCACAGACACCCGAACCACGTCTCTGCGAAAATGCGTTTTTACGGTCCCTCGTACCATTTTTTATAAACGGGTCTGCTTCACAGGTCGCTCTTTTTTAGGGGGTACGAGTATTTTCCCTATATAACGGCTTCAAGGAGCCACTCTATCGTGTATCTTTGGGATGGATGACAAAAGGCTTGGTGAGCTGGGGAATTCTACGCTATATCTTTAATGTATGTAGTCGTAGCATGCCTTAGCGTGCTGGGACGTTTCGGATCCATCTATTGCTATCTAGTTTTATCTTAATATCGTTATTTTACCTATTATCTTTGATAATAACTGAAGCTTAATATCTTTATCTTACCTATTATCTTTGATAATAACTTGAGATTTTGCTTTATCTTTTTTATCTTCCTAACGTTTGGTATTTACGATCAGACGTAGGAATTATTTTTTTGAATATTGAGTGAAGAAGCTAACCTGATGATAGGAACGAAATTTGTTAGGTTAGTAATGTAAGAAATTAGTAAGATGGTACTGTTGGTAAATTTGTTGATTCACAACCATGTCATGAACAAGTTTTGATGTGTATTGTTTATTAAGGCAGAGTACCAGTACATAAAAATTTGGTAAAGTGCAGAGTAACTTGCTCTTTGGGACATTTTGAAATTTGGGCATTTTCTTGCCAAAGAAGAAACAGTCTAGCTTTAGTTATAGTATATATGTTAGGCGACTTGTCGCATTTGTTTTAGTTTTAGTGGTGTTTCGTGCTCTCCGACAAATTTGTGCTGTCAATTATAACTGCGCCACATTAAAGACTCGTGTGTGCATTTATAAATTTAGTTCAAAAACAATGGGGCTACACATTCCGTTTCCTGGTAAATCGTAAGACGTGTTATCGGTTGAAAAACCAGGTGGCGTCTAAAATAAACATTTTGTAGAATTTAAGTTAGGGTTTATGTAGGTTAGTTAGGATTTAGATTTTAAGCTTTTACCGTGCTAACAGTCATTTTCTTTTTTTAAGATTTTTTTTCTTTTATGGCTTTGTCGCGATTGTTACATGCTGAAAATCGGCTATGTAAACATTTTTGATTTTAGTTTTAAATATGTGACTGAAATCGCGCCAAAATTTTAAAAAATAGACTTGTGCGTGCATTTCCGTCACTTCAGACAGTTGCGTCGGCGCCAGAGAATGCGCAGACGTGGAACAGTGAAGTTCACCGGTGCCTTTTTATGTTGTCTTTTCTCTTAAAATGTAGGTTCCTCTATCGTACCTATCTATTATCGTTCCTTACCTGGTAGATCCTCTATCGTACCGCTACAGAAAGAAGAGGGAGGACAAATTAAGTTAGTTTCAACGAAGGCGAAGGCCGATCCACGTCCAACTAACGCCGAGATCCTGCCGCAATGTCGTGAAGAGCTCCACATTATACGTGAGTACATTTTATCTTTTTCCTTTGTATGTGATACAAATTTGAGACGCAATAATGACGTAATACCTTGTTGTGCAATATTATGTACGTGTTCATTATGTTTCCAACTTCCGTAGTGGCTGTTATCAATTACGCGCGGGACTTTAACGGTTATACCTTAGACTATGATAGTCGTATGCATTATAACAGTCGTGGATTATAACATATTACCGGTCATAATATTGTTTCCAAATCTTGAATACTATTACAGATGACTTTATCATTATGCTTAACCTTTACTACGCCATCTGCTGTCCATACACATCTGTTTCCAAATTTATTACATGCTGCCTTCAAAATATCAACGCGATTTCTTGTTAGATCCTCTCTGACAGTAATATTCGTGTTTTTAAAATTACGTTTGTTTTTAAAAACATGTTGTCTTATTTTATAACTTATAAATTTTATAACAACAGGACGCGATTTGTTTACCATCTGTTTTCCCACTCTGTGGCATCGGTCGATTTGACCCTTAGTAATGTTAATACCTACTTTTTCACTTAATGTGGAAATTAAGAGCTGTTCCGTGTCTTCGTGCTCACGCTCAGGGATTCCAAAGATTCTTAAATTATTTCTTCTACTGTATTGTTGTAAGCTATCAATGTTGGTGGTTAGAACTGCATTTTCTTTCTCTAAGAACTCCATTTGGGTTTCTATTGCCAATAGCTTAGCATCAATTTTTATTTCTATTTTGTTCCACACCTCATCTGCTAATTTTGTATAAATAAAAGGTTTGTCTTCTAAAAATGTGTGTATAACTTGTTTTATAATTTCACCAATCTCGCTTTTCTGCTCACGGGTAAAAGGCATTATTATATATTTATATTATCCCGTAATACAATTATTAATACCGAATAACTTGCAACTACTAAGTAATTATAAATGTATAATTTAACCAGAGCAGTAAACCGCACGTCTACTCTTCAGGACTGTCAAACATCGAACTTTCGATATCTTTGTAGATCGCTTCTACCTCTTCGTCACTGTAGCTAGAGGTGGGCATGTATACTTGTTTTATTACTGTGTTTACCAGTTTAGATCCTAATCTAACCATGAGTACTCTTTCGTTCCTTTGTAAGTAATTTTCTACACAGTATCCTATCTTTTTTCGCATAACTATCCCCACACCCAACTTTCCTTCCTCTGCTCCTGTATGAATTACCCTAAAGTCTCCACTCCAAAAATCCCCCGCCTCTGGCCACCGAACTTCGCTGATCCTTACTATGTCTAGTGCTAACCTATGCATTTCAATTTTTAGGTTCTCTAGCTACTTGCTTCATACTTCTAACAAATCACGTTCCCACTCGCAAAATGTTCCAAACTCTTATTCTGAACTTTCCGATTGCATCCTGTTACATGCCGAAAATTCGGTATATAAACATTTCTATAAGTTTCAATTTGTAAGGATTTCGCGCCAATAATTTAAAAGGACTTGTGCGCGTATTTCCGTTACTTCAGACAGTGCGTTTGCGCGAGATTGCGCCGACGCGGAGTGCGAAGAAGGGTGGTGGTGAATTTCCGGACACGTCGAGACTAGCCAGCGAGACGTCGCGGAGAGTAGTTATCTTTGTGCCTTATCGTGTCTTCTTTTTTTGATATGTAGGTTTCCTGCCTTATACCTGATTATCGTACCTTTTCCTGTATTACTGTCGCTCTCTACAAATAGGAAGAAGAAGACAAATTTGAATTTGGATTCAACCGGGGGCCCAACGAATACCCACGCCCGAAAAAACCAATGACGCCCGAACTGCTCAGCGAAGCCCAGCTGCCGCCATAATGGAGTAATGCTGTGAGAAGTCCTACAGTTTACGTGAGTAGCTTTTGGTTTTCCTTAAAATTAATATAACTTTTTTATTATGTTGTCATAATTTGAACATTGATATGACGTGATCCCTTATTTGCGCGTCATTTTGCAATTATTTATCATTGCTACCAACTACTGTAGTGGCTCGCGTACCGCACCGCTGGGGCTATAATAATCCTCTGAAGTAGTCCCCTCCCGGAGATCCAGGGGACTATTTTAACTTTGGAATCTTTTATCCCAGAGAATGCCATCATGTTTGTAACAACTTAAGTACGCTGTGTACTTGGGAGATAATGTGGTGGTTTCCCGTTGCCTTTCACATCGCGGTAGTGTGTCTTAGACTGCCACACCGACCCCTATGGTCTCTACCAATCTAAGTACCGAAAGAGCCGCTGCCCTCTTTCGGGGACCTGTCTTAGTCTGGTTCCTCACTAACGACCCTACTACTTTGGTTGGTTTGGCTCTTTAGCTCATTAGAACACGCAAGCCACTTCACCTATTCTAGTAATCTAGAACTTTGGCAAGGTGCAGGTCCACTCGAAATGGAAAAATGCAAATGATAAAAATTATTTGTATGTACTTTTTTGCAGCAATTTATTGGAACAGGAAGACGATGTGAGACTGATATCTAATGAGTTATGCTGCAATCATTATAGCGCATCATTGGCATTATTGTTATGCCGATTCAATTATTCTGTTGTGCCAAATCAAATGTGCTACTTTTACACTGTGTATTGTACGTGACTAAAATTCTTTTAAACTTATTTTATTGTTAATGTGTCATCAAATTTTGAAATTGTTAAAAGTACGAAAACAAAACAAATTAGGTTGAGAATCACTGGCTTATTCATTCTTTAATTTCACATCTGGATGTTTACATTGAGGTGTGAATATGCCAATCATTCAAACATTTATAATATCTCCTTATGCTATGAACATCAAAATATTAAATTTTTTTCTTTTTGAGTAATCGTTCACCCCTGTTAAAAATATTGGTGTATGCTATACATTAGCAGAAAATTTTTCATATACGTATATTTCAGAAACTGCCACGAAATTATTTCCTAATTATCTAATTCATACTGGAAACTACTGGTTACTTAAGAAAAAATTAACCTTACTTAAAAACAGATTTCAAATAGGTAAATAATAATAGTGGGGTCCAGAATAAAACTGCAAACATAAATATTTAAATTTACTGCTAAAAATGTACCTCAAGTATACAGACAACCCTTTCAAGCATCTCTTAAAAATCTTTAATATTGTACATTTGGCTTTTCAACTTGCTCCTATTTAAAAAATAATAAAGTCTCAAAATTTTCATTACATTATTTGCATTTAATAAAAAGCAAAGTTGCTTCTTTAAAGCACGTTCATTTACTAAATAACCTCAAGAAGCCTAGCAGAATTTCCTTATGAAATTGTATAAATCCATATACTCAACTTTTAAAAGTATTATCATTAAAGACATTCTAAAAAATACATCTCAATAAACATACAATACACTCTAAAATAAAGCACACAAGCGACATCTTACTGTTATTCATTCAAAATGTTTTCGAGTATCAAATTGCGGTTGAATCACAGGACAGGTTTCTGTAGTAGTAGTTTGAACAGCAACACATTGTGTTACTAGTTTAGTGAATAGATGGCGCGAAGCTAACGCTATTCGATTCTCGAGTAAGTATGTTTGAAAGGGGGAGAAGTTGCCTAGGAAACCCACGTCAAACACGCCAAGTCATTGACATAAACCAAGGTGGAACAATAACCTTGAATGTCCGGCAGTTTCCTCCTAAGAAACGTGCTTATTATGTACGTACATATTCGATTTTCTTTTCATTTTCATTAATTTGTTATATAATCACTTGACAAACTTTAAATGTAATAAATTATTGATTTTATACTTATTGTAATTGAAAGTATCAGTAGACGCACTTATTTTCTTCGGAATGTAATTGTAAATAAACACGAGAGAGATACCAAATTAAAATTATCTAATAATATAAACACATCATTCACGATGTTTAAATAAATAAGATATTACGTTTCCATATATCAGCACTCTCGTTCATTGATATTTCTTTACATAATACCCTCATTACAATATTCAGATTCAAGCTCTACGAAAAGTCTGCATATTGAAAAAAGCGCAATAAAGGCATTGAAAGACTTTTGCCCGTAAAACAGTTAATTTTTCCATTGTTTATATCAAGCCCTAGTTCAGGGTTTTGGTTTACCATATGGTTAAACAAAATACGGAAACTATCACTGTATATAAAGTTCTTTACGCTTTCCCAACAAGCAGTTTGTGTAAAATTTTGATCGGTAGTATATTGGCTCCTTATTGTTTCTTTGATAAGCAAAGACACATAAATTACGCAAATACTATCGCGAGCCCAACCGTTGTTGCCAATCAATACCTTCCAAAAGCCAACGGCGTTCTGACCAGCACGCCTCACGTAATGTTACCCTATATCAAAGCACACGTGCTGAACATAGAACAAGGGCCTAGAAAATCGGGATCTCCCACTCATTTTTTGTGCTACCGTAAAAGCAGTAAATCTATTGGATGCCCATTCCAGTAACCTTTTTTCAACATACCTTGCATAAGGGAAGAAACCATATAAATACGATTGCGTGTTATCGTATGTTGCTGCCTAGATTTCGAAGCAGCAACATCTATCTACCACCGCCTCCGTGCGATCAAAGGTGAGCAGTGGAACGGTGACGACTTGAGGGAGTTCTCCAGCTATGCGGGGCGCTGAGGAATTGGTACACAAGTGAAGTAGTTGGGAATGCACATCCGTCAGTCCTGTTAGACGAACTACCTGACGAATGGAGCGGCCTGTGGTGAATAGCCATCCTGTCGGTCGAAAACCACAGACCAGTGGACCCAGGATTCGGGCGTCGCCGTGGATCAATGTAGTAAGCGTAAGACTATGGATCCCAAGGTCCTGGGTTCAAATCCCGACACGGCCGACTGCTTGAAAAATGGCAGGTGAGCATTATTCACAAAAATTACGCCCTCGTTCGGATGAGAGGTTAAATGGAGGTCCCGTGTGAGTGTTGTCACGCACGTTAAAGATCTCTACCTTGCCTGCAACGGCAAGGGTTCGGCAAAATTCTAAATTTCCAGGCAACAAAAAAACCCGCCTCCTAGCCAATTTAGTACCTTTGGGTGGAGCATTGGAAATGCAAATGAACGAACCCAGGATCCGGAAATCGTGTAGTTGGAGGATAACCAAGGGGAAGATCCGGGAAACTGCTCACTGCATCAAAACATGGGGATTCCAACAGCAGATCTGGAAGAATCCACATCAACAAATTGATCAAGAATATCAACTAACACCACTACAACTCATCAGAGAAAAAACATCAACAAGCCAAAAGGCCCTCAAAACGACGCTGAGAGTGTCACGCCCAGCTACAGTAGTTTTTCGTATGAGTGGGCGGCGTCTGAAAGTATGTAGACTCAGCACAGTTATGTCTAATGTTCACAAGCAAAAAAAAAAGAAGAAAGTTCGTAAATTGTTACATTCCAAATTTGGCAATGTAAATTTTTATAATTTGTAAATAAATTCCCGTGGATATTTTTAAATGAACTTGTCAATTTCCGTCATTCCGGAAAGTTTCATTTACGCAAAAAATGCGCAGGTGCGGGTAGTGTCGGAAGCGGCCATTAAGCGACGAGACCTGAAGCCAAGAACATTAATCTGTGGTGTGGTGTGCCTTTTCTCTTTTTAGGGGCGTAGGTTCCTTACCTTACCTTTTGTGTACTTCTACCTGGTTGTTCCTTATCGTTCCTCTACGAGCATAGAGTTTAGGATGGACGGATTGGAAATTTGACTCAACAATGACGTAGCCTACCCACAAAACAACAAGGATCCTGAGAGGTTAAAAAATACAAGTGAGTAACCATTTTACTTATATTGTGTCGGAAATTCGACCTTAAATGTGCATGCAAATTTATCTGTTGCGCAATATTTAAAACGTGGTGATGCGTGAGTTATGGGTATTCTGCGGCTTTAACTATTGCGCAAAAGTGTATCAATTGCCCTCAACATAGTATAGCGAATGACCGGTTTGTAAGAAAGTACATAAATATACAAGTAAAAGTCAAAAAGAACAGTTTATGTAACTTAAAGCAGTTCGGAAGTCATCGGCAATCTTCGGAAAGCTTCGTGGTTACTCGTGGAACCAAGTAGAAACTTAAATACTAAGTAAATAACCATATACAGAGTTCGGAGAGGTTCAAAGGTCTTTGGTAGTCTTCGGACTTCTTCGGAAGGCCTCGGGATTTATTGGTGAGGCTGAGTGAGAGCTTGAATAACGAAAATAAGAAAGTATTTATTGTTTGAAGAGGTCCAGACGTCTTCGGGACTATTCGAAAGGCTTCGTGGTTTTGCTTGTGGAACAAAATTGAGTTATAAAGAATTAATATGGCGTGCCCCAGGTATGGCGTCGGGCATCGTAACTGGTCGGATATTAAGCAGGCTATGAGGAGCACTGCTATTAGGTGTTTTACTGTGTATAACTATGGCGACGTGCTCCAAGTGCGGCGAAGCGCAGAGTAACAAGTCGAAATTAAGCAGGCTATGAAGAGCACTGCGTGCTGAACTATGGCGACGTGTCCCAGGTACGGCGCCGTGCAGCGTAACTGGTCAGGTATTAAGCAGGCTATTGAGAGCACTGCAATACGTGCCCCAGTTACGGCGGCGGGCAGCGTAACTGGTAGGAGATTTAAGCAGGGTAGCACAAAAAATGAGTTGAAGATTTCGATTTTCGGGGCTCTCGTTCTATGTTCAGCACGTGTACTTTCATATAGGGTAACATGCGATTCCTGCAGAATTCAGTACAGTTAGTGGTCACCACCACAGCCTAAAGACTCAACTACAGTGCTCACCATAGCCTGTGAACTACCTCAACAAGCAGTGCTCCCCATAGCCTGCTTAAAATTCCGACTAGTTACGAAGCCGGCCGTCGCACCTGGGGCACGTATAACAGTGCTGTTATGGAGAGCCTGCTTAATTCTTGACCCGCTACGCTGTCCGACGCCGTACCTGGGGCACGTATAGCAGTGCTCTCCATAGCCCGCTTAATGCCTGACCAGTTACGCTGCTCGGCGCCGTACCCCGGGCACGTCGCCATAGTTCAGCACGCAGTGCTCTCCATAGCCTGCTTAATTTCGACCTGCTACTCTGCCCGTCGCCGCATATATATATATATATATATATATATATATATATATATATATATATATATATTGTTTGCCTTGTGCCCTGTTATTTCTGCAATCTGTATTAACGGACAATAAATTGTTTTTGTATCTGTTAATTAATTTGATGTGTTACAGGGTGTCACTGTAACGTTACTGGGGAGAACCAACAACCGACCCGAGCTAACAATTGGCGCCCGCTCGTGGGGCCTGTTGAAGAATTTCACAACTGAACAAGAATTGTTCAAACCGTTCACACCATGCCGAGAAAAAGGAGCGAGTGGTCTGCCGCTGAGCTGAACAATCCCACTACCACATATTCAAAACCAGTTTCTGGACAGAACAAAGCACCAAATGGCGCACAACAAACCAACAAAACGAACACAATGACAACAGAAAAAAGATTCGGAAGCTTTCATTACAATTGTGTCCACGTTAAGTTTGCATGAAATCGAAAAACAACATCGCGGGGATGCAGCAACCTGGTGGCAGTACTTCTCCGCCTTTAAGTCAGACGCAGTAGTCCTTAAAACGGAACTCCTGGAGCAATACAATCACCCTGCGACGCTAGCAAAGATGCAATCGCAGTATCTGGGAAAGAAGCAATTGCCGTGGGAAACACAACCAGCTTCTTGCAAAAGAAAATACAACAAGCTTCACGTTTAAAACTAAATGTGAATGACGACCTTAGCTTACTGATAAGCTTGCTGGCCCCGACAGCAAAACTTCACATGAGGGCCTACGCACCGAACAGCGTGATGGACCTCATGTGCAAGGCGTTTGAAGTCGAGAACGACTTGAGAGAGGGAGCTAAGGAGAAAGCCAGTGCTCCAAAATTACCAGAAGGTCAAAGCAAGACAATAGAACTGCCAAGGTGCCACTACGGTCCAGAAAGGCACTACCATCGTGACTGCCCCATTGCCCATAACAACCAGGGAAACGAGCAACCGTCCAGACAACGCCAGGACCACGTCCGGTCGGAAGAGAACTGGCAAGATCACAATTAAATACCATTAACAAAGACCTAGCGTTACCACGATTCAAGGTATAATTAGGCGGCAAGACATACACTGCCCTCCTTGACACAGGAGCCTCCTGCTGCCTTCTTCAGGAGAGATTGCTCCCCACCAGAGCTACGAGACGTCCGATGGATACAAAGATACAAATGGCAGATAAAAGCTTGGTCTCTATCAGAGACTAAGCAGATGTCGACTTCGATATTGGACACACCGGCGACCGTGAGACGTTCCTGGTCGTCCCCAGTCTCATCGAGGACCTGATCCTTGGAGAGCCGTCACTAACCCGTCACCAAGTCGTGATGGACCACGGCAGAGGGTCCCTACATTTCGGAACTGACCAACGCCGTCAGATCGAACCTAAGGTTGACGTCGGCTTGGAACGAATCAACCACCAGTTCTCCAATAAACTGAACCCTCATCTCAGGGACCTTGTGGCCGAATTTACCGAGGCTATCAATGGACTTCCACAAACCGACGCACAGCCAGCACAAGGCACGTGATCCGTACCAACCCACACACACACCACTCTGGCTACCCCCCATGAACCAAAAAGGTCCGGAGACAAACCAGGGACCAAATCCGTGGCTAATGAGGCAAGAACGAATACAACAAATCCACCAGGACGAAGAGAAATTCCGTAACCGCTATGTTAACCAGAGCCCGGAAATTCCCCAATACCAAGCCGGAGAGTTGGTGATGACCAGAAATCATACCAACAAACCCCGACTACAATCCAAATGGACAGGACCTAGGCCGATAGTCCGGATCGAAGGACCATATACGTATCGAGTCCGGAAAGAATACGGCGAAGCCGTGAAAATCCACGTAGACGAAAAAATACGTACCCCACAGAACCCGGCACCGCTCGCTGCCAACCACGTCAGAACGTCGTCTTCAGCGCGGGGGGGGGAGAGAAGTACCAATCAACACCTCCCAAAGGTCAACGGCGTTCTGACCAGCAACGCTCACGTAAAACCTATTTACATAAATCTGCAACCGATGACAACGCGCGTCTTAATTTAGGGGGCAGGACAACGCTACCAATAACGAGCCGCGCTTTCCAGCCATCAGGATAAACGAAGCGCAAATTCAACCATCGTGGTACTCGTCGATCCTCATCCGAGTAACACACTTCAACACCACACCGTTGGTCGATATTCATTCCAACGTTACACCCTGCTGGTGGATAGCGATCCCAGCAGCAACACCCTCCGGTGATCCTTTATCCCGGATACAATAATCCTCAAGTACAGATTACTATAAAGTACTGGACCAGTATCGTCCAAAGGAAAATCCTCTGCTGCTGATCTTAGGAAGCACCGCCGTAACGAACGACGCTTCCAAAAAAGACACTACCTCTGCTGCCGCCGCTCGCTGCACTAGCACCGCCATCATCAGTCGACACCACCCGCAGGTGGCTGAAAAACATTGACCTCTTCGACTGTATCCTCTACGACAACACCCGGCTCGATAATGTCCTGCCGACCGACCTCGCCGCCCCTCCGACTACAAGGCCTGTAACCGAGAATTCGATGAGTTATACGAAGCCCTAGGTCACGAATTCAGAGACCGCCGCTGAAAAGACGCCTTCCCTTCGATTTCAGGGATGGAGAACAACGCCAACACGTCCGCAAGTTTTTCAGTTAGTTTCAAAGTTTCAAGTTGAACAATAGTGTAAATAAGGACTTATGTGTAATATGAGTGGACAGTACATTCGTTACGTTTAAGTTGTTTGTGTTTGTATGATTTTCTTTGTCCTTTTTTTAGCAGCTAATGAAAGCCCCATCTAAGCTGCTTTCTAAATATTGTACTTGTAAATATATACCTATAATTAATGTCGTTTATATTATTGTATTTGTATATGCATCTATGTTGTTTGCCTTGTGCCAGGTTATTTCTACAATCTGTAAACGGGCAATAAATTGTTTTTGTATCGATTAATTAATTTGATGTGCTACAGGGTGTGACTGTAACGTTACTGCGGCGTAACAACAACCGATCCGAGGTAACACCGTCCGCCGCGCCGTGTAAGTAACCAGAGATGCACTTTCTTACACCAACACGATCCATTTATTCTTGCACTTTTATTGAGGTATTCGCAACTTCTTTACTTTTAGGGATTAACAAATTTTGTTTGGATTCATTGTAGACATCTTCTTCGGAAGATTTCGTTTCTGGTTAAAAATTAAGTAATGTTTTCCTGATAATTTCCGAATATGAACAATAATAATTATTTGTATGCTGGCAAATCAAATCTAGCCCGTTAAGAACAATTACAACATATTCTTCTTCTGCAAACTATTTTATTGCATTATAATTATCTTATTAAACATGGTGTTGTAAAGCTTCTTGTTACGGTATTCCGTGTAGACAAGAAGGAAAGCAGAAAAGTAAGGAAAGAAAATCGCCTACACCGAATACCGCAACAAAACAGGGACAGAATGGTAGAATCGAACTCCAAAAGATTTAGAGTTTGGGCTAGGTTTAAAAACGTCGCAGAGTGGGCTGGGTGATATCGAATGAAAAAATTTGAAACCTCAGTAAAAATCTATATTACAACGTGTAAGTAAAATATACAGTCCCAAAAAATATTCCCAAACGCCGAAAAAATATTTACGTAATCGTTCGGTATAACGTGATGTACACAAAGCGTCAAGCACAGTATAAACCTAAACATTTTAAAATATCGAGAATAAAATCTTATTATTTAAATGTAAAAATACTCATATGTTTCAGCCCTAAATATGTACAAGAAATAATATAGTATTCGTGCAAGAAATAATATAGTACATCTGCTTTGGGAAGTGCACCTCGTCAGGTCGAAGAACGTAACATTAAATTTAAAATAACAAGTTGTTGACGTTAACATTAATTTACACATAAAAGTAAACGGTAAAGAAGTGCCCTATCGCAAGCTTTAGGAATAATGTATATAATCGTTCGTGTTGTGAGTGTGCCTTCGGTAACGTATAGTCTGCAATTTTTGCGGAATCAACCAAAACGAAGTGTCTATTTTCCAAAACAGCAACACAAATAAAGCAAACCGAAAAATTCACTGTACCTCGAGCTACCTATCGGCTTCTTTCTGGTACCATCTTACGATGAGGAAATGCAGACTGCATTTGTCTACGGCTTGGTGCTGGAACCACCAACTTAACTTGTACTAGCATACTATGTATAAAACGCATTTTAAATCAGGACTTTACAACGCTCAAAAAACGTCGTATAACAGAAAAATCGTATAAGTAAGAGCGACGAACAAGTAAGAGAAGTCGAATAAATATGAGAGCTTTTCAAAGTTGAACTTATATTTATACCACTTCAAAATGATAGGGGTAAGTAACAAAACGATTCCCAGCAATAGAATATTAAAGCTTGCAGTAAATAAAAAAAATTAAAACTAAATTTACATCAAATAAATAGTAAATAAATCGCGTTTGTAACTTGAACTTAAATCCGCGTTTAAAAATAAATTATAAACTAAACTTCTTGCTAATGAACCAAAAAAACTAATAAACAAATACCCAAAATAATTTAAAAATGCGTTTTTAGTAAATTTTAAAACAAAAAACCGTGTAAATCAAGTAAAAAGCCGTGCAAACCAATAAAAAAGTGTACATTTTTTATAGTGTGCGTATAATAAAATAACAAGTTAAAAACTAAAATATAGGCCCTTTTAAATCAAATAAATAGCTCAAAAACTGTAAATTTTAAAACAATTTAAATATAAATATTCCTTATTTTATCAGTGTACTTAAAGATTCCTTTAAATCGATTTTTGGTGTAATTAAGCGGTGTAACACTTAAAGGTCGTACTAGGCACCTAGTAATTAAGTGAAAAGTGGCGTTTCCGGTACCACATTCCGATAATGCGTGTTTTTATTTGTTAATTATACATTTAAAATTAAAATGTAGTTATTTATAAATTTGATATTTTAAAGTGTAATTAGCTTATTTAAATTTGATTTGACAGCTTAAAAATTTAAAATAAATAAATAGTGTTCTTTGCCGTACATTTTGAATCGAAATATGTTTATTGGGTTAGCGAATTTATTAGTGTTTGTTATATTTTTGTTAAAATTTTATATTTAATTGGGCGGTTCGAATTTTAGGTAAATAAATACAGGGTTGTTTACGGTTCACCTTTAACCAAAACATTTTTATTGGTCCAACGTTTGCATTCTTCTAGTGGCGTAACGGTCAGGTCGTTTTCGAGTTGCGTTTTAGGTGGTTATTCGTTTTCTTAACTTTGTTACCATGGTGATCCACCGAGATGAGGAGCCGCTGCCCAGGAGGAACAGGGGCGATCGATCAAAGTCTGCTAGGTCGGAGGCTGAGGGCGCGGTTGCGGGGAAACAGCTTTAAGTAGTATTGAAGGACATCATGTTAGATACTCAGGAGGAGGTACAGGAGGTAGAGAAGGAGCCTGTGTCTGCGGCGGTCGTGTCGGGGGAGTCGGGGCCTCCCGTGGTGGTTGCGGCGCCAGAATTGCCCTCTACTTCGAGGCCCAGCGCAAGATGTCGACTAGCAGCAACGGTAGCGTTGATGCTAGCGACCTCGATGAGCTGGAACTCTTGAAGTTCAGGGTGAGGAAAGCGCACGCTGTCGTCTATGGGAGGATGCCGACGACCTCCACCACTATCGTCGTGGAGGATAGGAAGATGGTTCGGCTCGCTGTGGATGATATCCACGACGTGACGAACCAACTGATAGGTATTGTTAGTGCGCTGCGTCTTTGTTTAGATGGTTCAGGGAGAGCAAGTGTTGTTGGGTTAAGTCGGGCGGTGAATTCTGTCGTTTCAGGAGACCAGAGTCAGGGTGCGTCGGTGCAGCACAAGGTTTCGTACGCCGCTGCAGCTTCAGGTTCTGCACCTACGTTTGCTGTCAGGGTCGACGTCAGGCCAGGCCAGAAGGATGACGTGATGACGACCCTGAAGCAGAAGGTCGATCCCGCTCGAGATGGGTTTGTTGTTGTCGGAGTTCGTAGGACGCGCCGGGGCAGTATTGTTGTGGAGTGCGCAGGTCGCGACGACGACAAGAAGCTGCAATTGAAGGTCGGCGGGAACTGCAAAGAGCTCGTGGCGAAGACGATCGAGAAGAAGCGCCTACGGATCGTTCTTCCGGGGGTCGAAGCGGGGATGAAGCCTGAAGAGCTCGTGCGGTGGATTGCCAGCCAGAATCCCCGCTTCGGCGATTTGAAGCTAGAAGACCACCTGAGAGAAAAGTTCAGGTTTGGCGGAAAGGGCCCTAGGAATCCCTTCGCCAACGTAGTCTTCAAAGTGACCCCCACACTTCGAAGGCGTATTTAGCTGATGCTATCAACCTCAGGTGGCAAAGAGTTTGGGCCCGGGACCACTTCTCGATGACGCAGTGTTACCGGTGCTAAGAGTACGGCCACAGATCGATGGAGTGCAGGGAGAAGGTACAGTGGTGCGGTAACTGTGCCGAAGTCGGTCACGAATTCAAGAATTGCCGGAAGGCAATCCCCTGCTGTGTGGTTTGCACAAGGGTAAACGACAGAAATGGCGATGGCGCGAAGGTCGATACGCGCCACGACGCTAAGTCGAGTAGATGCCCCACGATGCTACGGTTCAAGAGCGCAAACACACGTAACATCGATTATGGACTGTGAAGATAAAAAAAATTCTATAAGAAGAAAGAAGATTAAATTCGCGCAACTAAATCTCGGGAGAGGTAAAGGGGCAACAAATAACTTTGTGAAGTTATTTGCCGAAAATAATATCGACATCGGGCGTATACAGGAACCGCACATGTATAGCCATAAAATAACAGGTTTTGGGAGGGGTGTTACCGTATTAAACACGGATTGCGAACGACCGCGTAGCGGGATAATAATAAATAATGGGACGTGCGCCGGAATAGTTTTAAATAATTTATCGAACGAATTCTTAACGACAGCCGAAATCAAATTAGGGCGAAATGCGTTCTACGTAATAAGCGCCTACCTTCCGCCAGTCGATTCCCGGCGAGAAAATCCCCAAACTGAAGACTTGATAAATCAAGTAGATAATATTATTCGTAAAATCGGCAGAAATAAAAAACTAATGATCGAGGTAGATTTTAATGCCAAGTCGCCACTATGGGGCATCCCTATCGAAGACGATAGAGGCTCGCAGGTTGCTGATCTTTTTACGGAATAGGATTTTAGTGTGATAAACACTAATGATTCACCTACGTTTGAGGGGCGTAGAGGCAGCAGTTTTATAGATATTACTGCAGCCTCGCACGAAATGTTAGAAACGATTTGTAATTGGAAATTAAGGTCGGACGAGGAAACGCTCTCTGACCATAAATTAATAACATGGGACGTTGAAACCAAAACAAGTGCAAACGAGCAGCTAACTATATTTCCGCGGTTCTGTAATAAAAAAGCAAATTGGGAGCGGTTTAAGCAAAAATTTGGCGAAAGTATCTCTGCGCTCAAAAATGAGCTAGCTATTTAACTGCCGAGAGGCAGTCGAAGTAGAAACACTCGCGAAAAAATTAAACGAACGACGCGGTGGTAGACGCGTCGTCGTATTCCATACCGCAAAAGAAAACATTTGAAGACAGCGTACCCTGGTGGAACCGGGAAATTAATCACCAAGCGGGCAGAAACGCGTAATCTAGAGCGCCGCTATAAACGCGCCTCGGGAGATATAAGAGAACACCAGCGAATCGAATATAATCAGAGTAACCGCGAATATAAAATATTAATAGAGGAAACGCGAACGAATAAATTCGAAGAATTCTGCACGCGAAACTCAGAGAAAGAACCCTGTGGAACCGCATACCGTGTAATTAGAGAAAAACAACCAAAAATCGCGCTCGGTAATATAAAGAAAACAAATGGAGTATACACGGAAGGTTTTAAAACCACGGCGGAATATTTACAAGAGAAATTGTTCCCATCGGATAATCCCGAGGGGGATGAAGGGTTGCACGATTTAGTACGTCGGGAACCTGCAGAGGCGCAAGAAACAGGTGCCGATAAGGCAATCTTAGTTCACGAGGTCGTCAGGGCTCTTAAGAGGATGAACCCTAAGAAAGCACCGGGGCATGATGGAATCACTTCAGACGCAGCTCTGGAGGCGTGCCTGTTAGCCCCGTGTGTCTTCGCCGAGTTGTTTTTTCTTTGTTTAGAAAGGGGCGTTTTTCCGCGTTGCTGGAAAATCCAGAACGTGAAATTTATATCCAAACCTAAAAAAGCGGATGCGTCAGATCCGGGCAGCTATCGTCTAATTAGCTTGCTACCGGTGCTGGGGAAAGTTTTAGATCGCGTTATGACTACGCGTGTTGAGCACTTAGTGCGAAATAGCGGCGGTTTTAATAACCGACAGTTCGGTTTCGTGGAGGGCAAGTCGACTATCGACGCGATAGAGTACGTTGTCGGGGAAATTAAGCAGGCGAGATGCTAAAGAGTACTGTGTCGTTGTTGCTTTGGACATTTCAGGAGCATTTGATGCTGTCTGGTGGCCATTAATCGTTTGCGAGTTAGATCGTAGGGGTTGTCCGCGAAACTTGATGTCTTTGGTCAAGAGTTATTTCTCGGGGCGATTGGCACAGGTTGAAATTCCGGGTGAAGTTCTGTCGCGTGAGGTGAAAAGGGAATGCCCGCAGGGGTCATGTTCTGGTCCCACATTTTGGAAGTTGTTGTATTAGAGTATCTTTAGGGTCAAATTGCCCGCAGGATGCTCAATTGTTGGGTTTGCGGATGACACGCTTTTAATTGTAAAATCGAGATTGTTAATGGATATACGCACAAAACCGAACGAGGCGCTTAATAAATTATACGAATGGTCGCAGGCGGTAAAATTAAAATTTAACACGGCGAAGTCAAAGGCGCTTTATTTCGGTACGAAAGTAGGACAGAAGCCTCGTAGGCTAGAGCTAGGAGGGGAGAAAATTCCGTTTAAAGATTCTACTACCTACCTCGGCGTCAAAATCGACGATAGATTAAATTGGAAAGCGCACGTACAATACGGAAAAAGTAACGGCGGCGAAATATTAAATAAAATGATGGCGGCGGCTAAAATAAAGTGGGGCTTCAGGGGCGAATCGCTGAGGACGGTTTACGCCGGAGCAATTGAGCCGGCAATGCTGTACGCAGCTTCTGTATGGGCAGAAGGTTGTAAAGTCAGGGAGATGCGTCAATTGACGAGCTTACAACGCATAACCGCGGTAAAAGCAGCGAGGGCGTACAGGACCACCTCCACGGAGGCGGTCCTGGTGATCAGTAGGACTCTCCCTATCGAATATGTCGTTAGGGTGATTAGAGATAGGCGATTAATAAATATAGGAAAAGGGCGACAAATTATCAAAATCTTTATCTTGGTAATAGGGAAGTTGCGAGAAAGATCGTTGTACCTGAGTTGGGGCACCCGGCTGATATTAGAGGAATCGAGTTTGTCGAAGGTAATGGGGACGCGATGGGTATCAGAATTTATACGGACGGTTCACGTATGGACGATGAGCAAGCAGGCGCGGCGTTTGTCGTCTATAAGCAGGAAAGGGAGGTGTTTCGGTTTCAAATCAAACTCGCGAACCAGAGCACTATATTTCAGTGCGAATTGGTAGCCATACGAGAGGCTATCGATTACGTAATAAACCATACGGGCAGAGACGAGTATTTTATAATCAGTGATAGTAAATCGGCGCTGACAGCTTTAACAAACATGAACACCTCGACAGACCTCCAAGCGGACGTCTGGAGGATAGCGCGTACGCCGCTCGAGTTTCGACGCTTAAAGTTCTATTGGGTCAGATCGCACAATGGTAACGTAGGAAACGATAGGGCTGATGAATCAGCTAAAGATGCCGCGACGGGCAACTTTTTGATATCACATTCGTCGATACCGAGGTCTCTAATTAAAAGAAAGCTGCGCGAAAAGTCAATCCGACAATGGGAAGAGAGGTGGAACAACGCTGCCACGGGCAGGTTGACGCACAAATTCATACCGAGTATACAAGCTAGAGGCAAGATCGAGGTGAAGCTCGATTATAAAATGGTGCAACTGATAACAGGGCACGGTGCCCAGAAAGCGTATTTACAAAGATCCGGCTTAACCGATAATGACTGCTGCGAATGCGGTGAGGGCGCAGAAAGCGCAGAGCATGTGCTCTTCGACTGTCCACCACTCGAGGTGGCAAAGCGAGGGTTAGCTGATATGAAATTGGCAATAGTATGGCTCGCATGGCCAAAGAACCTAGAGAAAGTTGGGGAAGTGGCTAGCCAGAATGCGTTCTGGACAGCCTTCAAAGAATTTGCGGGAAAGGTCGCGAGATTGGACGGTGATAACCGCGCGTAAATCGGAGGGGATGGGGGAGGATTGAATATTTTTGATTTTGACTTGGCATAAGAAATGGACATGAGCATGTATAACCAAAATCTATATAAAAATAATAAAAAAAATTTTTAAAAAGGAAAAAAATTATAATAATTAACCAAAAACCTAATATGCACAACAAATCCCCACACCACTAAAACAATCACTGTCTCACCTTAAACGCGCGGAATATCGGGAATAAATCAAAACATAAATAAATAAAACAAGCTAAATCAAAAACCGTCATTAATTTAAATCAATCTAATAAATAAAAAAAATAAAATAGAGTGAAACCGCGCATCCCCCCAGGACTTAAAAGTGATAGTGATTGTGGGCCCCTCAGAACGTTTAGTGCATACCCACCAGAACTTTAACAGTGCACATCCTTCTCCCATTAGCAGTAAGGAATCAATAGACGTAAGAAGACGACCAGATCTTCGGATGCTGGAGAAATTTATATACGAGGTAAGAGTAAAATTGTGGCGGCTATACCCGCATAAGCATTGATTTGTAGTGATAAGCAAATTTTGAAATATTTTAACATGCACATTTTATGTGTAATGGCGCTAAGTCGATATAATGCTCATGCGTTGCACCTAATAATTTATTTGCTTTTGCTAATCTATGCACTGTCACATGCTTGTGCGTGTGCGTGTGTGCGTGCGTGCGTGTGCGTGCGCGGGTGCGCGCGCGGGCGTGCGTGCGTGCGTGTATATATATATACGTACTTATATATATTTTATATTCATTCATATTTACATTTTATCCTTGCATGTATTATATTATTTCGGGGTTTGATTTGTTTTTGCTGACGTTCTGCCGCCATTTTTGGTGGCAGCATTTTATAGAAAAGAAAATTGTAATTGTGAAGATTGTAACAATAATATAAATCAGTTAGGGAATGATAGGGAAAGCTAGGGACGGATTTAGGCTAACAGGGAGCACGAATTTGTTAATTTATAGAGTAGGCAAAATAGCTGGATTCGCTATTAAAATATTTGGGAATATTTAGAAAAATTGAATCCATTTAAAATTAGCTAGAAAGATTTGGATAGTTTTAAGACGACCCTTCAGGTCGCACCGGTAAGCAGAGCTGGTGACTGCTATCCGGTATTACGGATCACTCACTTTTTATTTTTGCTTGTGTCTTGTCAATCGGGCACACTTCAAATCAACGCTAGGGGTACCATTATTTAAACCCTATTTTTAGTTTTAGTGTCTGTTTGTTGGATCTTTATTTAGGACCGATTAACTTTGAAGTTAGATATTCATTTGAAGCACGTTTATTTTTCGCGTTTAAACCCAATGTAGTACCTTCGGGTGGAACATTGGGGACGTGGCTGCAAGTGTAGCGGCCCCTTATTCAAATTATAATGTCTCTAATATTATTTTATGTATTTTATTTTATTTCAGGATAAACGTAGTACCATCTAAAAATACAAAATCTTGTATTTCTACAACAGAATATACTCGTTGAGGTTCATGTATTTTTCTTAACGATATTTCTTGTTTTTACACCCTATCTAAGTACAGTGGCGCCCTATGCATCCGTATTTATTTAACAACCCCCCTGATAGTTTCTCTAAACCCCTAAAGGTTGAGTTCAGAGCTAGTGCGGAAGTTTTCAAAAGTCAGTTGTGTTAATACGGATAAAACTACATTTTGTGCATGACATCTTTTTAGAAAGTTGCACTATCGCCCGAGGCGTGTGACAACGATAAAGTTTCAACAAACCACAACAAACATACAGGGAATATTTAATAAATTAGATATTTCAAAACTAAAATAAAAATGTTTGCTTTGCAAAAACGATATGGGAAGTTGTATAATTCGTTCAAATCAGAGAAACATTATAGACGTAATTAGAGGCAATTTACAGCCATTAGCAAGGTAATTTGTCTAGATTTTGCATAGCCACAACTTTCCCGTTTCCTGCAAAATATTTTGTTTTAAGATCTACATTGCATTCCGGAAATGTATAAAGCGTTTCGCATAATTTAGTTAATAATTTAAGTTGACGTACATATAGCTGCAGATGAATAATAAATTTTTTATAAACGTTTACACGTCTAACGATAGTGTTTCTTCCAAGGCTCGACGTCGAATTTACTTAGGTTTGTTTTATTACGAACCACAGAAGGTTTGAAGTTATCAATTGGGAAAACGATAACAGTGACGATAAAAAGTTGAAACTGCAGTAATTATTTTAATCAATTCAAAAGGAGGCAGATTATAATACCAAGATATTTGTAATGTAATATAGTTTAAAGACAAGCTTAAAATTTAATGAATATACTTCCACAAATTATCAGAAATACTGATCTTCGTCTACGTATAAATATAAGCATCAAAATTATACCGTTAAGAAAAAATACCCAAAACAATAATAAAAAACTAGTTAGTTTAGCAAATATTGATAACTTACTTGAAGCCCTTCTCCTCGTCCGATAGCTGCCCATTTTGCATAGGTTGACCATTAATAACCTCTTCTTTAGGGCTTTGTGGTTTATCTTTATCCTTGTCCTCTAGATGTAACGCTCTCATCCTGGGCTCCAATGGCATATTATCTTTATTTGTAGGTGAACTACCGAGCACATATTCGACCATTTTGACTCCAAGACCACCCGTGTCCGAGCTTCTAGGTGATAATATACTGCCTGTATCACCGCCTGGAAATCCGCCGCGTCTACTCAGGGCCAATGATGTTGACACCGCATGCTCAGCTGAAACAAAAACAACAATTAAAAACTGCTTAAAATTAACATTATAAATGCAAATAATAAAATTACAAGTATCGTGTTTAATTTAATAAAAAAATTACAATATTTATGACTCGATACAGAATCAAATAAACTACAATTCGGAAAGTATAGAAGTTTATGGCAACCTAACAATCGGGGGCGCAAGTAGACCACGTTATCTAGGGTGTGTTGTGGTGAAAATTTGCCGACAAAACTAATAGCGCATATGTAGACATATTTTTATATGAATACCAAAGTATTAGTAAGCGATCACAAATATTGTTTGGTCTCTTTGTCGCACGTTCCTTCGTGTTTAATTTTAAGTCGTTGTAAATAAAATCGCAAAGCTGTCATCCCTTGTCCCGTTATATTCTGTCATAAAACCTCCTTGATGCCTGTGGAAATTAAGTTGAACTAAAGGGGTAGTGATCGACACTTGCTCATAGACATCGAAACGGTTGTTGGTTCGGTAAAGTGAGTTAAGTCATTAGTGTCTCCGAATGTGATTTTATGGGAAAACCCTTAAAACACAATGATAGTGCGTACGTAACACGTCCAATAAATAGCCATACAGTCCACTTCGTTGAAGAGTACGACACTTAAAATAATAGAATACGGCTGAGGTAAGTCGATATATGAAATTGTAAGACCCCTCGCACGTCAACAAAATGGCCTTCATAAGCCGGACTACTTAATTAATTAATTAGTTCCTATTCATGTCGTTCCTTATTAATACCTTTAATTTAATAGTTATCGTAGTTTTGATATGTTTGGGCGTGTTACAAAGAGGCTAACATCTTGTTTGCACATTTAATGGTAGAAACATTAGGGTATAACGGTAGATTTATAATACATCCATTTTTCTTTGTCGCAAGGATTAATGGTCCGCCGGTTTACTTTATGTAAACTTTGTAGAAAATGATGAGGGTTGTATTTTAACTTCTTACCTTATTTTCGTTGACCAAGGTTTGATGCGCCACTCAGGTCATCCAACTTATTGGATAGTATAACAAAGGAGTTATTTTGTTGGTATTTATTTGAAACATTAAACGTTTTGTCGAGCGAGCATTGTAACTAGTTGCATTTGTCGATTGATAATTTAATTTCGTAGATTAATTAGTTGTCATAGCGTATTTAAGGTATGCAATTTTTTTACGTTAATTTTTATTGTTCATTAATCAAATATGGTTATATCAATTGATAAAGCTATTCTTGAATCTAGGTTTGTAGTATAACGGTTGGATCATATATACAGTAAGATTAATAAACCGGAAAATGTATCGATTGCTATAATTAGAGCATCGATGAAAAGTGCCAGGCAAATTAAAACTCATTTCAAGTTTTTTTCAAGGATATTTTCATTGATGAAGAAAGTGAACAATAGGATGAATTCTCCGCTCTTAGGGTGAAAATCGATGATTATCTATTAGATATTCGTATTATCGCTGAACAATGCGAATTAAATTGCGTAAAAAATAAGCCACAGAGGAAAATATGAATAATCCTTTGTAAATAAATAGTGGTATTCGCTTGAAACACCTTTCAGTTCCGCGCATTTCAGGACGTATTTCGGACTTTGAAAGCGATTGATTCATGATAATATCAGTTTGTCCCCTGTTGAAAAATTTTGGTATCTCGTAGATACACTAAATGATTCGTCGCGTGCGTTAATAAAACATTTGCCATTAAACGATTGTGCATACATACGATAAAGCCTATAAAATCATTACTAATCGTTTTCAGTCCAAGAGATTATTACTTTCGACATATTTTAATGCTCTCGAAAAATGCCCTAAGGTAAGTTACTCAGATTCGCACACGGAACTCCGGCAATTAATTAGTTGTTTTGATGAAAATATATTCGCGTTAAAGTAGATGGAAATAAATCTATTAGATTTCATGTTGCTTAATCTGTTATCGAAAATATTAGATACAAATGTTTTAAAGCGTTTCGAATTAGAAAATAGTGACGAGACTCCTCTCGTTCAAAGATTTAAGGTCGTACGTTGAAAAACAATGTAAAGTGCTTCAGGAACATGCTTACAATCTCGAGATTCCGGGAAAGAAGGGCAAAAAAGAGAGTTCGTTAGCACTTCGGCTAAAACTTCTTTAGTTGGTACCACCAACGATGGTAAAAATTGTAGTTTGTGTCAATCTGTGCATCCTATTATGGATGTAAGCAGTTTCGCAATAAAACCCCTCAAGAAAGATTTGAAGTGGTAAAGGTTAAAAATCTTTGTATTAAATGTTTAAATACTTCACATTCGGTGAAAATTGTAAGTTAGATTGGTCGTGTAGAAAATGTCAACAGTCACACAATTCGTTACTTCACTTCGATAAACGTGAAAAATCGGTGTCTCCACGCGGACAAACTCAACGTCAAAGGTCAACGTCTCCTCGGAGTGCGGCGCCTAGACTTGCTTCTACTAGTAGACCTAGTGAAGACAATCTGTTGTCGGCGGTTGTGCATGAACAACCTGCCACTAGCTCGTTAATTTCGACGTCATTAGAACATACAACCACGCTGTTAGCTATAGCAATGGTGTCGGTGCTCGATTATACAAGAAAATTGCAACCGGTTCGTATAATTTTAGATAACGGATCCATGGAAAGTTTTATGACAGAAAGGTGCCGTCAGAAATTAGGTTTAAAGAAACGGAGAGCCAATGTTACTGTTCAAGGACTTGGCTTGAATTCGTCGTTGGAGGTAAGTCGATATATAAAATTATAAGACCTCTCGCGCATTACCAAATATAAATGTCTCAAAAATGCCGACCAAGCAGCAAATTTGCAGACAAAATGACGATTAACGCAGAAAATCGGGGGGGGGGGGGGGGAGACTGATGCGGCTAACAGTACATATGCGTCAAAGCAAAACGTAGTTAATATCCCACTTTTTCTAACCATTAAACTCACAATTGCTAATTGTAAATTTATTCCGGTTTACCACTTTGCGTCAAAAGCATTTCTGATCTAGATGAAAAGTGATGGTCTACGTACAATCTGCGGATGAAATATTAAAAAAAACAGAAAGGGACATTAAAAACCTCCACATTCAAAGCGCGAAAGACCTACAAAGAACTGTTATCAAGCTGACCGAAGATAGTAAGACATGAAACATTTCCGAATGCCATACTTATATAGAATTAGTAGTAGATTTATTCCTTATGTTAGATAGATTTATTTCTTAGACGAGTAAAAAAAACAACGCCTTAATAGAACTAGCGGCTAGCGGCTAGTTATTTCCTCCATTAGTTGCGTTTCTCAACAATCTCTGCCCGAACCGTTACCCGTAAGAAGTTTGGACTTAGTCAACTTCATTTGCGCATTCTGTTCAAAAAATCCAATTCGCTATTAGCACAGTAGAATTACTCGAAATTTGTCTATTTGGAGACAATAATACTGACTGTGCTGAAACTTTGTAAACAGGCTTGTTTTAGGGTACTATTTAACATATTAAAAGTCCCCACGTGTACACGCTACGTTGCGGGCAGGCGAACGTCCAAAAGGTCCAAAAAAATTAGTTTTTCGCAAATAACTCGGAAAATATCAACTTGTCGGAAATCTATGTAGATATCAAAATTGTAACCTACAAAATCCCGCACAATTTCATTTTTTATTCGAGTTTGTACGACCAAATGGAGCAGAGTTATAAATTTTTTAAACACAGATAGTTTTGCGACGCACGAAATCGCGTTCGCGCGTCGCGCATATTTCGCTAATATCTCAAAAATGGACTCTCGAAACGAGAAATAAAAGTTGTAGAGAAATCTAATTACGAACAATTTCCTCTTATATTCATTTCCGTACGGCCCAAATTCGCCGATAAAGCATTGTTTGTCGTTTTTCGTTGTCACGCAAAATAAACAGGAGCAAGTATTATGGAGCAACAATGTCAATGTATACCGATCTGTGAAAATAATTACTCACTAAAATATGTATTAATATTACATTTTAATTTACTACAATAAATTCCACGCAATTTATATGCCTTTTGATTCAACATTCTATGACGTTTAATTACGAAATTTATTCATACAAATTAATAGACAACATTATTAACAACTAATATTTAATATTTAATTAATATTTAATATTTGTTAACTGTAAAGATATTTCTAAATAGTAAATATACCTTATTTAATTCAAAGAAACTTTTTTCTCAGTGTCATTTTTACAAAATAACCTACATGAACAATAATAAAAATAAAATACTCGTATTTTATTAACCAATTGCTATTTTATTGCTTCGGACCCTTCTCAATTTTTAGTGCCAACGTCCAGTACTATCGGTCCTAAAAATATCGGCCTAGTACCAAACGATTCAGAAAGACCCCAAGAATAACGTCAGACACTTGAATAAGTACTGAAAAATGGTTAAAGACACGTTATTCATCAGTTCAGGCGACTCACAGTGATAATCTGCTACATACGTAAACATACCCGTCTTTTGAAACGCAAGTTTCCCATCACTATGCGTTCAAAATCACATGCCACAACTCTATTTTATAGGAAATTTTATCAATTTTAATTTCGGTCTCTTGAAGTTTTTTCGTAAAGTTAAGAGAAACGAAGATATTTACAAAAAAACAAATGCTAATGCAATTTTTCCATAATTTATCAAAAATACAGCAATATTCATAAACCTTTTTTTAATAAAACATACTTTGCGAAGAACGTATACTACTCCAGCACGTTCATATATATATATATATATATATATATATATATATATATATAATAATAATAATATAAATAATATATATAAATAAATATAATATAAATATATATAAATAATATATAAAAAAATAATTTTTTGAAAAATTGTTATCCACATATATTTTCGGGCTAAAATGTTAATTTAACAAAAATTGATTTTTTTCTTAAATATTTAAACGCCTGTAACTCGTCAACGTTTCAATGAAAAAAGCTCTACGACGTCTCATTTTAAAGATAATTAAAATATCTTCAAGAAAAATACATAACATTATGCCTTCAACCAAACAGAAAAAGTTATTTTCCATAATGTACTCAAAAATGACATTTGTTGATGGTGTTTTTGCTCTTAACTTCAAATCTTTACCAAAATAGATTCATGCATACATCAACCTGTTCAAATTTTTTTTCTCTTCTGCTTTCATTAGACATTCTATATGTGGTACGACCTATACTTTCAGGGTTAATACTGATTTTTTACATGCGAATCATCCACTATCAACATTAAAAAAAATTGTCATTTAATTAATAACTCAGCGAATTTGGGCCGTACAGAAATGAATGAAAAACGAAATTGTTCAAAATTAGATTCTCTACAACTTTTATTTAAAACATTTTTCGATTCGAAAGTCCATTTTCGAGATATTAGTGAAAAATACGCAACACGCATACGCGTTTTCGTTGCGTCGCAAAACTACCGATGTTCCCAGTTAGTATTATTTCCTCCAGATTTTGTCATTTTACTGGGCTATATGTACAACAAACTACACCGCCTTTACATACGTGCATTAAAATTGTCAATAATCACAATTAAACATATATACCTAAATCTTTAAATTTTTGAGAATTCTTAAATCAATATAACAAAAGTTATTTAGTTCTTTTTATAATAGGTAACGAATACAATACAATTATTTATAGATTTATATTAATATTATTATTAAATTTGCAAATATGCACCTGCTGTTTAAATGGGCACAACTGATCTGAAGTTGTAAGGAAATCTAGCAACAAATTCAAAAACAATTTCACTTTCTAGGAGACAATTTGAATATCTGTTGAATTTACAGATACACGTTTCTCGTTAAAGCAAAGGCGTAAAATATATAAAACATCTAAAAGCTACTAATCCAAAATAACTATAATCACTTTAGAATATAGATTATATTAGAAGATTGAACTATAAGGTATTTAATGAGAAGCTATAATAGATGCTTTAAATTGGTAAAAACAATTGATTATAAATATATGTCACTTAATAAAGGATCTCATATCTAACTCGTTTTAAAACCAATACAGAGTAGGCATGAAAATAAACTAAATATAGTCCTTTCACTTTGAATTCAAACTTTAGAATTATAAACAACCACTTGCGAATTTAAAAACTAAATTACCTATATCAGATATGCCTCCTTCTTGTCGCATATTTTATAAATACGGTTTCATTTAAAATTTTCTGTTCTGTTAATAAATATTTTTTGTAAAGGCAGAGTTTGTTTGTGTGTGTGTGCACGCGTGTGAGTAGGCGTGTGCGTGCGTACAAATGCGTGCGTTCGAGTGCGTGTGTTAGTGTGCACGTGTATGTGCGTGCGTGCGAGTACGTGTGCGCGTGTGTACGAGTGCGCGCATATATGTGTGTGTGTGTGTGTGTGTGTATGTAAGATGGATTATTATTAATCGTGATTTTAATTTTCAACTAATGCCTTATATAATTACACCACTTCGCTCGTGTTGCTAAAAAACTTGTCTGTTTAGTTCTAACTTTCGACGAGAATAACAAACTACTTCGATAAACTTAAACGATGAAGATATTATGAATTGTCCTTAATTAAGCTAACTTTCTCACCATCTGTGACTATTAAAGTTTGAACCGCTTATGTATACTTTTTAATACTTTCGAATTGGATTGAATTTAGTTGTCAACAAGCTTTCATAGTAACTACACAATTAAGTACCGTAAACCATAGGGTGAATCATTTAAATTCATTCACACCACGCTCGATTTATGTTGTATAAACAATTTTGTGAGACAATGCTTGACATTCTTGATGAGAATATAGTGTAAATGTTAAGTAACTGGGCACATTTAATGTTGGATAGGACTGTGAATAAATAAAACTGCTGGTACTGGACGCTTAAGAACCCACAAAAGTTACATCAAACACGTCTTCACAGCTTTAAAATAACAGTTTGGTACGGTGTTGCTAAATTTAGGATCGTCAGTTCCTTTTTTTTTTGAAGAGGAAAGTATCTCAGTGACAGTGACTTCAGCGTCCTTTGTCGAAATGCTCAATACTTTCGTGGTATTTGGAACTAAACAGGCGAAACGTCAATATGTAGCAAGTTTGGTTCCAACAAAACGATTCCACAGCACATGTTCCGTTTGTATTTATAGTTAATTTACTGTTAGTTATAAATAAGATGAAACTTGCAGGTAAACTCGCATCCGCCCTGTGGACATTAAATGTCATTAGATTTGTCGCGATTCAGCCTTCAAGCTAATCTGTGTTATTGATGTACCGCGAAAACTTAGTTAAAAGTGTGCTGTGCGTCGCCATGGTATTTTTGTTAGAGAGATACGAATTCCTGTCAAAAAGTCGACGTTTTTTGCTACAAGTTTTTCGAACACCGCTAAATCTAATAACTTAGGTAAGTACTTGAAGGTTTTCTTATTGTTAAGTATACATGTCCACTGATCTCACCATCTGTGGTTATCGAAATTAACCGCCGCCTTAACAGCACACACGGCTCGAGCATCAATGTAGGTGGTGCGCTACATGTTTCCCCGATACGTGATCTACCGTTTTAGTGATATTCATTGACTGCCTTGCTCATCTGACTTATCTGCATGCAATTACTTTTTGCGGGGTAACATCAAAACAAAGGTACACACCAAGAAACCTTGGAACATCCAAGAACTAAAAGATACCATTCGCATGGAAATCGTTAGTATGGAGGATGAAATGTTGGGAAGAGTACTAAATGATTTTGAAAGGAGATTACAAAAGTGCATTCAGAAGGAAAGACACCACTTAATAGACGTTATTAATTATAAAAATTGTCTACATAAACTGTATTGTACTTAACTTTGTTTCTCAGTAATTAAATGTTGTTTATATCAAAAATCTATCGAATTATTATTATTTGAAAAATATGAGTTACCTTTGCGCGTCCTTTACAACCAACCAACCAATATCGTCCTAGATTAAGCTTTTATTTAAAGACTACAATTTTCGAGCATACGAAAATATATACGAAACTCTTTGTATTATTTCTATCTATAAATAGAAGAAAATTATTTACTAACCTGGCGCAGCCCATGTTGGGTCTCTCCATACACCATCGTTATGATTGAGGTGGTGTAACGCCAGCGATTTACCGTCCTTAGGTTCTACGCCCCAAAGCTTTTTCGCTGCTGGAGCAATCTGAAACAAGTACAAAATTAGATAATAAATATAGCAGTAATCAGCAAACTAATACAGAATACTAATATTAGAGTTAGGGCTTACAATACCGGGATTCCGGGATCCCGAATACCGGAATCCCGGACGATTTTTGTCCGTTATTAAAAACCGGTATTTATGTAAAAATACCGGTATTTTGGTATTACATTAGTTGATAAAAATTGAATTTATGCACAATATAAATCTAATTTAAAATAATATTAATTAATTACAAGAAATTTTTTTTTGAAGATAAACAATTTCATTGTATTAAAATCTATATCAGGCGCATTTATTACACATACCGAGCCGAGTATGACACCATCGAGAAGCGGCGGTGTCGGCAATATAAAGCGATTGTTTATGTTTTACGTCTACTACCCAATGAATAGGTCTCGTTTATACAAATACATAAAGTGTGTAATACAAAAATTATTAAATAGTTTAGATTAGATTGTTTAATTTTGCAAATCAGCTGTAGTGTTTACAAGTAAAAATTATATTTTATACTTTCAATTTTATTTTTCATTCCGTTGTGTCTTGTGGTGTGTGGATTATGTGCACTTGTTTTCTGGTTTTATTTCTAATAATTGAAAATTATATAACGGTATTTAAATACTGATTAATCCATATGAATTATATGATAAGGTAAGTTTATATTTGTATTAATGTAAGTTAGAGTGTAATTAATTTACAAATTTTAAAATTAATAGGCATAAACTGCTATACCCCTGAAAGATGAATACATTTACGGAGCACCAAAAAGGACAGGACGAAACTTCAGTTTGGAATCATTTTTTGATTGAAAAAAACGGACAGGTTGCTAAATGTAAAAAGTGCGCGAAAGAAATAAAGTGTACAGGAGGATTCACAAGTGGCCTTCATACTCACTTAAAAATGATATATGGACTAAATCTTAAAAAGAAATGTGAATCCTCCCATGATGTCGAATCAAGTGTTTCTAAACAGCCTAAATTGTTAATAGCAATTTATTTTAAAAATAATAAAAACGAAAAACTTTCAGAAGTGCTTGCCCGAATGACAGCTTGCGATGGTTTGTCTTTTAATATTTTTATCAAATCGTATAACATAAGAGAAGGCTTCAAGGCAAGAGGATTCAATGACATACCAAAATCTGCAGTCACTATTAGAAATATGGTACTTGAAGATAGTAAAATTATTAAACAGTCTACAGTGCATGAAATTTCTAGACTGAAATCTGAAGGTAAACGTTTCAGTATCACATTTGACGAATGGACATCTATTCGTAATCGGCGCTACATAAACATTAATGTACATTCTGTTTGAGGAACAATGGGGAATATCGGATTAGTGCGCGCTTACGGATTCGTTCCAGCAGAAAAATGCTTATCCCTTGTAGAAAAAAAATTGAAAGATTTTAATTTAGATATATCTAAAGACATAGTTGGAGTAACTACCGACGGTGCGTCGGTTATGGTAAAATTAGGAAAAATTATAGAGGCTGAACATCAACAATGTATGGCACATTGCATAAATTTAGCAATTACTGATGTTTTGTATAAGTCAACTTTGAACCCGAGTGTGGATATTGATGTTGTGGAGCAAAATTATAATGATGACGATGTTAATGATGTTGACGATGACGATGATAACAATGACGACAATATCGACGAAGAAGATGGTAATGGAATTATTATGGAGTTAGATGCTAGTATTACTACAAGTAATATAAATATTAGACATACTGGTATATCATCTCTAGTTTTAAAAATTCGGAAAGTAGTGAAAACATTAAAAATTCACCTTCTGAAAATGATAAATATTTACAAAAGTACGTGAGAGAACAATTAGCTAAAGAAACAGCGCTAAAATTAGATTGTCAAACAAGATGGAACAGTATGTTATTTATGTTAGAAAAATTAGAAGAAATTAAATTTTGTATTCAAAAAGCGCTTATTGACATTAGTTCCGATATTCATTTTTCTGACGAAGAATTTAATTTAATATCTTCAATTATTGCTGCTCTTACTCCTGTAAAATTAACAGTGGATGTATTATGCCGAAAAGATGGAAATCTTTTGACGGCTGAAGCTTCTTTAACATTTATGTTAGATACTCTTTCCCAGCAAAAATCTGCAATTGTATTAGAATTATTAAAAGCATTAAAATCTCGAATTTTACTGCGACGAACTGAATTATCACAAATACTTCAGTATCTGCAAAAGGGCTCACAAGGTGTTGGAGAAGTATTTAAACGCATATCCAAACTTACAATCATTAAAAAAATTGTAAGCTTAACTAAACGACTCACACATGAAAATCTAGAAGATATGGAAGTTGTGCAAGAAACATCCCTTCCAATATCTTCCCAAATTAGTAATGAAACAGTATTAGAATCTGACAAGGTAAACGTAAACGCATTAAAGAAAAACTACAGGCAGCAATAGACGAAACACTAAATACTTCACCCGTGCCTGCGTTTAAAAAAATTCCAGGTCTGGAACAAAAAATGAAAGATGAAATTACTTTTTCTTGAAAAAACAGGAACAAAAGGAACGTATTTACAAAATGTGTATAATTTCTTAATGACAATAGTGCCGACAAGTGTAGAATCAGAAAGAGCTTTTCCGGCAGCTGGTTATATTTGTACGAAAATTCGGTCCTCGCTTGATGATGAAACGATTGATTGTTTATGTCTTTTAAGAATAAACAAAACGCAAGTTATTAATATTATTTCCTAAATACTTTCAATTTTATTTTTTTTTCTTTAATTATATAATGCCATACGAGCCTATTATATGTAAAACGTAACAAAGAATTTAATATGTACTTTTTTTTACTTGCACGTTTTTTTGTATCTATCTACTCTTACTCTCTATGTAATAAAATAAATAATATCTACTCATTTCAGAACAATATTTATTGGATTTCATATATTATTTGTTAACAAGTCAATATAACAACTGAGCTAAGTAACAATATAACTAGTAAATTTTTTATTAATAATACCGGTTTTAATACCGGTATCCCGATATTTCAAATTTCAAATATCAAATACCGGTATTCAGATTTTAGTTCGGTATTGTAAGCCAGTAAATGAAAATTAAAGAATCGTCATTTTGAAACTTCGGTGCGTTGCATAGAACCGTAACACTAGAGACGATAATAAAATAATTAATTACTACTAAAAAATAAAAACATGTTAACAAAAGCAAGTTTCGAAATGAACCCTTTTAGATATTTAGAGTGGAAGAGATACTACTATTTTACGTAAGACTATTTTGCCGCTAATATTGTTGATAACAGATTCCAAAAAGTGAAAACGGCAGCATCTGTAAATTTAAAATCCTGCCGAATTCTTGTTGTTTCCAGCCCGGGATGATCTTTTGCCGTTATCAGAACACCTACATACATGCAAATATATTGCAAGCATGCACTACCTAGTGTCCAGTCTAGCGCAGAACTTAGTGCCGCCTAGCGACAGGCAGTGATACTGTTGTCGAAAAATAAGTTAAAAAATGAAAACCAAGAAGAAAGAAGTAGGGAAGTTTTTTGAGCTATTTTAGTGGTGCGAAGAAAATTATATAGTTTTGCAGGATGAACGAAAATAATAGGGTTTGCATTACGATGCTACAGCAAGCAGAATAATTTCTGGAATTATTCAATACTGCAAAAACACAGGATATAATAAACTAATGCTAAATTCTGCTAAATTCACAGTTTTTGAATATGAAATTCGATATTAAACGAAAGTGACGATAACGAAGCCCGTGGTAAATCAAACCATCAACTAAGCATACAGATCAGATCACCCGTTTGCATGTGATATAATCAGTTTCTCTTGCATTTGTCCCCTAACTTAGTTACTGATTTGTCAGGTTTATTGGTGTATGCTACTTTGTTTTCAGTAAAGGTAAATATGTATTTATGACAACCGGTGTGAAGAAAACAGTCGAACATAGCAGTCAAAGATTTCAAAGACAGCCGATCGTCATGCATTATTGCCAAGTGGCGGTCAAAATAAATGTAGGGTTAGTTGATTGATGTTAGTTAATTATATCATTTTTATTTACGCCGTTCAAATAGTTTATAGTTGTAATTACTTACGATAATATTATGCAACATGCGGCGTCTCTGCTAAGGCGAACAGGTTTAAGATCAAGCGGAAGTTGTGAGGCTGGTTCTAAGTAATGGTTGTTCCTTACGGGGGAAACGGGAATAGGTTCTTGGCGGTAAGACGTAACGGAAGGTAAGACATGAAGCCCATGACAAAAGACGATGTCGACGGGGTTATGCTTCTAGTGCGCAATAGTTCGAAACTAAGACCAAAAAGTAATTGTGACACGTATTGTTTACTGTAATTAATTCATTTTATCAAGTTACGTTAAGTGTAAAACATATCTGATCTTGTATTGACTCGAATATTATTGTTGTTCATTAGTAAATGTATTTAAAGTATCCGGACCTAATTTATTAAATTTTCAACCCTAGACAACAAGAGAAACTTCTACAATTTTGAGTGCTCGGTTCCGTGATAAAATGCACACCGACGCAAATATCCGATGTCAAAGAAAGTAGTTAACTTGCAGTGTTGAAACTAATATTAAACCTGTTTTTCGGTCGGTAGTTGGTATTACTATTGTTTAGTAGACACTTTGCAAAAGTTACTAGTGCAAGGGATTGAAAGAGCAGTTTGGGGATAATACGGAAACTCAGATAAACTTCAGATCTGCACAGACGACTAGTTGCTTTCATAACGGATTACGACGGTGCCAGGACGGTTGATACGTATTTTTTGTTGTTGTTGGGCGCCAGTGATACGAATTTTTCTTGTTGTATGATGGGCGTTAGTGAAACTTAATTTTCTACATGGGCGCCAGTGAACAAAAAACTTCCGACATAGCTAGGGGTCTATTCCTGGGTAGAGCAATAAGAAGTGGGGGGGAAGTCGAATTTTGTTTTCAAACCAAAGCTAAACAAAGTTAAATAAGCGCCACCAAGTCCTCAGATAATCACGATAAGAGCAAAGCACAATTCTAAGGGCGGACGTGGAAACCGAAAGATAAAAATGATCGCCTTCGTTAACAAAAACCTGTCTTATAAAAATAAGACGCAGCTCTTGTAAGAAATTACAAAGATTAAATAAAGAAAAAGTAGAACACCATTTGTGTCCTATAAAAGTATTAAAAATAAAAAAATGTATATCCAATATGATATTGGCACAAAATTGTTACCCAAAAATTCTACCTTTATGTTATCAGATTTGATCGCATTTGACCAAAATAAAAGTCTCACAGTTTAGCTAATTGTTTACTGAAGTAAAAACTTTCTTTTAAAAAATCATAACTTTTTAACATGTAGAAATTCTCAACAATAATGTTTATAACAAAATCAAAATTTTGTCTTTTTACAGCAAAAGACTGCTCTCTAAACATAAGCTTGTTTTAAATATTTAATCAAAAAAATTTATAAACACAATGAATTGAACTAACATTTCTATCCTGGGCAGATCTTATCAGGTAGATTACAGTTTCATAATTATTTCGCAGCATGTATTTAAATTTTTATACTTAGTTTTTATATTTATCTGTGAATAATAGCTAACTTCCAGATTGAAGAATGTTTAATTTGAATTTTAAGAAAGCTGCACGAAACATCTGCTTTCACGGCAAACATCTGTTAAATGTTGCTACATCACAAAAAAATATAACGTCGAAAATATACCTTGAAATATATCTAAAGTTCAATTGGAACAAAGCTTACAATTATATAAACCTAACCTGACAAAATTTCTTTTTACGATTTGTAAAACCAGTTCAACAATAATCGAAAGTGAAACAGATCATATGTTCATAAACATGATAGCAAATTTTGTTTTTTTTTATAACCGTCTGTTCATCAAAGACAAACGACATTCTAAACACGTGCAAAAATTTCTTAAACTTAATAACGAACCAAACTGCATCTGATATTCCTAGACAAATCCGAACAGAAATTCCATCAGCTCCAAACAATCCTATAAGCCATTTCAAACTTAGGAAGCCGTAACCATTCCTTGCACAGAACCATACAACTTGCAAAACAAAATCTTCACTTGTCCTTTTCTATTGTTTTTCGTAGGCACGCTAAATAAATGAAACAAAATTAAATTGAGTTCGTAAAATGTATAAATTACAAACCGTTAGTAGAAGTTACTGAAATTTATTCAAGTCTACCATGACTTGACCGCTCACACAAATAATTCAATCGAATGTCGCAAACCTCTAGCCTGGAAAACATCTTGATGGATTAATGGCTAAGGTGCGACTAACGAACCAAACTAGAACCGAATCATAGCGACGATTCACAGACTCGCGGTTAAAGGTGGGGAAATACGAAAGCAACAGCTAGAGATGCTCGACAAAATAACTTTAAGTCACACAGATATTTTACTATAAGAAGATTATTAAAACGAAGCGTTCCATTATGTACTATATGGAACATTATTAGAGAATAAGGCACGCTTGGTGCATTATCCTCGTAATTCAATGCGAATAATTACTGATCAAATTAAACATGTTACACGGTGCCAGAACGGATTGTACACTAGGATAAAAGATGAAGATACATGTATACATGGGATGACTAGAAAAGGTAGGAATTTACAAACCATCGCAGCTGGATATTTGAGAAGACCACAAAGGTGTTGACCATAAAAAGACTTCGATTTTCAACCCGGTGTTACAATTCTTTAAATAAATTGATTTATGTGAATTAATTTTTAATTAATTTTATATATGAACGATTAGAGTCCTTTAAGTTTACGTATGTAGTTTGGTTAAGCTGTACTGGTTTAGTTACGAAAACTAAGTTGTTTAATTACACCGCTTATTTATTAGGGTGGTATATATAGCGGATCGTATTTTATCTATAGATTGAAATTACGCGTAAGGTCATTTTTCTTTTCATATAAAAATGTTGATAATAAAAGAACGTTAGATAGCAATCCTAAAATTAGTTATAACACTAAATAGTGATTTGACAGCAGATAAGGCGTTGCATGTCATAGTATTTGGCAATGAAGGCGAAAGTAGAAAGAGAAACTAGGAAAGCTCTTCGCGATTTTCCCGGGTTTGAATTCGACCGGGATTCTAATGAATACGCAGAGAAAGTTAAAGAGGTTAACCTGCGTATGAATATGGTAGATTTTATAGCAGTATGTCGCGTGTAGGATTAGGAATACTCCGGAAGCAAAGACGAATTGGCGGATCGAATTTGTTCCTTTTAATCGATCTTAATACAGAAAAAAAACTCAAATGAAGATGACGGATGTATCGAAAGCGAAGACAAAAACGAAAAGAACGACGTCCACGACGAAAGTGACGAACAGGTTGCACTCTTCCTTTTTACAGGTAGGAATGGGTGTACAACAGAGTCTAAATAAAACTCTGGCGGGACTAGCATCGACCGTTTGTGGCTGCGGTAGATTGCAAGAGACTGTATCTCAGGGGTTTAAAGAACAAAATTAAATTTTACCCAGACAAGTTAAAGGGATGCAATTTAGAACGTGACAAAAGAAAATACCTTAATACAACTTATATATTGACGTTCAGTTAATAACATTAATAAAAAATTTAATATACATCGTTATTTTCTTACAGCCAAATTTTTATACGATAAAATCACTAAGTGTAGTTTATATACCTACAGTCTCATGATTTAAATTTTGTCTCAAACTCTACGAGAGATAAGATATTAGAAAATCTAAATTTATTATTGTGTTTAAGCACAATTTCAAATTAACGCTCTTAATAAAAGGAAATCATAAATACACTTTGTAGTGTTTAACATTAGTTAAGAGAATTTAAAATGAATGTTTAAATTGAACATAACCCCATAATTCACAAAAAAAAGGTTTCACGAAAGCTTTCTTGTTTACAACTTAATAGGTTATATAGGAACCAAAGATAATTTTAAATTAGTTCGGGTAATCGATAATAGTTAAGGTAAATAGATAAATAAAGTTATGACTATATTTTACATGCATAATTTCTCAAATAATTGAGATTTAAAACGTAACGCATGCACGTCGTTGCGTCACAAAAATAAAAAAGATAAACTCATACCTGTAGTATTCCAGATATATGTATGAAAAGAAAGGTATACTAAATGTTAAGCTTTACGGCTTGTTCAGAGCCATAGGATTTTCTTACTGTTGTTGAGACGAACACCATTGTTAATTATATTGGTTGTTAACCTCAAACTTCTAATTTGTAAGGGCGAATCCTTGTTTGTTCCACAGCTATATGTTTCATAAGCAAACATTTGATTTATTTTAGAAGGTACTTGAAACGTCAACATAACATTCTTAAACGATAAAAGGTAATATTTGTAGGTAGTAAAAATTAATGCATAGGCTTAGATAGCCTAGCATAGATAATTAAATTCTCCATCAGAGAATATATCACCTGAAGATACTTCAGGAAGGAATATGCCACGGGAAAGCATGCCATCAGAAGATATGCTACGGTACGGTATACTACAGGAAGACCCTAGAAAATAAACGTGTTACAATAACGAAATATTGCAATTCGTCACGAGGAACAGTCTAAAAATTTATCTATAAACAGCTTAGCATTCATTAATATTTTGAATGGGTTATTTAGGTAGACTTTGTCCATACATATTTTGGTAGAATTCTAAAATAATATTAGTAGGGTAGCTAAGCCGGTTTGGCAACAGAGATCCACAGCAAGATATGTATACGCCGGTTCGAGAACAATATGAACAGCTAAGCCGCTTTGGGAAACAAAACGTGCAGCAAGATATGTATACGCCGCTTTGAGAACAAAATTGTCTTTGTGTGTAAATTTGTTGCGTCGTGGGGTCGTTAGGTCTTTGGGGTGTGCGTTCGGCGGGTCGTTAGATTTTTGTCTGGGGTGGTGCGCGTGCGCTGGGGTGGAGATATTTTCTTAGGAAATTTTTAGCAGCGTTCCCGACGTTAAATATTAAATATTAAATTTTAAAAAATGTTGTGTGTGTAGAAAATGGAGTTCACGTGTTGGTTCGTATTTTCTGGGGTAGGTTAAGCTAAAATTAAAACGCCGCGGTGAAGAATTTTTAATATTAGGCAAACGCGTGCAAGTGATAAAGAGTGTTTTAGCTCTCCTCATAAGCTGCGTTTTGTACGAAGTAGCAAATAAAATTGAGAAAATATACGAAATGTTATATGATGGAGGTCAAATTTTAAACGTTTGCAGGTAAAATCTTGTAAAAGAAGTCGTTCACATCTCGCAATTTCAATGTCGCGATAAAATACTAAGAATTTGCATGCAGTCGAATATAACGTGTTTTTATCTGGCAATATATATGTAAATCACGTCGACATTCGACTTTTAATATAATGTATTTAATTAACATAAGGTGTGTGTGTGTTTGCAAAAACATGTCAAGACAGGTATGCCGTATATTTCCTTATTGGTATGCAAATTATACCATCTTGCATCACGATTTATTTGACTTTAAATAAAAATTAATTTAATCTTATATCAAGGATGTCTTGCTTACATTTTAGCAATTTGAATATATTTAAATATTTAAATGTAATTATACATTTAATTTATGTGGCAATAAAAATTCTTTTACTTTTAGCGGTTTGGTGATTGAATGTAGATGACGCATTAGACATTGTATATATATATAACTCGTTTAATTTCACCATTATTTGAACCTGCGTTTTTGAAGTGCTCAGTATACGTGCAGCGTTAGTATAAAAAGTAAGTTACATTTTCTTTATTTGTAAAAAGAATATTTTACTTTATAATATTTGCAAGTTTGTAACAGCATTGCTGTTGTTTGTAGATGGATCAAGTAATACAAAACAATAATAAACAGTCCGTTGTAGGCCCTAGAAAAGAGGCAAAGAGGTTAGCCGAATTGCCACTAAACGTTCCACAAAGAATCTACAGAGCAAGAATAGTACATTCCAAATATGGTGATTGTGTACTGATTGAGTTAGCGGACAATATTTCATTTCTACCACAACGCAACACGGAATTGTGGAGAAAAACATTGAGGAATTGGGTTCTGGAAAATACGCAATAACCGTATTAGAACTAATAGATATTAAAAGACCCAATCATCTTGTTTCCTACAGAATAGAACACATTTAGAAAAACAAAAAATAATTGGTATGTTTTATAATTATTGCTTGTTTTGAATAATGACTGAACATATTAATACTTTAAGTAGCGAAATTGTTTTTAAAGTTAATAACGCATGCAATATTTTATTTAAAAGGTATACAATTAAAGAAGCTGAAATTTTGTTAAAATATATCAAACGATACTTAAGGTTATTTGTAAAGGCGGTTAGACATGGCGACTTAAATTTAGGTCAGTTAAGGCAAATTCAAACCAATATGGGATTGTTAAAAGCATCCAATCATCAATTAAAATTTTCATGTAGGAAGCGGCATTCAATCGGTTTCACAACCATCACGTTTGGGGTCAAATGGATTGATTTGGTTTCCGCTTTTGCAAGAAGAATTAGAACAGGCGTTATAATAAACATGCATCATAAGGACTTAATGGCATTTTTAATGATTGCTTTAAGGTAATTAAAATTAAAATAAAAATAGTTTAAAAAATTAAATTTAATAAAAATTAATATTACACTTTGGAGAATTCATTAAAACATCTAATATTGATGAAAATAATATAACGGATTTTAAACATTTTAATACGAAAAATGTGGCGATTGACGTAGCGACGGATTTAACATCATGGTTTCGTGATGATGTGGTTGATAAACTAAGAACAAAACTATCGGAGTTTCAGGAATCAAAATCAGGCTGGGCTTTGAAAAAATTGTATCGATGGAAGTTAATATTAATAAATACGAAATGGGCAATGGACGTGTTTCATCTTTTATTCCGCTTCCAAAGCAAATTTCAAATAAATATGCATGCATCAACGTGAAAAATTCAGATGAGTGTTGCTTTTTGGGCAATTGTTTCAGCATTATTTCCTCTAAAATAAGAAGTAATCTCACATCCTCATATCCACACTACAGATTAGTTTTGAATGTTGAAGGATTGGAAATGCCGATGTCGATTAAAAATATTTCAAAATTTGAAAATATGAATAAAATTTCCATAAATGTATACAGTTTAGAATTAAATTGCGCTAAAGAAAATCGTTCTATAGTGTGGTGCCAACAAGGCTTACTATGCAGAAAGCTGAGAAGCATGTAAATTTACTCATAATTCAAAATCAATATTTTCCAAACGTAAACAATTATAATACTCCAAGTGAGGATTTTGAAAATGTTGAAATAAAATACCATTATGTTTGGATAAAAGTTTATCGCGGCTTATTGGCAGTCAACTAAATAAACATAATCATAAAAATATATTTGCGATCGTTGTCTGAATTACTTTAACACCCTCGATAAATTAAATGATCACTCTAAATATTGCGAACAAGTAAATATCTGTAGAATTTCATATCCTAGGCATCGTCATGTTGAATTTAAGAATTATGTTTATAAGCAAAAGTACCTTTTATAATTTATTCCGATTTTGAGACTATTTTAAAACCTGTTAAAATCATAGTTATCAAAATATTCCAAGCACTTTAAAGTATCAACATCATAAAGCTTTTAGTGCTGGTTATTATTTAAAATGTGACTATGATGAATCGTTATCATTTTTAAAAATTATTTGGGGAAGATTGTATAGATTGGTTTGCAAACGAAATGGTGGAAGTTGCAAAATTTGTTCGAAGTAAATTCAAACATATTGAACCAATGATTGAACCTCATAATAACATTATTGCAACACATTGCTCTATATGTGAAAATGCATTTTCTGAAAACGCTATCATCGTTAGAGACCACTGCCACTTTACTGGCAACTTCAGAGGTTTTGCACACCAACATTGTAACCTCAACTTTAGAAATAGTTTTGTTGTACCGGTTGTGTTTCATAATATGAGTGGATACGATTCCCATTTCATGATACGAGAATTATCAAAAAAGGGTAATATTAGTTTATTGCCATTAAACAAAGAGAAATACATTTCATTTACTCTGAACGATCTAGATGCTGATGATGATGGTGATGCTAAGATAAAGTTTCGTTTCATTGATTCTTTGAGATTTTTAAATTCATCTTTAGACAGTTTAGTGGCCACATTGCAACCTTCAGATTTCAAATATTTATCGAAAGAATTTTCAAATGTCTGTTCAAATAAATTGAACTTATTAACAAGAAAAGGTGTATTTCCATACGACTACATTGATTCATTGTCTAAACTGGATGAATTTGAACTTCCAAAATTGAAAACTTCTATAGCATGTTGACTGGTGAACATGTCACTGAGGATATGTATAACCATGCTCTAAAAGTTTGGAATGCATTTCAAATAAAAACATTTCGAGTATGCCTTACTTTATATGAAAACCGATATAATGTTGTTAACGTGTGTTTTGAACAATTTCGCGAAAAGTCGTTTGCCACATATGGGCTCGATCCTGCTTGGTACTTCACCTTACCAGGGTATGCTTGGGATTGCATGCTTAAGCATACAAAATATAAGTTAGAGTTGCTTATGGACATTGATAAAATTATGTTTATTGAAAACGCTATTAGAGGTGGTATTAGTCAGGTGAGCAACCGATATTCCGAAGCTAACAATAGATACATGCATAATTATGATGCATCTAAACAATCCAAATATCTTTTATATTTGGATGCTAACAATCTTTACGGGTGGGCAATGTCGCAAGCATTACCATACGGAGACTTTGAATGGGTTGACATTAATCTCGATATTATTTCAATTCCAGATGATGCTCCAGATGGATATATTTTGGAGGTTGATTTGGAGTATCCTGAATATTTACATGATTTACACCGCGATATGCCGTTTTGTGCAGAACATCAGATCCCTCCAGGATCAAAATTGCCTAAATTAATGACCACCTTATCCAATAAAACTAAGTACATTTTACATTACAGGAATCTTAAACAGGCGTTGTTAAACGGACTTAAATTGACAAAAATCCATCGAGTTCTAAAATTTAAACAAAGTTGTTGGTTAAAACCCTATATTGATTTGAATACTGAGCTTCGAAACTTGCAAAGAATGAGTTCGAGAAAAATTTATTCAAATTAATGAACAATGCGGTATTTGGAAAAACAATGGAAAATATTCGAAAGCACCGTGTTGTAAAGCTAGTTAAACGTTGGGAGGGCCGTTATGGAGCAAAAATTGGATGGCAAGCCCCATGTTTCATAGTTACACAATTTTCGATGATGAGTTAATGGCTATTGAGCTAAACAAAACCGAATTAATCTTTAATAAACCATTATATGTTGGTATGTCCATATTAGATATTTCTAAAATTTGTATGTACAATTTTCACTACAATTTTATGCTTCCAATCATGAAGGTGGAAAATTGCAAGCTCATGTATAGCGATACCGATTCGTTTATTTATGAGTTAACTTGTGACGATGTATATAACGAACTTATTAAGTCAAATCTCTCAAAGTTTGACACTTCTGGGTATGATGTAAATAATCGCTATGGAATACCTCGGGTTAACAACAAAGCTTTGGGGCTCATGAAGGATGAAACAAACGGTGTAATAATAACACATTTTGCTGGGTTACGATCGAAAATGTATAGTTACAAGTTGGAATGCAATCCAAATGAGAAGGAAAATAAAACACGTAATCATGGTGTTATAAAAATCCAAAGGTATCAAATATAATGTAGTAAAAATGAAATAACTTTTGAAGACTATGTTTCATGTTTAAAAGATTTTAAAGAAAAGAAACTTAAGCAAGCCACGTTCCGTTCCTACGCTCATGATGTATTTACAATAATTCAGGAAAAAATTGCATTAAGTCCATATGATGATAAACGTAGTCTAATACCACATTCACATGATACATTACCGTGGGGACATTATAGTATCGCGATGATGGAATAAATATATTTTTTAGAAGTTTAAAACAAGCAATTATTAAGAAAAACTTACTAAATATTTTATTTGTTTTACAGATAACCGCTTCCCATTATAGTTAACAGTATGGATGTTGAACAATTAGTAGAAAATCAAAAGAAATTGAAGTGCCTAGTTTACTGACAATTAGCATAAAAACAATACTGAATCAAATTGGGTTAACCAACCAGAGTCATATTGGTATGTTAAAATCAATACTTCCAAAACAGTATACAAAGACATAAAAGAACCGTTATTGGAATGTTTAATAGTGCAGATATTTATGAAGTTAACCTCAAATTTCTTAAGTCTGTGCTACTACAAAATGATTTTGAAAAGCATGCGTCGAAGTATTTGGAGAAGTTGGTCAACTGCCACAACGATCCAACTAGAATCAATATAATGTATATAAAAGAACACATCAATCCAATAATGTATTCCAATTTTCTGGCAGAATACCTATACATATTTGAGGAAATTGGATGGGATCATTTTTGGCTACTGTTTTAACAACAGGTGAAGAGGACATACTTCATAAGTGGGATTTTACAAAACCTTTGTCTGAAGAGCAATACATGTGTTTAATGTATATTCCAACAAATCGCATGCCTCAATTTGCAGAGCGATACAATCGTGTAGTTGTACATTCTTGGGAAAAATTAAGTACTATCACAGCTTCTACTGAGAGTTATTCATGTTGCAAGGAATGTATGAGAGGTGTTAAGGGTGTAATTAAAAATACAAAATTTATGGTATTTGAAGATGCTTGTATAGTACCAGATCTTATATGGAACATGAGTTATTGGTGTTGCAGATGTGAAAGAATGCCTTTATTTCAAGTAATCGATGAGTCAGAATATTATACTCATATTGATTATATTACACAAGTTTAAATGTTGTATAATGGATTGCGGTTGTTGTATATGTAATAATAGAAATAAAAATGTTTTATCAATTTGTATATTATTGAACTGAATACACTATTTTAAATCATTCAAATCGCATAAAATTCTATCATAATAGTAAAAGATGCATTGCTTTAGACCAATACACAAACTGCATAAACTGCATAAATTATTAAAAGTCTCCAAAGTCTGAAACATGCAATATTCATCATTATTAGAATAATTTTTCACTAAATCTAAAACATTTCTATAGTATGCATAAAAGTTCATTTCTTTTAAGAGGTTTACTTGATCAACCACTATACATTGATTTGCTTCCAAAATCTGAACTACATCATTTTCACAAAGCATATATTCAACATCATGTTTAGTAAGTTTTAAAACTTTTCATCATTGTATACGACTTGTTGTAACTTGCACGTGTCAATGATTGAATCATCGTCATTACCATTGCCATCCAATGGTTGTTGCATAGTAAAGAAGTTAACTTTGTTATTAAGCAATTCCATAAGGTGATTCCACTCAACATCGCTTAAACTAATTTTATTGTTACCATCATCATTTAAGTAGCTATGTCGATTTAAATCAATTGCAGGTGTAAACTGTCGAGCTGGAGATAAACCTACTTTGATGTTATAGTATGAGAGTGGAAATGTGGTTTGTAGCAGTAAATAATGTTCACTTTTGCTAGCATGTTCAACTTTATCTAGATATTGATTGATTGCAGCATCATAATCAACATCTTCGGATGATGATGATGATACATCAAAATCATAATAATCACTTTCAACACTACTTTCTTCAACCATGATTGCAAAGACCTTTTGCGATACTGAAATCACGTGAGAAAAATGTTCATTATATTTTTGCGAAACCCCACTTCCCCGCCATTACAAATTGGATTTTTATCCATGAATTGTGAGAATTATCAAACCCCAACCATTTTACAAATAGACGATCTCCTTTTGGCGTAACACTTTTCAACAAGAAAACATCAGGATGTGAGGTTTTCTGCAGTTCTTCTGCATAAAATTGCCCCAAAATCGGTTCACCTTTGTAATCTTGAAGTAGATAGGTAGCAGGATTGCCAACTACTATTTTAACAATTTTAAAGATTTCTGTGGAATAATTTGGCATGTAACCTTTGGGAAAATCAGACTTATATTTCGAAATTCGAACATGGTCGCCAACTTTAAGTTTTATCACCCCATTACTTTCAAGGCATTAAACTGTGGTAAATATGTGAATTCGGTGACATCTTTAGGCTTCATTTTAATTTTCGAATGTTTTTGTTATTATACTGTTGAGTAATATTAGGCAATGCATCCAACCATTTACATTTACGTCTAAGGCTAAATTGTTTGAATAATTCATTCTTTAACGTTCTAATTACTCGTATAACTATGGCAGCCTTTTTGTACTGAATGTAGAGTAATGATTAATGTTATGCATCTTCATTAATTTTCATATCTGCTGTTGTAAAATTCTTTACCATTATCGGTTTGTAAATTATCAGGCACACGACCTTCGTTAAAATGGATGTCATTGCCCGGCAAACATCAATTGCATTTTTGATTTTAAAGGACGTGTCCATAGATATTTTGAATAACAATCTATCACCACTAACACATACCTATAATTGGCATTTTCCTTAAAATATTGATCAAATTCGATAAAGTCGGCTTGCCAGAGATCGTCTCTGTGTTTAATAATGGTACGTTTTCTAGGAAAATTTTTCTGGCTGCTTTATACAATTCTTCAACAACGGTAAGCTTTGACATTATAAGGAAAGTGCACAATACTGGGTAACTATTATTTTTTCTCTTGATGTGCAATCGACAGTCGAAACCGTTGACATCAATAATAATACTAACGATTAGAACCTTGCAACGTTGGAGATGACAAAGCTGGTGTTGTAGTTAGTGAGATTGACGAGGTTATAGAGGTTGATGCTGGTGAAGTTGTTATTGTCGAGATCGGTGATGTTGTTGAAGTTGATGTTGTTTGCACATTACACTTTTCCTCAATTGTATTCAGCAGCTGTTTGTGTAAATTACTAATACAGGTATCCACGTATCGCTTATTGGCAGCATCATAATCAGCTTGTGGTTCTATAACATTACAAAGTTTTTGTATTGCATATCATATTGATCATCAAATGTATAATGAAGCCGATATTTTGTGGATGAATGTGTACCAAACTTATCGATACTCATCTTTCAAAATGCTATTATGCAATGATCCCTTCTTCTCTGAGCTCTTCTTCAATACTAATTATTTCATTATTGTGACCAGTATGACCTGCCGATTTTGATGCGTGTAACAATCTAAGTCGCTCAACTAGTTCGTGAGGTGTGTTCCAGTACACATACTCCTTTGTTTTAGCGTTGACTTCTTTCAACAGACCATATCCTACTGGTGCATCTAGTATTGGTTTAATAATTTTGATGTACTTATACGATCTGGAGCCAATAATTTTGTTTTGAGGATCATAGTTCCGTTTAAGAGCGTTAGTAGCTTCTAAAATCTTTCTGTACTCCTTTTGATCATTCTTGGTATACTTTTCAGGTTTTTTAAGTATTAAAAGTTCATATAATCCTGGAGTGCCTTTATAAGTTTTACCATTTATAACTAAATCAGCTGATTTAGGTGTTATGGTAACTAAAGCATTTCCCATACTCCAGTGATCTGTACTAGCATCGTATCGGAGGGCACTATGACCATAATCGATTTCATCTTCTGAATTTTGAATGATTAGTTCTATATATTTTCTAGGTAAAGGATGCTCATATCGCTCTAGAAATTCACCAGTAACAACATGATCATCATCATCATCATCATCATCCTTTACTTCAACTTTAGGCAAAATGCCAAGAGCAGCAACATCAGCAGAACTATCTGCAACTGCCAACTTTGATTTCAATTTATGGTTAACAGATGCATATTTTTTGTTTTAGCAATCTGCAGTAATGGTTCAATTATTGGTTTATATGCTGTTTCAACCATTCGCTGAGTATCAAGTTCACCCTCTTAAGAGCTTTAAGTTTACGATTAATTGAACGTCTAGTTTTCGTTAATCTTTCTTTAATCGTTCTATCAGTGACATCCATCTTGTTGGCTTGCAGAGTAGAAACTGAGCTGCAGTAAAGTGGTTATAGAAAGTTTATATTGTTATATAACAATCAAATCCCTTTCGATATCGTCCATAATTAAAGTCTTTTGCAATGCATAGAAAATCATATTTTCCAGCCAACATCGCGAGCACATTAATTTAAAATGATCAAAAGTCATATCGGTACCAACATGTTCATCATATATGTGTTTTAAATTTAAATGATCTTGTTTAAATAGGACAACTATGTTAACATTATCACGTATTAATTGTTTTGGTACTTTAGAATACGTTTGACACAGATAAAATGAATCTACACCGAATGTCGACCCCTGCTAAAATATTCGCGAATTATATCCTGATTTAAGCATGAAATATCGTCAAATATCATTATCGTATTTTTACTGATTGCTTCTGGAGGGTGACATTCTCTTTATCGCTATAGGCGTAGTACTTAATGCCCTTTATAGATTTAAAAGTTGCTCTAAATATTTGTATTTAGCTTGTTCCAATGATTTGGAATACACGCACATTTTCAAACCTTAATCCGTGTGGTGCCTCCAATAAACTAATCATTACATTGGTCTTTCCACATCCTGATGGTCCGCATATTATCGCCCTGATTGATGTTGGAAATAAAGGTCCATGCTTTCCCACGACTTCAGATTTTAAAAATTATGATCGTCTATACTTAATTGTTGAGGCTGCCGTATAAACTTCATATTAAGTCGAATGTTTTAATAATACTAATCAGTTGATGGCTAAACGTTGTAAAGGAAGGGTGTTCTAAACACCTTGATAAACAAATTACCGGTAGAGCTTCATGTACCGGGATACCAATTTTGTGGGCCAGGCACCAAGTTACAAGAACGATTAGTACGAGGTGATTCCGGCATTAACGATCTAGATAGATTGTGTCGCGATCACGATATTGCTTATGCTCAAAACCCTGACGACTTGACCGCACGACACAGAGCTGATAAAGTTCTAGCAGAAGGCGCTTGGAACCGAGTGAAATCGAACAACGCTCAGTTTGAGAGAAAGCAGCCGCTTGGGCCGTAACCAATGCAATGAAAATTAAAACCAAACTGGGTATGGGGTTACATCAAGAAGGATAAAGAGGAAGAAAAGAGACAGTGTTGTTCATTTAAAGGGGCATATTGACACCAATTAGAACTGCTGTAAAGCATATTGTCAAAGATTCAAATGTGAAGAAATTTATCAATATGAGTTTACTTGCTGCAAGAAAAGCAGTTAAAACCGCAGGTGGAAAAAGAGAGTGCGATTTCTCGAATTATTCCCATACCCAAAGCAGGAGGCTTTCTTCCATTTCTAGTGCCACTATTTGCAGGTCTTTCAGCTGCAGGAGCACTAGCTGGCGGTGTTGCAGGGTAGCTAAAGCTGTCAACGATGCTTCGGCAGCTAAAAAACAATTGGAGGAAAATCAACGTCATAATGTCACCTTAGAGGATATAGCTTTAGGTAAAAAGGTGAAGGGTTATATCTTTCATCGCGCAATAAAAAGGATTTGCCTTATACTTAAAACCCAATCGAAAAACTTGTAAACTTGCCACGTAGAGCACTATTTGATTCAGATCTAAAGAAATATGCTAAAGGTTTACCTTTCTTTAGAGGAGTATTTATGCGTGATGCACTGCCAGCAAAGCCTCATGTTAACGAATCTGCTATTGTAAACTTAGATGACAACGTTGGAAATGGAACGCACTGGGTTGCATACAAAAACGTGGCAAGAAAGTTATTTACTATGATAGTTTTGGAGATTTAACACCACCGCTTGAAATAGTGAGATACTTAAGAGACTGTAATCTTACTTATAATTACAATCGGGAGCAAAATTTTAATACCTCAATATGTGGACATTTATGTTTGAACTTCTTATACAATAAATAATTTTATGGTATATAGTTGTTTGATTTTTAAATTTAATGGTAGTCATGACACAAACGTTTACGTTGACAGGTGTGGAAACGTGCTTTCTGCCAACTATTTCCTCCAATTGAACTTGATTCAGAATATAAATATGGGTTAGGTTTGGTGGGGTTTTACGGATGCAACTCTATACGCAATATTCATGCAGGTAATAACAAGTTTTATTATTTGGATGATAAAAGGATAATAATAATAATGTTATTGATAACGATGATGATTATAATGCTAAAATAAAATGATTACAATTCCACCTGGAGCATATGAAATTTCTGAACTTGGAAAATATATAAACAATGCAATAGATAGCCCCCCAAGTAGTGCATTGAAGTTTATTCTAAAGGCTAACAATAACACATTGCAATGCGAAATGAAATCCATGTACACAGTGATTTTTAAACGCAATGATGCTATTGGTCAAATGCTTGGGTTCACTCCTGGCACATATCAGGCAAATAAAAATCATTTCTCTCAACAATCAGTACAAATATTTGATGCGACCAATATACATGTGGAGTGTAATCTTACTGGTGGAGCGTATAGGAATAGCGAGCAGTCACATACAATTTTTGAATTTGATGTACACGTAGAGCCTGGATATAAATTAATTAAAGAACCTGTATCCATCACATACTTGCCTGTGATCGTTCAACAAATAGATAACATTACGCTACGGTTGGTCAATCAAGAGGGTAAATTGGTGGACTTTGGTGCAGAGAAAGTATCTATTAGATTAGAACTTAAAAATATGGGGCTTAATATTTTGGTGCTAGAGTATACTCAATCAGTTCACCTCAACCTGCAGGTCAGCAAACACCTGGTGCATTAACAGATCAGGACGTTCAATTTTTAGAATATCTCGGTTATAAAGTGCTTAATAAACATGGAAGGCGCAATAAGAGGGCTATTCAACAGTGTAGCGTCCGAAGATACGATTACAGAATATGATCGTCGAACATATCACCCATATACGACAAACGCCTATGGAAACTCGGATGAAATCAATATTGTTATCCAAAAAGCTGATCTTATGACTGCAACTTATGACAGCATTATATACTTGGAAGGTACTCTTAGTCCAACAGAAGCTCAAAATAAGGATTATGCTTTCACGAATAATGCAATGTTGTTTCTTTTGAAGAAATTAGATTTACGCTGGGTGATCAGGTTATCGAAACGGTTAGATTGCCCGGAATTAACAGCACAATCAAAGGCGTTTGTTCGTATACACGCGAGCAAAGTCGTTGTATGATGCATGCAGGATGGAGTGTGGAAAATAAACCCTTACCTTTGCTTAATGAAGCTAAAGATTCTTTTGCGCTTCAATACCATTAAAGCACGTGCTTGGATTTGCCGAAGGATACAAAACACCGTTGCTCAACGTTCGACAAGAATTAACGTTGGTACGTTCAAAGTCTGATATTGATTGTTGTAAGGGTACTTCTATACCAAAATTACTCTCACAAAAGTAGTATGGAAAGTACCACACGTAATGCTCAACGATGCCACAAAATTGTCTATTTACAAAGAAATTAACAAAAATTCGCGAATACAAGTAGCTTTTCATGCACGTGACTTGTATACCTATCCAAGCCTACCGTCCACTACATCTTTGGTTTGGCCTGTTAAGAGTAGTACGGGTTTTCAGCGCCCTCAATGGATATTCATCACCTTTCAAACCAAAAAGCGCAACCATAAGGATGCAGATGCGTCTACATTTAATCATGCAAACGCTACAAATATAAAGGCTAATATCAACAATAGAAGATACCCGTATGAGCAGCAAAACCTTTCTTTTACCGACAACAAGTACATGGATGCTTATAATGAATATTTGAATTATCGATCTCAATATTATGAACCGTTCGAGAGTTCGGTATGTTCTCTTCTCAGTTATGAGGAGTTTAAACAGCAGCCAATTTTGTAATCAACTGCACCAGACAAAATGAAAGCATCCATAATATAGTAGCAGATTTAAAATTGAAATTGAAGCATCAAAAGCATTTGAAGTTGAAACTGTTGCTTACTGCATGATTATGCATGACGTACTTATTGAATATGAACCATTTACTGGCATTATACGTAAACTTTAAAAATCGTTATTTCTTATAAAAGATGATTGAAATACATATGTAATATATTATTTAAATAACAGTGTTTTTGTTAGTATATTATTGATAGTCATGGAGGTTGTTGCTGTTCCACTCGCAGTGCTTTTAATCTTCCTTAATTTCCCCATCGGCAGGGAAGTGAGGTGTGAAGATGAAATTTACACAAACAGTGAATTTGGCTTAGAAATGGCAAACGTTTATCTAAACAAATATGGATATATTGAAACTCATAATGTTAGTGGGGCCTCTATTGAAAATCGCAAATCGATAATTAAAATGCCTTAAAAGCATTTCAAACATATTACCAACTGCCGGTTGATGGTGAACTAAATAAAGAAACTTTAAAGTTAATGTCAAAACCTAGATGTACAAATAAAGACAATATTTCTGAAGCATACAATGTACATCAAACCAAATTGACAAAGCGTGTTTTAAATTACACAGTATTAACGAATGATTTTCGCATCTTAGCTCGGACGGTTGAAGCATTTAAAGTTTGGGCAAAACACACAAATCTTGTATTTATATACAATCCACAGAGTTATGATATATTAATAACATTCCAACAACAAAATCATTACATGAGGGCTTCAACAAACCCTAATGAGCGGTGTAAGGATGATTTTGATGGACCTGGTGGTGGGTTAGCACATGCTTTCTTTCCATCCAGCGACGATGTTGTGTCTGAAATACACATGGATTATGATGAGTCTTGGTATATGGAACACTCAAATTCACCACCCAGTGGATATATAAGTTATTATGAGGTGCTACTTCATGAAATTGGTCATACATTAGGGTTAAGACATTCAAATAATGTTAATGCAGTTATGTATTCATATTTAGAAAATCATCATCTTGATTTACATGAGGATGATATTGCAGGAATACAGTCCCTGTACCCACCACCATCATCAGCATCTACCACCGTTAAATCAACTACCGCTGCTTTTAAACCTAACTCCCCCAATAAGCCGACCTCACCGAACAAACTACCGCCAGACCTATGTAACATTGAAATTGAACATTTTCTAATTCTAAATAAACGCATATATATGTTTTATGAAAATGGGTTTGGATATCAGCTCTAAATAGCACTTACATTGAACCGGCTAAGAACATAATAGATTGGCTACCTTTTCTTCCACACACGTTTAAACGTTTAGATGCCGTATATCAGAAACCAAATGGTGATGTGGTTTTCTTTAGCAACAATCAAGTATATCTGTTGCAATTTCCTAGCATGCAGCTAGTCAATGGATGGCCTAGAGCATACACTCACTTTTACATTCCTAATCGTGTTCGGGTCAATGCGGCTGTAAATACCTATACTGGACGTACATTGATATTTTATGGCGAAAATCAACTCATGGAATACGATGAATGTACTAAGCAACCCAAAGCACATTTTTTACAATCACATGCATTTCCAGATATTCCTTCGCATATTACAACCATTTTTCGATATACCAATGGTCATCTATATTTTATCAATAAAAACAAATTTCACGAATATAGTGAATTTCTAGGCAAAGTAGTTCAATCTGGCCACTTTGATCTATCCATATTTAACATTTATTGTGCAAACAAAGGATTAATGCAACAACTTTACGATGTATTGACAAAGTTATTAAAATTGGACAAACTAGTGAATTCGTACTTACAATCTAGCAGTATGTATGATAATTATGATGATGAAAGTTTATCGTAATGTTAAAAATGTACAAAATATAATAAAAAATTAATTTTAGTTCATTTTATTTTTACATCACATAAAAATTTATTTGGAAAAGCAACAATAATTTCATATAAAAACTTAAATTCTAAAGAATGTTGAATAAAGTAGCTGGTTCTTGATAATTTCGTAAGTGCTTGCATATTTTCCGCAACCAATTTACCTGTAGATATAATACAATCATCGTTGATTGCACCACACTGTTTGGTAAAAGAGGACGCTATGTTATCTATAAATTGATTATAGATGTAATCAATTGAAGAATCATTAATTGTAAATAAACAATCGTTAACTATGAATGCCATTGAAAATAATTTATTAATTGCTTCCTCAGAAAACACTAGCGTAGCACTACCATTATGACTTATTCCAATATATGGAAAGTTGCTGCAGATATCGTAAATGGCATGCAGCTTTATTCCATAACCAATGGATATTTCTTGATCTCTATATTCAGGTTCCTTTTGTAGAATTAGCATATTACGAAGGAAATGTTCGCTTCTTAAACTTGAAATTTCATTCCATTCCTTAACATTAAAACATAGAAAGCTTTGTGGAGCAATAACATTAGATATTTGCACTACTGCATTTAGTTCATACCGCGTTGAAATACCAACTTCCAGTAATAAACCCAATTCCACATGTAAAAATGTTGACCATGTTGATACTAATTCCTCGCGATACTTATTAAATGCTGTAGGACGTGTTGATTTTAGTGATAATTCTGCGTTTGCATCAGCCCATGAAAAATTTGCATTATCATTTTGAATTGCATCGACCGATAAACAATTTGCATTACCACCATTCTTATTCAAGTTTTTATTAACTGTTGCAGCATACATGTTTCTACTTTGAACGCAAAACTCTAACTATTTACGATGGTGGATTTTACCGGTTGAATTATTGACTATAATTATTCATCCAATACTTCAGTACAATCGCATTTTCCGCTGCACAACTGAATGATGTGCAATGTCTTGCGTGATATGAACATTTTGAAGTGTTGGGGCAATTCCACTCCTTTAACTCTTGTAAAGAAGGTGGACACCCCAAAGCTTCAACATTGATGATGTTGAGGTTAGAAAATTCGGACATTACCCATGCCCGTTTTTCTAACCCCTTTACATATACATTCGTCGCTTCATTTAATATTGGACTTAATACATGTTGCAAGCATCCATAGGGCAACTCACCACACTCCCACTTAATACCATGAAAATGTTCTATTAGCCATGCATTTTGACGTTTATGGTCTAGCAATAATTCACCCCATGGATGCGGTGGTTTTAGTATGTCAGTACTTACATCATTTGATGATGCCAATAATGGAACAATAGCGACTTCTTTATATATGAACTTATTGTTTACAGTTTTGAACCCTTGAACATCTAACACTATTGAAGTATTCATTTTGCAATATTGACGCTGGCTGTTCAATAACAAACAGAAACTAACATCTTAACTCAATGTCTCCATATATATATATATATGCTTTGCAACAAGATTCCCCACATAGAAACGACGTGATTACTTTTAAATTTATGCGATTGTATAATTATATACAATCCCATTATATTTAATGTATGCATTAAAACATTCCAATGTGGTTATAAAATTATTCACGTTTTGTAGAAAAACCATTAAAATTTACATTTTAATCTCATTGCAACTTTGTAACCTTGATGCTAATGAACGCTATTATTAACTTCTATTGTTTGAGAATGACGCAAAGAAAGAATACCTGATGCTACACCTTGAATTATAAAAAGTTAATACATGTAAATTCTTCAAAAATTAGTATGCTAAATACAGTGTTGATGTTTCATCATGACCAAATAACTACATCAATTGAATATATATCAAACAGGATTCTGAATAGTACACGGTTGATGTGGATATAAAATTATTCATGGTTTTAGCAATAAAAATTTAAAATATAACCTTGCTTATAAGTTTATTACATTTCTAAGTATATATAATACAGTAAATTTAACCATTAACTAACAAAATGAAACCAACTGCAATTATATCGCCAACAAATAGAACTGGGGTGCCCTGGTTCGCAAAGCCGACAGTGAAGCGTCAAATGCTTAGACTCTTAAACCCGTAAGTAACAAATATTTATTTGTATAAACTAATTTTCAATTTATATTTACTACTGAAAAAATTGTTATATAATAAAACTTAGGTTTATTTTTTCTTATTGTTACAGTAATATGCGATATACGGAGGTGGCAGACCGACATACGCCAGCACAAATGTCACCACCACCACCACAACCACCACAACCATGGTCCCCAGATGATGGCGAAGATTTACTTACTTTGCTAAATGAATTTATAGAAAGAAGTATTCATTAAATAAATATTAAAGAAACACATATTTTCTAAATGATATTGGTGCTAAGGAAAGCTATTATTATTAAGTTATATAGTTTGAGAGTGATGTTAAAACCTTGATGCTACACCCTGAGTTGTAAAAGTTAATCCATAAGCAAGAAATCCTTGATAATAGCAAGTTCAGTGTACTTGTATAAATTATTTTGGGATGATGTAACCAAAAGGATATACGACATACCTGCCTTGAAATGTTTTTGCAAAACACACACACCTTATGTTAATTAAATACATTATATTAAAAGTCGAATGTCGGCGCGATTTACATATATATTACCAGAGATTTATAATTCCAAACACGTTGTTATATTCGACTGCATGCAGATTCTTAGTATTTTATCGTGACATTGAAATTGTGAGAAGTGAACGACTTCTTTTTTACAAGATTTTACCTGCAGACGTTTAAAAATTTGACCTCCATCATATAACCATAGATTTATAATTCCAAACACGTTGTTATATTCGACTGCATGCAAATTCTTAGTATTTTATCGCGACATTGAAATTGCGAGATGTGAACGACTTCTTTTTTACAAGATTTTACCTGCAAACGTTTAAAATTTGACCTCCATCATATAACATTTCGTATATTTTCTCAATTTTATTTGCTACTTCGTACAAAACGCAGCTTATGAGGAGAGCTAAAACACTCTTTACCACTTGCAACGCGTTTGCCTAATATTAAAAATTCTTCACAGCGGCGTTTTAATTTTTAGCTTAACCTACCCCAGAAAAATACGAACCAACACGTGAACTCCATTTTCTACACACACAACATTTTTTAAAATTTAATATTTAACGTCGGGAACGCTGCTAAAAATTTCCTAAGAAGATATCTCCACCCCAGCGCACGCGCACCACCCCACGACAAAATCTAACGACCCCGCCGAACGCACACCCCAAAGACCTAACGACCCCACGACGCAACAAATTTACACACAAAGACAATTTTGTTCTCAAAGCGGCGTATACATATCTTGCTGCACGTTTTGTTTCCCAAAGCGGCTTAGCTGTTCATATTGTTCTCGAACCGGCGTATACATATCTTGCTGTGGATCTCTGTTGCCAAACCGGCTTAGCTACCCTACTAATATTTATGTATGTTAAAAAGTATAAAAGAAAATACACCTTTTACATACCAGATACGACATCATGGCCTTAGAAAGGACATCTTTATCGGAAGACGGCATGTGCTCAAAGAGACCGTTAGATATCAAGACAAATCAAAATTTGTTCTAGTTTACTGATAACCACACATTTTGAGAGAGGGGCAAAACACGAAAACTATCCTAAAGGCTAGATTCATATATACACCAGTTGTGTATTTATGGATATTATTCAAAGGTTAACCGATAGGAAAATTACATCTGATCTTAATTATTTATATTATTTATACAAAAGAAAAAATATTAAATTAAGAATAAAGATAAATGTATTTAGTGTATTATTTAATAATACTAAAGGGAAATGTTACACAAATCAACACTGACTTGTGATTGTAACCGGTATTAGTGTAAACTTAAGACAAATAATGCTTTCATATTGAAGGAAATTGGACCACAATGTAACATGGCAAAAGAAAGGTAAATTGACATGTTACAAGGTCAAAGAAAGCAATGCTCGAGGAATCTTGGGTACCTCACGACGAAGATCTCGAGATTCCTTTGCCTTAACTTTTCGCGATGTAGAAGATAGTATTAGAGTTTTTGATGGAACGAATGATTATCCGGTGACGAAATGAATATCAAATTTTGAAAAAATTTCGGCCATAACGGGATGGAATTCCTTACAGAAGTTAATATTTGCAAAGAAATCTTTAAGAGGTTTAGCAAAGCTTTACATTCAATCGAAAAAGAGTATTACGACCTGGTCCGTGTTGAAAAAGTACTAATTAATGAATTCGAAATAAAGGTAAGCAGCGCACAAATACATAAAATGTTGATGTTTCGAAAACAGAAAAGGGAAGAATCCGTACAGGAATACGTTTTGGCAATGAGAGAGATAGGTAGTCGTGCAGACATTAAATCGGAAGACGGGATACCTGATGAAACATCTAATAAAGTGATATTGCATGGAGCAAGGAACTTTTCGGAATTTAAAGAACATGTGAAACTGTATGAATGTATCCAAAACAAAAAGATGACTAATGAAAGAAATGTTCCTAAGGTAAAATGTAAAACCGACGTGGTGTAAGTAAAGAAAGGGATAGGTGACTATTTAATTGCTTCAACTGTGGAGCAAAAAATCACAAATTAAAGGATTGTCCAGATAAAGAAAAGGGAATCAAGCGCTTTAATTGCGATTCCTTTGGCCACGTGTCAAAGAAATGCCCTAAAAGGATTACGCCACGCGTGGATGAAAATATGAAAGATAAACTTGCTATTAATGTAATAGAAACCGTGCCGAGAAATTCAATAAAACTTAAAATAAATAATGTCCAAATAGATGCAGTTTAATACCAGAGTGATATAAATGCCATCAGAGAAGACGTGCACAATGTTTATTTTGACAGCATACCATTGGATAAAGATTACGTAACTGTAAAAGGATTAGTGAAATGTCTACATTAGCAACCTTTACTAGAAGTGTTGTGGTAAGCGACGAAGATTTTATTTTGAAGTTACATATCATCCTTACAAATAGTTCAGGCTCCAAAGCAATTGTTTATTACGATAAGCTTGTAACAATTTTTTTTACGCTTAAAAATGCGTATATTCTTTAGTTGTTTTATACACCGCAATGCTTATTCAAGTCGATAATTAATTCCCTAATATCAATAATTATTCAGATATGTACCGTATTGCCCAATCACGAGTCGTATACTATTTAAAGATAATAATACAGGCTCATTCTTTAAGTGATGGTTATTTTAACTGTATTTCGGATGAGGGACGATATTTGTACGTCGCGTAGTTTTGACGAGGAGCGCATTCGCTCTCCGCTTTCTGCTGCGATAACAAACAACAAGGGTTTTCAAAGAAACCGAGCCAGCGACATTCGTATTGCAAAACGTGGTTGTGCCTTCGAGTGCTAAAAGCACTTAAGCCTTTTCATTCCTATTAACGGTAAGGTAATCAGGTAAAATTAGTTATTAATTAACACTAAATAATTTAATTGTAGCGCTCTTTTAATTCACTCCATTATATCGCTTTGTAAAATTGCTCTCTTAAATGTAATGGTCCTGTAAACCTCAAGTATGTCAATCAAGAACTCATCTGTAATTTATATAAAATCAACTTTAAATTTAGAAGATTTTATGTAGCATCATTTGATAAGGAATGAAAACGTGGCGTCCTTGAAAAAGATGTTCTTATTTTAATGAAGGAATCATACTTTCATAAGTAGCAGATCCGGAAAGTCCAAAAAACGAACGTTATTTGTCTATAAATTGCAAGTTGGAACATATGGCTACGTCAAGGTATTATTTTATGTATGATGTTTCGTAGTACAAACAAATACCAAGTTAAGCGATTAACCTAAGAACATGACCTGTGAACAGCTGTTCTCGAATAACTTGTTAATGAAACAAATTTCAAATTTAGATGGTTGCGTTGGACTTAATATTTGTATTACGGAAAGATTGTAAGAAACTTACCGTTCAGAAAGAATAATATTATCTAATTATTGCTTACGTCGAATACCGTTTACGTTATTATTTAGGTTTATCAATTTCATTGAACAAACTTAAAAATGCATGTTTATTCAATTCAAGTTAGTACTGAAAATTTAATATGGAAATCACATTTTATTTCGGATTGGAATTTAATTAGTAACTGTAAACCAAGACAAACAGATCTGGATGTTTTGGGAAAGATTTGAGGTTATGTTTAAACAATTATCGTATTCTTATTAAAAATTATATATTTAATTATTGATGTCTAAAAGATTAGACCACCTCCCTTAGTGTACATTTTGTAAATGAATTTTAAAACACAAGAGAATAGTTTAATTAAAAAAGACAATCATTAGAGTTGAAAATTAACTGCTTTATTTTGGGCAAGTGAGTCCAAATATAGGGAAACTAAATTAAGATTTACAAATCTATTGTATCACAAGAGTATGGCTATTAGCCGTGATTCAATAATGAATTACTTGAACAGTGCTTACAAGAAGCTTGACATTTAAAACCTCCTATTTAATGCTTATATTTAAATCTCAGATATTTATAATTACTTTGTTTCTTTACAATATAAAGGTAACAAGAGTATATCGTTTGTTCTAACTATATTATTTTTTCAGATCCTGCGTTCTTGCAGCTAAAACGATATTTCCCCCCTGAGGATTTCCAAGTTCTCCCTTAGGGTACCCCTTGCTTTCATTAAACCTAGGACTTGGTGGCACCCCCATGCACCCCTCAATTATTGTAGTAATGAGTCAGTTCTAAAAATCGTTGTTATAAAAACCACGGCCATTCCTCATAAGCTCTACCCAAGGAATAGACCCCTAGCTTAGTCGGAAGACTGTCGATTTCCCTTTTATTATAAGGGGATCGGAAACCAAAGTACAAATAAAGTACCTAGGTGTTGCACGCTGACGTAAATATAAGAGAGGATGAAGTGATTGTCTATAAGAAACAGGTAGATAATTTTTTGATGAATATAACAATAATGAATGGTGAAAGAAAAGGGGCAGAAATTAAAGTACAGCACATAGATAAAGTAGAACACAGGCGGACCGTAGAGCACTTGATAGAAAACTATAAGCCAAAGCACATTAAAAGTATGGATATTCAAATGAAAATAATTTTAAAAGACGAAGGACAGGCAGGAGAATGGTTGGAAAAAGAAATAATTAAACCAAGTGCATCTGAATATGCAAGCCCATTAGTACTAGTAAAAACGAAAGATGTAGAACCAAGATATGCTGCGATTATAGGAGACTGAACAAAAAAATTGCGAAAGATCATTTTCCTCTCCCACTCATTGAAGATGTACTAAACGGTCTGCGAGAAGCAAAAGTTTTCAGTACTATTGATCTAAGAGATTTTTTCACATGCCAGTAGCAAGTGGTAGTACAAAATATACTTCGTTTGTAACCCATAATGGACAGTACTAATTTCTAAGAGTTCCATTTGGATTGTGTAATAGCCCAGCTGTTTTCCAGAAATCTATTATCCATGTTTTTAGGCCATTAACGACAAACAATACGGTAATTTATTATATGGATGACTTAATTATACTCAGTAGGACAAGAAAGACGGCATAGTAAAATTGAAATCTGTTCTAGAAGTAGCCCGAGACTATGGATTAGAAATTAGTAAAACAAAATGCCAATTTCTGAAAGAAAGAGTAAGCTTTCTTGGGTTTATTATACAGAATGGTAAAGTGCAACCTTCGGATGAAAAAACAGTCGCTATTAAAAAATTTCCACTGCCAAAGACGTTCAGTCGTTCCTGGCCTTAACTGGATATTTTAGAAAATTTATTCCCTCATATGCTAGGATAGGAAAACCTTTGAGTGACTTGTTACGGAAAAATCCGAGTTTTGATTTTGGAGAACACCAAAGATTTGCGTTTTGGAACTTAAAAGAACTGCTAATGACGGAACCGGTTCTTCATATTTATCAACAAGGGCTAGAAACGGAAATACATATCGATGAAAATAAGTTTGGATATGGCGCTTGTTTGATGCAGAAGTCGGATAACGATGGAAAATTTCATCCCGTATTTTACATGAGAAAAAAAGCGACACCAGCGAAAGAAAAATTTAGCAGCTACGAACTTGAAGTACTTGCTATTATTATTATACAGGTTGTAATTTAGAATATATGTATTGGGTACGAAAGTCAAAATTATTACAGATTGTGCAACATTTCAGTGAACGATGGAGAAAAGGGACCTAACTACTAGAGTAGCGCGATGGACTTCACTGTTAGAATAGTATGATTATACAATTGAACACGAAGGAGAAATCGAATGCAACACGTAGATGCGTTAAGTCGTTGTCTCGCCATTATCCTTATAATGAAAGAAGCCGGTATAATCGCCAGACTTAAGTTAGCCCAATAAAAAGATGAAAATTTATCAACGATATAAAAGTTGTTAGAAGCGCAAAACGAATACGAAGTCTATTTTTTGAAACATGACATTTTGTACAACTATGAGAAACGAAGTGAATTAGTAGTAGCTCCCAAAACACTGCAAAATGACATAATTCGAAGAGCGCACGAAGTAGGACATTTTTCTGTTAGAAAAACAGAAAAAATTGTTAGAAGGGAAGTCTATATTCGGAAATTAAAAAAAGAGATAGAAAGTATTGTTAGAAATTGTATACCTTGTATACTGGGAAGCAAATTGAAATATTCGAATACGCATTATTCTACCCTGTATAAAAATAAGCGTATTGCCTGTACAAAGCCATTAAAATGCAAAGCAAAACACACTTCCCGTGTATGTAAATAATTATTTTAAGAGATAAATACAAAGCCAGTTACTACATGCGTGTGAAAACAATATGAATTTGCTGAATTCATAAAGAATTTATAAACGAAACCCTCACCAAAAGTACTAGAAATAACTTAGGTTTAAGCCACTCATTTCATTTATCATAAAAACACACTTCCCGTGTATATTACTATCATAAATATATAAATAGAAAAAGCCATTTAATCCGTGTAAGAATAATATTAATTTATTGCCTTTATTAAATAAAATACTAAATGGATTTTTGTGTATAAAAACACGTTTTATTAACCGTAAAAACGTATCTTTTTTTACAATTATTAAGATGCATATCTTTTTGCAATTGCAAAACTGTTAAGAAAGCAATTATTCTAGAGTGAAAGCTCGAAAACGAGAAACGACAAACCATTGCCCATTTCATGGTCTTCACGAAAAATTTTCATTTTAGAAATTAGGTTTCCAACAATGCAGAAGATAATGTGAATTATGCTTCAAAAATCTTCTAAAAAAAGTAATCCAATCGCTGAAAAAAATTGTATAAAAAAAATCGGCAGCATCAATAATGGGCAGAAAAACTATAATTAATCAATTCGTAGTACCAAAATTATGGTATCAAGGTTTCTGCCTCTCACCGAAAAGCAAGTTGACACATTGAAAAAATTTGGTTAACTTTATTTGGAAAGGTAAACACGATGACACACAAGCATATGTGCCTCTTGGCATTCATATTCCCTCAAAAATTAAAACTTTTAGAATTAGTTTAGTCAATCGTTGTCTTAACACCGAGGTACCACAAAACTGGAAGGCTATGGCTATCTGCTAAGGCTATCTAATCCCTGTCAATGTTTCTTCACCACTGATCAAACCTATATGAATAACACCACCACTAGATTCATTATATCGATGATAAATGCAGTACAAGGAATTAATACAAGACTTTCCCCAAAATTTCAATGACATAAAACAAATTCCCATCACAAAATTTACTTTAATTCAAAATTGTATTCCTCCGTTATTTAATAAAAATGAACAGAAGCATCAATATTTAAATTGAGATAACTTACAGAAAACAAGAACCAGATTTCAGATGAAAATTAAAACAAATTATTCATATACATTCTGATCTCATTAACAAGAGCTACTCATTCATTTTAAACGGATTAAAGCATTCTTTCACTCTAAATACAGATCTGCAATAATTTCTAGTAAGCCTCGTAAACCACATCAGACAATTGTTTTTAAAGTACAAAATAAAGATTTCACTTTAGATAAAAGTACAAGAAAGCTGTTACAGGAAAGAATTACTTCAAAAGCCTTTTCAACAGAAATCAATCAAATAAAACAAAACCGTGGAGTTTGTTTTTTAATAAACTTACCCCTGGATACATTGCGGAGGTGTTATGGAAATTTGATAAAAATTCCTTAGCAGATCCCATTTTCTTAATGCATACGCGAATACGAGAATCAAATGTATAAACCTAAAAAAAATTCGCAAAACACATAATTATTGAGTGCCCGAAGGCACAATTGATATGGGAATATTTTAAATTAATAAAAAAAAATTTAAAAGTAAAAAACTTTGATAATGAATAGTTATACTTCTTAGATGTTAGAGAAAATTTAACAAAATTAATTTAGCAAATCTTCTTATGAATTTAACAAGATGAATTGGTTATCAGTCTACAATAAAATATATGAGATTTGGAAGACCAATGTTATCTTACAGAAATATTTTTTCCAAAAATTGAGGCCACTAATGATAACCAACTTTTTATGGTCTTTGGGAAAATACCGACCAGATGACTTTAAATCCAAATGGCGAGGCAGTATTACGTCAGATGGTAGAAGATGATTTACAATTTGGGGAAGTTATAGAAATAGAATAATTTTATTTGTTTGAAGATACTCCAAGAGATATTTTATTCCATGTAGCATAGGCATGAAAGTATTGTTGTATACGTAAAATGTAACTTATTGTTTTAATAATACTAATAATAACACATACACGTACGCACGCACGCACACGCAACACGACATGTCAAATCTCAAAAATGTAGTGTGCGCGATTATTGGAATAGAGTTGATTGCCTAATGAGAAACTGTGTCGCTTAGAAAAACAACACATTACAATACGTAGACAGAAAGAACTCCCCCTCTTAGTGCAAGTGGTTGTATGGGCGTGATCACATTGTTCAAAAACGTATTTAAAAAAGTAGTTTTTAACACTTTACTGATATGAACCACTTAGCTCGGTGCCGTTATTTGTTAATAATACTAACTAACTATCTTGTTTTATTATTTCTTGGTTATCAAATTACACCGATTTTTCAAAAATGTTTATGCACAATGAAAAATATTGCTCATTTTGTATTTTTTATACTTGATAACTGAAATCTACAAATTTTACTATTATCCGTTGTAGAACACAAATACTAAATTTGTTTGAAAGCACAATACTAATGTATCACTCAGTTCTATTTTATGAAATAGCTTCATTTCAAACCGAAATACTAAAAATGTAAGAGTAAATAACCTTGAATCATATACTAATTATACAATAATGTTAAATCAATTTTCAATATAAAAGGAGACATATTATACATGTCACATGCTAAGGAGCACCAATCATATCAACTTAATTTGAATTTTAAAATAATTTTATGTAGATTTAATTTTAATGTATTGAGTTCCAAGCTAATATATGTACTTGAACGGTACGTCCTCGGACCTTATAAAAAAGCACAGGTCGATAACCTTTCCACTGCAAGAATACGTCATTCGCAACTGTCATTCATCACTCTGGAAATTTTCTAAATTGTTTTATAATCAATTAGAAGATTGCCTTGATTTGTTTTATTACGTTTCGTGCAAAATGTGGTGGAGCGCCGTCCTGTTGGAACCAAATATTTTTGTTTAGATGATTAGGATTATTAGGAATTGGCTAGAGAGCTGTAAATGTTGGCATATCTCGTTTCTCAATAAATTTAAACAACTTTCACCATTCAAATTCCTTCTTATGAAAAAAATTCTATATATGTATTCCAACCATACACCCACACATTACTTTTCCAGAATGTTGGGTATCATCTTCCCCTTCCAAAGGGGACTATCAGTAGACCAGTAACGACAGTTGTGATTGATTGTTAACCATACCGCTGAGACAGAATGCTGCTTCATCAGAAAAGACTATTGGTTTACAAAATTAGACTATTTCCTATTTAATTATGTTATTATTTTGCAAAAGTTTAGTCTACAATCTGTATCATTTTCAGTCAACCCGTGAAGAAAATGCATTTTGAAAGGTTTTATTTTGAAAACTTTAGAATGTTGTAAGTAGGTTTTGAGATCTCATAATTTGTCTAAGGAAATATAAGATTTTCTTGAACGTCCACTTCTAGGTAAATCTTTTACTCGACGAAATTTGAATTATCCTATACACTGTACTTTTACTAATTTGCCGTATGAACTGTAATAAACAATGTGCGCACTTCTTATAAAGATCGTACACGATCACCATATCTGTGCATCATTAAAATGTCAATTCACTCAGATTGTGTTAGTTTTATTATAGTGTTACCCACAAAAAACCGCTCCACATTTTTGTATGCCCTCTTCGCGATAAATATGGGATGGCATAAACAGTAATAAAGTGGTAGTAATTGTATAATGTGGACGTAACTATGAATGTAGCTTTAATGATATTACGATTTAGTATGTTACATTTGGCAGTTTTGTGCGGTGTTGTAACATTTTCTGCTTCTGTATCCTTTGACAGAAATGTGTTTAAATTGAAAATTTACGACACTGCTTTTATTACATGAAAAAAATTAATTCTGCATCTCGAGCTGTATTGCTATACCACAATTCACTACCATACATAATGAAGGTATTTTAAAAATTACCTCACCATTTAAAATATGCCAACTTTTAATTATAAACAAAGGTCGGGCTATATTTAACAAGAAAACCCAATTACGTGTTCAAAGACAACATACATAGAAACAAGGAAAAGAATACTTAAAACATATGTGTGGAGCACAGAATTGTACAGCTGTGAAACCTGGACAGTAGGAGAAGGGGACAGTAAAAAAATAGAAGCCTTTAAAATGTGGTGCTACAGACGTATGATGAAGATATCATGGACAGACAAAGTTAAGAACAAAGAGGTTCTAGAAATAGTAGAGGAATAAAGAAATATGTTGAAAACAGTAAAAAACAAGAGAAATAGAATGATAGGTCACATACTAAAACATGAGGGACTAGTGCGAAATATATTAGAATCAGAGATAGGAAAAAGAGAAGTAGACCTATAATTCGCGCGCGACAAGAAAACCTCCTGATCATGAGGTAAGGGGATCACATAATGCGTCATTTGAACCTGAACTCGTCGTAGTAAATGCTTGCTAAAACCATTCGCCTTAGTATTCTTAGTATTCTTAGTATTCTTTCAGTAATAACTTTCAGTAATAACTTAAAACCCAATGCGATGTTTTTAACTGCAGTAATATACAAGTAAATATTATCTCTCGCTTTATAGGAATTTCTGTACTTCCGCATTCATTCAGAAGACTTCTTCTGGCGCGCTGACTATAGGTTAAACTATTCCACACAGATAGTGAAAGATATAGACTGCGGGAATTTGAGGGAAATGTGTAGGCTAGCTCAGAATATCAATGGAGATACGCATCCAACCAGTTCCAAAATGGAAACCTAATGACGAAGAGAATAAATATGCTTAAATCTCATGATTATTATAAGCAACTACTGGTATTGGTTTTGCAATATTCTTAACTAATGTTAATTGTGCGAAAGGATTTACTGTAAAACTATTAATTCGGCAAATGTCTAAGTGCTGGAGGATCCTTGGTAGCCACAGGCTGATTAACCCCCTTCACATACCACTGAATCTTGGTGAAATAGGGCATATAATTAGGAAATAACAGAAGGGGAACCTAGCTGTATCTAGGCTTTGAGAATTTCAGGGAACGGTGTAGGCCAGCTCAGAATAGAAATAAATGAAGATCCGCGTCCAACCGGTTTCAAGACTGAAAACCTATTGACGAAAAAAATAACTGCACTTAAATCTTATGATCATTACAAAAAAACTACAGGTGTTTGTTTTGAAATATTTTCAACTAATGTTGATTATGCGAAAGGATATATTGAAAAACTATTAATTCGGAAAATTTTCAAGTGTTGGGGGATCTTGCTAGCCGCAGGCTGGTTAACCCCCCTTCACATAAAACTGAATGACGGGGAAATAGGGAATATATTTGTAAAACAATAGAAGGAAAACCGAACTGCAACTAACAAGAAAGCGCAGCGGCTATGTTCGAAGACAACAAACAGAAACAAAGAAAAAATTGTTGAAAGCATATGTGTGGAGCAGAGCACAGTACGTCGATAAAATAGAGACAATGCAAGAAGCAGACAGAAAAACGGTAGGAGTCTTTTGGAATGTTGTGTTTCAAATGTATGATGATGATAGCGTGGCCAGACAAAGTTAATAACAAGGAGGGTATCAAAATAGTAGGTGAATTAAAATGTCTGTGGAAAACAAAAAAAAGGAAAAATAGAAGGGTAGGATACGTTCTAAGGCATTTTTGGTAACAGTGCGGGATATATTTTACAAGCAGAGATAGGAAATAAAGAGGTAGAGGTAGATCTAGATTAGACCATAGACAGTGAAAGATGCAGACTGTGGAAATTTCAGAGAAATGTGTAGGTTAGCTCAGAATAGGAAACAATGAGAGTACGGTCTAACCAATTCCAGGACTGAAGAGACCTAATGATGATGAATAAATAAAGATCATAGAAGCCTGGTTATTACATAAGCATCGAATAAGTCAACCATGACAACACAGTACTTATTTCAATTGTGACGTTATTTCATATTTATCGCGAATAGGGTATATTAATCATACTAAATGTATTCTAGATGTTCCTCGGTGATATTTTAGGGAAATAGCGCTTTATTATCATATAATTTTGAGGTAAAGTTGGTTCCTACGGTCATTGGAACTTACATATAAAGTTTTTGGACCAATTAGTACGCGTACGAACAGCGAAGGTGGTGGATAAGCGGTTGTAAATGCCGCCATGATGAGTATTTTAGATTTGATCACCTATCTTGAACGACGTGTGAGAGAGTGCATATAGGTCTGCGATGAAGTGAACCTGTCGATTCCTTACCTATCCTTATTTAATATCATACTTTGTGTTACTTCCGTTTATGTTGTAGAAAATAGCAACGGTCTTCATCACACAAATCTGCATTAGAGCAGCAAACTGCACTCCCGCGGAACAACAGAGATAAACAATAATTATTTGGTACACAGCCTGCCAATATGCATTAAACTACGAGGTACGCAGTGTAAATTAATTAAATTACTTTTGAAAAGTAAATTATATTAATTTTAAAATCTGTAAATTGTGTGCAACCTAGCACGCCCTTAGTTTATGTAAGGGAGTAACTGCCATACCGCTAAAGAAATGGCGCTCAATTTTATGGTTCTATCGTCTATAATTTATTTATTGTAAATTTATTCAAAATTTCTAAAATCTTAAAGGTAGCTTCTTTTCAGGTATTTTTTTAAATAAATCTGGTTTGAAAAGTATATACTTGTGTAAAGCGGTTGTTCTCCAAACCAAATTTGTAGATTGACCACCTCTGTCTTCATAATAAAAAATATTAATTTATAATTATGTACCTAAGTAAATGGTTTATTAACTCTAATTTACCGTATCTAAAAAAAAAAACAGCATTTAGTGTACTTAATTATTGGTGTTCTTCCTTTGTCTATAAAAGTTTTACCTTATAATTGTATTTGTTTAAAAGCAGTTCATTAGATCATCTATACTTTGTTACGTGCCAAAAATTTGGCACTAGACATTTTTTAGTTTAGTTTTGATATGCGGGAGTTTCGCGTCATAAATTTGAAAGACTTGGCGCGTGTATTTCCGTCACGTCAGAAGTGCGTTGCGCGGAGATTCGAGCCAACGCGTGTGGGGGAAGAAAAAGGGTGGAGAGTTTCCGAAAGACGCTAAAGACTTGCTTTGGAGCGTGGACAGTTGTGTTGGGTCTGGTATTGTATCTTATCTTTGATTATGTAGAATCCCTCTTCCTTTTAATTGTCGTCCCTATAAACCTGTTCCTGCCGGAAAGAAGATACTAATCTGGATGCAACCTGGTAGGAAATCCACGCCCCGAGAACCATCTTTAAATAATCCTGAAGGAAGCCCGCAGCCGCCATCTTTAAATAATCCTGAAGGGAGCCACGAGCCGCACCAGGAAGTAATTCTGTGAAACGCTTGCATATTCACGTAAGTTCCCCGTGTGAGTTTTTTTATAATATATTTTAGATATTTCGAAATTTACGTGTAATAATTTGCATATTGTGTGACGTCGTTTCCAGATGGGCACGCTAATTTCCACATTATGGATTATCGTTACCAACTGTCTTTTGTGTCGCATATACCGAGTAAACGCTGATATAAGAACTTTGATAAAACTACCTTTTACTACTTTTAATATAACTTTAATTTAATTCTACCAATAACAAAAAATATCTCAATCTTCAAAAATTTCTACCTAAAAATTTTAAAGTACTTTTAACTAAAAATAGCCTTTACCTTTATTTTGAAAAAGTAGAACCTATTAATAAAATACCTATACTAATTATAATATGTACTTCTTTGTGTTTAATTTTAGCTTGCATATTATATTAACTGTCATGAATTATATGTATCTAAAAAGTAATAAAACAATTTTTGTAATGCTATCTCGTCAAATCACCCCTTCTAGAATCCAGAATGACATACGTCTACAATTAAAAGCTTTCTTTGCTAATGAAAAAATATCTCAGTCATTTTCCCGTACAATGTCTATTGATCTACAAACCAATACCGAACAAATAAATGATACTTAAGACAATATCAAAGATATAGTTTACAATACCGATATTCTACCTACTTAACTAAACTTATAAAGGGTTCAGTCGCGCTTGTTTACCTAAAACAATGAGAGCTTTTCGATTTAATAACAAATGAGGACTGTCAACAAACAAAATCATATTTTCTTTCCGACATCTTATTCTTAGAAAGAAGAGTGCTACAAAAATTACAACCCGTCACAAATTTATCTTCACTTGTCTCCGAAATAACTGCATAAATATCTCACAAAAAATTTACCTATTTATAAATGGAATTTGGTATTCCTTGATTAAAATTCAAAATTAGCTTAATGGTTTTTTTTGGAACGTATTGAGGACCATAAAATTACTAAGAAAGCTTCTGACGAACAATTGTTTCTTACTGCCCCATCTCTTTCTTTAGCGCCTCCGTGGACTAGCTGGTATGCGTGTGACTACTATGCTCAAGGTCCCGAGTTCGAATCCCGACACGGCCCCCTTAAAAAAATGTTCATCATAATAAGGTCTTCATTCCTGGAACTGGTTAGAGGCGTACCTCCACCGTTTCCTATTCTGAACTAACCTACACATTTCTCTGAAATTCCCACAGCCCTCATCTTTCACTACGTGCATGCAATAGTCTAATCTAGGTCTACTCTTACCTCTCTCGTTTCCTATCTCTGCTTCTAAAATATTCCGCACTTTCCCAAATGCTTTACAACGTGTACTGTCTTTCTATTTGTTTTCCACGGATGTCCTTCTTTCCCTACTATTTTGTTATTAACTTTGCCTGTCTATGCTATCATCATCATCATACATCTGAAGTACCTCATTCCCCTTCTTCATGTCTGCTTCTCCTACTGTCCCTATTTCATAGTCGTACAGTTCTGTGTTCCGCACATATGCTTTCAACAATTTTTTCCTTGTTTCTATGTTTGTCGTCTTTGAACATGGCAGCTGCTCTTTCTTGTTAGATACAGCCCGATATCCCTTCTATTGTTTTTTTACATATTTACCCTATTACACCGATATTCAGTGGTATGTGAAAGGGCTTAAGCAACCTGCGGCTACCAAGATTCCCCAACTTTTGAACTTTTGCCGAATTAATAGTTTTCCAATAAATACTTTCACACAATCAACATTAGTTGAGAATATTGTAAAACCAACAGTAGTTTACCCTACTGTAGGAGCACTGAAGCAATACGTAAAGGTTCAGACTTGTAAAGATTTTTGTAAACAAAATGCGCACATCGTAAACAAAACATGTTCATTCTTGTATGAGATCTAAATTTATCTAAGTTTTCTTTTTTAAAGAAAGTTAAAGAATGGTTTAAAGTATTAATTTGATTTTCAATAAATGCATGCAATTTGTATGTTAATTCCCTAGCAACTTTTTAAAGTTACAAAAATTCTACCAAATGACCATGCATATTTTTATTTTGTTAAAAGAAAAAACCTAGATTATTGAACATTACTGTCTCCATATATTTTTTGTCTTTAACTCGTTCATCATATAAGAATATAAGAAACTTCAAATTCACTTTAGAGATGGGATCTTCCCTCAGGAACCTACCCGAACGTAGGGAACAACTTTATTAGCTTTGTAAAATACTTGTGTAAAAATCTCAATGTCTAAAAATTTTATGCAAAGATTTCTTTTATTGTAAGCGGTTTTGTAGTTATATGTTCCGTGTTGCTTCAGTTTTGTGTCCAAATAATTGAGGGTAGAGAAGAGGGTGTGTTTCGCTCATTTTGACTAAGTTCAAGCTCTCTGAGGAATTGTGTACCGATAAAGTTCTGTAAAATTTTCAGGTACCTTTCAATATTTCTTTTCGTTAGTGAAAGCCAATAATTTCAGTTAGAAGGCGCCCTAAACATCCGTCTTCACTTTCTTTTCTGGTTAGGTTGGGCTAACTTTCTCGTGAAAAACTACATTTTCCTTGCGCCCCCGACCTAACACTAGCTAGTCACTCTTTTTTAATTTTTGCAAATATCTTGGATATCACTTCACTTCTATTTAGCCTCAGTCCTCCATTACATGGAAAATCACCAGATAATGTCCATGACTCAACGTCAAAACGTTCTGCTATTACACACTCATTTAAAAATTTTCCTTCAAAGTATGACTCAGTTTATACGAAAAACAATGTATATACAAATACGTCTATACATTCACTTACGCACCGAATACATGCGTACATGCGCATACACGTATGCACCCGACCACACATCCGCATACACGCGAGTGCACACGCACACACATCGCACACGTGCACGCACGCGCACACACGCATTCTCACATACACAAGTTCACACGCGCGCGCGCTCCTGACAATGGAGATTCGGTGGGGTATAGGTACCAGGTTGATGTATAACACTTTTTCGCCTGCTCAATCTGTAAATTCAATTTACCGACCTCATTTTAGTTTTACCGACCTTGGGCAGTAAATTCTTTGCTTTATTCTTTACTTCCATAAGCAAATACAGAAAATAATATTAAGTAAACAGAAATTTGATTATTGATGATAATTAATATTTATTATTCCTTGGGAATAATTATTTATTGTTATTCCTGAAGTAGGTGGACAATAATTGATGTTAGAAGTACTGTTGGTAACGGAATGTTGGATTTAGATTAAACTGCGCATGCATTTTGCAGTTAAGAAGTGGTTCAACTTCCAAATTATTTTGATCTATTAGATGTAGTTACCGAAAGTGTGAATGTAGTTGGCTCTTCCTGTCTAAATATTTTATTAGATACATTCCTCTTATTTTGTAGGCAAGTAGCAATATGCCCATGCTTCTTTATACTTAGTAAATCTGCTCAAGACTATGCTAAAAGTGAAACCGAGCTCCGTTGAAAGCAGTGACCAGTATATTCCGCTGCTTCAGGTAATTTTAAATATTCTGCAATCTTAAAATTTTAAATAAATCGAATTTTTCAACTGATGTATAATACATATGCCCATGTTATAAATAAGAAATAATCTGTCATTGGTTACATGGTGGGGCCTTTAAAGAGGTGTATTTCTTATAAATATCCAATTGCTCATCAATTTTCATATTTGTTATTGCAAATGTCCTGATGATATAATTTCTTTTAGTCTCATATTAGTAAGTTCTACTGGGCGTCTTGCTGCATAGATTCCTATTGAAAGAGCAACCTTAACAGAATCGCGGCATTGTTAGAGCGTTTTAAAGCATTCCTAACCATTAACCCTTTAAAATTATATATAACACTTGTTAATCATTGGAAAAAACGAGTAATTTAGTGTAAGACGTTTGGTCAAGCCGGAAGTGCCTGAAAGTTTATCAACGCGTCATTACAGTTTGTGTGGACAATATTGTGCAAAGTCATTCATACCGTCCGTTATAAATATGTTTTATGGGACACTTCATGACCTATGGATTTGTCATGGCAGAAGATAACACAGTAAGTGCCAATATTAATTTATTACACGCTGTAAATCATTCATAGTTTTGGTCCTTCAAGCCGGATGCCTTTTTATCCTCCATAGATTTTGATTACTCAACTCCATTACCATTCATTGTTCGTTAATCCTTACTGTTTCGTACTATTTTCATATCACAAATTGTAAAGATTTAAAACGTTACTTAATAAATTCCGTAGAATGGTGGTATGTATATACAGTGAAACTTTCAATAAGCAAAGATATGATTTAAAAACTAATGTAGATGTTGATACTTTAAGCTTTGTAGGGATTTCGTATACGAGCGAAGCAATCACATTGTAAAACTCATTCGATATTCGTATTTGGCTTTTAACAAGGCAAATGTTACTGTTTCACTGATTTTATTATTCACTGACGTTTCTTTTTAAAAGCTTTTGGTTAAAAATTTCATAAATATAATTTTATTACCAGTTGCAATTCAGCAAATTTTGGTTATTGGCATTTGAAATTGTATCGCATCGTTTGCTTGCATAATGACGCACTACAGAATTTCAATGGATTATCTAATTTTGAACGCTAAGGATTCTGTCGATGAAATATCGAAATTACTGCTTAGTAATGGGAAATTGGAGAAAACCCGCGAAAATTGGATAGCGATAAAATTGTTGACCAAGCCGCTATGGAACTCCAACAAGAATTTACTGTTTCTTATCATCTTGGATGAAGAAAATGACGAACGCATTTACGAAATTGGATCGCCACGTATCGAACTAAATAGAACTTTACCGTCAATTAAAATTTGTAATTCTAAGTTTGAAGGCGTTTTTAATTCGTTAGATATTAAATCTCAAAATTCGCTTGAGAATACATCTACCGGTATTAGCAGCATTAGCGATATTCGACTGCCGCGGGTAACAATCGAGAAAATTTTCGAAAATTTTGTAAATTTAATGCTGATCATAGCATGTTCAAAAATTAGGTTTGACAATCAGAATTTGTTAACCATTAAAAAATATTTCGTTTTACTGAATTCTTTGGATTAGAATTCGAAAATCTTATTCGTCATCTTACTCTGACCGGTGAAAATTTTGAAGCGGCATATTCAATTATTGTTCAGCGCTATGAATTAGGACGTTTATTAACTACGTACTTTTCAGTATTAATAAATATTTCTAAAGCTCGATCGATATAACACACATGTAAAACAAAGAGAATTACTAAATTGCTTTGTACCAAATTTGGCTTGTTTGAATTAAATGAAAGTTGATTTCTTGGATTTTATTCGTTTCAATGTTTTCAAAAAAATTGGTATAGATTTACTATAAATTTTCGAGTTGGAAAATATTCAGGATATACCGACGTCTGAGCAATAATAATCGTTTGTTGAAAAGCACTGTAAGGCGTGCTTGAAGTCAGTAGTATGGCGTTAGCAGATCAGCATTCCAAATTAAATCTCAAACCGCACAGTAAGAACGTGGTCTTAAAAACATCCGAATGCGTACTCAAAAGTACAACTTTGCACGTCTTTAGTGACAACATCAAATATAAATAAATGTTTGTTGTGTGACGCCACATATTACTTATATCAATATAAAACGTTTCTTGAGAAGTCACCTCGGGAACGTTATCGTTTTGTTAAAGAAAAAGGGATGTGCATTAATTGTTGCATGAACTTGCATCATGCTAGCAATTGTAAATCAAGGAAACGGCGTAGAAAGGTGTTCAAAACCTCATGATACATTGTTGTATTTTCGAAAATCTGCACTACAGAATAAGGAGTCATTTTCAGTGTTTGTGGTTTCATCATCATTGAATCTGTCGTCTTGCTCAACCCCTAAAAGTGGCAACTAGCTTTACTGTCGGTAGTAGCTTATTTTCGGCAAGATCGTCAAACACAGTCACCATGTTAGCTATGAGCAAAGTGTCCGTTTATGATGGGTTTGGAAGAGTTCAAATGTAGGAGCTCTATTAGATAATGGTCTTGCTCTGCAAAAAGGCATTGCAGTTTTGTTATTGCACTTTCATGTACCTCCTATCGTAATTACAGCTGACATTAAACAAATGTATCGGTAAATTTTGGTTAAAGATACTCATCGTGATTATGAACGTATCGTCTGGAGATTTCTCCGTCAAATCCTATTATGGACTTTTAATTAAATACTGTGACTTATGGAATTTCGTCGTCGCCTTTTTTTGGCCTTGCGTACTGTTCAAGAATTGGCAAGGTTAGAATCGATTAATTTTCCTTTCGCGTTATCGGTATTGGCGAGCGATATCTATGTTGATGACTTAGTCACTGGATGCAATTCGATTGAAGCTGTAAATCAATTAATTGGTGAGTTGAATAGCATGTGCACTAGTGGTGGTTTTCAATTAAGAAAATGGAATAGTAATTGCCCGGAAGTGATGTCCAACTTTGAAGGAGTCCCTGCCCAGTTCGGAAGCAATTACATTTCAAGATAAAGATAGTGGTTCAATAAAAATTTTGGGCCTTTCGTGGCACGCTCTTACAGATGTATTTTTATACAACTTAGACGTTGAAGAGCGCACTTGCACTAAGCGTAATATTTTGTCGGCTATCGCAAAAATTTTTGATCCTCCCGGTGTGATAGCGCCATTAGTACTTTTCGCTAAACGTTTAGTTCAAGATCTTTGGCTTTTAGGACTCCTCCATTGGAAGTCGTAGAAAAATGGAATTTTTTTTTTGAGTGAATTGCCAGCGGTTTCGAATATTAAGATTTCGCGTGGCATCGTATGTAATAATTTTAAAAGGGTGGAGTTGCATGGATTCTGTGATGCTTCTGAAGCCGGGTATGCAGCTATCATCTATTTTCGTTTGTTCGATTTAGAAAGTAATATTGCCATGTCATTAGTTTGCGTAAAATCGAAGGTTGCTCCTACTAATCGCGTTTCATTGCTCCGTCTCGAATTGTGTGCTGCCGTACTCTTGGCAGATTTAGTCAAAAATACTTATACAGATAGTTTATCATTTAGTAATATTTTCGCGTGGTCAGATTCTACTGTTGTTTTCTCTTCCTCGCATAAGTGGAAGACATTCGTTAGCAATCGCATTTCGCATATTCAAGAACGTATTCCTCCATCTTCATGGTTTCATCTTAAGTACCAGGATAACCCTGTGGATTGTGTCTCACGTGGACTTTTGGCTTCAGAGTTGGTTCATCATTCATTATGGTAGACAATGCCTCCTGGTTAGTGCGTCGTAGCGAAGAACGGCCAGTAACGTCGCTGCCAAAACTTATCGATTCATCTCAGATGGACGTCGAATATCGTACTCAGTCGTTAACAGTCGTTATGTCTGAGAATTTCTTAGATTTGTTGTTGGATAAATTTTCAAAACTGCAGAAAATTTGTAAGATTATTGTATGTATTCGTCATTTCATTCGTAATGTTCAATGTCCAGCAGATTTGCGTTCAAAATATTCTGATGATTTGTCCCTAGTTCAGCAGCACGAGGCTATACATTTATTGATTAAAAGAGTTCAAACAAATGTTTTTGCCCAAAACATTGCAAATATTAAAACTGGAAAACTTGTTGGTAAACAACTTGGTAGCCTTAGTCCGTTTTAGATAGTCGTGATTTGTTGAGGGTGGGCGATCGTCTGCGTAATTTAGAGTTACCGCATAATGCAAAATTTCCAATTTTGCTTCCTCGGTCGCATAGGTTGACTGAAATTATTATATTAGATTGTCTTGAAAGACATTTACATCCTGGAAAACGAACAACTCAATTTTTATTAACTTAAAATTATTGGATTTTGTCCGCAAAGAGGGCTATTCGGCAATGTTTGAGATCCTGCATTCGTTGTTTTCGTGTAAACCCTGTGGCTTTATGTCCCTCTATAGGGGATTTACCAGCTTCTAGGTTAACTCCAAGTAAGGCGTTTTTACATACGGGAATCGACTTTGGTGGACCTTTCTCTGTCACGAGGAATTGGTGCCGTGGCGCACAATCATTGAAAGTGTACATAAGTCTATTTATTTGTTTCAGCACTAAAGCTATCCATTTGGAATAAGTGTCTAACTTGTCGATAGGCGCTTTCTTGGGTACTTTAGGTCGATTTATTGCTCGAAGAGGCAAATGTATTCAAATCCATTGTGACAATGGTACTAATAACGTTGGGGCCTTTCGTGAAACCTTTCAATTGATGCGCCATTCGGCAGGCGTTGAGGGAATCGAATTTGTGGTTAATCCTCCTGCTGCTCCTCATTTACAGTCAAGACATCTCAAGGGTTAGTTAAACGTTCTCTAGTGTAACTATTTTTACTGCCAATTACTTAATATTTAATGGTATGTATACATATATTCACTTATATAAGTTTGTCGGTTAAGGTTTCTTAGTTAATAGCTATAATTATTTTTAAATATAAAATAAGTTAGTTCATACTTATTTTGGTGGGCGGGATGTTAGGTTTCTTTGTCGCACGGTTTCGTGGTTAATTTTAAGTTTTTTTAAATTTGTAGTTGTAAATCAAATAGTAAAGCTGTTATCCCTTGTCCCGTTATATCCTGTCGTAAAACCTCCTTTGTGCATGTGTAAATTAAGTTGAAAAAAGGGTAGCGACAGAAACACTCTCTTAGCGACATTGAAGCAAAACGGTTGTTCGTTCGGTAGCATGAGTTAGTCAATAGTGCCGCTGAATGTAAATTTATTGATAAACCCCTAAAAAACACAGTGAAAGTACTATAATTCGCATACAGTCCACTTAGTTGAAGAGTAAGAACTACACCTTAGAACAATAAAACAACGCGGAGATAAGTACATATATAAAATTATAAGACCCCCCCGTTCATTAAACAGGTGCTTAACAGCACTTTTGCAATAAAATTGCGGTTTCACAATCAGTTGCATACTCGATAACTATAACATAATTAATTGATGTTTGATGAATTGTTTTACTAATATAAGATCTTATGAAGACTTAAAAATACCAATATTATGTATATTTTAATGGTCTTTATGCTAGCCTAATAATTTGTGACCAGAAAAGGGTTAAATAATTACAGTTACATTTAAACTTCAAACAGTGTTTCTTCTTAGAATTGTAGCATTAGTGCATCTGTGCAATTACCCCTATTGCTCTTTGTTATATTCAAGCTTGCTGGTAATACCCTGTTCCGTTAGGTTACAGATAAGGTGCCGATTCATCGTTAAGCCTCTGTAAACCCTTTATTTAACAGGTTGTTCAGTTTAATCTTTAGAGAATATTCTGTTATTGGCTAAACAATCCATACCTATCTTTGTGTTTAAAAATTCGTTGTAGTAACCCTTATTCATTTACGATGACGCACATATCATTCGATAGATGAATTCTTGATTTGAAGTCGGGGTTCAATAGATTATCTGTTATATTAGACGCGATACATAAATTAGGGAATTGTATTTCTGTTAATGTTATGACCGAGAGTGCTCATGAAATTAAAAAAGATGTTGCTAAAGCGTATAAAATGTGCATTTATTGATGAGGTTGTTAAATCGGATTACAACGCTAAGAATTGAAAAAGACCAAGTTTTGTTAAATATTAAGATAGTTAAAGCACAACTTGATAATATATCGACTTCTGAAAAACGGTTGACGAAAATAGACGTGGCATTAACTCGTGTGCCAATATTAAACTTGCCTGTGTAGCAATTAAAAAATTTAGAAAACTCATTAGCCATTTGCAAATTTCCATGATAATTACATGATCGCTTATTCGATCAATGTCGAACGGTACAATCCAAAGCGTTTAATTACAAACACACATTGTAATGCTTTAGAATTGTCGTCAAAAGCTAAATCCAATTCGCACTCAGATTTAAGGGAATTGCTTAATTGTTTTAGATAATTTATCTCAAGAACACATCAAAATAATATAGATTTGCTCGATTGTGCATTGTTTAATTTATTATCAAAAAATATAGATGCAAATCTTATAAAAACATTTCAACTAAAAAAACATTGCAAGGCATTAGAAATTAGTAGTATGACTGTTTCAGAAACTTCGTCCAAATCATAACCCCATCATTCATTCATATACAACTTTCTATCACTAAGAACACTTTTATTCAATAACCATCTTTCCTAAGCAAACAAAAACAGCGAATACATACTTTGTCCGTTCCGAATGGACCTGCACCTTAAAGAAGTTCTAGATTACTAAAACAGGTAAAATGGCTTCCGCGTTCCAGTGATCTAAAAAGCCAAATTACAGGTTCAACCATATTAGTACGGTCTTTAGTGAGGAACCAGACTAAGACAGGTTCCCGAACGAGGGCTGCGGCTCTTTCGGTACTTAAATTGGCATAGACCATAGGGGTCGGTATAGCGATGTGGAAGGCAACGGGAAACCACCACATTACCTCTCAAGTACACTGCGTACTTAAATTATTATTTAAGACGATGGCATGCATCCTCAGAAGTAAAAGATTCCGGAGTTAAAATAGATCCCCATTTGAATTTCCGGAGGGGATTTACTTCGGAGGTTGCAATCGGAAAATGTTGAACAAGAATCGGGAACATTCTGCGAGTCGGAGCGTGGAATGTCAGAAGTATGAAGCGAGTTGGTAAGCAATATAACTTAAAAATTGAAATGGATAGGTTAGTACTAACACATAGTAGGGGATCGGCAAAGTTCGGTGGCCAGAGGCGAGGGATTTTTGTAGTGGAGACTTTAGGGTAATTCATACAGGAGCAGAGGAGGGAAATTCGGGTGTGGGGATAGTTATATAGATGGAAAGAATACTTAGGGAATTTATATGCCGGAGAGAAACTAACAGCATTAGAACAGGAATCAGACATTGAAAATGATAACGGGATATCCTATACTTAGAGATGAGTTTGAATTAGCATTAAATGGTCTGAAAAATGGTAAGGCGCCAGGTACAGATAAGCAGTAACAGAACTTCTCTTCCAACTTGTAAGCTATATGTATGAGACAGGCGAGATACCCAAAGATTTCAAATGTAACATCATAGTAACTATATCAAAAAAGATAGCCGCGAATTGATGTGAAAATTCGAAGAATAAGTTTGACAACACACGTGTCAAAAATATTAACTAGAATTGTACCAAGACCAATGAAAAAACGAGCCGAAGAAATACTGGGAGAAGATCAATTTGGGTTTAGGCAAAACAGGGGAACACGGGAGGCTATTTTAGCTCTGAGGGTGATAATGGAGAAAAACAATAGAGAAGGGGGAAAGCTTGTATATAGGGTTTGCAGATCTGGAAAAAGCATTTGACAATGTAAAATGGAAAAAAAAATGTTCGAAATACTCAAAAAGACTGGAATGAGTTTTAGAGATACACCGATAGTACATAGCTTATACAAAGAGCAAACACCAATAATAGAATTAGAGCAGGAACGCAAAGAAGTAAATTTTAGGAAAGGGGCGAGACGGGGATGTGCCTTATTCCCATTAATTTTTAACTTGTACATAGAAGAAGCAACGAATAATGTCAAATGCAGGAAGACATTTGAAATTACTATGCAGGGACAAGAAATTGATATGCTTAGATTTATAGATGATAAGTGGTAATAGCATCTAGCAAAGAAGAGTTAGAAGCTGCTCTTAATGAAATGGAAACGGTTCTAATAAAGAAATATGGCATGAAAATTAATAAAAATAAAACTAAAGTTCTACTATGCAAAGAAAGGAAAATAAACGAAAAACAAGAATACACATAAGTAACGAGAACTTACAAGAGGTTAAGCATTTCTGCTACCTAGGAAACCAAATAACGCCAACTGGGAAAAACACAAAGATATAAAACAAAGATTAGCACAAGGTCGTGCTACATTTAACACGAAAAACAACTACTGTGTTTAAAGACAACAAACCTAGAAACAAGAAAAAGATTGCTTAAAACATATTTGTGGAGCACGTACGGCTGTTGGACAGTAAGAGAAGCAGAAAAGAAAAAGGTATAAGTCTTTGAAATGTGCTGCTACAGACGTATGATGAAGATATCATGGACAGACAAAGTTAAGAACAAAAAAGTACTAGAAATGGTAGGGAAAGAAAGAAATATGTGAAAAACAGTAAAAAATAGGAGAAATAGGATGATAGATCACATACTAAGATATGAGGGAATAGTGCGAATTATATTAGAAGCAGAGATAGGAAAAAAGAGAAGTAGAGGTAGACCTAGGTTAGACTATTGCACACAGATAGTGAAAGATGTAGGATGTGGAAACTTCAGGGAAATGTGTAGGCTAGCTCAGAATAGAAATCAATGGAGATACGCGGCCAACCAGTACCAAGATGGAAAAGCTAATGACAAAAAAATAACTACTTAAACATGATGATTTTTATAAGCAACTACAAGTATAGTTGGGCAATATTGTCGAATAATGTTAATTGTGCGGAAGGATTTACTGGAGAACTATTAATTCAGCAAATGTCTAAATGTTGGAGATCTTGGCAGCTACAGGCTGCTAAACCCTTTCAGATACCACTGAATCTCGGTGAAATAGAGCATATGATTAGAAAACAATAGAAGGGAAACCAAGCTGTGTATATGGTGTTGTGTGAATTTCAGGGAACTGCGTAAGCTACCTCAGAATATAAATAAGTGGAGCTACGCGTCCAACGAGTTTCAAGACGGAAAACCTAATAACAAAAAAATAAGTGCACTTAAATCTGATGATTATTATAAACAACTACAGGTGTTGTTTATGAAATATTTTCTACTAATGTTGGATTGTGCAAAAGGATATACATTGGAAAAACTATTAATTCGGCAAACGTTCAAGTGCTGAGGAAACTTGGCAACCACATGCCCCCCCCCCCCCCACATACCCCTACAAGTGATTATCCAATGCCCCACCCGAAGGTACTACATTGGTCATGAAATGAGTTTTTTTTTACCTCAAAAATTTTGAATTTTTCCGAACCCTTGCTCTTTCAAGCAAGGTAGAGAGATCTTTAACGTGCGTGACAACACTCACATACGAGACTTTCATTTTACCTCTCATCCGAACGAGGGCGTATTTTTGTGAAAAATGCTCGCCTAACATTTTTCAAGCGGACCGTGTTGGGATCGAATCCGGGACCTTGGACGTAGTAGTCACACGCATACCCCCTTCACATACCACTGAATATCAGGGAAATAGGGTATATAATTGTAAAACAATAGAAGGGTACCGAACTGCACCTAACAAGAAAGAACAGCGGCTATGTTCAAAAATAACAAACAGAGACAAGAAGAAAATTGTTCAAAGCATATCAGTGGAACACAGCACAGTACGTCTATGAAATAGGAGCAGTAGGAAAAGCAAACAGAAAGAGATAGAAGCCTTTTGGAATGTTGCGCTTCAGATGTATAAGGATGATAGCATGGACAGACAAGGTTAATAACAAATAAGTTATAGAAATAGTAGAGGAAGAAAGATATCTGTGGAAAAACAAAAAAAAAGTAGAGAAATAAAAGAGTAGGATATGAAGGCATTTTTGGAAAATAGTATCGGATATATTACAAGTAGAGATAGAGAAAAAAATTAGAGGTAGACCGAGATCAGACTTTTGCACGCAGATAGTGATAGATACACTGTACAAATTTCAGGGAAATGTGTAGGTTAGTTCGAAATACGAAACAATGAGGGTACGCGTATAACCAGTTCCAAGACTGAAGACCTAATGCTGATAATATTTATACAAAGGTCGAAGAGATTGACTTAATATTTTATTTTGGATTTTAGAAATTTGATTTCACAAACTGAAGATTATTATTTCATCGACCCTTTTAATTATTCTATTTCATTTCATTTGATTTATACGATGACAAAAAAAATTACTTCATATTTTATTTTTGATTTTAGAAAATTCAGGTTACAGATTAAGGATTATTTCATCGATCCATTCAATTTTTAATTTTATTTAAAAAGAGGTCAAGAAAAATCTTAATTTTAGATTCTTAGGAAATTCAGGTTCACAAGCTAAAGAGCATTTTATAGATCCATGTTAATTTATCATTTTATTGTGTAATATTTACGAAGGTCCAGAAAAATCGCTTTATATTTTATTTTCGTATCTTTGTAAATTCGCGTTCACAAACTAAAAATTAGTATTTTGACGACCCATTCATTTTTTATAAAATTTTATTATATTTATTGAAAGTTCAAGAAATATCACTTCATATTTTATTTTTGATTCTTAGGAAATTCAGGTTCATAGACTAAAACTCATTATTTCATCGACCCCTTAATTTATATAATATTTTATTTATACGAAGGCGTGGGGTACGTCACAGTACGTCTATGAAATAGGGGCAGTAGGAAAACCAGACAAAGAGATAAAAGCCTTCTGGAATGTTGTGCTTCTGATGTATAAGGATGATGGCATGGACAGACAAGGTTAATAACAAATAGGTTATAGAAATAGTACGAGAATAAAGATATCTGTGGGAAACAAAAAAATAGGAGAAATAGAAGAACAGGATACGTTCTAAGGCATTTCTGGGGAATTGTACGAGATATATTACAAGCAGAGATAGGAAAACAGAAGTAGAGGTAGATCGAGATCAGACTTTTTGCACGCAGATAGCGATAGATGCAGACTACAAATTTCAGAGAAATGTGTAGGTTAGTTCAGAATAGGAAACAATGAGGGTACGCGTCTAACCAGTTTCAGGACTGCAGACCTATTGATGATGGCAGAATTAATAAGTGTTTTAAAGTATTTTCAAGAAAGGTATTATATAAAGTGATAACAGTATATGACACCAAAGCAAGGGAGATTTATGCGGAATAACCGTTTTCCATGTAGAAATAATATCAGGGGGATTGCTGCGACAAACGGTTTAGCGCCCATCAATTTTGATAGAAAAAAAGTCTTTCAGGGTTAAGTGAGTAGCGTATTTCAGCCTCTTTATTTATTATTCTTATTTGGAATTTTTTCTGTTTTGTTTTATTATTTCTTTCATAAGAACCTACTTCCGCGCCACCACGGTTAGCCGACGCACCTTTATATTGTTACAGGGTCCCCGCCCCTTTAGGGAAAGCAAAATTTATTCATTTAATGCCCATTTTACCCGTATCAGATGTACAGATTCCTGTCAGTGTAGATAAGTGTCATACTGCATCATCTTTTCATTTCGGTATCACTTTTTTAATCTAACTTTGCTTCAGTGGAGTAAATATTTTTATTTTCGTCGTAATCTGAACTGGTGTCAAATGTTCATTATCCGTATTGAAATTTAATTTATCATTCATAAATAACCTTGTCATTTAATTGCTGTAATTGATCCGATAATGTGTTTTTATTTTAATTATGCCAAATATTAAATTTTTTATAATGCTTGCAATGTTAAATATTTTTAGCATATTTTTAAAACTATTGCAACTTTACTTTTGTTACAACTGGGAAAGAACTATTAAAGCAGACTTCAATTTATGTGGATACTTAGCATGATTAAAGCAACAAATAGCTGGAGTAGGGAGGGAACATTAGAATTAGGTTGATTGCATTTTCTAACACTAGTTTTCTAATAGAATTGTGAAAACACAAAATGTGTTGGGAGGTTTATTTACCATCAAGCGTCAATAACTTTTATAAAAAATGATGGGATCTATGATATCTCACACCCCTTATATCCAGGGTTGCACTTGAATTAATGAAACTTTCACTTGCTAAAAAAATTTCAATTATTGTTTAGACTCGTGAAGTAATTGGTCTATTGTTACAAATTATAAAAACGCGTTACTGAGGTGGTAAATTAGATACTTCATGTCCAGAGAATAAAGACTTTTTTACGGTTGCAAGAATACTTTTAGTTACCAAAAAAAGCCCGACAACGATGTCCTCATTCATTAAAGCTTTATATGAAAAGTGTCTCGTGTTAGCTACAATGTAAAAGTTGACTTTGTAATCTATCAATCAATCTATTGAGAATAAAACACCGTCGACTGGCGCAAATACGACCTGTGGGTCTTTGACCTAGACCTATCCTGCTGATGATCGATATCAGCACCGTCCGTCGCACACTACGCATGAAGCTAACCGCAAAATAACGTGAGCTGACGCAGTCTTAATTATTAGATGAGCAATAAACGAAGGTGAATTTTCGGAGCTCCTAATGTATTCCTGTATCGTCTATTGTCGAGATAGTTCCACGTAATATGCGTATCAGAATTTTGAGCATTTTCGAGCTTTTAGTAATAGCGATCGAAGGGCATAATGTACCAAAATAAATTAACAATCACAGACGAGCTTTTCTATTAGAGCTCTTTAAGGGTCAGTTCTAGGGTGGTGCAGTGCCACAGATCACCCTTCAACAAATAATTTAATATTAAATCGGTACTCTGTTGTTACAAGAAAATACCTTTATCTTAAAAATTTCAGATGAACAAATAATATCTACAATTTAATTATTAAGTTACTACATACAATTTAAATGCGTTTAAAAAATCGAAGTACAAAGTTAGAAAAGTTTGAGGGAGTTCAAACAATATATAGTACACGTATAGTCATAAATAAATCCAAAATTATGCTTATCTGTTACTGTTAATAACAGAGTACTGAATTAAATGTTACAAGTAATCTTTATAAATCAACGAATATTACTTAGATAAATAAACAATATATTAAAACAAGATCACAAGATGTGTAAAGAGGGCTTTCTCAAAATCATTTTAGTGGTCTATTAATAGCTGCCCGTGTTGGAAAGCTTCGTTTTCCACTCACGTTCTGTCAGCATGACTTATAGTTTTTATTCGTAAAAAAATTAATAAAAAAAACAATTTATTTTCGATTTCTTCACCAATATTACAATTTGTATACAAATATAATTACTACAAAGTCAAGTATTATAAAGTTATGATATTTGATATGATAACCATGGATGATTCATTTTTGTTGGTCCTGGGTTTTATATTATTTCCTGAAAGAAATGTACCTTTCTACTATTTGGTGCCTAAGGCAACTACGCTTGGTTTTTTGATTTTAAACATTCGTTCGTTATTACACTAGGATTCCACAATTATGGGTTTTGCAGGTATTACCAAAATATCGCCTGCATTTATTTGCGTTATTGTAGATTCATAAAGTTGTATTCTTGTACGGGGTGGGCCAGAAAGAATTGCGAATTTGAAAAATAATAAAAAAAACTAAATACAGTTCGCATACAAATTTTTATTTCAATTAAAAAAGACATCCGGGAAATTCATTTCTTAAAAATAACATCATCCAGGTTTGCACCATCGCACCGCGAACATTCCTCAAATCTGAACTGCAAATTGGTAAAAACTCGCTCGCACATTGCGCGAGGAATAGCTGCCATTTCTTCTCTGATATTGGCCTTCAACTGATTAATTGTTGCTGGGTTATTGAAGTAGACTTTACTTTTTAGGTATCCCCACATAAAAAAGTCCGGTGGCGTTAGATCCGGACTTCTAGGCGGCCATGCAATGTCACCTCGGCGCGATATCAGTTTCCCAGCAAACATCTCATTTATGACCGCCAAAGAGGCATTAGATGTATGGCATGTCGCGCCATCTTGTTGAAACCACGTCGCCCGATTATAGGCTCCAAATTGTTGCAGTTGAGGAAAGAAAAAATCTCTTAACATGGCTATGTATCGGTCAGAATTTACAGTGACAGATTGCCCTTGTTCATTTTCAAAGAAATAGGGCCCGATAATTCCGTGTGCTGATATGGCCGCCCAAACAGTTATTTTCGGCGAATGCAGAGGCTTTTGATGTTTTGCACGTGGGTTCTCTGCAGCCCAGTAACGGCAATTCTGTTTATTGACATTCCCATTTATGTGAAAATGGGCTTCGTCGGAGAACAGAATATTGTTGAAACTCCGAAAGCTTTCCAACATTGTTTCAACAAAAGCTCGTCGTAAAATTGGATCATTTGCCTGTAATTTCTGCACAAGTTGAATTTTATACGGGTGCAATTTCAGATCTTTCAACAAAATGCGACGCAAAGATGTTCTGGATACCGCAAGTTGAGCTGATCGCTTGCGAGTCGATAGACCAGGATTACGTTGAACTGAAGCTCTAACTTGTTCAATTGTGTCTTCCGTTCTTGTTGACCTTGGGTGTCCCGCAGGCTTCTGTTTGAGAGTCGAACCAGTAGCTTCGAACTTTCTGACCCACGATCTACTCACACTTTCCTTCGGACACTGATTTAGGTCATGTAATCCAAACTCACGCCGAACAATAGCGCACGAATTGCTATTTTGTAATAATGTTTAACGCAGAATGCACGTTGCGCTCCGGTGAAGTGATCCATCGCGACTAAATTTCCGAGACCCGAGCTTCTCAACCCCACCACTCGCGCGGCCCCCTCTCATATGGTTCAAACGCAAGAGTGCTTTTAAAATCGTACGCCTTTCTGGTCCACCCAGTACCTGGGCATGTATTGCCTGTTTTTACTAGTTTTGCCTTACAAGGTTGATTTCTATGCAAGTTGTGTTGTTGGCAATAATAGTAACTTTCAATTTATGAACATTTTTCCTCAGTTGTCCAGTATTCGTTGTTGATTAATAAGTAAGGTATTCAGGATTGAGAATTATGTTACCAATAGGAATGGGCATATTTCGAGATATTTTAATTGGGATGATATTACTGGGGTATGAATTTTCAATGATATTAACTTTTCTCGAATGCATGCGTGTGTTGAAAATAAAGAATAGTAGTTAATAAAATTCGGTAAATAAGGTATATGATCTGTTTCATAAATTCTATTTAATTTTGAAATATCGCTATGCAATTGATTAGGTCCAAATATCGAACAGTGCAATACGTTAAGGTGTGCAAATGATAAAGCTAATTCCAAGTTATTAATTAAATTTTGAACTGAATATACGATAGTGAAAATGCTCTCTAAGATAATAACTTCTACAGACAAATTGTTCAGTTGGTTACTTAAAAGTATGTGGATTTCGTTAAGAATTTTGAAATTGAGTTCATAGGTATTAGTCATTTCTTGTAACAGAGTTTCTGTGATTTTAAATCGTTCCTTAATTTCTTGTTATTACTTACTAAAGCGTCTAAATAAGAATTTAGGTGTTGTTCGTCGTCTGAGTCTAAAGTTAGAAATAGCCATTTTAATAATTTGCCAATGTCATCTATAAGTCTTCTCTTTATTCTGGAATTATGGGAAAATGCATATAATTTAATCGTAGTTATTGAGGTAAGTAATAAAACAATTAAAATTTTATTTTTTAGTAGAATTGAAAATTGATCTTTTGTGTCCTTTTGTGGAATTACATTTTCTAGGTGTTTCAGATCGCTTTTTATTTTCTTAAGTGCTTTTTCTGGATAAGTTAGGTTTATGTTGTATATGAATGTTATGTTTGGAAACTATAATCTTACATTGTCCAAATTGAACAAGAAGGAGTGGGTTTTTTATAGCTTCTATTGTCACGGTTGTTACTACGTTCAAGCTAGAGAGAACGTTTATTTTATCTGAATCAAGACGTTGAGGTTTTAGATAATTTCTATGATAAGATAAATATTTTTATTTGTCGAGATTCTGTTATCGTAAACTAGAATAAAATTCGTTATCTTTTGATAAAGATTTATTTTTCTTTGAGAAGCATTTCTTTTCCTCGTTATATAAAGATCTTGTGTAGGTTTGATTTCTATTTCCGATTGCTTATTTTTATTTCGTTTATCTATTTAGTTGTTGCTTATCGTATAACTGATTTTGGGATTGACTGGTTTATAACCGTTAAATTTTTTACATGATCTTGCCAGTATTGATTTAACTTAGTTTTTTCATCGATTTGGAATGAGTTCTTATAATTTAGTTTTCCTCGTGTTATTTGAAAGGGTATATAATCAGCGGAAGTGTAAATTGAATTATTATATGACAATAAAGCTTAATTCATTAATATCTCTATAATTTCTTATGGTTTGGAGTTTTTTATCGAAAGAATATTTTCAGCTAAAGTAGAATGAAATCTGTCTACTGGACAATTTCGGTTTGCGTTGTAGCAGTATAATGTATTTATATTTTGTGCATTTGGCATAATACTTGTATTATTTCGTTTTTCTACTCGCGTCCGTTATCCGTAGTTATTTTTCTAGGTAGACTAAAATGGTTAAAAATTTTATTTGCAGTTTCAATTGAAGTTAATGCTTTTATCGGGTATGCTTGTCCGAATTTTGAAAAGCTATCTACATATTACGGTTACAAAGTATTGTCCATGAGTTTGGTACGTGTCTGCATAAATGTGATCAAACGATTCGTATTCAATATAGGGTTGCTTAACCTTCCATCGGGCGCAATCGATCTATCAGGCACAGCGCAGACGGTTCAACCCTCGCCACCACTCTACGGTGCCGAGTAGCTGCCTATTTTTATGTGCCGTGTACAACATTTCATCTCAGTTTACTGTGGGCCTTTACTACGCGAAGCCGCGCATGTTTTGTTCACACAAGCTCATTGCGCCTGAACTCGTAACAACTTCAAAGGTATGTATTTAATACGTAAAACAAAATAATGCGTTAAAACTTTTTATTCTATGTTTACTTTAAGATGAAATAATCTAAAATTTATGTTTAGATTTTTAAAAATATCTAAATTTATCATTCTGGCCTGACCGGCACATTGAGCCTGAACATGTACTTATTGTGATTATTCTTTTGTTTTAGGTTTTCTACAAAAATGTTGAATCGCAAAACGTACAATTTGCAGAATTCAGAACATATCGAAGAAATACTAAGGTGGCTAGATGAGAATGAAGAAGACGATCCGATTTTGAATGAGGATTTGGAAGAAGAAAGTGACATCGCTTCGGAAGATGAGATAGAACAACATGATGGTGATTCTGAAACAGAGCAAGAGCACGCGAGCGATGATGACGATGATACAGACAACAGTTTTTTTTTTGGGAAAAAATAATAGTACTAAGTGGAATAAAAATCCACCAAGACAAAATATACGTAGAGCTTCTCACCATCTGATCACTCATTTACCAGGTGTAAAATGTAACGTGAAGCTTTCCAAAACTGCTGTTGATTGTTGGAGCAATCTATTCACCGACGAAATATTAGACATACAAGAGAAGAAAGGAAGAAAGAACATCGACTTGTTCCAGTTCGCGATATTTTTTACAAATTCGTGCAAAACTGTCAGAAAAGTTACATTCCTGGGAATATACCACTACTGATGAAATACTTCCAGGGTTTCAAGGAAGATGTCCTTTTTGGCAGTATATACCATCGAAATCCAACAAATATGGCATAAAATGTTTCGCCCTTGTTGATTCAAAAATGAATTACACTTATGATATAGAAGTTTACGCGGGATCTCAACCAGAAGGACCTTTTTCGTTCAGCAACAAGCCAAGTGCAGTAGTATACAGGATGGCTGAACCCTTATTTGGATCTGGCCGCAACATCACCGCTGACAACTGATTTACCGACATGGACCTTGTTGACGACCTAAAACAGAAGAAACTATCCTACGTTGGGACGGTCCGAAAAAATAAAAGACACTTACCACTACAATTTGTTGCCACCAAAACAAGAGAACAATTTAGCAGCTTGTTTGGTTTTAGTGAAGGAAAGACTTTAGTGTCGTACGTCCCAGCAAAAAACAGGAATATGATTCTCGTGTCAACGCTTCATACCGACAATTCCATCGATCTTGATTCCGGAGAAAAGAAGAAACCCGGAGATTATAATGTTTTATAATTCAACGAAAGGAGGCGTTGATACTGTAAACAAAATGCGCATTACATTCAATGTTTCCCGCAATCTCAAGCGTTGGCCAATGGTCATATTTTTTATGATGTTAAATGTGGGTGGCATCAACTCCCATGTCATTTACCTTGGTAATAATTTGGAACCAATGCACCGCAGGCTCTTTCTAAAACGTTTGGCCCACGAATTGACAATTGGAGAACTAAGGCGAAGAAGTTTGAAAATTATTGGAATTCCTACAGATCTTCAAACTAGTTTGAAAAGATTTCGCCCTCCTTCCCAGAAAGAAGAAGAAACTCCCCCAATACCTCGTAAAAGACGTCGATGCTCAACCTGCACCAGCAAAACTAGTTTGAGAAGGCTTACAAATCATGAATGTAAGAAATGTAAGACACCTCTTTGCTTGTCTCATGTGAATATGGTGTGCGATGGGTGCTTTGCCCCCAAAGATGCAGATCATGACTCTGAGTGATTGACGTTTATAACTTAAAATAAACACTAAGAGGATTTTATAAATTATGTTACAACTTTAGGTAGCTTTTGTTTATGTTTTCTTAATATTTAGTTGTATTTCTCAAAAATTTCTTAAAACATTTTGTTTAAATATACCTTTGTACTAAATATAAGCTTTTTTTAAAGAAAGTTTTGACATTTTTTCCGTTAAATAATGCTGGCCAATATGTCCGTTTTATTAATTTTGAACGTGTACCGAGTAGGCACATTGCGCTCGAACTCGAGAGTTAATACATTGCGCCCGACGGAAGGTTAAAATATTAATTTGTTATTCATATTTGGTTTCTTGGAAAATCTCACAGGAGTTTATGTAGTTTCGTACGTCTTGATCTATTTTTGGCCAATAATAAGTCGTTTTTTATCGTCATCTTCTGTAATGTCTTTGAGCACAGTGTTACTTATAAAGGGGTTAAATAATTTATTTTTAAAATGTAATAGCATTAGTGCTGTTAGGCGTTAGTTTGAAATAAATTGTCGCGAGTACTATAGAATTTCCCCGTAGCTATAAAGCTTGTGTAATCATTTGATAATAAAAAACTATTGTTATGGCAAAAGTTAACGTTGCACTATTGTGGTTTAAATCCCCATGGCAATCAAAATAACAAATGATAGTCCTCTGTTAAATTTCAGATACTTAGATCCTATATAATGTTGAAAAAAAATAATGTGACAAGCATTTAATTTTTTGCTTAGCTCTAGTGATATACGGAAACTTTTAAAATTCTACAACTTTTAAATAATTTAACCCACTTTCTATTCCATAGTTTTCGAGATCACAATGGTATGGAAACATAATCCTCACTCAGCATTTATGTTTTTTTTGTACTTTGATATTTCTACAAAATTTTAAATACAAGTTATTTGAATTTACTAGTTGACAATAAAGTGTTCACTTTTTCGAATCTCAATGAGATAATAAATCAAACAACAAAAATAATAATAGCAGAAAACAATAATAGAACAGACTAAGTAAACAATCAATTAAAATGATCACTGTAATTCCAATAATCGACAAATGGGTATCTATATTAATGTAATAATGTCGCTGCCTGGGTGAGTTGAAAGTAACCTGAAGCTTATTTCATTTGAAGTGTCATATATTCTTTTCTAGTCATTTGAAACGGACCATCTAAAACATTAAGTGGGCTTTAGTATTGGCGCCAGATAAACAAAAATTGAGCGCAAGTGCTATATATCTGCACACTTACTGGGCCAACAACTAGCTTGAGGTTCCATTCACGCGAGAGTATGAGTTAGCGCATGGGTTGAATATGTTAACTCCAAATTATACAAGAAAACCTTGAATATGGTAACTCAAAATTTTAGAAGAAAACAGGGAGCAATCTCATTTCTAAATATGAATAAAAATTAATTCAACTTAAGGGAGATGCAGAAACCCGCCAACAACTAACTCAAGATTTGTAAATAAATTATCGAGAATTTACTACAAATATTTTCTAAAACAGTTTTATCATTGGAGACACTATTTGTGTTTTTTCAAAAATACAAGAATTATAAATTGTAAACATCCTTCCTACAACACAAAGTATAAAATGTTGCCTTTTAATCGTATTGTTGCTCTTTTAATTAATTTATGACCTTCTCAAAAAAATTTCATACATATCCTTTTCAGATATCAATAAAAGATCAATCCACAACTAAACATTATGATGATAAAACCAAAGTTCTTATTTACAAGTTAGTCGTTCAATTAATCAAATCAACTTCTTAATTCTTAAATTCAAATTCATTGACAAGTTAATAGTTCGATTAATCAAGTCTACTTGTTAACTCAGATTCAAGTTCATTTAAAATTTACTTTCACTTAGAAGCAAAATATAATCATATGGATTTATATAGATGTCAAACAACAATACTGGTATTTGTTCACATGTGTTCACTTTCTCAATATTTTAACTAAGAAACAAATACTTTATGTATAAATTATTGATATAAACACTTGTAATGAATAATTTATAATATAAAAAGGTAACACGTTGAAATTATGGAAGTAAGTGTGTTTCTGAACTAACATGTGCTCGCATTATCTCTAAGTACCAACAATTCTATTAAAAGTAAAGCTTAAGTTTTCATTTTTGACAGTTAAATTATAAGAATAACCATTAAACAATTCTTTTCATTATATTCAACGCTTAATTTTCTCATCATATCAAACGATCAAAGCGTCCATAACAGAACTCACCTAGAATAATTAATCCACTTTACAATCAATAAAATTTTAGATACCTTATCGAAACTCTGCAGAACTCTTTCGAAACGAATACAGCATATCTTTTACTATCTACTCAAGGTCAACAATGAACAATATCAAACTTCAAAAACTTTTATTTTAAAACTTGTACTTTTATGAACGTTATTTTCAAATAAAATGAACCACATAAAATATATAAAAGCTCCAAGAGTCGTAAGATTTAGTTTATCTCTACACATCAAACGTAATCAACTTTCAACATTTCCTTTAAGCGCGAGTTATGTATCTTCCAATATATATGTACCATTAATAGAAAGTATTAGAAATTATTACGAATTATAAAGAATTACTAAGTTAGACGCAATATTGTATCTAAAGGATAATTAAATAAAAGTTAATGAAAGTTCACAAGCAAGTTGTGAGATCGGATGCAATACATTGTAATTCAGACGATAGTGATACTACAGGTGGCAAGTCACAGACGGTTAAGAAACCGCAATTACTTAGAAATTAAGATTGTTACACTGTATAATGAATAGAATTAAGAAATAAGCAGATATGAGCTCTGCAAGTTCCCACAGACATGTGAGGGGCAGGGACAACATAAATACCCCGGGGGCCCCAAGATCATCAGTCAATCTGAGTATTTCAGCTTTAACATTGTTTCAATTTGTAATGAGTTAATGATTTATTTTAATGATAATAATTACAAAGTGCTTCTATAATTTATACACTGGGAGTGTTTAATTTATAGAAGTGCGATGAAGGTTACGTTTGAATAAATCGTTTCTATAATTAATCGTTATTGCATTTTATACATTAAGCTGGATCCTGAGATTTAAGTTCCAAGATGCCCACCACGTGAGTAATTTGATTTTACTTAAATTGTGCTTGCAAATTTGACTAAAATAGCGATTGCATCACTTGCAAAGTGTGATCGGCATATGTTATAAAATGGCAGGTAAAATATGCCGCGCATGTAAGTATAACAGCATTAGCATTTTCTGATTCGAAAGAGGAACCTTTCCAAAAACTCTGATAGCGAATGGAGTAGTGCTGAAGAGGTCGCAGAAAAAATTGCTGAAGACGTGGATGATAATTACAATTCTCAAAGTAACGGTGAAAATTCTGTTGTCGAACCAATTGTTAAACCCACAGTCGAGCAAAGTGGTAAGTTACAGTGGATGGAGAATCCACCCTTACAAGATATTCCGTTTGTCAGGAAACAGAAACAAAATGTGCCGGTGCCTGGTGATGAAAAATCCATTGACTTCTATCTTCTAGCAGATAACCATTTTTTTTACTGGTTAGAGAAACGAATCTGTATGAAATTCAGGGACCGCATTCTAGAATTAGCCGTTGGAAACCAGTTGATAGAGAAGACATAGTAATATTCTTGAGCATTTCGTTTTTATAAGCATACTACAGTTACCTAGATTGCAAAATTACTGGCGTACAAAACGTTTGTATAATTTACCAGTAAAAAACTACATGAGCCAGGATAGGTATTTAATTATATTGAGGTGTTGCATTTTGCACCAAATGTTCAAGATGGCGAAGGCAGTCCCGATGACAGGTTATACAAAGTTCGGCCTTTGGTAAAATTTTTCAAAACAAAACCTATGTATCGGCGATTCAATGGTTTTGTGGTGAGGTCGGTTGTTGTTCCGTCAGTATATAAAGAACAAGAAACACAAATAAGATATAAAATTTTATTTTATAACGGAAAGTAACGGAACAGTTTTGGATATGCAAATTCATACCGAAGCTTGTGATGACAGGTGGTAAAGGCCATGTTGCAAATGTTGTCCTCCATCTTCTTACAAATTATTGTGATAAAGGTCATAGTCTGTATATGGATAATTACCACAACTCAGTAACACTTGCAAGGCAATTATTGGAGAGACGTACCTACTGCACAGGAACTTTGCGTGTTGGAAGAAAAGAAACACCCTGAGGTAATTAGTAAGCAAAATTTGAAGACTGGCGAATCTATCCATCGTTATGGAGCTAATGTGTGTTTTGGTAAATGGAAGGACAAACGCGAGGTATTCTTATCTTACAACCGAACACGAAAATAAATTCACAGAGGTAACGTGAAGGTCCGGTAAGAACAAAATGAAACCTGCACCGGTGGCACAGTATAACAAATACATGTCTGGTATAGATCTACAAGATCACATGTTGTCTTATTATCCAGTACACAGAAAAACAATACGATGGTACAAGAAAGTTAGTATGCATATTTTTGACACAATAGTCACATGTTTAAACTTTGCTGGTAGAGAATGCTAACAAAGAAAATAGAGACCAATCAAAAGAGAATACTTCAGTCTTGCATCTTCCATCAAAATGTGCAACAGGCGTAGATGGTAGTAGACTTCGCAAAAAGTACCGTTGGTGTTGAAAACATCGTATTCAAAAAACGCAATGTATTATTGTAAAACGTTAGTAAAGGATAAGGCCGGTCCTGGGACACTCCTCCTCCTTCCCGATTCATATCTAACCGAGGTTTTTACATGTAAATTCGCACTATAAAGTCTTATTTTAAAGGGATTTCCTCCTTGCTCGGACACCCCCACCATACCTACCCTAAAAAATCGGTAACCTAAGCCCTAAAATTTTCGAGATATCTGTCGATGCCTATCGACACCGTACGACCTTTGTATCCCCATCTTTTTAATTTTTATCTAACATCAACCCTTATCGAGTTACGACCCCCAATTTTATAACTTTTTTATTTATAAACAGTTTCTAATCGTGCATGGTAATACCGATTTAATTTTTCTTGGAAATCGGAATCTATCATTAATTTAACTTAGGCCAACTCGCTTTAAAACATTGGTGTTTACCAAAAAAAGTAGTACACAATCCTTTAAAACAATTTTATTTAATTATAAATATACAGTGTACACTTAACATCTATTTTCATATAGGTAAAATCGCCACTTCTCTATGCTCTCGGTTACCTAGTTTCGGCTACTTTTCCAAGGTCGTGGTGACGTCATAGCCTTTTATAAATAAAGAGCAATGTAATACTATTCTAAAATTTTTATTCTGACATTATACATAACAAAATTTAAAAATATTTAATGCCAAGCATAGAGCCATTTAAACTTAATTTTAATATAAAGTTATACACCGAAAACGATCCTTTCTTTATGTTTGTTTGGAGTGGTTTTAATTTTATCTAATATTATTCGCAGCTTAAAATTTAAATCGACAGTCCTCTATCTCCTTTACTAGCCAATAGTTTGATACATAGAGACCGTCTAGGTTTTAGAATTGTAAAACGTACCGAAGTTTGTCTCTATATATAGTCTTTGATTCTATCGACAACCAGATCCATTCCTTCGTGCAATTCTTGCAGCTTGCGACAATTTTTTAATCGCGGCTCTCCCACTATATCCTGCATACGTATCTTGCTAACTTGATCGACTTCTTCTTGTCGGTATTGGAGGAAATCCTTATTCTCCCACTCACTGTTGCGTAGTTGCATGTACACCACTTTTGGGAATATATGGTCGTTATAGATTGTAGGACCCTCGGTTTTAAATGATCCGAAAGGTTCTTTACTAGACAAATATACAATCTTTAGCGGAACCTCTTTGCGTGTGGTTTACGCCAAGGTTACGAAACCCGCATTCCTTAGTTCGCCTACATTATCTGCCAATTCGATAAATACGTTTTTAGAATAACCTTTTAAAAAGTATACGAATTTAGTACCATCCTTTTCCGCAAGAACGTCTACATAACTAACAGAGTTTTTCTTACTAAACTAACCACAAATGCATACAGCTTGTAGAACTCTGATGTATCTAAGTCAGTCCATCGGCGCATAAAATAATCTTTTATTTCTTCCTCATTTTCTCTAATAAGATGTTCTTTGTCTAACACATCTTTGTATTGTTCGAGTATTGTCGCAGTGTTTTCCATGTAGTCCAACTTTCGCCTTTTTGCATCCATTTCCTCTAATTCCAGCTGTCTTTTTCTTCCACTTACAGCGTATGGCGTGCATAATGGAGCAATTTCCTTTAGCGTAAACGGATAAGTTTACTGCCAATATTTACGCGTTGTAGTACAACCTCTGGACGAATGTTAGGCGTATTTATCAATCCCAAGTCCGAAATTACTATTTCTTTTGGAATTGTAGAATATGGTGTTGCAGATTGTGTAAAATATGTACTGCCTGCTTTAATGTAGTCCTTGTGTAGGTTAGATAGCAGGAAAAATTGATAGGTTAGAGCAACGCAGAGACGTTAACCTAACCTAAGTCCGCACAAGTTCAACTAACCTAACCCTCCAGACAACACTAGCTAACCTAACTCCTAACAAAGTAAACTAACCTAAACCCGCTTCCCCCCACCCTACTTTGTCCTTCTCGCTCCTCTCGCATCCGTATGACATACACCCAAACTATATCCGACATATACCCTGTATACTTCCTACATATATTCGACGTATATCCGGACATGTCGATGCGCACCCCTGCCCAGTCTGACCTAGGTCAAATTAAATGCGATGGTAGATTAGGACTTCCAAGAAAAATTAAACTGGTATTACCATGCACGATTAGAAACTGTTTATAAATTAAAAAAGTTATAAAATTGGGGGTTGTAACTCGATAAGGGTTGATATTAAGATAAAAATTAAAAAGGTGGGGATACAAAGGTCGTGCGGTGTCGATAGGCACCGAAATATGAATCGGGAAGGAGGAGGAGTGCCGCAGGACCGGTCCTATCCTCTACTAGCAATAACCATACTTTCATCATGTGGTACTAGATAACTCCATCAACAATGCCATGAACAGCGAACTCTTTTTTAAATCCATGTTTCTATTGGTAAATTTGAATAATTATAGTATTTACAAAAAAGGGACAAATGTGTAATAAAAGCATCATAATTAATTTCGCGATACAAAGCAAGTTCGGGTAAACAGCTCCTAAAGAGCTGTTTGAGAATTAACAACAATCAAGTGTAAAGTTCTAGTTCCGCATAAACTTATTGTTTAGAGATAATCAAATTCAGACAAGATTAAAGTAATCTGGTATTGCAATTTGTTTTATTCAATTCAATTCTGATTGGCTTCACGTCTACTACAACATCAAGTTAAAAACGTATTAGAGTTATTAATCAAACGATCTATCAACTAAAAGTTAGTATTTTGTTAAGCAAAATTAATAATTCGATGTTCAAAGTTACTCAAGAACTTATATATTCTCAGTTTATAACAAAAATGAAAAATAGCGGTTCTTTTACTGTATTAAAGTTTGATGTATCCAATTAGGAAAGATGTAATTCTTTACTATATTTAGCTTCAAAGAACGGTTAATATTTTCATGACTTCCTATAACATAGGAAATAAATCGCTTACCCCTTTCCATACATTTATATAGAACAGAACCAGACCATTCAAAAGGGAGACGGTCGGCAATACCTGTCGCTGTTCTCAGAAGGTTAACCTTATAAGCAAAACTAATCTTCAACCAGGTGTCTATTCTTGTAACGTTATCTTAAGACAACCCAAAGTTATTTTCCATTGAATCCAATGATAAAATCTCCTCAATCTCGATAATTAAATTAGCACAAATTGTTTCTTCATTTGGATTTAATTCCAACGCAAGATATTTAGTGAATGGAATATATGGTATTAGGTTAATTAAACTCTAAATTGTTACACTAAAATACCAAAAAATATTAGTACGATAAATATTTAATTTACACTGACCATTGTTACCCGAGGACGGGTAACGGGCCATCATTTAAGAAAAGGATTTAGTCTTACGGTGTCTCCACGCAAACTTTCGGTCCCACATCATCTTACACTTCAACAAATCGCATGGATGTGTCCCGATTACTGTTCGCATAAGAGCGATCATTCAAAAAAGGCATTCGGGTCGCAGGTGCGACTAACAACTTTAAACGACCTATATCTTTACTAGTTAGTTGGATAAACCCAACAAATTTCGTTGGACAACATGTAAAATTATCACGCTAGGCTTATGTAAAGGGTACTCTTATTAAAAGTACAAGAACGTAAATTCTACAATTTTTAATGTTAAAACTTGCTATTCTGAATCAAATACACGATAATACTAAATTACGTATCGTAAAAATTTATTTACGTTACAACCTTTATAATCTGAACAATCTATATTATGACCAACAAAACTTTTATAATCTAAGCAATTTTCATTAGAATCGTCATGTCCTTTATAATCAAAGCATACTTATATTTGAACCGCTATGTCTTATAATAAACTGAGCATTTGCTTGAAGACCATAATGGTCCGTAATCATGGATGGAAAAAGTATAGTACCAAAGCTGCATGCCTTTTTATAGCACTGATTATTTATTTTTAGTGATTGCGCTTTAATGTTTATATTTATAGTTTACATTGATATTGTTTTTATTTATGCCAAACGTACCAATTTTTGTGATGTACATTTTATGTTGAAGTTTTCTTAATCGAACATATTTAGACAGGATTGCAAAGTGGTAGTACTAGAAGCGATGATTTGACATTACAGAGATCAATTATTAATTAATGCCAATTAAGTCATGAGTTGTGTATGTACGGACTGAATTTAATCGATTTCCATGTATGATTGGTCTGTGTCAGCACTCACGATAATTATCCTTTTAGACTTTTCGAGTGTCGCCTCAAACTATTAAAACCACTTTAGTGAAGTAGTTGTTTCCTACCAGGTACGCCTTTGGATAAAATTATAATAGAATGCGTAATTAATTGTATATAAAGAAAAGGATTAATTAATTACGGCCTTGATACGTTTACATTACGATTGGTCATATTATTATCAGCCTTTCACTTGTAATTTTGTTCCAAACAGTACATAACAGTGAACGTTTCAAAAGACCTATTTGTTTTTAAGAAAATGCGCTTCAAGTTGAAATAAAATTAATTAAACTAAAACATCTATCTGGTTTATTTAAGTTAGTTTTTTGTAATTGTATTAATATTAAAATAAATCTATTTCTACGATTTGAAAATTTAGCAACAGTCAGTCTTAGAATAAATTGCAACATACACTTAAAAATAATTTATCACTGTATATAAAATAAGAACGCATTTAATAATTAATAACGTTTACAATAAATAATAAAGCTTTATTTAAAAACATTCCCTTCGGAATTTTAAAATTCCTTCAAATGATAAAAATAGGTAAGAACCAACTATAATAAACGTCAGCATCCGCGGAAGTATAAAATGAAAAACAGCTACATAGATAGACACGAGCGAGGAACAATATATTGTAGCATCGATTGGCCTGCATCCGACCAGAATAATTAAAGCAGAACCTAAACAAAGAGTTTGTGCACAAAAGATGACTCATAAGGTCCTGCGCATGAGATCTTTTGATCGGCAAGTACAAGACTTTGCATTTAAAAGATTACAATAAGAAATCTCAAGAATATTATTTGCATATGTTCCCAAACGATTGGATAAAATATAAATTGCCGTGATGAACGTTAGTTAGTTCAGTGCAGTTCTGATTAAGCTTTGATTACGTCACGCTCTAGTTTAAAGCGTTGAAAGATGTGATATACATTTCTGTGTACTGTCGATATAAACTACTGTTGATGTAAATTATTGTAGTGATAATTGTAGCAGAAGTACATATTGAAGTGTTACACCATAGGTCGTTAATGCGTGAATATTTTACCTTTATTTATTTACTAATTAAATAATTCTCGAAGGACCAATTAAAAGTTTATTATTATAATGGTTGATTAAAAACATTACATTTTTTAGGTAACTTGAAGTTTAATTACATGAGAAAAACACAACTTGAAGACGCACCTTCAAGTTCAAAGTATAAACATGAACTAACTTTACACACACTTTCTTAAGAAACATTTTACCTTAGTCCTGTTCATAAAACCCATTACCTGTCTTAGAAATTCCACAAACCCCTTTGTTAGAAAACATTAAAGTATTACTCATACATTCCTGGTTTACCTGAGACTGACGGCAATAGATTAAAACATGTGATAGGACCCTTTGCAAGTTGAAGGAAGATTGAAAAACTTTCACTGTGTTAGTCATACATTCGGTCTGCTAAATAATATGAACCCTAATTTTAAACTGAAATATTATTTAATGGTTCGATTTCTCGAACAATAATATAAACTAATAATTAGTGCTTGGATAGTTCATTGTAGTGTTTCGATAATAATTTAGAAGATAGCATCAGAGTTCTACAAGATAATACTTGTATTGTTAGAGATTAGTTCGGAAATAAATTGTTGGAAGTTTTTAGTAAATCCCATTGTAACTACGAGTTGTTGAAAAGGCTTGTGTAATCAGTTTGAAAATAAAGAACTGTTGTTATTGCAAACAGAGCTATTCGTTACAATATTTAAACTTATTTTATTTTATTCCAAAAGAGCAAAAGTGAGTACGTTTTCTTATGTTAAACCGTCAATCAAATAAAAATATCCAATAATATCTTGATTAAGTGTAGAAATCGTGGTCGACAACCGAATTCCTAGAAATTATTTAATAATTTAAGTTTATTTGATTTGTAAACACCTACAAGATAAAACTTTGATTGACGGCCGAAGTACAAAAAAATATCTTTGTTAAATTTATTATATTATCTAAGGGGGACCTTGTTTTACCGTACTGAACTATTCTAGAAGTGGAGCAAAAAGTAGGAGCATGCAGCATTGCATGTTGACTAACCTTCCGAAAATTACATAGCAATATTCATGATGCCTCGAATAAGCGTGACCAGCTGTTACAGGCGGAAAAGCTACTACGTATGCAAAATTATAAAATGGGGGCGGCCTGTAAAACAAAAATTAAAGGGGGGGTCACCGGCACTAGCTAGCGGAAGGTCGTGGATCATATAGAGGGTTAAAATTTTGAAAAAAAAAGGTTAAATTAATTTATAATATACTACAAAGATGTGGCACTTACCTTTCATAAAATATTATGGCTTAATGACAATTGCTAAGGGCGCCAGACAAGTCGAGAATGTCCAAATGTTCGTACAAAACCTTGAGAGACTTGTCATCCCAAGGAGGACAATTGTTTCTTTTAATCAATTCCTCACTTTTTTACTACTTATAAAACTTCCATGATAAAAAAATAAAAAAACTATTGACTTAATCAACGGCAAACAAAACTATTTAATTCACAGAGCAAGAAACGTGAACCTCTTACATTCATTGATTTAGAAATTTAAGTGAATAGGTGACTATGGAATTTATGAAAATTTTGAGTACTTAAGTAGTTCCCAAACACTTGTATATGAACGAAAACTTGTATTATAAATCTTACACTAAATTAATCCTACGGTTTATGGCCAAAACGTCCTAACAAACAAACTAACTAAAAATTGGTCATGCTACTTAACTATAAAAACTTACTTACTAAAAATTGTCCATTGTTTGAGGGTTTGTCTTCCAACGTAGAACAGTTCTTAAATTTGGGAAGAGAATCTCGCTTGTTGCTTCTGTTTATAAGTTTTAAAGAATTTACTGGCACACGAACCCGGCAGAATCTTCTTGACAATATCACTTACTTGTGCGTCACACGCCTACAAGCTTTTTACTATTTATCTTGCATCACTATCAATCCGCGAACATATGGGCATAACCCCCGCGAAACTGGAAGAGTTATCACTCCTTTCCAATTTTTAATATCGTTATACGAAGTGAAATATTCTATCTGTGCTACCGGAGAACGCTACCCGCGAACTACGTTTCTCTCTACTTCTTGACCACGGACGGCCCCATTGGAAAAAACTCTCCGTCTTTGGCTAAAGCCTTCAATTATATACACTAATTCCTACCCTAATAATTATGTACGTCATTTTCTGTTATCCAATGACTGAACTGAACCTCCCACAAAACAAGATTTCAGAAACCAAATCCAACCCCTTTTTAGATGAGAGTCACGGGAGCAATTATTTTCCCAAAGGTTTAAATTATATTTTACCTTCTACGAATTACTTAATTATTGCAATGTGGAACCTATCTATGGCGACAGCAGTCTGTCCTTAACAAAGACCGGCTAACCTACTTGAGCCGAAATGGATTTTAAATACAATGGATGTCTCCAGACTACTTAAAATTACTTGTAATATTTGAACAAATCAAATTGGAAATAGTTTTGCGCTATTTATAATATTTCGTTTTGTATAACCCGCTGTCAATCAACGAAAGTATTAAGAAGGTTAAGCTTTTCAAACTGAAATTGGTTTCCTTTATTTACGCTAAAAGGTACTATTACTTTTAATTTTATCGATTTGTCAGTCTGTAGCCGACCTAAACTTTTAAGAGGTTTATTGTATTTGATTTACAAGGGTCTAGAGCTTTAAATGATGACCTGCCGCTGGAATTTAGTAGCCTGAAGTTATTTGTAAAGATGGTCTTTTATTATAAAAGGAGCCTAACTAAAATGAGGTAATTTATTGTGGGAATTTTTGTCTATACTTTATGCAAGTTACTGAATTTTTAATTAATTGATTTGTTTAATCGTTAACATTACAAAATAATGTTACACAGCATGGGAAAATCGGAAGCGATAATACATTCGATGTCGGTTAAAAAAGGTGAAAGTTGTACATTCGATTAAAAAACAATAATTAAATAAGAAAATAAAATTATTGTTTACATATCTGAAATTAGTTAAAACCGCCATTGAAATAATAAGAAATCAAAGATGGCGCCCATAAGAAAAACTACACTTGATGTTGTTCACCAATAAACGAATGACTCGATAAACAAATAAAATGCGTATACTTATTGATCATAAAAAATTGTTTTAAGAACGCTTACAGATTTACAAAAACATTCCTAAATAAACAGGTCATGAATAAAAGTGAAATTAAAAATTTCTCATACTCCGTCATATCTTAAAAACTAAAAGAGATACTTGGTTTTTTTTAATTATTATTTCTTAATGAAATATACATCTTTTGTCCCATTTAACCGACATAGTACGTCTTACAGTTTCCGAGTTCCCCATGCTGAACATTCTTATGTGTAGACTTAACGTTACGTTTCTGAATTAATTTTACTCTACAAAGCGGAGTGACGAAACACTAAATTAGTGCACTGGCTGGCTTTCAGTGCTGCAGGGAGGTTCCTATGGAGGAAAAAAATATATAAACAATAAAAATAAACACGTAAAATGGCCGAAATACAAAAACTACTTTACAAAGACCACTTACAATGAAATGCTTTACTGGATGTTAAAAGTAAGGGTTGCCAAACCGTCCCGTCCCAGCAATTCCTGTGATACTTTCTCTGCCCGGAAAACGGTTATTCCGGATAGACCTCTTTTGTTTTGGATCTAGTATAATTTATAACATCATCCTTTGCTTTTCTCTACAATCCCCTAAAAACACAAACTTTTTGTCAAATTGAAGAAACTTTTAAAATAATGGACGTCTCTCAAATACGACTACATTGATGTGCTTTACCCATTTTATAAATAAATTCAAATAAAATTCTATTTCAAGTTAAACTCCATTAACTGAAAATTCTGGAAATATAAATACACGTACATTGACCTTAAAAAACCAACTAACCTAATATAACATCCAACTGACAAGGCATTATTAACAGATATCCTTTAGAAACAATGCATAATTAATACTAGCGCACCGTTGTTCCAGTTTCCAATATTGATTTATACGACATTCGAAATTCCATTTCAGGAAATGTCATTAATAACAATATATAGACAGCATTGCGCAGTACAATCTTTTTCTTTCACCGCTCCGGTGTCCATTGCTAATACCAAATTTTCACTATTTAGCAATAATCCCATAAATAAGCTTACATTTGCATATTTCTTAATCTTTTAAAATAATCAAACTTCCTTTCTCGATAATATTATGCTTAAGTTTAAACAAAACTAGTTGCGTCCCTATTTCATAGTCCAACAAAATAATTATATAAGTGAATCTCAATTTCCTACCAAATAACCGGAACCAACAATTCCACATTGATAAAATTAAAGTACCACTATGTTATTTATTCTTGTTTAAATCAAAGATAATATTTTTAATCATACCAATGTTCATGTAAGTAGGCTTTAGACCTCCTCAGACATTTAATGCAGATGTTAGCGAGGTATCAATTGTTGTAAACCAACAATTATCAATTATAACCACTTTTTGTTTAAAGTGTGTTTAATACTAGTCTGTTATGTCTAATTTTGATTAGGTGCTAAAACTTTTGCGATATCACTTTTGTTGGATCGATATTGTGGCAGCTACTTGCAAGCGTTTAAAAGTAAAAAATGAATCGTTAAAGGAATTTATCGGTAGCAGAGGCAGTTCGGGCATCTACTTTACGGGACAAGGGGTATTCCATGCGACGTCTGGCTCATATGTTGGAAATCGCATTAAAGCATAAGTTGAGCGATTAGAAGATTTAACGAGACAGGATCTCATTCTCGAAATCCAGATCAAAGAAGAACACGCTGTACAAATGCAAGGGATGGTCATTTTGTTTCAATGTCCACTACAAGAAACAGAAACACTAACAGCAATGTGTTATAGTCCATTCGCTTTAACTTTAGGATGACGTCAAATGTAGTAGCGAAGTGTTGGCAACTGTATGCAAATGAATACTTAGAATTGCGCTTGAAGAAGACAATAAAATTGGCGGTTCTGTACGGTGCTGCCACTAATTCCTCTTGCCAATGAGAATATTCGTATAGCTTTCATTAAATACATTAGAATTTAAATTAACATTGACAATGTCGCATTTTATCCAGTTGTGACGTCATCCTAAAGTTATAGCGAACGAACTATAAAAAATGAATATAAAATTGTTCAAAATATTGCCAATATCATTTCGAACTGTAAGAAAACGTCTAAATGAGACTGGATTAAGAAGTAGAAGACGTTAGAGCACAAACTTCAAAGACTGCGTTTTGTTAGAAATCATTAACACTGTACTGTTGACAATTGAAAGGTTTTATTTTCTGACGAGATGATAGTTAATTTAAAATCTCCTGATGGACGTGAGGTCAAACAATGCGAAATTATTACTTGAAAAACATCGTGGTAAAGCATCTAATGACATTTGTTCCCTTTGTTGGACCCGATTTATTTTAATGGAAGATAATGCACGTCCCCACGTAGCTAGACAAGTTGTAGACTACCTAAATGATGTTATTCTGTTACTTGAGTGGTCATCTAATAGTCCCGACCAAAATCCCATTGAGCATCTATGGATGTTCTTAAACAAAATGTCCGCAACCGTATGGCTGCGCTTGTCAGTCATAATCAACTAATTGAAAAATGTGAGAACTTCTCAAACAATTATTCGTAATTAAATCTCGTCGTGTAAGTGCAGTAATTAGAAGTAAAAAAGCATATACTCGATGTTAAGTTAGCATTGGAACTTCTAAATTGCTTTTTAAACTTTATTTAATCCGATTTTCGTTTCCATGTTTTACACGCTTTCGATCCACAAAGAGTTTTTCCAATTAAAAAAAAAAGCTTAAACAAGTCTAAGTTCGCTAATTTCTTTTTTAATTAAATGAGTAAACCTACATTACATTTGTAATTCATTTTTAATTTAATTATTATTAATATAACTATTTAAATGTAATACAGTAATGCGTTATTTTTGTTTAGGAATTTATTTATAATAAAACTCAAATTGTACTCACAGTTCGTTACCACTTTCAATGATTTACCTTTTGCTTAATCGACATGTTACGTCACCCCATTCCATCTATCTAAATTCCAACTTTTGTTGAAAACTGAAATCAGTTTATCGTCTTTCATTCAATAATTTTATTGTCCGATGCGCGACCGACCCGAATATAAATTCAACGATACACACGTGCTTGAGTTTTCTGACCTTATCCGACATAGTTCAAAACAATTCGGCGCCGGCCACCGACATCCCGAGGAGCATACGGTCGACGGTCTACACACCTCTGCTCACTTAACCATCTTTCATTTCTTAACTTTTTCCAACTTTTTCGAATTTAGTTCGTTATATAACATTCTCCCTTCTTTAAATTTCGTCCTCACAGATTGTGTGTGTAAACTATCCTAATTTCGAGGTGAAGGTCGTTCTGTCCGCGTGAACTTGTTCCAATATTTGTGAATTTAAAACCGAAAGTGTCATTCATCCTCTGCAACGCATTAATTTCATGGCTGAATTTTATCAGTGTATGATTATTATGGTGATCTCCATGGCAATGGTTCTTGAACTCGTGTGAAATTATACAAATAATTTTAATATGCCGGTTATTTCCCGAGTGTCAATCTGTAATTTTTCTGAATTTAATTCTAAGAGGTGCACAGTTCTGACATTTATTGTTGTTCGTATTTAACTATTTTAATTCTTTCATCCTATTTTAATATTATATGGAAATTGCAACGTTATTAAATGTAAACCACCTAAGCTTCTAAATTTTACACGCTGCTTTCGTTGTAAAAGTTCATTTAACTAACTTAAATTAATTAATTCCTTCCTACTGCTCGGGGATGGCTTAAGCAACGCCCTTACGGTTGCAACATGCTTATCTGGAACACCCCTTATATTGCTATATGGATCACATGGTAGATAAACGCCCTTTGTGAAGGTTTTGGTGAAAGTTTTTAATTCAAAACAAAAGTTTGAATTTCTGTTTTCGAAAATACTCGGTACATAGATAAACTTGTATATAGAAAATATTTCATTGGCATTATAGATCTAATATGGTTTATTTTATCTTAAACTGATGGATGTAATACTGGTATTGTTCGTTTATTCAAGAAAAACTTACTAAACGAGGGGATTTTTTAGCCTTGTTCTTTCTCTTCTCGTTGAAAAATTGATACGTCGATTCAGTCACGTAATTTCTATTCGAAAAGTAATTATTCTAATTAAAATTTGTTCTGATAAGACCTGTGATAATGTGTCCTTTTTAACGTAAGTAGCCTGGGAAGTTTCAGAGAAACTACAAGGAATATCTCTTACGGACTTAATTGCCTACTTTGTCAGTGTTAAGCCTCAAATATAAACATTATGTTAAATTTCACAATATCACTGTGAAAGCAGTTGAAAGCGCCTAGTGAGGTAAATTTACTATAGATATATCCAAGGTATTGTTTTGCGCAATCCAACCCCCCATTATTGGTTAACTATTTATGCAACTGATACATTAATCAGTTGCAGGTACAATCAACTGTTTCCCATTGTACATACGCTACTGAAATTTTTTCTTTACCTCTCATTGTTACAGTATGTTGTTGATTATAAATATATGTAAAGTGTGTCCTTGTAATAGTACTTCTCATAGATTCGTAACCTGGATCTTGAACTGGCCCATTAGGCAGATAAAGTTGGTTTATTATTTTAGCTACGGTCTGCGCGGAGTCCGCCTTGGCGCTCAACAAATAATACCTAGTACTATCTCGTTTTCAGACCCCGACCCCTTGTGCTTCTGACCAGCCGCGGTGCAGGTTTACAGCGTTTCATGAGATTCCAGAGCTTGGTGCATTTACTTATGGCACCGAACCCAAGGTAAACGTGACAGATTTCACGTCACAAATTGGCGCCCAACGTGAGCACGAAAAAAGGCTTTCTGGTAAAAAGTATTAGGCATTTCGACTGTAGTCGCAATTTGTCGACTCGGTTATCTAAATTAAAGCTTGGTACTCCTAAAAATTAAGGACGTTTATTGTGTATTTATTATTAAATTGACGAGTTTGAGAATATTTTTGCATTTAAAATAAACTTGACGAAGGTTTTTTCACTGTACATTAGTATCCGTTGGTAGGCCATTATTTAAAAATATTTGAATTTTAAAAACCTATGTGCAAATTCAAATTAAAATGGACCCTTATCGTTTGTTCAAAATTGTTGGTACGGGGAATTAAAACCTCGGCTACTGAAACTTGTCGCGAATTAAGGAAAAAGGTGAAAGAATAATTATCAAAAAAATCATTTGGGGAAATTTAAACTACCAAAAATTTTGATCTGGATATAAAAGCAGAATTATTAATTTGAATTAATTAGAATCTGAAGTTCAATCTTTGTCGTTGGGAGGAAAATCCTTGTCTTTTAAAAATGGAAAGTAAACTCAAAACATTTACTTGGTAGATTAGTAAGGCTCGCTTTGTCAGAGGAGAATAAAGAATTTCAAAGCGCTGTTGATTCGTTGATGGAGCGCTTAGGAAAAATAGACGTTTCATTAGATGAGGCTAGCGCCGAACCGTAGCCAACTATTAATGCCACAGGGCTCACTGTTGCTCCGGAAAATCGAAATTTAAATGATAATTTAACTTATCTGGTTTTATTATCAAAAAGTATACCCGTATGTAAATGGGGTATTACGTTTTCTGGTGATCCTAACCTCTGTAGCGTAAACGAATTTTTGAAAGAATCGATGAGTATAGGATAGTACGTAATGTTAGTACGATAGAATTAAACAATTCGATCATAGATTTACTGCGAGGACTGCTCGTACATGGTATAGGTCTTCGATCTTCTATTACGTCATGGCAAGATTTTGTTTCTCGGTTGCGTTCTGAATATCTACTGTTTGATTATGATCGAGAACTTTTAACGGGAATTCATAATAGGAAACAAGCACCACAAGAACGAGTAGGCGACTTTCTCGCGTGCATGATAAATTTGTTTGCTCGACTTTTCTACCGTGAATGAATTACTTGGTATATGTGAAAAATTGGAGGTGAACAAACAATTGACTTCCGATACACGCCAAAGGCCTATTCCTATTCCTTCCATATCATAATTACAACCCAAATTGTTAGGTGTGCCATCTAAATTGGAAGTTAAACCTATTTTGAGTGATTGCAATTTACCCCTCGAGTCAGGCGTACAGTGTTGGAATTGCCGTCAAGTTCGGCATGGGAAACTAGGAAATTTTGTTTTCGCTGTAGTCAAGAAGACACTACTAAATTTAATTGCAAGTGTTCAGGAAACGGATATGCAGGTCGTCGGGTAGCCGGTCGGCGATCGTAGATACAATTGCGGCAAATCAATCATGGGCATCTTGGTTTGAAACTATTCGAACCGAATTTCGGAAGAGTGTGATAGAGAGCCTATTTATTGGTCAAGATGGAGATTTCCGACCGTTTGTGTCTGTTTTGGTATATGATATTGCGTGTACAGGTTTAGTAGACACCGACGCAAGTCAAACGGGCATTGGTCGTACTATTTAGGTTAAATTAAATGAAATTGGTATTAAGTTAGAACCAAATATCCCGTTGGTTACCGTTGCTGATGGCAGGGCTTGTGACGTTATAGACACTGTGCAGATTCCGATTAAATTAGGTGACAACGTTAACATAATTAAAGCGTTGGCTATTCCCGAGGTGGCGAAAGGGATTATTTTAGGTATCGACTTTTTACGTTGAATGTCTATTTTTCCATTCATTAAAGGTAACACATGGGAGTTTACAACCCATAATTATTCGAACGGAATTTGCGTCAAGGATTCACTAGGTTACACACAGAAAAAGGAATTGAAGGAATTGGTGACTTTAACTTTTAGGAAAATAGGTCAAGGTTTGAGTTGTGCCAAGAATGTGCAACACATTATCGATAGAGGGGATCATCCCCTATTAAACAACGATATTACCCAGTATCCCCTTACGTACAAAAAGTAAATGACACTGAGGTAGATAAAATGTTAACGTTTGAAGTTATTGAAAAGTCTAAATCAGTCTGGAGTTTGCCCGTTGTGGTGGTGAAGAAATCTAATAACGAGTTTAGATTTTGTATCGATTTTCGAAAAGTTAATCAAATTACAAAAAGAGACGCTTACCTTTACCCTATACCTCAAGTATTCTAGATCGTCTTAGGGATGGCAGATATTTGTCGAATAATGATTTAAAATCGGCTTACCATCAAATCCCCTTGAAGGAAAATGAGAAAATGTCTTTTTTTCTGTGACGGGAAAAAATTTGACATTTAATGTTTCTTGACAGGTAACAAAATGTCACTTTTTATGAATTTACTTTTTCCCGGGGAAAAAAATGAGTAGTTTTTCCCGGGTATGTGCAAATAAGTAACCACTCGCAAAATTAAATCGGCAGATATTTGATTATCTTAAAGTTTTCCTTAGCAATGTAAGTCTAACTGTCCCTATAAGTACAACAGCCTACTTGTTTAAAACTTCAAATTTGACATCGATTGATTTTTTGACTTTAATATATTGTAATATTTTTTCAATATTAAATCATCGTTTGCCTGTCACAGAAAAAAAATAGTGTATTATACACGGGTAAAAATGTAAGATTTTAACTCTTGGTGTTTTGTTTCCCTCCGCTTCGCGTCGGCAGACAAACACACCTCGAGCTAAAATCTAGTACTTTTTCCCTTGTACAATAAATAACTATTGTTGTACCAGGAAAAGAACTTTATCAATTCACAAAAATGCCTTACGGGTTACATAACGCCCCAGCTACATTTCAGCGATTAGTTGATACAATTCTGGGTCCCGACTTAGAAAATTGAGTATCGATTTATTTGGACGATGTTCCCATAGCCACATCGGATTTTGATACGCACATTAGGGTATCGAAAGAAGTTTTAAACGACTTAATTCGGCAGGGTTGACAATAAATCCGGAGAAGTGCGAATTCGTCAAAAGTAGCCTCAGATACCTGGGTTTCATTGTATGAGTTAAGCCGTTAAAGAATTATAACCCGTTTTAATTAAACATCAATTTTAAAATGTAATTTGTTATGATTTCGGTTAATTATGTACCAAATACGCAGTTCAACTAACAGCAATCAGATAGAGAATCAAATAGTGAATTTCTATCAGATGTCCAGGTGTTCGATTATACGCTACGTTTACGTTTGGTTAAGGAACATGGTATAAGGATGCAAGAAGCAATAATACAGTATTGCCCGAAATAAACAGTACTGAAACTAAGTTGGCGGTGTTTTTATGCGTGCGCTGCCACACTCAAGTTAGCTAGTATAGACCTGTCAAGTAAACCTCAAACAAGTAATTAGTAGGGCCTAATTGTTAAAAATGGTGTTAAGTACAGAGGAGAAAGTGTTTCTGGTAGAGCATTATTTTCGTTCATACGGAATCGGCCGACATAATGGTGCAAGTTTGCTATACGTGTCTGATCAATTCACACAAAGGTTTAATAAACGTTCTCCAAGTAATGCTGTAATTTTGAAGGTTATTGAAAAGTTTAGAAATACAGGTAGTGTATTGTGCCAACGAAAAGGAAACTCAGGGCGTCCCAGGACAGTTAACAACAACAATAACCATGAACGTGTTTTTGAGCAAATCTTAGAAAATCCGAAAGTCAGCCAGGCAAGGACAGCGTTACAACTTGATTTAAAAGAACTTCCTTTCAAAGAATCCTGAAGGAGCTGGGTACATTTTCGTATGTGATTCAGGTACATCAACAACTACATCCTCGGGATTATCGCAGTAGAGTGGAATATTGCGCCAGAATTCTCGCGTTACAGTATGAAAATCCTGAATTTTTGAAAAATGTTTGGTTTTCAGACGAAGCACATTTTCACTTGTCAGGCTATGTGAATCGTCGTACAAATCGATTTCTGGGCTTTGCCAGACCCGATGAGGTTCAAGAGGTTCCTTTACATAGTGAAAAGTGAGTGTCTGGTGTGCTGTTTCCGGACACGGAATCATTGGTCCGTACTTTATCGAAGAGAATGGTAGGCAAGTCACACTTAATCAACAGAGGTACAGACAAATTTTAACACGATTTATCCCTGATCTACGTCAATTCTGTCGTGCACGTAACTTGGCATTTCGAAACCAATTTTTCAGCAGGACGGGGCAACTTGCCATACTGCTGCCGCAATTCGTCAATTTCTTCAAGAACATTTTCCAAGCAAATTCATATCACGATTTACTGACTTCCCTTATCCTTCACATTCTCCAGACCTCACACCTCCAGACGCATACATTTGGGGCATGGCTAAAAATGCCGTTTTCAAACGGGCACCACAAACCATCGATAAATTAAAGGATGCCGTTAGAGTCTTCTTCGCAGCCCTGAGACAACCCTTATTCAATAACATGACCAGAAACTTAGAACATCGTTATGAAGTCTGTCTCGAACGAGGAGGTGCACATTTAGAACATATAATAAAGTGTCAATAATATGTATTTCTTAAATATACAAAACAATTACAATTTCAGTACTGTTTATTTCGGGCAATACTGTATATATATCTATGCGGCTTGAAAGCGGTTATTTCGCTGAAAATGTGTATTGTCCATTAAAATAACTTTTGTCCTCCTGAATTGTGTCTATGTATTCGGGGAAACCGCGAAGACGTAATTGATCCCTGCTATTCTATCACCTGAACCAGTAAATCGAGATGATCCACTTAGTAAGCGAGTGCCGTTTACATAGGTTTTTTTATTGTATTAAGTATGAATTTCTTTTTTAAAATGTGGTAAGTTGGTTTAGTAGCGGTACGAGTTTAAGCTGCTAAAGTATTGATTTTATTGATTGATTGATTTTATTATATATTTTGAAAGTCTGTAATAAGATGATTGTTATGCAAAAAATAAACACCGTTTAAAAAATAATGTAATTATGTTAAATATAATTAGTTTTAAAATATGGTAAAAACCTAGGGAAATAAATTGTTAAAATCATCGAAATTGTGGATGGTATGAGGGTAAATGAATACAAAAATATTACAAAAAAAAGAGGTGAGGATCTGTAATAGTAATCTGCGCATGAAGTTCTCGAAAAATTTCTACCTACTAGCAGCCAAAGCATGTGGATGTAAACCGATTATCGGATAGAAGTGTTGAAATATATTAACGAGAACTATGCACATTCCATATGTGTTTAGTGTAGGGCACATTTTACTTAGAAACAAAGTTCCATATATTTTACAGTTTGGAAACCAAGAATCACTGTACATATCCAACTATTGGCTAGAAAAGTAAATAGAAGAAAAAGATGTAGATTTAAATTTTAGAATTAGAATTAACTTAGATAGGTTAAAAAATTACTCCAAATAAATATAAAGATGTGGTATTCTTTCTGTATATGATATTTTGTAATTAAATTTTTAAAAAAGCACATTGCATTTAATTTAACAAAAGTATATCAAAATTTCATATTAAAAGAGAGTTATACGTTTCCGAAAGTATCCGACTACATTTTTAACACTGATTGTGAATAATATTTTTGCATTCACAGGCAATATATGAGAAATGCTAAAATTCTTGCAAACACTGCTCCTGATTAATATATACCACAGACGATAATGATAATTGTTTCCTTAAGCGTTTTAAAATAACCCGATAATTGTAATGTAATAGAATAGAAAGGAAATATAAGCAAAATTTCCTTCACGTTAACAATAAGAGGATTAATATTTAACTTTTGTGATCGTTTTGTAAAATCCAATACATCCGAGGTACGCTGAAGGTGTTTTCAATATGTTTATTCATACATACACTAAGCTTAGTGTACTCAAACCAAATATTTCGAACATCAATAAATCAAAGTCACCTTCAATTTATGTCATAAATGTCAAACTTGAAGTTTTATTATTTTGAAAACGATCCTAGGTCATGGATCGAAACGTTAATAAAGATAATTTTAAAAACTATGAGTGGTTTAATCCCCAAAGAAGATTAAGAAGAATTGGTATTTTAGTTTTGTTTCCATTTATTATACTTTAAAAAATTTTTGTGATTTTAATCCCTATAATTTGAAATTGTATGTTGTTGTTGTTATGTGGATGATCTGTTTATCAGTTAATACTTCCTGTTACCAGCTTTTTGTTATGATAAAAATACAGCTGCTAAGTCTACTTTTGTGATTGAATATTGAAACGTAGCTAGTTCATTATGTAAAATAAAATAACCTCAATATTTTGGTCATTTGCAAGAATAACTACATCATGTGCTATATCAGTAAGATCGCCAAACAAAAGCTATTAAACAGGCCCATGAGCAACTATGCTTTCCATTTAAAAAATTTGAAGTTATGTGCATATCTATGAAGATAAAAAAAATTAATTTTTCTAACCATTCGTTATTATTCAGCATAAAAATATCCACAAGTTTTGTATCTACATTATTTCTCTAATGTCAATAATAAAGTCTACAGATGGATTTGAAAAAAATTGCAATACTAAGTTTTTTAAAAATATCTAGATATCCGTGGAATTTTTCTAAATCAGAAAAGCACATGCAAGATCAACAGACAAAACCGCATTACTTTTCCCATTTGAGCGTCTCTCTATCTTTAACAGCTTCCCAGATCATAGTAAAAATGAATGTTTACGCCTTGCCTAATAAATTAAAAGCATGCTCCTCTTATCTCTCGACTACGATTTGTTAGTCGCGCTTCGAAAGGTAAGCGCTGGTTACAAACGATAAGATAGTCGACACAGCTCTCTCTTAGTACACAGTCCATTATTAAATGTCACACTCGCGCCGGTTTGTCGGCATTAATTATTAATTAGTTAACAACGTGAGCACCGCTATTTCCCCTTCCTTCACCAACCCTCTCCTGTCTAACCAATTATGTATTTAGTGGTGAGTGTAAAGTGATAATTGAACACGGGGTAAGTTTTTTATTTGCAACCACATTCTATTACACATTTTATTATAAACATTTTATTACGCATATTTTGTTATTGTGAACCAGCCGCTACGCTAAGGCGTGAACAATGAAAAAAAACTAACCCTGTATAGCACATACTCGATTTCAAGTTAACGTAATTTTAAACAGATTAATTAAAAATCAATATTTTAAAAGAACAAGAACTTTTGTGTTTATTTCATATTACATGAGCGTTGTTTTATGGTGGTTCAAGGAGTCCATATTGCTTTAAAAATTGTAATACAAAAAAATTATTTAATATAGAACAAAAACATACTTGAGGTACTTATCTAATCGTTGCAGATATGTACCATTTTTCTGTCGACTATTTTTTTACTTTTTTGTTGGTTTTAATTGGAATGCGGATAACAACAAAACAAATTAATTATGGAAGCCATTTTCATATCGCATAATACGTGTTTTCTGTGTTAGTATAGGCAGCCGTTTGATTATATGGACAGGGCCGCTGAGAACCACTCCGGGTCCCGGAACAAAATTTATGTTCTTGCCTCTTCCCGCCGTTTAGGTTGGTGGTTGCATTGCAAATTTAATAAGTCAAATATTAATATGTGATTATACAGTAATGCTTTGCGAAAGTAACGGATAAATTCCATAAACTAAAAAACAAGTTAGCCAAAAGCGAGTCGGGCTCGCGCTATTAGGGTTCCGTACCAATACTACAGTGAGCAATCAATAAACCAAATTAAGTTGTGTTTATTTTTTATGTATATTTAAATCTTATCCAAGTTTGATTGTGATAACTGAAAAATGAATATATTGTCCCACATTGTATTGGTACATTAGTAAATTCGTTATCTATTACTGTGTTTAAAAAAAAATTCCCAGCAACTATTACACTTGTAACGACTACGAATTCGTCCTTCATTAATATACGCCTTTGTAATAATTATTTATTTATAAAGATCCTTTATGGTATTAAAAGCATAAAATTTCTATTTCTTAAAAATAATGCTTATTCGTTACATACAAAACTCCATCTGTGTTCATGGGATTAAAATAACCTTCCAGTTATCTCGATATCCGTGTTGATGCAAGAATTCATATCTTTGCGCTTGCTCGCGAGGTAAAGCGTTGTAGTACTCGACTCCATTTTAAATAACAGGATGTAAAAAGGAGACAAGTTTTTGACGCGAGGTCGAAAGGTTGTCCGCAATCATGTTATCCGACCGGCATACAGCCTGGTCCGGAGAATTGCTTGGCATCTTATGGTAGAAACAATCACTAAGAGATGACCTTTAAAATGATCAACATATAGTTATGAAATACATCATCACGGTATGTAATTATTTTATTTAGTATTTAAATTAATTCCTTGGTTTCTGTAGTGCAAGATTTTTATTTTATTACGTCGTATGGCAACACTTTAATTATTATTGGCGAGAGTATTGCAAGTTCATTATAGTTATGGAGTATTGCAGTTTAAGTATTATACAGATCCCGTTGAAATGTTTTGAAAGCATCCTGTCGTAAACCACACCTGAACGTTCTTGTTAAATGGAAAACAAGTTTATCTTCCTAAGCGCAGGCGAAGGTCGCACAGCTGTTGTTAGAGTGCAACACACAAATAGTTGGAATGGTACAACGTTCATTCTTGAATTGGTAAATATGAATTCCTACTAAAATTTCATATATCTGGCGAACATATTTTTTTTGTGGTGAGTGTTTTCTGATTCAATTCTCGTTTCATCAAACCATTACAAGAGATGTAATTTTTTTTGCAAATTTTATATAGTGGTTTAAATTAGCTTACGCCTTTTTGTTCTAGAATTAAGTTTGATCTAATATAATTGTTCGTAAGAACGCAAACTTTAAAGATACCTTCCTAAGAATTTTAAAAGATTAAACTTGAATGTGTTGTAACTAACCAGGTGATATTCTACTTTTGTTTGTCACATTGTACGAACTAGTTTTTTTAAAGTATAATTATTATCCAGATTATGTTATACCATAAGGAAATTTGCTAATTCACTCAAGAAATAAATTTCTAATAAATTCAAGTCCAATCGTATATGAAATAAGTCATTTCATTTATTAAATTTTGTAAGCTAAAACAGGATCCTATTTCGGTAACTAGTGAAGGTTGTATCATATTAATACCAACTCAATATCCTTCTTAAAGAAGTTTAATAAATAAAATTGTTGAAATACCTAAAATTAATAAGAGATAACACTTGACTATTACTATATTTTGATGGATACAAAACATGGATACTTGTAAATTTGTATAAACGATGTATATTTGTATATTTCTTTAAACCAATAGAAAGTGGACTAAGTTGTTTTAAAGCTTTCTTTCATTGAAGTTAACAATAATTTTTTTATAAAAGCAAGCAACCAAATTCATAAAACTTTTGTAGTGTAGAAAGAAAGACCACTAATATTGTATTGGTAAGATATTTTCTTGAGGGATAATCTTAACTAGCTAATCTTTTTGTAATTATTTTTAGTGTGATAAAGGGACTACGCTCTAAGGTAGCCCTAGTTCTACAAATCCTTTAGAGGTGATTAAATTTTCAGATAGTACGAGGTCATCGTACCAAGCTGAGCTCGCAATGTTAGCGGTAAGTAATATTGTTATACGTGTTGGTTGTTCAAAAGATTTTTTTCGAAGATTTCCGTATCATATCTTCGGATTGATAGACATTACAGTTATTATTAAGATACGGTGGCGTCCATTAAAAATTTTTTTATTATCGTATACCATCTTACGACCCTGGCTCATAGCTCTGCCCTACGTTGAAGAAACTTAGCTGGCTGGAAGTTCTCTTCAGAGGGTCCTATTGTACTCAAAGCCGTTTTCCATACATTTTCCCTGGGCTTGAATTTTAGACAGGAACCCCTCACAATTTATAGAGGCTCTGCCGCCTATAAGATAGAGTAATTACATTAATACAAAAAAAAAAAGTGTAACACACTGTCAAAAAAACATGCAGTTTTCCGATAATCTATGACTCAATAGCTACTATCTCTATTAAAATCAAAATTTTAGCTTTGGAAATGTAGGCGAACAGGTGGGGGAACGGTCATTTTTGGCACATTTTGAGCTATATCATGAAGACTACTGGACCGAAAATTATAAACAAATATTTTTTAGAAACCTTTCAGAAACTTCTTTCAAACAATACCTCGCACGAAATATTTATTAAAACCTTTTTCTTTTGACCCCCGTCACTTTAATCTAAATTTTTTTTCTATTTTCTGACTGTCGATATATGTGCGCGCCATAAAGACCTAGCACGTTGCCAAATTTCAAATTCCTACGTTACATAGATTTCGAGAAAAACCTGTTGCAGACGGACGGACGGACACTAGAGTGATCTTACAAAGGTTCCGTTATACCTTATAAGATACGGAACCCTAAAAATTATTAAAAAATTACAAAGACATGTCAAACGATTTATATAGATTGTCATTTATTGAAGTTATTTTCATTGTTTCGGTCATATTTGAGAGAGTTATGACGTCATCTATATTTTTCTTAAATAGCAACCCCCATTTTTATTACGGATTTGAGAAGACTATTTTTCTACTTACATTGAAGTAAATATGAATATGGGCCATATAAAGAAAATTTCCAGAAAATAGAATTTATACTATACACAAACATCTACTAAAAATTGAAAAAAAATATCAAATTATTACAGAAAATGTTCCAATTGGGAGTCGTTGACGGTCTAACAATGACCAAGGCGGTCTATGAACTCTTTTTGAACTTCATCAATAACGTCCACAGGTACACGTCGTACTTCTTGCATAGTGTTTTCTTAACTCGTCCAAATTTATCGGTGAAGTAAATAACCCAATAGAAAATAATCGAGCGCAGTCCATACGGTGTCGGTCATGTATTGGGGAACAATATCGATTTATAATATTATCATCTAACACTGTTGAGCAAAAATGCTCCAAAATTTAACTAAATTTCAACATCGAAGTCGAAATTTAATTAAAATTCGAGATGCAAGTCGAAATTTAACTAAATTTCGAGATCGAAGTCGAAATTTAACTAAATTTCTACATCGAAGTCAAAATTTAATAAATTTCGACAACGAAGTCGAAATTTAACTAAAATAAGTAGAGCGATTTTTTGTGGCCCTTCTACGCCTTCGTAGAAAACCTTTACTTGAATATGCATCACTTTGTTGGCTACAAAAGTGTCCCACTTGCGCGGCGAAGAATGAATACATAAGGTGACTTAGAAATCGCAGCATGTAAAGATGTCATCTACAAGAAGTGGTTTTCAATTCCTACGGAGGTAAGTTGTTTTCGCCCCGACCAGCCGTCGTTCGCTCCGAACGTAGGGCGTCATTCTCAGCCGACCTCTTTCGTTCGCGACACTTTCGGACCGCTCCCATAGAAATTAAATCCCGATTAGTTCCACTTTTGCCTTCTCAAGTCCGGAGCGAAAGCAGATTATCAAGATTTATAGTTGTTTCATAAATATCTGAACTTTTAAAATGTATTTTACAGCAGAATAGTTATTATTAGTCCAGCTGATATAAGGTGTAACAGTAGAATGTATAAAGAAATAAATATGTACAACAGATCTTTTTTATAAACGAAAGTAGTCCTGTATTTATGCTGTTCCAGACAAGTACCTAGTAGAAAAATTATAAAGAAAAGGAAACACGGCTTATATTTTGAATTGTCAAGACTTCCAGTATAAGTCCAGCAACTTGTTTGTTACAGAAATAGCCATTCTTAATACGCAAAGGGAAAAATTATGGAATGAGATTTTGGATATGCCCTTGTCTAATGCGAAGATTTTCAAAAATAACGTACACGAGCTAAAATGAAACACTCCCACCAGTGGATTATGTACACTACATTTGAGCCTAATTTTGCAAGAGATTGTGTCTGCGAATGCGCCCATTTATGTAAAAAAGATACAAAAGAAACACATTATCTCTGAGTACTTATTAGCAAATTTGTGAAAATGAAAGAACTTTGAGTTTTAAATTTAAAGATTTTAAGACAAAACAGTAATCGATCAAATCATTGTCTGTTACTTTTAAACAATTCTTTAAATTGTGCAATGGCAAATGCTGTTCTGTTAAAAATTTTTTTATTTTAAATAGAGCTTTTTTACTGATGATGCATTGTTTTTAATTAAAATAGGTTTATTAAAGTATGAAACTAGTTGATAAAGAAAAAGAGCAAATTTCTTATTAAGATAGAGAGATGTGGCTCTTCTAATAGACCTACCTGGGAAGTTTTCGAAACAACTAATATAGTAACTACAAATCTCAAATTTAAAAAAAAGGTTATTTCTATATAATTTTGAACATTCAAGACCATTCATTATTAAGCAATTATTTTTTAAACGTATAATAAAAACAATAGTCCTTTATGTATTTATTCTGGTCAGTGGTTTAACGATTTCAATTTTGACCAATTACGCTGTCAGGATTTTTGGCATTACTATAATATGGTTGTTTCGTAACAAGATCATATTTTGTTATACAACTGGAAACTTAAAGTTTTTAATTAAAGTACGAATACGCATCGACGAAATTCAATAGTTTTATTGCCAGAAACAGCATGGCCAAGGTAATAGCGTTAAGATATGCACATAATTACATGTGATTAATAAACAATATGTTTCGACTAAAATATTGGAAAATACATATATTCCTATAAGTTTAGCAACGTGTGTATAAATACAAACGGAGTACCTGCAAACTCAGAAGTTAGTACTCCCTGTATGTTTGTTGTGGTTTGTTTAGCATTTTTCTTAATCTTCGTTGGGAATTAAACCGCTCATAGTTATTAAAATCATCTTTATTTACGTTTCGATCCATGACCTAGGATCGTTGTCAAAATAATAAAAACTTCAAGTTTGACATTTATGACATAAATTGAAGGTGACTTTGATTTATTGATGTTCGAAATATTTGGTTTAAGTACATTAGGTGAAAATTTTAAAAGAATGATTGCCTTCCAGTTGTCTTGCGGTCTGGGATCGACTTATTAGGTAGCCAATACGCTTAACGTGAAATCAGCTGATGATTTTTATTGGTAATTTCAAATAAATTCAATAATTTGAGGTTAGGAAAACATTTTTTAACATGCTTCTATTTATACGGTTGAGAGGATGGTTATTAAAGAAGTGTGTGATTACGTTACCGTAAGGCTTAAGCAGCCGGGGCTGCTAATATGCCTATTTTTAGTAAATAGTTGTTGTATGTATAAATAGAAATCATGTATGTAAGCTGTATTTCATGTTAATATCGCAAGGAAAACCCAGGAAAAACTTGCAATGCTATCTAGATATTGTGGGCATTTGATTTTCATTTGTTATTACTTTTATTAATGGAATCCATTGTTTACTGAAAGTCATGGAACCGTTTGCAACGCAATTATTTTTATGTAGGGTTATATAAGCAGCTTCTTTGATTTTGCGTTTTTGATAATTTTCTTCTTTGTCGATAATTTTTGCGTCCTCTCATTTTATTTTACAACTGGAGTCCCATGCATGTTGGCAAATCATGGATTTTTCAAATTTTCTATTTTTTATATATGATTCTTTTAATCGAACTTCAAATGGTCTGGAACTTTCCCCTATATTAACATGAAATACAGCTTACACACCTGATTTCTATTTATACATACAACTAATTACTAACAATAGGCATATTATCAGCCCCGGGCTGCTTTAGCCTTACGGTAACGTAATCACACACTCTTTAATAAGCATCCTCTCAACCGTATAAATAGAAACATGTTAAAAAATGTTTTCCAAACTTTAAATTATTGAATTTATTTGAAATTACAATAAAAATAATCAGCTGATTTCACGTTAAGCGTATTGGCTACCTAAAAAGTCGGTCCCAGGCCGCAACACAAATTGAAGTAAATCATTCTTTTAATATTTTCACCTAATGTACCCAAACCAAATATATCGAACATCAATAAATCAAAGTCACCTTCAATTTATGTCATAAATGTCAAACTTGAAGTTTTTATTATTTTGACAACGATCCTAGGTAAGGGATCGAAACGTAAATAAAGATGATTTTAAAAACTAAGAGTGATTTAATTCCCAACGAAGATTAAGAAAAAAACTCAGAAGTTAGGTTAGGTAATTCTGTTATGTTTAGCTATAGTAATTGAATAGTGTAAAAAATACAAATGTAAGTGTCAAAAAATAAGTAATGTGGGATTGAGACCTACAAAAAAATTTGAGCCCATCTAGTGATTTATACGCTAACAAAAGTTTATAAATAAAATTATATAATGAATTGTTTTTAATTGTAAGAGAGAATGTCTACTTGTTTTAGAATATGCATCATCATAATCATCACCCTTGGCTGAATGCTCTATCGCCCTATGAGGGTCACCTCAGAAGGAATGTTCAGGTACTATGACGAATCCACCTTCGCTCGGGTAGAATGCTTGCGGACATTTGGTATATAAAAAGCTTTTTTTTTATATTGGAGTCGGTTAAAATACAACGGGCTTGAAAGATGCTTGCAAACAAAAATAAACATTACAGCAAGGAATCTTTGGTAACAGCTGTAAACGAAATCCAGCAGAGTGTAATAAGTATTTGCTCTGCTAGTAAAAAGTATAATATACCTAGAACAACCATGCGAGACGGCCTTTACAATGGCGAGGAAAAATTATATTTTTAACACCACGACACATTGAAAAACGACAAGATACATTATTCAGAGTAAAAGCCCTTCTACCTAGTGCGATACTTGCAATTACAGAAGACCATTTTTAATTAAAAGAATCAAATTAATATAACAATTTATTTAAAAACATTTTGTAAGAGCAAACATTGTAACTAATAATACCGCACCACTAAAGCATACAATGTTGTGTATAAGCAGTAAAATAATATAAGCTATATACACAATTAATCAACAAAATTAGATTATCGGGAGATGATGATAAACAATTGTCATCCCCAGATCTACTAATACGTATGTATGAGAATATAAAGATATGCTTTCATTTTATTTTATATGGATTCTAAGTTTTGTATGTATAATTTTGAAATTTGCATGTAATAGTTCTAAGACTTCCCACCTTTTCTACCCAATCATTTAATCCCTACGTTCTAGACGAAGATGTGTTATAGTATATTCGCTTTAACTTTAGAATGAAGTCACAACTGGATAAAATACTACGTTGCCAACGTTAGTTTAAATTCTACTATAATTAATGAAAGATATACGAATATTTCCATTAGCAAAAAGAATAGGTGGCAACACCGTACAGAACTGCCAAACTTTATTGTGCTAAATGACAGTATCCCTCAAGCGCAATTCTAGGTATTCCTTTGCATACAGTTGTCAACACTTAATTACTACATTTGACGTCATCCTAAAATTAAAACGAATGGACTATACCTTCACGTGATCTTTGCTTAGCTACTACAATGTTCTTGTTAAACGCAAAATATTGCAGACTAACAACACATCTTCAATTGTTCTATAATAATTTTTCTTTTGTTCTAGGAACGTATAGAGATTTGGCTACCCTCGAATAACCTGATTCCGGTTATCATGGCGCATGCTAGTTAAAAAGACTTTTAATACATTTAATAGCTGTGCGTATAAAATTTAATAAATTTTATAAAATTTTTATTGTTCTTTTTTATTCTTAGGTTTAAGGTAGTAGTCATCATTAAAGATTGAGATTAAGTTGGCTTCTAGGTAAAAGATGGAAATAATATGGAACTGCCATGCGTGACAATGGAGCAAATTGCAGTTCCTTAGTTGAAGAATCATGGAGTTGATCAGATGTATCTTTTCAGAATTGTGTGACTTAATGATACTCGCTATAGAAATATACAGTCTAAGTCTACAAATTGAATCAAGATGGAGTTACAGTTATAACGTAATCAGAATGGTTGTCGCAGCGTCATGTGAAAGTGGAGGTGAGAGATGAAAGTAGGAGATGGGATGAGGTGAGAGGAGATGAGAGGAACTTGGAGATGGGATGAGGTGAGAGGAGATGAGAGGAAGTTGGAGATGGGAGATTGAATGTGGACCAGTAAATGAAGCACCATAACTCCCTACAAATGACCTACTACTGTAAAAAGGGGTTGCTCTTTAATAAAAAAATACGCATTAAAGGTTTATTTAAAATACCAACTGAACTAATCGGCTACCAATACAAGACTAACTTTAAACTTAATTAGGTAACGCAGTTTCAACATCCTGCGCCTCTTTCCCTTCTACCCTAATCCTAGCGGCGCCAGTACCTGACAATTTTCTACATCCTCCAGCGGCGCAATTAATTACCTTCACTTCTTACTCTAAAGGGTATAATAACTGAATGGGGTGTCGAAGAGTAGCGTCCGCACATTTTATATAACAGGCACGCACTTTTCCGTCACGTCCGATAATTATCTCCTTCACTAGTCCGAGCTTCCACAGTAATCGGCGCTTATCACTATCATGTACTAGCACAACGTGCCCTTGCTTAATCGAACCTTCACGCACATTATCGTTGTGATGGGCACCTCTTAATAATTGCAGATATTCTAATTCCATCTTTTCCAGAAACTATCGGATTACTTTAGTTCTTTGCTTCCAAAGCTTTCGAATTTCTTCACCTCCTGGACTACGATTAATAAATGGTATTCTATTTACAACAGGTCCTAATACAAAATGTGCCGGAGTTAACGGAATTAAATCCTCAGGATCACTACCTACGTAGGTCAACGGCCGAGCATTAATTGTAGCTTCTACTTCTGTAAGGAATGTATTTAGCTGATCGAAACTTAACAAGGAGCGTCCAATTGTAGATTTATGACCATCCTTTACGCTTTTAACAAGCCTTTCATAAAATCCACCATGCTACGCAGCACGTTCCACAATAAATTTCCAACTTATTCGATGTTCACTTATAAACTCAGCTAACTCTTTACTGGCTAACACTTTATTTAAATCAGCTAATTCTAAAGAGAGTCTTTTAAAGGTTTTTGCGTTGTCTTGAGTAAATCACTCTTGGAATTTCTCTGCGCGCAAAAAAAAACGTCGGAATCCACTAACTGTAGAACTAACATTCATATTTAGAACTAATTCTAGATGAATCGCTCGAACGACAGCACAGGTAAATAAAACGATGTAACAACGTTTTAACTGGTCTTTGTCCTTAAAATATAGCGGCCCTGCAAATCTACTCCGGTTACCTCTGACCAATAATTGTCTGCTCCTATAAGCATGTTAATTCCTTCGATAATTAGTTCCTGATCAGAATCGTAAGGTTTACTACCTGCCAACTGTAAATGTTTATACTGTTCAACGCTCTCTGTAGCAACATTTAAATAATCGGTACAAATTTCTGGAATTTCAACTGCTTCTATTCTTAGTAACTCATCTGTATGCAGGCCCTTTAAAGTAATTAACACTCGATTATACAGTTTTAGCGGAACCGTTGCATTATTTCCGAACGCGGCAATGCTGAAGCGGTGCTTACCTACGAGTGGTAAACTTAAATTTTGCGAAACGGTTTCCTTAAGGAAGGTAAGTTGACTTCCACCATCAATAACCAATCTAATGAGCTTTCTTTCTTTGTCACCGTATGCGTAAACACAGGCCGTTTGTAATAATACACTTTGACATATTTGTCATTAAACTAGACACAGTTGATGGGTTCACTGCACTACTATTGTTCGATACCTCGGCGCTAATCTTTCCTTTATTCGTTGTTGGGTTACTTCTACCTGCTTTATAATTTGGGTCGCACATAGTCGTTGCATGTCTTCCATTACAGCCTTTACATTTTAAAAACCTGTTTTTACAATCTTTGGCTCTATGGTTCCCTTTCGTACAACGGTAACAAATACCCTTGGATTTTAAAACTTCACGTTTCTTTTCTAAAGCGATGTCTGCCATACAAAATTCTGTTTTATGGCCTTGCTTGCAGAATTAACAAACTTCAGTCGTTCTATTAGGAGTAACCAATAAACTAGACGCCGTTCCTCTACCCGGATTTCTTGTCCCTGCATTTGTTATCTTATCCTTTCTGTCTGCATCCGGCTTTAGAGCTTGTTCTAAAGACTATTTCGTTTTTGACAAACTGCAACAAATCTTTCACTTGTTTGTCTACGTCATCTTCTCTTTTAACAGACCCAGACATGGCATTTACTGAAATTTCTTGTGTCGTATCTAGTTCGGCGCCGCCATAGTCTGCTACTTTCCTATTGTTTTGGCGAAAATACCCCAATTGCATTTCATGAGGCAACGAGTTCATTAAACTAAACTTCACAATCATGTTATACTGCGTGCTCGCTACTTCCAGAATTGCAAGTGCACGCATAGCCGACGTAATACGATTGTAATTCTTGCGTAAAGTGTTCACGTCAGTCTTCGATTTCACCGTTTCAATATTCATGATGATTTCAAATTATTGCTCTATTAGCCGTTCAGAATTCCCAAATTGATCTTTAAGTACCTTCAGTGCTTCTTCATAGAATGCTCCTGAAGACGGACAGCTTTCGATTGCTGCTGCTGCTTCACCGGTCACAAACATTCGTAAATAATTAAATCGGTCGCCCTTTGTTAGTTATGGATTTTCATGTACCATACTTCGAAATTGCTCCCAAAATAGAAACCACCCTTTTGCGGTACCTTCAAATTTAACTAATTGCAAGCGCTGAAGCTACACAAATGCTAATGATGGTAATGTACTTACGTCATTATTTGGCGGTTGCGTAATAATCCATCAGATTGAACTACTGATTGTGATTGCGCCTTGTCCTCTGCACTTAATCGAAACTTCAACTTCGACTCTGTAATAACAGCAATCTCCTCGTATTCATATTGTTTTAGTAGCTCCTCTTCGATATTTCCCTTAAGTAGAGGTTCTACTTGTCTGTCAATTTCTTTCAAGTTATCATCACTAGCCAATTTTAACTTTGATAAAGCCGTATAAATATCTTCGGTACTGCAGTCCTTGTTTTCTAACATTACGTTAATATTGTTAACTGCCTTAGTCAACTGCATTCTACAGACCGTCCGTTTTGCTAGTTCCATTGTTGAGCCTTTATTGTAATCACCGATTCTGAATAGCCACGATCACGATAAACCTCAATTTGTAATTCTTTGATCCGGTCGGAGAACTCCCGGGTTTCGGCACCAAATGTAAAAAGGGGTTGCTCTTTAATAAAAGAAATACGCATTAAAGGTTTATTTGAAATACCAACTGAACTAATGGGCTACCAATACAAGACTAACTTTAAACTTAACTAGGTAACGCAGTTTCAACATCCTGCGCCTCTTTCCCTTCTACCCTAATCCTAGCGACGCCAGTACCTGACCTTACAATTTTCTACAACTACAGTTTTATAATATCTTTAATAATAACAAAGTTACCAATTAATTGTATCTAATTTGGAGCACACTGTGGAATAGATGTGTATGATAGTTACAGCAAAACATCTGTCAATTATTGCTGAAATTCTTCAATGAGAAATTGAGAAAGAACTTGAGGGAGAGAAGTGGGGTTAAGTTAATACTCCGAATCCTTTAACAAGATAGAAATTATAAAGGGGCTAAAACAATACTCAGTGCTTAAAGGTATTATGTTATACAGGGTGACCCGTAAATAGTGGATTACCTGTTAACCATGGATGAGTCACCCTATAGCCTATCTGATTATCACATTTTGACCTTAGTAAAAACCTTACGGTCTTCGAAATAATATCACTTTTCCAATTTTTTTAAAAATAATCTCACCTTGTGGTAGTTTATTGAGGGCTATTTGAATAACTGAAGGAATTTTTCCAATCAGATTGTTTCAAAATAGTCTGGAATACCTACGTTAATAATGACATATCTCAATTATTCCGAATCCATTACGGCATTGTCAGAATAATCTAGCACTTTACGAATTTGCTTTTTGCCTTTAATTTCAGCAACAGATTTAGAGTCCTTGTGGTGTGAAAAATGTAATCGATCTGGCCTGTACCATTTCTTTTAAAAATACCTTAGGAATTCTAGTTTTCAAAAATGTATTACACTCATATTTCTCTATTAGAAAACAAACCAAAAATGATTGAGATGGTCAAGGAGAATCTAACCAAACCGAAAATGGCTGTTTAAATTAATTATTGTGTTATTTTTTTTTTTTCGAATTGCACCGACTTTATTTACGAACGCATATGAGGAATCAGCAAAACAAATCACAAGGGCTCGATTTACCATGTTTAAGTGGTTCCTAAAACATGTTTAAGTTTTCAATTGTCTTGAAATACCATTAAGTGTAACAAGACATCTTGAAGATTCATAACAATACGAGGGACACTATTTATGTAATGAGAACTGGCAATACTGGTATTGCCAGGTGAAATCTGAAATTGCCATCGTAAAGTTTGACATTTTTGAGGTAATAGGTACTCGGAACGTGTTGACGTGCGAGCACTGTGTGTTTTTTGTAGTGTTTAAAATTTCATCTCAGCCAAAATATGAAAATAACGAAAATTTTCGAGCTATGATTTATTATGATTTTCGACGTAGTCTAACACAAGAACAATACATCAATCAACTGAATTCAACTTTTGGCGATGAAGCGTCATCCACAGCCACTGTATATCGCTGGTACACTGAATTCAAACGTGGACGTAGTTCGCTCATGGACGAAGTTAAAGAAGATCGTCCACAATCGGTCGTTGTGCCGGAAAATATCGAAGCTGTGCGAAAACTAATTGAAGAAGATCGTCATGTGACATATCAAGAAATCGAGAGATGTTTAAGCATTAGTATGACCAGCATACATAAGATTTTGTACGAACATTTGTGTTTGAAAGTTGTGTGCGCGTTGGATTCCACATTTGTTGACAGATGCTCCAAAAAAATGCTCGTGTCCATTGGTGCCGTAAAATGATTTCAAAATACAACTGTGGTGCATCCAAAGCGGTATACAACATCGTCATAGGTGACGAACCGTAGATTTATGCGTATGAGCCAGAAAGAAAAGGCCAGTCGGCCGTTTGGGTGTTTCAATGTGTAGCAAATCCAACAAAAGTTGTCCGTTCCCAAAGCGTTAAGAAACAAATGGTGGCGTTTTTCTTCACTAGTGGCAACTGTGGCTCTCGAAAATCAAAAGACCGTTAATTCAGCGTGGTATACGACCATTTGTTTGCCTAAAGTTTTCGGTAAATTGAGAGAAACCAACCCAAAATCACGAATCATTTTGCATCATGACGATGCGAGCTCACACACATCACATGCAACAAACGAGTATTTGGACAGACAAAGATCGAATTGATGTGTCATTCGCCTTACAGCCCCGACTTGGCACCCAATGACTTCTTCTTGTTTTCAGTAATTAAAGATAAACTGCGTGGACAACGATTTTCATCGCCCGAAGAAGCGGTTGAGGCCTTCAGGCGTCGCCGTGGATCAATGTAGTAAGCGTAAGGCTACGGATCCCAAGGTCCCGGGTTCAAATCCCGACACGGCCGACTGCTTGAAAAATGACAGGTGAGCATTTTTCACAAAAATTACGCCCTCGTTCGGATGAGAGGTTAAATGGAGGTCCCGTGTGTGAGTGTTGTCACGCACGTTAAAGATCCCTACCTTGCCTGGAACGGCAAGGGTTCGGCAAAATTCTAAATTTCCAGGCAACAAAAAACTCGCCTCCTGGCCAATGTAGTACCTACAGGTGGAGCATTGGAAATGTAAATGAACGGTTGAGGCCTTCAAAACACATGTTTTAGAGCTACCATCTTCTGACTGGACAAAGTGCTTTGAAGGGTGGTTCATCCGCATGCAAAAGTGTATAGATCTTAAATGCGATTATTTTGAAAAGCAATATAAATATTTTTCATCAAATTCATTTAATTATTCTTTCTATTCTCTATACATAAATAGTGTCCCTCGTAGCTTATACGTTTCTAGTCGAGAGACCACTATCTGGAATCCTGTGCTATTGTTAAGAGCTATCACAAGTATAATGGGTTACAGTGTTGTCTTGGTTTGAAAAGTAAACGGGACCCATAATAAAGCTAGTTTGATTGGTTTGTTTGTACTCTTCGGTTGCTGAATGTGTGCCTCACACATTTCGTCAGTGCAATATACTGTTTAGTACACGAGTTACTTCGCTCTTGGTTTGCGTTGTAGAGTGTATTACAAACTCAAACGCGTTAATTTTGTAAATTGACCTTTGATTGTTTAGTCTTATGTATACTGCTATCTTTTGCTCTCCCGGTGGACGTTGTAGTGTGCTATAGTACATTCTTCTGCATTGCATAGTACAAACCACGCGAGTATGCTAACATGCATTTCGTATGCGGCAAGTGTCGTGTCAACGCACATGAAGCTGCTCGATTGTATGCAGAATCCACAAAAAGGCTCTTCGTAATTGAATCTTTTATTTTAAATTGACGTCAAAATCGGCTTACAAGATTTTCCATATTTAAAATCTTCGTTTCAAACAACAGTTACAAAAGTACATTTTTGGTTAAATCTTCCTATCAATTATTTAATTTTTTTTTAAAATAGCGTTATCTTGAAGAATTTTCTCTCTTGTAATTAATAAATTCTATTTTTTTGTAAGTTACGTTTAAAATATCCCCTCTTTATACATTATAGCATAATAACTATTAGATTAAGGTATGCTTACTGCATAGTTCACTTATCATCTTCGCAAGGCAAAAAGCTCGCGATCGCATTTAAAATCGGAATAATCGAATGAATGAATATACTGCATTGAATGAATCAAAATGAATGAATCCCGTTTTTAATAAACGCTTCCTTATATACAAATTATCTATTTTCCAGAATGTTGCTAGGATGCAAGGTTTCTCAAAAAAACACATTAGCGTCTAAAATCGCGGCGTAATTACTTTGTTCTCTGGTTCCAGTTATCCGCGAGCGCGTTGTTTGTTCTTGTTTCATATATATATTCATATTATATCTTGTTTCATATATATATATATATATATATATATATATACTGGGTGCTTCAAAAAAATGTATACACACTTTAAACTATTGTAGTTTTCCCGCACTACAAGGCTAATGTTATATTTCTTCGCCAGGTGCCAGCATAATCGTCCCTCTATGTTATATTATCAGTTGGAATTTGTAATATCAACATGGCGGACGTACGTTTGAGTTTTGAAGAACGTGAGCAGGTTATTAAGTGGTACTGGAAGTTTGAGAATGTAAATGAAGTTCAAAGACAGTGGAGAAGGGAGTATGATACAGAACCACCTTCAAGATTAACAATTACACGCATACGAGACAAATTCGAAGTTCATGGAACAGTGTGTGATGTGCATAAAGGTCATTCAGGTCGGCCTCGAACAGCTACAAGTGATGAGTCATCAACGACAGTCTTGGAACTGTTTCAACGCTCTCTAACACATCTTCAAGGCAAGGGCACGTGAAAGTGATGTAGTGCTAGCACTGTGCTACGCATTCTGAAGAGAGGCAAGTATCGTGTTTACATTCCAAGGCTGGTGCAACAGCTAAATGACGACGATCCAGATCGAAGGTTGCAATTTTGTGAATGGATTCAGGAGATGGTGATACGTGAACCGGGATTTATGGGTAGCATCATTTGGTCGGATGAAGCCCAATTCAAACTTAATGGAACTGTCAATAGGCACAATTGTGTTTACTGGTGTGAAGAAAATCCTCACATTACAATTGAAAAAGCTGTAAATTTGCCTGGTGTAAATGTGTGGTGCGGTTTGTCTTCAAGGGACTCATTGGACCTTTTCGATTTGAAGGCACTGTAACTGGTATTAATTACCTAACAATGCTTGCTGATTCCATATTTCCTGCCATTCGTGCATTATACGGTAATGATGATTTTATTTTCAACAAGATGGTGCTCCGCCGCACTATCACAGAGACGTACGAGCTTACCTGGATCAAAATTTGTCGGGCCAGTGAATAGGACGCAGGGGACCAATCGAGTTTCCAGCACGCTCTCCAGACCTTACACCACTGGATTTCTTCTTGTGGGGCACAGTAAAAGATGAGGTGTACAAACGTAAACCACGTAACCTAGACATTCTTTGGAATGAGATTCAAGCAGTGTGTAGAGAAATCTCATTGGACGTTTTGATACGATGTATAGAATCTGTGGTGACTCGTACTCAGAATTGTATTGATGCTGCAGGTCACCAATTTGAACAGTATTAACATTTGTTATTTATGTTTCATTTACATTGGACTTTCAGCTTTCTATTTTCCTGAAATTTAACTTTGTAGAACGGTAAATAAATTTTCTATGGAAGTTCAAAGTGTGTATACATTTTTTTGAAGCACCCAGTATATATATACGATTCTTGTGGCGTCGCATACTAATGCTAGAGATAATCAATTTTATGGGATATTTCTTGGATTTTGTGGGTTTTTCCGTGTTCCTGTCGCTTCTAGGAATAAATAATTAGTTATTAATTAGTTTATTTACATATTCTAAATACCGATGAGTCATTCTTTTATATTCTACTAAATTCTTTATTTAAAATTAATTTCTGTAATTCACAGGGTAATTAATTTAAATTTTAATTGCTTTTTAATGCAAAAGGCGTTGCATTTTATAGAAAATATTTGCGTTTAACACCAAAACGTGTTTTTAATATACCTATTAAAGTTAGAATTGGAGTTTCTTTTAACAAGATTATAATTTTTTATGCTAAATGGGCAATGCTAGTATTATTCTACGTTATTTACAGCAAATGAAAAACATTTTTATCAAAAATATATTGACAATTAATAAGTTAAATTAAATGGCTTTGTATTTATCTTTAAAACGATTGATTTGCGTTCGCATTGAATGCGTTTTACGGTGTCTTGCAATTAATTATTTTTACATATACAGTTTACGTTACTTGCTATTTATTTACAATATGATTATATCATACATGGTGATTATTTATACACGCGCAATTTGTGCTTTTGCAAGCCACTTTAATGAATAAAAGTACGCTTGTATTATACAGGGCATAACCATAAGTTTAAGGAAATTTCTATTTTTCCGGATTTCTTTACCTTAGTGGGATTTATTTTTAGAATTTGGGTTTCAATGACCTCTCGTGGTCCCTTATCACGTCTATATATTGCTATGTTCGGTCCCGGTTCTACTCTGCGTATCTAAATCCAATACCTCTTTTTATATGTACCTCGGCTAGCTCAGTCTAATCACACTGAGCGCTTGACGACACGACAATAAAGAATGTTTAACCCCTTTTATATCTAGCTCCTATCTGTTAAAATAATGTAAACAAAAGTAGCCAAAATTTGTATAATAATTGAGAATATGTACACTTTGTATTTTAATAAGTTTTATTTCGATTTTGTATTCAAAAACTAACCCCTGAATGAAATATTGATATTTATCTGATTACACCAAAATCCTACTCCCTTAAAGCCGACAAAAATATCACTGTAATTTACTTGAAGCTCGTTTGAACGTTCAAATTACCTTCTGTCTGTTTGCATAAATACTCCAAAGATTTTTGATGACCCTTACAAATACTTCGATAGAAACAATATCAAATGTAAAAAATTGAAACACAGTCTTTTGTTAATAGAGGATAATATATCTCTGACCTGCGTTTTTCCTGTTTGTTTCTTAGAACTGTGTCTGCATGTGGATTGTCAGCACCCCTGGATTGTTTCCAATTTGATTCTCTGGTACAGCTTCTCCCTGTCAATTTGATTCTTAGCGTAGTTGCCTCAACTCGTTAACCAGAATGATTAATTAAATTTACTTGAATTTTTCCCCTTCGGATCTATCTTAGATATTGTTTAGTTTTATTTTAATTATTATTAAAAGTTACTTGGATGACTTGAAGTTACTTGGAGTTGCTTGGATGACTTGAAATTCCTTAGCGTTACTTGAGGTTACTTGGAGCCGTTTTTGAAAGTAAATGGCCACTTATGTTGTATTATTTATTTTGACTAAGTTCACTTTGCGTAATGTTCTACTTTTAATTGACGTAGTTGGTACCTTGGTCGCAGAGATACTCGTTGTTTACGAAGTCCGTGTTATTTATAAAGACTCCACCTCCTATTTTTACCATTGGTTTTACTCGGGTGTTTGTTGATTAAGGCGTTGCACTTTGCGCTTATCATTGCATGCCTTGGATTTTCTACAAATTTCCTGTCAAGACTCTTGTTAAATCGTTTCATTTCACACGTAGGCGTTTATATTACATAGCATATTCCTCAAAAAAACCAAGTTTATATTTCATTTAAGCCACGTCCGCTTGAATTTATTTGCTGTTATTCAAATTTTTATCATGTTGCCGAACGTCTGTTGTTGTTGACTATACCATCGCACGCAGAGCACTGAACAGACTGACAGAATTGCAGTCGACTATATCAAAGTACACGAGCTGGAAATAAAACAAACCAAAGAATCTCGAAAAATTCCAACTAAGTTTTTGTGCTACTCAGAAATCTGTACTTTCATTGGTTAAACTAAAATTTGGAGATTCTTTTACAATCAAAAATCGAAAAACGCATTTCATTGGTTAAAGACATCATTAATGTTTTTCAACACAGGAAGAATAGGGACCAGAACTGTATAAATATAATTTCAAATTCTGCAGAAGACATTCGTAGTGCTCACCATAGCCTAGGAATCCTCTCCTTGCAGTGCTCCCCATAGCCTGCAAATACCCTTCCAAGCAGCGTTCTCCGTAGCCTGCTGTAGTTTTAAACGCAGCGCTCATCATAGCCTGCAACGTTGCGCTGTCCGCCGCCGTACCCGGGGCCGTCATAATATTCCATTTGTCCAAATCAACAAACTACGTATGGATAGTAAGCCTCGTTCTGCACATCAAGCAGCCCGAAAACAAGCGCAGAACGCCCTTCGACGTACGATCCGTTCCATGCGACCGCATCCGAGGTTTCTGTCTCCGCTACCGCCGTCGCCGAATGAAATAATTCGATCCATTACAAACACATCCCGAGAAATAGATTACTGTAATGTCGCCGAATGCATCTGCCAGGTCTACCTCCGGGACAACACCCCGTAGAGTTTGACGGAGCCGTACTCTACTAGGCCTGGGGCACCACGTCCACGACGTCTGCCGAAGTGTACCGAAGATCACCGAAGACGTCTGGGCCTTCCAAACCTGTAATTAATCGCTATTCACCACCGTTTAAGTTATTATTGGACTTCACAAGTCAATCCGAAGGCTTCCGAGAAGTTCTGAAGACAACCGAACACTTCTGAACCCTCTATACTTGTAAATATTGTAAATTAGTAGCTTTTAATTTCAAATATTTGCTATTGACGTTATTATTTAACTTCACTATTCGTTTCCGAAGCCTTCCGAGGAATTTCGAGGACTTCTGAACCCCCATACTTGTAAATATTGTAAATTAGTAGTTTTTAATTTAAATTCATAACTCTTGTGACTTAACATCGTGACGAAAGGAAGAAACGGAACCTTCCGAACAATCCGAAGATCAAAGCTGCCTTCAAACTATATAGACAATTTAATAAGTGTTTGAGTTCATTTTGGTGTTCACAAGCAAGCATCAAGCTTCCGAAGAGTTCTGAAGATAACCGAAAACTTCTGAACTACTTCAAGAATTAGAATTAGTCAATTTCACGTTAATTTTATGTATTTTTTTAGAACTTATAATTATTTTTGCTTATGTTATTAAACAATTAATCAAGCCAAGCTTACTTGCTTTAAGACGCCACCTCCTCGAACGACAAAATTGTTTGTTATTTATGATTCCAAATCTGTTGGATTTTAAGCTCTTACAATGTTGTAGATCACGTACTCTATTTTCTATTGTGACGTATTTGAATGCGTTAATGTTTTGAATGAGTTTATATTGTAGCTGGTATGCCAGGTTGTTTACGTTCACCGATTGCGTCTTTATTTTAATAAAACTTGTGTTTAAAACGTCATTTTTGCGTATTTCTTTTCAATCTTAGACTGGCATATCTAATTTGAAACGTATTATACGATGTACACGTTATTATTCTTGCTAAATAGGATCTGGTTATTGAAGAAGAGTTTCCTTTTATGCATTAAAATTAGTTAAGATTTATACCTTATTATCATAGCAATATATATATATATATATATATATATATATATATATATATATATATATCTGTGGATCGTGGGGTCAGTCTCTGGATCTCCCTAAATCCTATTCAAATTCTAACGTTCGGCTGCCATAAGATTGCTGTGATCGGACTTATGGGTTTATTATCGCCCGTGTCAAAACTGATTTTCACAAAAAATAAAAAAAAATATATAAAAATATTCTTACACGTTTATTCTGCTGCAACATATCTTCAGCTGCTTCCCTGGCTAGCTCAGCTGTGCCTGTTCTCGGATACCTAAATTTACAATCATTCTTCCTTCCCACTCACACACCATTCAATATAGTCACCAAATAATACAACAATCATACAATCTTTATTTACCGCTATTTACAAACAATTATTCACAGATATATACTGTTTAGTACACTAATTACGACTCAATAAGTGCTATTTTTGTTTTAAATTTTTAATTGCAAACACATTTAATACAATAGGAGTAAATGGGCCCCAAATAATACCCTATATTTATTGCACACTGGAGTATGGTGATCTCATAATAACCCAGTTTATTAATGTATGCCTTTTACCTTGCATAAAATTGCTACAAAACTAATAAACCCATGTACCCTTAACAATCCAATTTAAATTCATAATGAAATTTAGTAAGCTTTACATACACCTTTTTTTCAATATTTAAAATAACCCTACTAATTGTCAAGTACACGTATCTTTTCCGATACGTTAAATAACCATAAATTACCCCAAAGTTCACTCACACATCACAAAATAATTTCAAAAGTTTATCCGATAACAGAAAATTCAAATGAGTTACCAGGAAATGCTTCAAGTCTCCATCTCCTTCGATGATGCTCTACAGAACCCCTTGGCTTCGTGACTATGCGCTTTGATCCTTCAGATAGATGATAACCTCAATATACGCCGATCTCCTTGCTACCAATTACCATTCCATCACAGCATACAAATTCACGTATATTATACTTTTGTTTATTGATTTATTAGCTTGTTATGGTATTAGTTGGACCTCGGTTAATTTAATTCACTCGACACTACTCACGTTAATAACTATAAGACCTCAACTTACCACGTTATAAGTGCTAATACTACTTTTACTGAATTATAAATTTTTCAATACTCACAAAACTCTACTCTAACGTCGGTTTATTGTTATAAGTAGTCTAAAGCGATGAAAATACAAAGAGAGCCCTCCTAATTTTCTTAGAGTATTTATATCATTCAAACCTGCCACCTCTAGGACACACTTCACGCGAAATACTTATTTTAAAATACCACTTCTGCAAATTTTGATATAACTGACTTAAAGCTTCCAGAAATTCAACTCGTGGACGCGCTATATGATCAGAAAAATCGCTTTCACCTGTCGCGTGTTTCCGTTATAAAACTACCTGTTTCAACCAATGATACTGTTCTGTGTCGTCATAAAACTCCGCCTGTAATATTTTTACCTCTGTCTTATGCATATTTGATGTCGCGTTCCAAACCCCACTTGAGTTATAGAAAATCGATATTGCTGACCGCGTCTCATGACTCCACGTGGATTGAGTACGTGCGTTTTGAATGCTAATGTTTTTATATCCGTCTCTATCTGTAGCATATTACTGATCGTGCATCTCCTCTGCTCTTCAAGAAACTTTGTTACCTTGTTATTTAAAGCAACTGACGGTTGAAAATATTTTCTTTGAAGTCCGCTTTATTATGCTGATAAATTCAAAGAAGGTAACCTTTTAAATATGCAGGTGTTCTTAATTATTGACCGTTTAAAATAACAATTCTTGGAGTCTATATTTCACGGTATCCGATACAATTGACGTCCTTGTCTGCTACCACGAAACCTTTTGCCTTGGGAATATTGATTTTCTATACCCTGGTGTGTTTTCTGATGCTAATACACGTTGAATTAAAATAAATTAAATTAATTATGCGTTTCTATTTGTTTTTAAAACTGGTTTTCTTTATGAACCTATTACTTTTCGATCATGAATTATAAAATACGTCCATACTTGTAAATTTAAATTAAATAAATAAAATAAATTTTGCGCGTAAATAAATTGTTCGTTTGAAATTGCATTGCTTATCCCAAATTTAACCCTTTAAATCGATAACAATATATATATATATATATATATATATATATATACATATTGCTGTGATAAGGGGTTGTTTAAGGGTGTACTTTATAGTAAAGGTCGTTTAAGAATTAGAAATTACCATAGGAAGCAGAAAACTGCATTTATTTAGTAAAGAATTAAGAAATGGAGATAGTTTGTAAATAGTAGGCAGTCAACACCCTGTATATAAAGGATAAATAGTTTTAAGCGACGCAAATAGACACACGAAGACGCATAGTTAGCGTAGAAACAAGGAAGACATGCATTAGGTAAATAGTAAATATTTAATACCCTGTAGATAAAGTTTTAGTTAATTTAGGTAAGGAAGATAATAATATTTTTCAGTGGAAGCACGCGTATTTTATAAGTAAACATAATAAAGCGTAATTAAACACGCATTCAAAAGAGCTCCAAACAATTAGGTTAATACGGAGATAAGAAATAGAGCTTCGAGAAGCATAATGTAAATGCGTACAAGTAGTTAAGAACTTTGATAAAGAAAGGTGATTAAAAATTGCGTAAATAACAGGCAGATATGAAAATTAAAAGTCGAATTGCATCAGTTGTTTATGTACAACATGGAAAAGCAATTAGATTCATTAAAACACCGCATGTTTGATAACGAAGCACCTGCGACCAGGCCACAATTATTTGAAAGCATAGAAAATTACATCAGAAACTACTTTAAATGCAAAGATTTGATTGGTTACAATTAGCGACAAGTTTGTAGACCATACCCACTAACGGACTAGGAGGTTAATGATATATTAACAGGCACAGTGATAACGAAGTCAGTTTTCAACTCAACAAAGGCCGAGGTGCGCCACTCTGAGACAAAGTGAGATACGTAATAATTTAAAGTGAAAAGTTGTATTCGTGCGGACTAAGATGAAGGTTGCGATTGCCGATTAAACGTAAGTAGATTTTGTGAATTTATTTAAACTAAAGTACAATAATAATAGGGCGTCCGAGTCCGGGGAGAATAATGCAATTCCAAGTCAGGGAAAAATAAATGATGAGAATTCCAAGTTCCGAGTCCGGGGAGAGTAATACAATTTCTAAATCCGGGGAAAATAGATGGTATTCTAAGTTTGGGGAAATTGATAAGAAGTAATAAGTCTGAATGAGAGGACAATAAATTGGGGTGCATAAGTATAAGTTAATAATGGTAGTCCAGAGGGTGATGGCAATAATTTAAATACAATGGTTCAAGCGTGTGGATAGACAATATTTCGAATGGGCATGTAATAATCCTGAATTGGGGGAAAATAAATTTTATTCAAATGGATGGCTTAATGCATGGGAAATACTAGCTGATTATGGATGCGTCAATGCGAAGACAATAGACCAGATCAGATTTTTAGTTATAAGACATTATTTTTTCTATTTTTTTATTTGAATATTGAATTTGCTTAATATAAATGAATGTGAAAAATCAACAAAAAGAGGACTTGCATACGTATAAAGTGCGTGATATGATAAGAGGTTTTGAACGTTCCACACTTCCTTTTTAAAAAAATAATAGATTTTTTTTGGTGACTGGGTTTGATTAAAAAGTATATGATTTTTGATAAATGAGATTTACAACATTAATTAATTGAAAAGTGTATTTTAAATAATTTACAAAAACTGTGCATAATATTTGTTTCATTATATAGAATCGAATTAGCTGAATTTTATAAATCCAAATAAATGCTAGTCGAGGTCATAAGATAAAGTTAATAGGAGTGATTTGATAATTTAAACAATCAAGGAGGAGCTATAAGTTGAATACGAAATTGATAATGAGTAAGGCGGTAACATATCAAATTTTGTTATTGGCCGACAAGGTAGGTTCAAGACAAAATCCAGTCAAGTTCCTGGAGGGAGATTTATAGCAATATTAATAAGACAGCCCAACGTCGGAAAACGATAATTCCAATTCTTGTTTATACATAGCAATATATATATATATATATATTATAGTGGTTTTAAAGGGTTAAAAATAAATACAAAAGAAACAATTTCAAAACACCCTGTATAAAGGAACAAACAGAAATTACGTGCGAAATTTATATTAATTAATTCAATTTTAAGTAACGGGTATTAATCAAATTGTACAAATAATAATTAAAAATTTAATTGCTTTGCAAAGAATTAAATGGTAGAAGTCAATGCCATTATTAATTTAATTGAAGTTAATTGAACAATTATTGATATATAATAAGCATAAAAGCCTGTAAAAACCCAAGGTGAAACACGTTGCTAACAAACGGATATATCAGGAGGGTTAAAATACCATGAAACGAAGCTCGGAGAATTGTATTTAAAACGTTCGTTACAATCGAACACCTGCAAACTTTTAAATGTCAAGTTCTAATAAATTTGAGTAGATAAACATGCAGATTCTACGTATATTGGAAACGGTTGAATGTTTTAGCATGAAATACTAAACAGGGGTTATTCAAAGTCACGTCGCAAGTCCACGTGTGTTTAGACAGCAGATAGTCAAGAATATCGATTTTGTACCACTCAGATTAGGGTAGAAAGAGACAGAAAACGCATAAGTAAGAGACACTAATAGGATAGGAGAGATTTGAGAGACGTCATTAAGTCTACGATTGGTCGATATGTTAGTTTGATTTGAAACAAGCACGAGGATAGTGTAGCGTGATATTCTTGAAATTTTATAACGAGTTATTGAAATTCGCGAATTTGAAAATGAAGTTGAGTGCAAAATTGCGAGAATGTGTTGTGTTAACAGGGGGATTTCGCGTTAAGCAGGTATGGAGAGGTTACATTCGGAGTGTATAAATGCTTTTAGAGAACGTGGTGAGGGCCCTTAAGTTTTCGATCGCTCCAAACGACGTATCTAAGTATCACGAGTTGTAAGTATTACTAAATCAGTTGAATTATATTACATGGTGATAGTCTCTTAATTAAATACGCGGTTAAGTGTGCCGAAATTACATTTTAATAGAGATATCATCTATAATTATAATCAACTCGTGTCGGGACATTAAGTAACGTGGTTTGAAGCATCTAATTAATGAAGAAATAATTTTAATTGGAATTTGGTTATACCATGGAGGCAGCGTTAGCAGTTCAATTTAGATGGAGTTTTTCTAGTTGTTAATGCACACACACACACCCTTAACCAAAATCACAAAATGGACTTTTCAAATCCAAAACTATTAAAAGTGGAACAAAATCTTTTTAAAAGGACTTTCTTGGAGATGTGCTACATCTATAAAAGCTCAAACAACTTCAACAAAAAAACGGACATTGACAACCTAAGCGTCATATATTCATATTTATTAAAATTTAAACATTAAATGCCTTCAATAATAATCAAACCCTTCACCCTCAACCACTTTTTATTTCTTTCTTTTTTGTTTTTTGTTTATTTTACATTTATATATACTAAATTGTTGATAACACATATTCCAATTAAATCACTATTACAACACACACACACACACACACACACACACACACAAACATACAAAATTACACAAACACATTCACCCTCTCACATGCACACACACACCTACATGCACATACACTCACAAGCCAGCACTGTCGTTAAAAACAAATAATAAACTTTTATCAAAAATGACACTGTCATTTTACTTTCACTATTTACATTAATATTTATTCTATAAAAAACATTATTTTATTCCAAACACTGATGTCAATTTCAACCATCCTCACTGTAAGTTTTTCTTATCTTTGTTCATCTTTTATAAAGCGTTAATACAGTTGTAGCCTGTGATCAAGCATAAAAAAATATATGCGAAAATTTAGGCCATAAAAAAGAGTATTTATTTAAATCCAGCAGACCTAAAAACCTACAAAGAAGAAGTATTATATATGTATATATACAGGGTGAGTTTTTAGTGTGGCAACGGTGGATAACTCCGTTATTATAAAAGCTACGTAAAACCAAATTTGGAGGCATATTAGGCATGCCTAAAGTGCACATTTTAAAAATATTTGGAAGCATACAGGGTGTTTCATAATTCCAGGGCATATTAAACTTATATTTTTTTAAATGGAACACCCTATATATTATTACAGTTTTGAAAGCCCATAAAAGAGCTTTAATTTGATATTAAATTGTATCTGTCTATTCCTTTTAGTTTTTGAGATATTCAACTGTTTTTAGAGAAAATGACCCTGATTAGATACATTACTACTGCACTAATACACAACTTATGTTAATTTTCAAGATGCAGAAAATTTTACTATATACCATAGTATATTTGTAAATATTACACTTTTGAAATTTCTTCACAGTATACAGGGTGTGTCAGGTTTCGCAAAATGCAATTTTTAAGATTTTTTTTAAATGGCACCCTACCAATTTTATTGCTACAATGGATAGTACATTAAGTGTCCTTTCATTTTTGATAAGCATTCCCTATACCTAAATCCATTACTTTCTGTGATATTTTTGATTTTCTTCAAATTTTAAGAATGTTTTTAATTTACATAACCAAAAATAACTTACTATTGGAGAATATTATAAAACATTTAATACATATTGATTAACAATTAACTACACTTATCCAATAACAATTTTCACTAAAAATATAACAACCTACAATAATACGCTATCAACAGAATTCTGCCAGATCAACAATATGCATTTTATAGAAAATGTTCAAGCAGGAAATCAGGCAGGCTTTGAAAAATATAACAATTACAATCAAAATGTCATTTAGGTTTATTAATTATAGTGTGTTATCATTTAACACATTATCAGTTCTGTTTTAAATGTAATCTTTGAAGGAGTTTTCAAAATGAATTTTACAGTGGAAGAACAAATAAATATGATTTGGGTATTGGGAGCAAGTTTAAGAAATTTCCTACTTGCATCAGGAATATACCAAGAGAGATATCTGTTAAATGACAACACACTACAATTAATAAACCTAAATGACATTTTGATTGTAATAGTTATTTTTTTCAAAGCCTGCCTGATTTCCTGCTTGAACATTTTCTATAAAATGCATATTGTTGATCTGGCAGAATTCTGTTGATAGCGTATTATTGTAGGTTGTTATATCTTTAGTGAAATTTGTTATTGGATAATTGTAGTTAATTGTTAATCAAAATGTATTAATTGTTTTATAATATTCTCCAATAGTAAATTATTTTTGGTTATGTAAATTAAAAACATTCTTAAAATTTGAAGAAAATCAAAATATCTCAGAAAGTAATGGATTTAGGTATAGGAATGCTTAACAAAATGAAAGGACACTTAATGTACTATCCATTGTAGCGATAAAATTGGTAGGGTGCAATTTAAAATATCTTAAAAATTGCATTTTGCGAAACCTAACACACCCTGTATACTGTGAAGAAATTTCAAAAGAGCGATAATTACAAATATACTATGGTATATAGTAAAATTTTCTGCATCTTGAAAATTAACATAAGTTGTGTATTAGTGCAGTAGTAATGTATCTAATCAGGGTCATTTTCTCTAAAAACAGTTGAATATCTCAAAAACTAAAAGGAATAGACAGATACAATTTAATATCAAATGAAAGCTAATTTTATGGGCTTTTCAAAAATGTAATAATATATAGGGTGTTCCATTTAAAAAAATATAAGTTTAATATGCCCTGGAATTATGAAACACCCTGTATGCTTCCAAATATTTTTAAAATGTGCACTTTAGGCATGCCTAATATGCCTCCAAATTTGGTTTACGTAGCTTTTATAATAACGGAGTTATCGATCGTTGCCACACTAAAAACTCACCCTGTATATATATAAAGTAAGATGTATCTGTAAACAAACTCTTATTGCGGACTGCAAATAACTTGTCTATATATATATATATATATATATATATATATATATATATATATATATGTAAACAAAGACAAGTTTATTTGCAGTCCGCAATAAGAGTTTGTTTACAGATACATCTTACTTATATATATATATATATATATATATATATATATATATATATATATAAAGAGAGAGTTATTTATTTATAATCTTCAATTCACACAAAATATTTTACTGTGGATATGTTGCATATTTGAAACAACTCCTACTTGAATGGTTATCTATATATGAAACCTTAAATTCGCATTTAAAATATTTTGATAAAAATTTAATATGTCGTTTGATGAATTTTAGTAACATTTATAACAACTGAAAGCTTTTGTAAAATATTGACCATATTTGAAAAACATTTGCGACATTTAAGTACATTGGACCACATCTGACTACTTTATGCCACATTTGATGATATTGGACGACATTTGAAGACATTTGACAAAAATTTGTACACCACATTTACCATGAGATGTACCCCTACCCATCGGTTAACATGTTGCTACGTACATCAATTTACACTTCTTTGTTCGGTTCAGTACAAGTTTAATTATTCACAGACATTTACAGAGAATCCTTAGTCTGCTGAAATACCGTTACAGAGACTACTAAATATAGTTACAAGCAATAATTACTACATTAAGAGGTCTTTATTACGGACGTAATTCAATAATTCATCTGAGATTTAAATCTAAGCATAACAAATATCCAGAACGATAATGGAGTTAATATATTTACATAGTTTATGGAAGTGCAAAATAGAATTCGTGAAATCGAAGCGGGCCTTTTGTTTCCCGTGGTGCGAATACATTAAACTTGGTTGTTAATAGCTCAGTAATGTACACGTGCTTACACTAGGATTTTAGCCATATACACTCAAATATGGAATTTTTATATGCCGAATTAGAGATATATAAAGAAACATACTTCAGGCCTATTTATAAAGACGTTAAGCAATATCAGATAGTAAAGTTACTCTATTTATTCAAGCGTTTCATTGGAGAAGTATACGATGCATTATTGGAATTCACAGACAACCAGAGATCAATTTAACAAAGCCCACACAAAAATTTAGCAACGAAATTAAAGACATTTTAGTTTGTGTATTCAATTATGTGATCAAGGTACAATATTAACATTTCTAGTGAAATGATGCAAAGTACCTGCTTCTAGGTGCAATAAAGTATTATAAAAAACCTGGTTAGAATTATTGAAAACTGTATCGATTCGAAAACATGTAGATTGATGAGAAAATTTTGACAAAACCGGTTGAATAACGGTAGAGTGTATACCAGCATGTAGAATACGAATAAGAAAAATGCAAGTCGATCACGAACAAACAGATCGATCATTCATTCCATCTTGTATTCAAAAGAGAAGTTTGAAATCGTTTTTTCTTCTGTAATTGAAATTGTTGCAGGTTCTATAACTGAAAAGTTTCAATTAGTAAGTCGACATGATGAAAACTTTTCATTTTTGTGTAATGTTCGAAATTTAAGAAATGTATGGAAGCACGATATTTAAAATTGCGAAACCGTTTTAAGATGTTTTAGCATATGATGAAACGTGTGATCGAACGCTGTTGATTTGTGTTCGAACTGTAGATGTGTGCAAATTAAATTATTTCCCTACAAGAAACCATATTTCTCTAAAGATTAAAATATTGTGTAAATATAAATTAACAAACGTGGGGAGTTGTACAATAAAATTAATAGAAATGGTAATTTTACGGTTTTACACAAAGCGGCTCTCAAATTTTTAAACTTGAATGCACGAATTCTGCAAAACCTCATAACGAGGGTAAAAATTTAGGTAGCAAATGACAATAGAAAACCTTTATAGTAATCTTCTTATCTTCCCTTACCTGACTTGCCATTGTCGTCACATAGTTTTAACCGAAATAAACACTATAGTTCTTTGAAATATTTAAGACGCACTTTAGTACTTTATTATCTAATAAATATAAGTTTGATATATTTTCAATAAGATATGTGAACAAGAGCATTAATATATTTCTTGCTGCTATATAATTTTACTCATTTTTGCAGTATGCGTCATGAGTATGCCTTCAGATAGTAAATAACAATACCTTTTAAATAATCAATAGATTTATTCGTTAGTATCACCTTTGTAGTGTTATTTAGTGAAATCAAGGTACAAACATAAAATATAAATGAGTCCAGGGCATTTTACTAAGATACGTGCACGTTATTCGTTATAATCATAATTGACACTGTCATTAATATAACATTAACATTTCAGTGAAAGATAATGTCATAAGTAATTATTAATACATCTGCTGCAGGTATTAGAAAGTACACTTTGTACCAAATTTCTTAAAAATAATGGTTTCAAAGACAACTTTTCGACAACGGAACAATTTTATACATCAAAGCATTTAATATTTTATATTACTTATACAAAAAATTAAACACCACGCCTACAGACTCCCGTTGGGAGTTTAATTTATTACTTCACAACGTTGGTTAATGAACTATAAGCATAAAAAAATTCAAAATTAATGTTTGAAAAATTTTCACGTCCTGTATTGAACATTTTATTTTCAAGACAATATTTTGTTATTATACGAGGATGCACTTCATATCAAATTGGCTTAGTATGCAAGCAACAAAAATTGAAACTTAAAATAATTTATTAATCAAAATGATCTCTTAACGCAAGCAAATCAGTAAACACTCTTTACCCTTTCAAATAAATCATCATGCTATGTAAAAAAAGCTCTCTATAATGCCTATTGTACCTTCGATACAAGAAAGATAGCCTTGTCGAGCCCGTTTCATGCAAGGGAAAATCTATAACCGGATGAGCAAAATGAGGAGGAAATTCGAATCCCATGTCACGAACGATTCTATTATTTATGGGCTAGCATATTATCTTATAAGAACGAAACACCAATATTCCAGATCTCTTCATTATGGTTAAGGTTTGTTACGAAGATTTTATTATTTTATAAATATTTCCCTGTATTTTTTTTATTTCAGTACTATTCTTTAATAAACAGATACTATATTAACACTATTCCAAATGGTTGCGTTATTTTTCTACTTCAAAGCAATTCGGTATCATTTTAAATAAATACATTTCACTAATTGTCGAATATTCTAAATATTATTATAACACCGATCGGTCTGGCTCTAACCAGAATAATTATGATGGAATCTAAGCGAGGCGTTTGTACACAAAAGATGATTGACAGGCCTCGGCAGTACCTCATCTTTCAGATGATCTTGATCGACAGGTACAGGAGTTTTACACTTAAGAGTTAGTTAGGTTAAAATACGTAAAATGCGTAATTTTTTGTACGTCTAAGAATAGTCTAAAGGATCTGAATAGGTATATAAATTGCCGTCGTGGATAATGGAGTTCAGTTCTGATTGAAGCTTTGATTACAATATGCTCAAGTTTAAAACTTTGAAAGATGTGATAAATTACTGTCGATATAAATTATTATAGTGCTAATATAAACTAATAATTAGTGCTTAGACAGTTAATTATAGCGTTTCGATAACAAGTAATTAAGACAATAGCATAGTAATTTAAGAAGCTAGTACTTGTACTGTTAGCGACTAGCTGAAAATAAAGCGTCGGGAAAACTTTTAACAAATTCCACTGTAACTACAGGTTGATGAAAAGGCTTGTATAAACGGTTTGAAAATAAAGAACTGTTCATTTCACTACACTGGTGTCAAGTATTGAGAGTAAAGACTTGAACGATTCCCATTTGTATGCCTGTCGCTCGTGCCAAAACCAGAAAATGGACAGTTTAACGGCAAGACTGTAAAGTTCTTAGTTAATACCAGAGTCACTAGGACAATTGCTAATCCCGATATAGTACGCTACAGTGGTAAATCATCACTCGCGACAGTGCGTCTTCGAACCGTGGCAGGTGAGAAAATCCAAGAACACGGAATGCTAGATGTAAAAATCGGACTTGGGAGCAAGATATATAACCATCAAGTAGTAATGGTGAACATTACCGAAGAAGTTATCTTGAGATAGAAATCTTGAAGAAGTATAAATTCCATGTAAATACAAAAAAGAATGGCTTGAGAGTAGGGAACGAGGTAGACGACGTGTCTGTAAGAGTTTGTTTGACAGACGACGTTATCCTACCAGAAAGAACTGAAAGTGTAGTGATGGAACGCTTGTATGGTGCTCCTAGGAAAAGCTTTCTGCGCGTTATGGAACCCATTAGTGCCGAATCCCTAGGGAAGGGTCTACTTGTGGGGAAGACACTGACCTCAAATGACATATTGTACCTGTAAGGAACCTAAATCCCAATGACTACGATATCGCGCAGAAAACGAATAAATATTTGAGTTGTGTGTTTCGGTCGTTAAAGTGATGAGGTGTGACGGTGTTAAGAAAGAACCGCTTATCAACGAGTGTTTCGCGAAGTTATTGGACCAACTGACAAAACCATGCCAGAAATCTTGAACAACTGACAGGACGCAGAACTTAACTTGATCCGACGGTACTTGGACGTGTTCGCAATCGACGGCGGTTGGTTAGGAAAAACCGCAGTAGTAAAGCATACAATCGATACAAGAGATGCATGGCCAATAAAACAGTAGCCGCAAAGACTCCCACTGGCCTAACTCGAGGAGACCGTAAACGACATGATTGGAGATATGAAGGAGCAAGGAGCGGTCAAGCACTCTGATAGCCCTTGGGCGTCCCCTGTTGTACTTATTACAATCGAAACACGATTCTGTGTACTACAGACGATTGAATAACGTGACCAAGAAGGATAACTACCGGCGACTAGAGATTGGAAAGACCATACGGTTAAAAGACCGACATCGGGGCATCTACTACTTGATGACTAAACAACAACCTTGCTACGTTCATTTTCGGCAATAATTGGTTATTTTATTTACATAAATTCCTTTTCTAGTATTAAATTCTCCAACAATACCCGATATATTGTACCTGTTCAGATAAGCTCGCTTTACCATAATTTTCAACTCGAATCCCTTGTTAATTCATTATCCGTTCGTATACATTCCAGGTCTATTGTTAAATCCTTCCGCATAATTAATAATAAATACTTTTTCTAAGAATTTCTCAACGTAAAATTAGTTGTTTTGAAACAAGTTTATGCTACACTTAATTAGTCAAGATCCTGTTTTAGGTATCCGTGAGCGCGTTATACCTTCCGATAACGTATAATTGCGTTCTAGTGGGTTTCCCATATAAAGATTTGTCGAAATAATATATTCTACTATTCTCCGGTAAAATCGTGCTTTCCAGTTTCAATCGCGTTTCGATAACGCGGATGTTTGCTTTGCCAGTTCGTGTTATTTTGAACTCATTTTAACATTTGATTCTGCAGCTTGTGCGTCGATGCACTTGTAAAAACTACTCGTTCTGTTACTCCAAGAGCGATGCACGTTTCTCCTCTATCAAATGTGTAGATTTTGTGTATCGCTCTAAGCTGGAGGCTAAATTGTTTGTTGCGTAACCCGATTATTCCTTGATGTAGATCAACTGCTCTTGCATGTAGACCGCCGGTGCAATTACAGTAGTAGCATGGTTGTTGCTAACAACCGCGGCGATGCTGTGTCAATTTGCTCCGAGGGCTGACAAGATAAGTATCCCGACACATGTATGTGACTTGTTTTCCTTTTCTAACATACCCACAGATAAACCTAATCTGAAATTAGATACGCTAATGTTTGTTCTGGTAAAATCCTTACTAGAAAAGTTTCGAACTTTAATGCTTTTGCTTTTTGTACTTAACCCATCCGCTTATACGCAAGTATCAGCGTTATTCTTTTTGGTACTGATTAGGTTTATTGCATGTGAGCTACGAATTACGCACTTCGTGGAACAATTAGTGAATTTGTCCATAGAGTAAAATTGTTTTAGTAAATAATAACCTTAGTTAATTTTGTTTTGCTGTTTAAATAGAAATTTCTATATTTGTGTTTTTTTTTATTGTAAATAGAAAACCTTTGGCGATGTATTATTTTTGTGTTCCTGGGAAAACACACCCCCCATCCGCATTGGCAGTTAGCCTGGTATATTTACGTTTTCTTCCGGCTATGTCATTGTACGTAGCAACCTGGTAAAACAACTAACCACGATTTGTATAAAGCGTTAGTGGACCTCAAGGGCAAGATGAACAAATTTGGAGACAAGGTTGTGGGTTTGATGGGTTGGATAGGAGAGTGGTACAAAATATGCTAGAGGTGTTGTTTCAGAAAATCGAAGTACAGATTTTGATGTGTAATTACATTCCAAATGAATGAGCATCGCTACCGACAACAACTGATCAACTGAACCATGTGTCGCTCGAAAAAAAAAACAGAATAGAACACAAGAAACGAAAGCTCTTTGTCATCGCACTTCCATCGTTCACGACATCACTAAAACGCCGAAATAGGATCTGCTATCGCACTAGCTGTATTCGTCAGACCGTGGTCCTTCCAATTATCACTTGTTCCGGTCGATAACGTATGGCTTGACTGGTCTACACTTGGCCAACTTCAAAGAAGTACAAAATTCGTCGGATGAATGATTTCGGTCCAACGACGAGTCGCGTCGTTTTGACGTATTACAAAAGAGATGGCAAAATGATCAAAAAACCCCGAAACTTAGTTGGGAACCTAGTACATTAGAACGTAAATAAAACATCTATCAACAAAATATGTAATTGGTGGTCACACTATGGCGCGACATCTTTAAATGAGTTGATTAACAGATACAGGGGTTTTCAATTTAAGAGTTATTTAGGTTAAAACAGGAAGAAATCTCGAGAATATTTGCAAATTTTAGTATGTTCTAAAATAATCTCGAACAATTGGGTATGGTATAAATTAACGTTTAGGAGTTCTGCAGTCGAATTCTGACTGAAGCTTTGATTACAATATGTTCTAGTTTAAAGTTTTAAAAGATATGGTATAAGTTAATGTCGATATAAGTTACTCTGTAATATGTATTACTGTAGTGATTGCATAAATTAATAAATGGGGCTAGGATAGTTAATTGTAGTACTTCGATACTAATTAAGAAAATAGCATCGCAGAGTTAAGAACATAATAGTTGGACTGTTAGCAATTAGCTAAAAATAAATTGTTGGGAGAACTTTTAGCAAATGTCATTGTAACTACGAGTTATTGAAAAGGCTTGTGTAATCAGTTTGAAATAAAGAACTACTGTTTGTGCAAATAGAATTTTCGTCACACTGGTTTCAAGTAGTGGGACTAAAGACTTTTGAACAATTTCTATTTACATGCCTGTCACTCGTAGTAAAAACAAGAAAATAAACGGCGAAATTCTTTATTTCTTGAAGTTCAGGTCAAGCGTTGCGAAGATCTTGGATGAAAATTCCTTAAAACTACAGACAAATTTTTCCAGAAAAATTACAAAAACACACAGAGATACAAAACAAAAACTATGCGAGCATGTTAGCGAAATTACAAGAAAGTAACGCAAGTTCTACAGAAAAATTAGAACAAATGTGAAAGCCATTGAGCAACTGAAAGAGAAGTTTATAAAAGAAAATTCTAAAACCTTGGAAAAACTTGAAGAGAAACTTTCAGAGATACTGCAAACACTAGAAGCCAAATTTTCAGCCGGTTGGCAGATATTAGAAACAAAATTTTTAGTTGATTTATTAGAAATTTCGCAAGAGCTAGAAATGAAATTTTCATAAAAAATTGCTAAAAAAATCGCGTAAAACGGAAAAAGAGGTACTGAGGATGAAGGAACGAATTACTTCCCCAACAGTGCAAGCTTCAGAACGCTCAGTCACGGTGGTGCGGCAGCATTACCCAGAATTTAAGAATGTCGGGGAATGCGAACTGACGTCAAGATTTATGCAAAACCACATATATTTGATGGAAAGTCACATTAGCTGGAACGATGGTGAAAAGGCAACCGCATTGATTGTCGCGTTACGAGGCGAGGCATTGAATATTCTGCAGACCATACCAGACCATAACCAAAGAGACATCGAGTCCTTAACATCAACAATGGAAATGAGGTACGGGGGTTCTCATCTGCAACAATTGTGATACGCTCAAGTGAAAATCCGTTACAAAAGATTAACGAAAATTTGCAAGAGTTTGAAGCAGATATTGCTCGCTTGGTAAGACCAGCCTATTCAATACCGTTCATTTACATTTCCAATGCTCCACCCGAAGGTACTACATTGGTCAGGAGGCGAGTTTTTTGTTGCCTGGAAATTTAGAATTTTGCCGAACCCTTGCCGTTCCAGTCAAGGTAGGAATCTTTAACGTGCGTGACAACACTTACACACGGGACCTCCATTTAACCTCTCATCCGAACGAGGGCGTAATATTTGTGAAAAATGCTCACCTGCCATTTTTCAAGCAGTCGGCCGTGTCGGGATTTGAACCCGGGACCTTGGGATCCGTAGTCTTACGCTTACTACATTGATCCACGGCGACGCCTGCCTATTCAATACCACCGGATAGCTTTCTAAAGTTGGTAGCAGTGCAGACCTTCATTGATGAAATACGTGACGAGGATATCGAGCAAGCACTTCGGTTGGTCCAGCTAAAGACTTCACGTAATGCGTTGACTCATGCCTTAGACTTTGAGGCAACAAACAAGCGACGCATTTAATCTGTGGTAAGGCACGACGTTCTGAAAAAAGCAGAGCTAATAGGTACGTAGAGGAGATGATTCAATGTGTACTACGAGACTAGCAGCTGAAGAAAAAAGATCACAATGCCATGACCGTGAATTTCGGCACTGGCAGAACCGTGGATTTAGGCACAGGCAGAACCGATGGCTTAAAAAGAACATGTGAAGCCGAAATTAATGGAGAGGGTCGACGGAAAGTCGACCTGCACAGATTCTGCCCAGACAATGGTCATCTGCGTCACGTGGATTAAATGTAATCTTGTTAGTCGGAGTACAGTGATCAACGATTGGCAGCCAGTACAGTACAGTTGCGAATGGAACGGGAGAATGACAAAGACCTAGATAGCATTCTGGATTGGAAAGCCAGAGGAGAACGTCAATCTTGGCAGGACATTAGCTCGTTGAGCAACAACCTATGGTCGTGCTCGGCATACTGGTATTCCCCTAAAATAGAAAATGGGATCTTGATGCGATTCTTATGGATAGGGATACGTGAGTATGCTTCAGGTGGTGGTTCCTAAAAGCCGAGTGTCGGAAGTTTTAAGACATCTACATAATGGGACCTAGGTAGAACACTGGCGTTAAGAAGACTCTGAGGAAAGGCCGAGCAAGATTTTACTGGGTAGGCTGCAAGGACGATGTAAAAGAGTGATGTCGCGTCAGCCGCGTGCACCATTGGAAAACCGTACAGTGTTACATGCCAAAATTTGGCAATGCACATTGTTAAATATGTAAATAAATTCCCGGGAATATTTTTAAATAAACTGGTCAATTTCCGTCGTCCCCGAGTCGCGCCTGCGCGGAGTTTATGGCGCAAATGCGCGCGGTGTGATACGACGTCATTAAGCTACGAGATCTGAAGCTAATAACATCTACCGGTCTGTCTTTTCTCTTTTTAGGATCTAGGTTCCTTATCTCTACCTTCTATCGTTCCGCTACGAAAGGAAAAGAGGATGGACGAATAAAATTTGACTCAACAATGGCGTAGCCGACCCACCCAGAAACAACAAACATCCCAAGATGTTAAGAAACACACTGTGTTTGGTATTTGATACAAATGCCGCGCAATTGTACGCTATATTGAACGATTGTGCAATATGAAACGCGGAGAAGCGTAGCAGCAGTTCCAATGAGAACGTAGAGAGCCCCTTTGAGGGAGTGGCTATCGATATTGACGGTCCACTCCCTAACTTCGACAATAAGTACATCTTGATAGTCATAGACTACTCGACGAAGTAGACTGAAGCATATACTATACAAAATCAAGAAGTTGCAACCGTCTCGAAACGAAGCGAACATTCGAGAAATAGTCAGACCCGCCTAGAAACAATGATGTCAAAAGGGTTTGGCTTCTAAAATCTAATCCGGGCAGCGATAAAAGACAGTGTTACTCGAATCGTCGAGTGTTGATTGAAACTCCGACGTAAATAGATTATGTGACGACGTACTCACAATGTCAAATATGATTTAAATGGTTCGTTATTGATAAAGAGGTTAGTTTGAATAAAAATTACACTTTTAAACGATTTCAAAGAAGATGTAGCATGTAATTATGTTTTGGAAAAAGCCAAAGTTGGTGAATCAAAGCCAAACCACAAAAAAAACTTAACGGTAAAATGCAACTCAATTTGTTCAGATATTTAAGTGATTTCTAAAGACATATTTAATTTAAGTTTCAGATTAAGAGTTGTGCTTAAATGTTAATTGAATTTAACTTTAAGAGTTTCTAGCAAAGCTACGCACAGATTTGTCATTACACAAGTTAAAAATTGAACAAACCTAAATTCAGATACACTTAATTATATTTGTATGATTACAGCGGTTTCAATAGTTATAGAAGCTAAAATCATTAATTCAGAGAACTAACGAGTAGAGAAAACAATTAGTCCTTTCACAGCAAAAAATGTGACGCCCAATCTAGGGCATTCAATCATCCATAGCACTTTTATTGGCGCCCAACCTGAAGCTTGATTAAAATGAATTATCAATATATATATATATATATATATATATATATAAAATATATAATATATTATATTTATATAGTTCTTTAGTATATATATATATATATATATATATATATATTGCCGTGTCAACGTCACTTTAGAGTGGCAGCTAAAAGAGTGCTATGACAATGGTACATCAATGGAAAATTTAAAAATTATTATTTTATTTTTATTTCCTTTTCTTCACCTGGCTGGCTCAATGAAAGTTATGCTGTGTAATTTACAAAATGAAATAAAACAGCAATCTCAAGAAAAAATCTATACATTTAAAAACATTTTTCTTTCATATAAAAGTTTATAAAACAATTCACAGTTCCAGTTCATACAGGAAATGATTAAAATTCTTACATAATCTTTGTTAACTGGAACACAATCCTCTTTAATTAATAGGAGGATAATTTTCTTATGCTTTATTACCACGTAACGTGAATGTGATTCACAATAACTGTCACGGATAATTTATTAAAAGTCAAGAAGCTGCAAACTGTGACATCAAAATTATCCTCTTCACAAATAATAAAATGAGAGCTTATTCTAAATTTAAATTACAAAATATTCAATTATTTTTATCAATTAACAAACTAAGAAACAAACGTTATACATGCGAAAAATAGCGTTTATCAAAATTTTATTTCCATAGTTAGTAATGGTATTAAATACTTCATGATTCCATTTTTAAATTGACGTTAAAATCCCAGTGTACAAGATTATCCATATTAGCGTAAATCTCCATTTGGTGTTAGAACATCAGTATTCAAAGTGCATCAATTAATTCAGCAGTAGCTCTTGTATAGAAGAATGTTCAATCTTCATGGTATTTTAGAATACAATAATGTTTCATATTTATGCAAAATTTTACGATACCCATTGCATATAATAAAATTATAGTTTGCTCGAACTTATACGTTCAAATCTTTTCTTAAAGTTACATACTGTTTTGTTCAGGAGAGAATGACCAACCGTGAACTAATGAATGAATACCACTAATGAAGTTCCGGCTTATATTTAAAAATTATCTCTATACGTCATCGTTCAAGATTTATATGTATACACCTAGAACATAATACATCCAGGTGATGTAATATTTCCGAGAATGCCACGGTTTAACTATCCAATTACTGTCAAGCTATGCGGTCGAAATGATTTATATTTCTTCCGAAGCGTCCCGTTTATCCTTGTCCAACGTACTAAGTTACTGGTCGCGTCTCACTTGAGCCCATTGTTACACGGAAACCTACAAATAATTCTTATCGATTTCTTATTAAATTTTAATGTTCTCGCGAGTTCTTCGAACCTGCATATATTCAATAATTAGCTATTTAATGATTTTTATAGAAAAGAAGTTAGAGCTGCGTCAAACTGACCTTAAGTAAGGTCGAAAACAAAATGATGAATGATGATAATGTTTTTAATAGTATTTCTTAGTACAGATGACGTATTTTGTGTATTAATCACGAAAGTTCTAAAATTTAGACTCCAAATGCGTTCTCTATGCTCTGCTAATGCAAAAAATATATTTTTACGATAAATAAAGCAAATATTTAATGCACAGAAGGTGTATTTTATGATAAATGAAAATGAATGGTTTTATATATTAAACATTGAAACTCCTTTTTACTAAAAAGATCTTATTTACACACGCGAAAAAATATGCTATCTATTAACGCGAATGAATATTTTAAAATGATATGTCTATACGCACGTAAGATAATTAATTAATGCTTCAATTGCTTAGTTAACGGTTTTGCAAATGCAAAAACATTTGCATCTTAATAATTGTAAAAAAAATTGGTTTTTACGGTAAACAGTTCTTATTTTGAAATTGATATCAATATTGAGCAAATACTTGTGATTTAAAAACAATTGGAGTTTGTGCTTACTTTTTTATTCAAAAATTGGTTGGAACTAAGGCGTTTGCAATCTACATTTGGATTGGAGGGACTTGCAACTAGAACCTTAACATATCAAAGTTTAATAAGTTTTAAGTTCAAGAGTGTGAAGTACATCTATTACGATAAATATTTATTGTATAACTAACTGTACATTTATTTTATCTTGATGATTGCATTCATATGCTTTGTGCCCGATGATCACATTAGAATTCGTGTGCATAAATTAAGAATCACAGACACATCTTGTGAAATTATCGATGTTGGTTCGAGTATACTCACATTAATGTAAAAATTAATCTAATGGTGTTACAAGTGTCGGTTAAATGGATTGTTTGATAAGAAATTGGTGTATAAAGAGAGCTTTTAAATTTGGGCTACTGCAATCAAATCAATTGTCACTTTGTTTACTTTGCGTGTGTGCGCGCGTATGCGCGCGCGCCCATAATAAACACGCAGACACAAACGCGCGCGCCCGAACCCGCGCCCGTGTGTACGTATTTTAAAAGCGAACGTAAATAAGGTTAATTTTGAGAAACACAAAACCATTTCAAATGTAGTAGGTGATTGTTTTTGCGTAAGTAGAAATGAAGCAATGAAACGCTAAAATAACATATGTTAATGTTGAGATTGGTTACGTCACCGATCGTATAACCTCATCCAAACGTGAAATAAACATGATTGTAAAATTTCTTTATTTTAATAATTAAAAATGAATGTTTATGACGTTATGACACGGTTCTTCAATTTAGACAAGATCATTGTGAGAGCGTGTTGCAGCTGAACTGATGTCTAGGTGCCTAACAGCTGCATGTTAAGTGATGTGTTTTATCTGTTTCTGGCAATAACCTAACCTTGAATACCCTACTGGTGTATATTTTATTCAAGGGTTGTGGCGTACACTTTTATTTTTTCATGGATGTGCTCAATAAAAACATGTTTAACAATTATCTAACCTATGCTTTTCACTTTTCTAGACGTGGTACTTACAAAAATTTATTCATAATAGCGTCCCAAGTTACAATTATGTATGCATTTCATGCGTAACAATATAGGATATTTTTTCCAACATTAGGATAAACTATGCATATAATTATGTTTCCTACAGTGCAGTTCGTGTAGTTGTTGTTCTTCGTTAAACAATGTTCGAGTAGCGCATGATAGAAAAATGTTTCCAGTAAGCTTTCTAACCTACGACATAAATCAAAGGATGTTATTGATCTTGTACAAAATGTGCTCCGTTATTAATGTTGTTAAAGGTTCTGCAGTATGTGCAATACTAAATATATACAACACACATAATGTACGTTGTATGTACTATAATTTACTACAAACAAAAAAGTGATTATAGTTCTCGCAATTTCTAAACTGACTTTCGTCACAAATGACGTCACGCCATATCAACTACAAATGATATTCTTGTCTTATTCTAACTCCAGAAAAAGTTTCCTCTCGGTTTGCAAATTTTGCAATGTTGCCGCCTTCATTTGAAACATTTGTTGACAACTAATATTACTTGTATTGGTTATGTTAGAGTTTCGTTGGCGTTCTTATTTCATGTCATTGAACTCTTGCGTAGTTTTTGTCCCGCATTTTGTGTTATTCTTGCTTGTATTTAAAATTGTTCTTTTCATAACAGACTAGCGTTACTTTTGTTTGGGTGAATAAACTATGTCTGGTTCACGTTTAAGAAGTAGTGGGTGTTACATGCCAAAATTGGCAATGTACATGCCTTAAGGTTAGTTATAATTTGTAAATAAATTGCCGCGAATATTTTTAAATAAACTTGTCAATTTCCGTCGTTCCGGACAGTTGCGTTTGCGCAAAAACAATGCGCAGGTGCGAGTAGTGTCGGAAGCGGCCATTACGCAACGAGACCTGAAGCCAAGAACATGTATATGTGGTGTGTCTTTTCTCTTTTTAGGGGCGTAGGTTCCTTACCTTACCTTTGTGTACCTCTACCTGGTTGTTCCTATCATTCCACTACGAGAGGAAAAGTGGTTTAGAACGGATTGGCAATTTGACTCAGCAATGGTGTAACCTACCCACAAACATGGACCCTGGGATTTGGCTGCAAGGAGCGATTTAAGTGAGTAAATTATTTTTATTTACATTGTGCATAAAAATTTGACCATTGCATCACTTTTAAAAGCGTTCGGTATTTGATACAAAATGGCGCGTAATAGGCCGCGTAATTATACGTTACATTAAACAATTGCACAATAGTATATCAATTGCCCGCAATATAGTATAGCGCATGACCGATTTATAACAAGGGAAGCTACTTGAAGCTAATTTGATAGCGTTTTTTAAACAAGAAACAGATAACGGTGGTCCATTTATTCTTTTGACGACAGTTCGCGAGGTAATTTAATTATTTACTTCAATTTGTAGTTCGTTAATTCTATTTTAGCGTGTAGCAGCTGCTTTAAATATCAATCTGTCCACGGTAACTGCTGTGTCACAGGCGGTTAAAAACAATGAACCCTTCACTTCCAAGAAACGAGTTCACAAAAAACTAATTACTGAAGTTGACGAATTTACTAAACGTGGCATTCGTAATGTAATTTACAGAATGTATGAAAATCGTGAGTAAATTTTATTAATTTTGAAATAGTTTATATAACATTAAATAATTTTAGGCTAGCAATATTTCTGTAAAAATCTTGTGGCAAAAGGTGACACACGCTGGGCTCTTTAAGGGTAGCGAAAGATCGTTGAATACAATTCTACATAATATGGGTTTTAAATGGAAACAAGATAATCCAAGGCGGGAACTTATAGAGTTGCCCAATGTTGTCAATAAAAGAGTGCAATTTCTGAAAACTTATATACAAGTGAAACAGGAAAACTTGTATCAATTTGTTTTTTTTTGGATGAAACATGGATTTTTCAAAATGGTTCTATAAGCCGCTCGGAGCAAGATAATAATCTGAAAAGTGTAAAAAGTACAAAAGTGACTGAAAAAAGTTAGTGAGATTTACATTTGATAATGTGAATGCATGAAGTAGTTCTGCATTTTAGGTACATAGTGTTGCATGCAGACATGCAGATGGTTTTATTGATGGTAGTGAATTGGTCTTTAGTTCATCGGCAAAATGAATGAGGATAATTTTATACGTTGGTTTGAAAATCAACTACTAAAAAATTTAGTAACACCATCTGGAATTGTCTTGAATAATGCTTCGTATCACAGTACTACAGAAGAAAAAATACCAAACACTTCATGGAAGAAAACGGAAATAGCAGAATGGCTTAGTAAAAAATGGAATCCGTTTTGAAGAAGCATCTTTAAAAAGTGAAATGCTATATGTGGTTGCAATTTAAGTAGAAAGTGTGGTATTCTTTGGAGCTGACTAACATATTTCTCCAAATTGTAGGAACAAACCACTCAAAATTTTTAAAATTGATCGTTTAGCTGAACAGTACGGCCATAAGGTACTAATACAGCCTCGCTACCATTGTATTTTTAATCCAATTAAACTGATTTGGGGTATTGCTAAAAATTATTTTAATCGTTACGTTGGTAGGGATGGCAGATCTATAGAAAACTGTATGGCAATGTGGCACGAAGTATTAGCGACCGTAATGCCTCAAGTTTGGGTAGATTCCGTACAACACACAGAAACAATCATTAAAGAATAGTGGAAACGCAAAATTCAATTTGATATAAGGGATGTAGCCCAGTTGGTCATTGATGTAAATGAAGATAGCGACGACAGCAACCGGGATTCGCAGTGACAACTAATCAACACAAATTTATAGAACCTTAGGGAATTTAATGAAAGAAATTTTTTACACGTTAGCCACATTGATGTTTGCAAATTAATTAATTATTCATTTAATTTATCGTGTATTAATACATCATCATCATTTTGTTTTCGACCTTACTTAAAGTCGGTTTGACACAGCTCTAACTTCTTTACTATTCTGTGCTAATCTAAAAAGTTCTACACACTTTTCATAACCTAAATTTCTAATAATTTGACTAATATAGCTTGGTCTAAGTCTTCCTATACTCTTCTATTTTTTTCCTATCTACCTGGCTCTACATAGATATTAGCAACCTGATGGTTGTTAAAGAACTCCAACATGTATACATGATTCCCATTTATAGGGAAATGACATATTACCTGGATATCCCCTCCAAAAAAAGGAAAAGTGTTAAATGTTATGGTAAGGCTTAAGCAACGACTCGCTGCCAACATGCCAGACCACTAACTAATTGTGAGTTATGTCATGGTGTCATTTGGTTAACTGATTTTTATTTATTTCTTTTTTTTGTTTGTTTTGTTTCCAAACTTACTTAAGGTCGGTTTGATGCAGCTCTAAATTCTTTTCTATTCTGAGCTAGTCTAAAAAGGTCTACATACCCTTTACAACCTAAATCTCTAATAATTTGACTAATATAGCTTTGTCTAGGCCTTCCTACACTATTTTTATTTGGTAGTCTATAGACCTTACTAAATAGTCCCTCATGTCTTAACTGGTGCCATATCTTTCTATCTCTCCCAACCTTTAATTGTTTCCACATGCAGGATTCCTCACCTATCCTTCTATAAACTTCCTCATTTGTTACTCTATCTGTCCTACTAATCTTTAACGTTCTCCTATAACACCAAGTTTCAAAAGCTTCTATCTTTCTCTTATCTACCTCTTTAATTGTTCAAGTCTTACTACCGTATAATTGAACGCTCCATACGTACAACTTTAAGAAACTTTTTCTATTATCTAAACTAATACTGAAACTTATTTTTTTCGTCTCGCCACGTTGGATGGGCCAGTGAAGCGTATGCCCCACGTTGGATGGCAGTGAAACTAAATTTTTTGTCATCACGCCCCAATTTTATTGTTGTTTGGGCCCTAAACGTTGCGGCGTCACTGTAACGTATTTTCTTTTAAATTAAGGCGCTAGTGAACAAAAGTCTTTGGGCATAGCTAGGGGTCTATTCCTGGGTAGAGCAATGAGAAGTGGGGGGGGGTCCGAATTCTGTTTGCAAACCAAAGTTAAGCTAAATCAAATAGGCGCCACCATGTCCTGAGATAATTACGATAATTGCAAAGCACAGTTCTAAGGGCGGACGTGGAAACCCAAAGATAAAATGATCGCCCTCGTTAACAAAAACCTGTCTTATTAAAATAAGACGCAGCTCCTGTAAGAAATTACAAAGATTAAATAAAAAATATGTTGAACACCATTTGTGTCCTATAAAAGTATATAAAGAAATAATATAAAAAGTATTTCCAATATAATATTGGCATCAAATTATTACTCAGAAAAATTTTATCTTTATGTAATTAGATTTGATCGCATTTGACCAAAATAAAAGCCTTAAATTTTAAACTAATTGTTTACTAAAAAAACTCTTAAAATATCGGAACTTGTAACAAAAAATTGTCATAATCAACTACATCAAAGTTAAAGTTTTGACTTTCCTTTTCTCTTTCATTAAACAACCAACTGTACTTTAAACATGAACTTGTTATAAATATTAAAGTGATAATGATTTGTAAGCATAACACAGTGAATTACGTTCTAACCTGAGCAGATCTTTTCAGGTGGATTACAAATTACTAGAACCTAACATAATGAGAATTTGAACTTTCATATTTACGTTTAATAATTTATGTATAGATAAAAGCTGATCACAAAAATAGGAATGTTTGTTTAAATTCCATTACAGCTGCACAAAGCATCTGCTTTCAAGACAACATCTGTCAACTGTGCAAAACAGAAAAATATGACGTCGAAAACATATGTTGAACTTATCGAAGGTTCATGTGGAACAAAGCATGTTATTATAGAAAGCTAATCAGACAAAATTTCGTTTTACGGCTTATAAAACCAGCTCAACAATTAATTGAAATTTACACAATTTACGTGTTATAAACATAATATCAAGTTTACGTGTTCTAACCTTTAAAACACATGCAAGAAATATCTTACAACTAATAACGAACCCAACTACTATTTGTTGCATCACGAAAAATTATGACGGGATTTCCGTTCTTCAAACAAGGTTACCAGCCATTCTAATTTGATACGACTGCATCCAAATTAACATCCATAATTTCTTATCAAACAAATTTCTTATTAGGCAATTTTCAAATCGACTGTTCCTACATAATGGTAATTCTTAACTTTTTCTTGGATTCTAGTTGACGAATTCTGCATGTTTCATTCTACGTTGTCGCATTCGTTATTAGAAGATATCCCAACGATTAATAGTTGATGCGAAGGTTGCCAGCCTCCAGCCGAAAATACATCTTAACAACGCTGTTGCCGGCGGCCGACTGACTTGTCGAAACCAGAGCCGAGTGGTCGCGCCGTCAGAGGCGGGAACACGAAACAAACAAATAGAGATGTGCTTGGGAATAGCTTTATGCGACACAGATATATTAATATAAGTAGATCCCTAAGGAACAATGCACGCTTAGCGCATTATTCTTGTAATTCAATGCAATTAAATTATGACTGAAAATAAAAATGTTACAATAGTATTAGTAAATCTTTCTTTTTTAAAAACATTTGTTTAGTTTGAGCTATTCTAGCTACTATATCCCTTCTGCTACGTCCATCCTTTGTAATTATACTACCTAAATGGTAAAATTCATCTACCTCCTCTAACTCGGTATTACCTATTTTTAATTTTGGTTTAGAACTAGGCTGTAATTCACTTGTCATTATCTTCGTCTTTCCTGAGTTAATTCTCATACTATAGTTATTCTCTAGTATCTCATCTAAAATATTTAAAAACTCTCCTCTTTTCTAGACTCTGCTATAAGGGCTATATCATTTGCAAAACGTAGCATGTCTATTTTTTGTCCCTGTACACTAATACCTATCTTTTTTCTCTCTAGCTAAGTTTAAAGCTTCCTCAATATAAACATTAAAAATCAAGGGAGATAGTATACAGCCCTGTCTAACACCATTTCTAATCTTAGCTTCCTTTTCTACTTCATCAAATCTAATTACTACTGCTTGGTTTTTATATAGATTGTAAATAATTTTTCTATCCCTATGAGAGATTCCTATTTTTCGCAAAACCCTGAACATAACAATCCAATTAACCCTATCAAATGCTTTTTCTACATATACAAACGCGAAATTAGTCTTTTTATTTTTTTGTAACCTTTTTCGATTATTACCCTAATCATTAGTATCGATTCTCTAGTCCCTCAGTCTTTACGAAAACCATATTGGTCTTCGCCTAAATAATTCTCAGTCAAAGTTTGTGCTCTATTTTTAATTATTATTGTTAGTATTTTGGAAGTGTGAGAGGTTTAACTAACGGCTCTAAAATTTTCACACCTATCAGCTCCTGACTTTTTTGGGATTGGGATAATAATATTTGTTTCGAAATCTATTGAGACCTCACCTGTGTCATATATTACTTTTACTAGTTCATATAACATGTCTAAAGTTTTTTGACTTGCAAATTTTATTAATTCTGCAGGTATATCGTCTATCCCTGGTGCTTTATTTAGTTTAAGATCCCTAACAGCTCTATCAAATTCCTCTCTTAATATTGAGAACCCTATTTCTATATCCTCTTCTTGGTCGTTCTCTAACTCATCCATATCGTCTCCCTTATATAAATCTTCTAAATATATTTTCCATCTATCTGCTACCTGAACTTTATTTATTAGAAGCTCATTATTCTCATTTTTAATACCATTATATTTTTTCCTATCTTCCCCGAAAAACTTTTTAACTGCCCTGTCTGTCTTAATACATATCTTTAACTTTCTGTATAATAAATACATACAAAACGAAATAGAATTTCTATTGCTAAATATCAAACTTTTAATAGGCACTTTGTTAATTTCTTTGGTTATTTTTATCTTTAAAACATTGCCTGCGAACTCACACTTTTCGTTCGTGATATAATTGATCATTTTCGGATTGCACATTTATAATCTTTGACAATATTCTCTTGCTAAAGTTGTGTATTTACGTCTTATCAATAGCTAAGTGTGATGTATTTTCAAATTTAATGTGTGCTTGAGCTATTGTCGAGGAGGTTACTTATTTTACTACCTTCATACATCTCATACTGTTCAAACTTAGCAAAACTATCACACCAAGTACACCAAGCTTGTATTTTACGAGCGTCTCGCGGCAGTAATGCCGTGGCTGCAATGATAGGTTAGGTTACTGTTACAAATAGACATTATTATTAAAAAACACAAATCACTTAACACGCATATCAGAACAGTTGTTGCTAAAATTATTGCAGACTGTTCTGATACGCGTGTTAAGTGATTTGTGTTTTTTTAATAATAATATCTATTTCTAACAGTAACCTTAACCTGTCATTGCAGCCACGGCATTACTGCCGTGAGACGCTCGTGTATTTTCGTATAACAACCAATGCAATAAAACTTTCACACTACATTTGTTGTATGGACTTAAAAATTAAATTTAACAATGTAGTGGTTTATGATGGTCCTGCGTTTGAATCACACATAGTAGTTTCTATATCTAGCAATTTCAACAGTTCCCAAATACCGGCTAGTTTTCACAATATTGTGTTGGGTTGTTTAACATCCGGCAAACCTTAAAAACAAATTTTCATAACTATTCGTCCTTTTACTTTAGTTTAATAAACATAACCTCTGGAAGTCTTGATTATTGGTGGCTATTATTCCGTGCCCGGTATAACATGCGTATGGCTATTTAATTAAGAATATATAACACATTAAAAACATTTAATTAAAATATTTAAAATATGCTCACTAGTAGAAATTCCCACATAATAACATTTATTATTAAGCTAAACAGCTTAGACTGCAATTTTGTCGGTATAAAATCATTTTACGAGTTACCATTTAAAAAGTAACAAACCACATTCTGTCACCAATTACTAAATAAATGCAAAGTCTATATTGTACCGATAGCGTCATTGTAGTTACGAGGAATTGCCGTTTTGATAGTGGCAACGTCACCAATATATGACATCACAAATATTGATGACGAAAGTCGGTTTAAAAATTGCAAAAACTATATCAACATAGTTTCTTTTGTATGCAATGTACCTATTTGTTTACATACTTTTGTGGTTGGAGTGAAATGTTTATACAAATGCTGCACTTTTATGCAATAACCTTCAACCTCTTATTTTCCATGGTTTAAAGTTAGATTAGTACTATAATAAAATAATTATTCCAAAAATAGTGCACAACTCACTTTTTTTTTAAAATTAATAATTAGTTTTTAGACACCTCTGTACAGTTTAAAGCATCATGCAGAGGTTTTGCATTAGCGTTTAATACGGCATCGTATCCACCCTTTTTTTTTTAAATCATACTTCTAAAACTGAATTTGAAATAATGTTTAAGCAAAATAATGCATGGAAAATAATATTGAGGGGTCAACCAACCCTTAGACCTTGCGTAAAACACGTTCACGTTTAAATACGGTTTACTTGCTTATTTTATATTCGTGTCTCAATTATATAGATATCGTAGAAAACTAAAAAAAATCAATATACTAAACAGTGAAGAAAAATTTCCTTGATAAACTTGAAATTAATGCGTAAGAGGCAATTTTATTTCCACAACGTATCAATGAAAACTAAGTTTACACAATGGAATCCTTAGTTGCGTTATTTACCTTTTTCACTTTCAATCATAATGTCATTTAAACCGGGCATGTATGGTAATATATTCTCCGGCATGAACTAAAGCTAAACTAACAAAAACAACGGCAACGCTGTTTATTTACACATCAACTTAAAACTTGAAGCTCTAAAAATGTTTTCTGGAAGCACTGTAAACAGACTTGAACCCTTGCAGGAAATTTGATTACGTTATCTTAATACATGCTTTTCTTACTACTCCTTTGATACAACTTTCAGTTACTGTATTTAAAGCGTTCTGTAACTACCTTACTGAAGAAAAATATTTCGAACGATATTTTATTGTACAATCATTAATTGTCATGAAGTCAATAACATCAAAAGTTGAACTACTAGATACCTGAATCGTAGAAATAAACCTGTTGCTTTAAAATAAGTAAAAATATAAGGGATAATGTAAATATATATGGCACGACTCCCAGTTCTATTATATTAGACTAAGATTAATCAGAGAAGTATTAGTGATCGCTAGCTTATGAATGTAGAATCTTCTTTAAACTATATTATGTACGTTAAAGTGAAATTACCATATCAGAACCCATGTCCTTCATAGCAAAATTAATGAAATAACCATCATTAGAGGACGAATTCCTCAAACATAAAGATCCAGCATTGCTAATCACAATAATAACAAATACACGGAATGCGGTACAGCGTCGTTCTCAACAACACATTAGGCGCGGCATTCGGCATCAAACTAACCTCGAACAAAGAAAGTGAATGAACGCGCTTGCGCAACACTGCAGTCTACTTGATTTTTATTTTGTATAGACGCCTACCTATCCAACTCGAACACAAGTAAAAGAGCAAGAAAGGCCATTGCCAATGCCAATGGCTAGCTACGAACGGAAGCATTTATAGTTTGAGGGGAAAATTTACTTGTTCCGAAGTCAATTTTAAAAGATAATAGTAAGATATAAAGCTTGTCAACGTTACACGAGTAGAGCTTATAAATTATAAATAGTATTACCGCTCTGCAATAAATGCATAAAACTAAATTCAATTTTACGTAATTTTGATCGGAATAATACAAATTCGTAGTTAAATTAATAATTCTCCCATAAAAATTAACGCCATATGGTACATGTCTAAGAGATTTAGATAAATGTAAATACCGCACGACATTATGTAAAACCGTTTGTTAAACTACAAATTACCAAAAACTTTTTACTTAATTAAAATTATAAAATGTATACACGTTCGATTAAGTACGAACGTATTAAGTTTCTTGGAAATTGAAAATTAAAAAGAGAGTCGTCTTCCGACTAGTGTTCTTATAACTACTTTTAAGCTCAGGGCCCCATTTAGGAGTTATTGGGTTCTAGGCTGATAATTTTGTCTCCAACCCTCACCTATCATCAGTCCTGGAATTATTTAAGACGCGTACTTCCATTGTTTCCTATTCTGAGCTAACCTACACATTTCCCTGAAATTCCCAGTCTGCATATTTCACTATCTGTGTGCAATAGTCTGATCTATGTTTACCTACACTTCTCTTTTTTCCTGTATTTGCATGTAACTATTCCCCAAAAATGCCTTAGAACGTATCCTGTTCTATTTCTCCTATTTTTTTGGCTTTCCACAGATATCTTTATTCCTTCGTCTACTATTTCTATAACCTCTTTGTTATTAACTTTATCTGTCCATGCTAACTACATCATACATCTGAAGCATAATATTCCAATAGGCTTCTTCAATTACCTGTCTATTTCTCCTACTGTTCCTATTTCATAAGCGACAGTGCTGTTGCTCCACACATATGCTTCCAACACATTTGCTCTTGTTTCTGTTTCTTACCTTCGAACATAGCCGCTGCTCTTTCTTGTTAGATACAGTTTGGTGCCCCTTCTATTGTTTTGTAAATATACACCCTATTTCAGTGATATATTCAGTAGTAAGTAAAGGTGTTAGGCAGTCTATGGCTATTAAGATCCCCCAACTCTTGAACACTTGCCGAATTAATAGTTTTCCAATAAATCCTTTTGCACAATCAGGATTAGTTGAAAATATAGCAAAACCAACACCTGTATTTGTTTCTACTACTCATCAGGTGTAAGTGCAATTAGTTTTTCGTCATTAGGTTTTCCATCTTGGACGCGTTGTAACATGTCAATTCACTACTCCCTCGCCATGTTACATTGAGGTCCCACTTCCTTCCTATAAAAGCATTTCTTCATCTTAATTTTATATAATACCGTTTACAATCACAAGTTTTTGATTTGTGTAACATTTCCCTTTAGTATTTTTAAATAATACACTATATACATCCATCTTTAGTCTTAATTTAATATTCTTTCTTTTGTATAAATAATAATAATCAGATATAATTTTCTAATTGGTAAACCTTTGAATAATGTTCATAAATACACAACTGGTGTATATATGAATCTGTCATTTAGGATAGTTTTCTTGTTTTATCCCTCTCTCAAAAAGTGTGGTTATCTTCAAAACCAAAATAAATTCTCGTGCTTTTGAAATTTGACTTCCTTTTGTGCACATGCCATTTCCTGATAAAGATGTCCTTTCTAAGGCTATGATGTCGTACTTGGTATGTAAAAGATGTCTTTTCTTTTATTCTTCTTAATATACATAAATATCATTTCAGAATTCTAGCAAAATGTGTATGCATAAAGTCTACCTGAATAACCCGTTCAAAATATTAATGAATGGTAAGCTGATTACAGATAAATTTTTAGATTGTTCCTCGTGGAGTATTACAATATTTCGTTTTTGTAACACGTTTATTTTCTAGGGTCCTCCCATAGCATATCCTCTGGTGGCATATCCTCCGGTGGAATATCTTCCCGTTGCATATTCTCTGATGAAATATTCTCTGATGGAGTATTTACTTATGCATGCTAGGCTATCTAAGCCTATGTATTAATTTTACTACCTACAAATATTATCTTTTATCGTACGAGAATTCATGTTGCCGTTATTTACCTTCTAAAATAAATTAAATGCTCCGTTGACAAAACATATGGTTGTGGAACAGAAGGATTGGCTCTTAGAAATTAGAAGTTTGAGGTTAACAACCAAAATAAACAACGATGGTGTTCGTCTCAACAAACCGTAAGAAGATCCTATAGTTCTGAACATGCCGTAAGCTCAACATTTAAGTATACGTCTCCTTTCATATATCTGGATTACAGGTAGGAGTTTATCTTATTTATTTTTGTGACGAAACGATGCGCATGCGTTATATTTTAAATCTCAATTATCTGAAAAATAATGCATGTAAAATATAGTCATAGCTTTATTTGTCTATTACCTTAACTAATTTAATATTATCCTTGCTTTCCTATATAACCTATTGAGTTGTAAACAGAAAAGCTTTCATGAAACCTTTTTTTTGGATCTTGAGGTTATGTTCAATTTAAATGATCAATTCAAATTCTCTTAACTAATGTTAAACACAACAAAGTGTATTTATGATTTCCTTTTATTTAGAACATTAATTTAAAATTGTGTCTAAGCACAATAATTGAGAGTGTAGATATATAAAATACACTTACTGATTTTGTCTAATGAAACTTTGGTTGTAAGAAAATAACAGTATATATTTAATTTTTTTATTAATGTTATTAACTTGTTACGTTCATTTTCGTAAATAATTGATTAGTTTATATACAATAATTTTAACTCAAATTCCTTTGGTGTTAAACACGAAAATTAATTCCGTAAATTAAAATAACCCTTTCCCGTGATTAAAATTGTATTTCAATTAATAATAAATATCCTGTATATTTTACTTGATAAATCTTTCTGCTCGTTAAAATAAAAATTTGCTTTCTACGAATTCCTTAACATGGAATTTACGCCATAACTAGATAGGCGTCTTTCCAAGTATCCAATAATTAATGCTGGTGTATTTTCCCTTTTGAATTCGGCGAAATTATTTCAATAAATTCGGATTTTCCTATTTTATTTCCTTGCCGACAAGATTACGTTGAGCTTTGGTGCTTTAACTAAACAAATTTAATATTCACTTTCTGTTCGAATAGCAACACGAAAACATCCGTCCTGTTTGCGCTTCGTTGTTTTTCGTTAGGCGAATTTCTGGCGCGCATTATGGCGTGATAAGTATTTACAGTTTGTATAAAACGATACTGTTCGGCTTCAATAAATTAAGTTATTGTTCGTAATTATTCTAACTTCCTGCGGGGAACACGCTAATCCCTTGAGCTGTCGTTTCTTCTGGTAATGGGAAGCCAAACGCGTTCTTCCTGGGCGTAGGCCTACCTACACGCTGACGTGGACCAGCTACTGGCTCAACCTCGACGTCAGCAACTTTTTTGTTTTCTGTTGCTACTTACTGTGGAACCAGAACACCTGAGATTTTATCGTTCAAGTATCAGGCATTTCCAAATTTAATTCTTATGTACGAAAATTATTGAACTATTTTGGTATTTACTGCTCTTATATGAATGCTTTACTATTTGTTTTTAAATAACTAAAAATATACTACTTATTAATGTAATAATGGTTTAAAGACTTGCTGGCAGGTGTGAACACATTGTTGCCATTATATTTGTAAATATAGATTAAGTTTATATTTATGATGATCAAGAGCCGTGGTTTTTAGGGTTGCATTTGGTTCTTTTTTGATAAATAATGCCAGGGGGTAATTACCTGTAAACTACAGCTCGCCATTTTCATGAGTAATTTTTTTGAATGTTTGGGGGTTTCTCATAATGTATATGTAAATTGGGGACATTGACTTTTTTGGGTTGGGTTTGGGAATACTGTGTTCTGTAAATATTTTGTTTAATTATAAGTTCTTTTTTTCCTTTGAATGGTTTTGCCCCGAGTGTGAATAAGTGAGTATATATAAATTTTCTCTATTTATTTCAGGATTCTTTTTAATTTATCTATAGGTATAATACCCCGCCCACTCACCGATTGAGCCCGATCATCCTTTCTTTCTTTTTCTTGGTTTTTTGTATAGGATACGTCAATGTACGTCAATATATAAGTTGTATTAAGGTATTTCCTTTTGTCATGTTCTAAATTGCATCTCTACAACTTGTCTGGGTAAAATTTAACTTTTGTTCTCTAAACCCCTGAGATATAGTCTTTTGCAATCTACCGCAGCCACAAACGGTCGATGCTAGTTGTGTCAGAGTTTTATTTAGACTCTGTTGTAAAACCATTCCTACCTGTAAAAAGGAAGGGTGCAGCGTACCTCCACTGATTTCTATTTGGGTTAGCCTACACAGTTCCCTGACATTCTTACAGCCTAGGTACATTATAATTTGAATAAGGGCTGCTATGCTTCCGGCCACGTCCCCAATGCTCCATCCGACAGCCTAGATACAGCTTGGTTCCGCTTCTATTGTTTTTTAAATATATGCCCTATTTCACCGATATCCCGTAGTATGTAAAGGGGGTTAAGCAGTCTGCGGGACCAAGATCCCAACACGGACAATTGCCGAATTAACAGTTTTTCAATAAATTCTTTCACACAATTAACATTAGTTGAAAATATTGCAAATTCAACACTTGTAGTTGTTTATAATAATCGTCAGGATTAAGTACAGTTATTTTATTTTTCACTAGGTTTTCTATCTTGGAACTGGTTGGACACGTACCTCCAAGTATTTCTATTCTGAGCTTGCCTGCACATTTCCCTAAAATTCCCACAGCTTACATCTTTCACTATTTGTGTGCAATAGTTTAACCTAGGTCTACCTCTACCTCTCTTTTTTCCTATCTCTGCTTCTAATATATTCCGCACTATTTCCTCTTACCTTAGTATGTGACCTATCATCCTATCTCTCCTATTTTTCACTGTCTTCCACATATTTCTTCCCCTACCATTTCTAGTACCTCTTTGTTCTTAACTTTGTCTGTCAATATCATTGTCATAAGTTTGTAGCACCACATTTTAAAGGTTTCTATTTTTTTCCTGTCCCTGTTTCACAGCCGCACAGTGCTGTACTAGACACATATGTTTTAAGCAATCTTTTCCTTGTTTCTATGTTTGTTGTCTTTGAACACAGTAGTTGCTTTTTCTTGTTAAATGTAGCACGACCTTGTGCTAATCTTTGTTTTATATCTTTTGTGTTCATCCCATCTTGCGTTATTTGGCTTCCTATGTAGCAGAAATCATTAACTTCTTGTAAGTTCTCGTTACCTATTTGTATTCTAGTTTTTGATTTATTTTCCCCTCCTTTGCATACTAGTACTTTGGTTTTATTTTTGTTAATTTGCACACCGTATCTCTCTATAAGAACTGTTTCCATTTCGTTAAGAGCAGCGTCTAACTCTTCCTTGCTAGATGCTAATACCGCTATCTAATCTGCAAATCTAAGCATATCAATCTTTTGTCCCTGCATAGTAATTCCAAATGTCTTCATGCATTTGAGAGTATTCATTGCCTCTTCGATATACAAGTTAAAAATTAATGGGGATAAGACTAATTATAAATGACTGGAAAGAATCAATGGATAAAGGAAAGGCAGTGTGTGCAGTCTTTATAGATTACAAAAGAGCATTGGAGACTATAAGTAGAAATATTCTCATTCAAAAATTGGAAAAATATGGAGTTAAAGACAATGCGTTAGAGTGGTTTAAAAACTACCTACAAAACAGGGAGCAAGAAACGAGATGGCAATGGGAAACATCTAGTAAATCAGAAATTGAGTGGGGTGTTCCACAAGGAAGTATTTTGGGATCATTGCTTTTTATAATTTACATAAACGATACAGTGAATGTAGTGAAGGTAACAAAGATGCATATGTTTGCTGATGACACTTTAATATATGCTGAAGGTGCAAATGTAATAAACCTGATTCAATCTGTAAATAGTGACTTAATAAGAATTAGCAAATATTTAGTTGGAAATAAGCTGAAGATAAATGTTGATAAAACAAAATGGATGTTGTTAACGAATGATAGAAGTTATCAAATGATAAAAACAGAATATAGGACTGTACAAATAGATGGGTCTGACATTGAACTGGTAGAGAACATTAAATACCTTGGCGTAATAATCGACCGAAAATTAACTTTTAAAATGCATCTACAGATGGTTATAAATAAAGTAAGCAAAAAGGTTGGATTTCTGAGAAGAATTAGTGCAAAGCTATCAAGTTTTGCTCGAATAACTTTATATAGAGCAATGGTTTATCCACACCTAACATATTGCAGCACTATTTTATTTGTCTCAAACCAAGGTGATTTGGAACGATTGTAAAAGATACAAAATCGTGCAATCAGATGTTTATTAAAATGTAGCAGATTTGCCAAAGTCCGTAAAATGTTAGAATGCCTTAATTTTTTAAATGTTCAGGAACAAATGAAATATAATAGTATGGTTTTTATATATAAAATTATAAATGGTTTGCTGCCTTCGTACTTGGTTAGCAACTTAATTAAAGTGTCAGATATACATAACTACAGCACAAGACAAGCAGACAATTACTATATATACAAGAAGAATAAAACGATAACCACAAAAAATGTATTTCATTATGGCGTTAAGATATATAATACATTACCAAAATCAGTTACAAATCAGCCTTCTCAAAGAAAATTCAAGAGTAATTTAAAAAAATATATTTTAAGCTGTAGAAATGAAAACTAATTATATTATTAACTGTATTTTAATAATTTGCTTTATAGTATAATATTTTGTTTTATACTTTAATAACCTATATTGAGTTATGCAATAAATCTACTTATTTACTTACATCTCTGTCTCACTCTTTTCTTAATATCTACTTCTCTACGTTCCTCCTCTAATTCTATTACAGCTGTTTGCTCTTTGTATAAGCTATGTACTATCCGTCTATCTCTAAAACTCACTACAATCTTTTTGAGTATTTCAAATATTTTTTTCCATTTTACATTGTCGAATACTTTTTCTAGATCTACAAACCCTATATACACGCTTTCGCCATTTTCTATTGTCTTCTCAATTACCACCGTCAGAGCTAAAATAGCCTTCCGTGTTTCCCTGTTTCGCCTAAACCAAAATTCATCTTCTCCTAGTATTTCTTCAGCCCGTTTTACCATTTATCTTTGTACAATTCTAGTTAATATTTTTGACACGTGTGCTGTTAAACTTATTGTTTGAAAATTTTCACATTTATCCACGCCTCTTTTTTTTGTATAGTGACTATGATGTTACGTTTGAAATCTTTGGGTATCTCGCATGTCTCATACATACAACTTACAAGTTGGAAGAGACGTTCTGTTACTGCTTGTCCAGCAGCTTTTAGAGTTTCTGTTTGTACCCCCCACCTATATCTATACCCCCACCTGTACAAAACAATTACAAAATACGATGGTTTGAAAACTTCGCAAAATAGAGCACAGATGACAGCATCAGTTCGAATAAAATATATGCAATTGATGAATCCAACTTCTAGTGCGCAGATGTTAAATTTGACATTATTCTGTCAAGTAGTATTAAATTGGTGCTATATGAAGTAAAGTTAGTTTTGTGAGTTTTTCAAAATGGATAAAACTGAAACGTGCACCGTTATCAAATATTTTGTAAAAAAGGGTTGGAAAGCAACAGAAATACATAAAGATATGCAGGATATATTAGGAGACTCCGCTCCATCATTTACAACTGTGCACAAGTGGGTGTCGCAACTTAAACGTGGTCGTGAGAGCCTAGAAGATGATCCGTGCAGTGGACGACCAAAAACTGCCACCACACCTGAAATCATCCAAAAAGTTAATGATATGGTTACACAGGATCGTCGAATAAAGGTCTCCGAAATTGCTAAGGATGTAGGTATCTCAGATGAAAGAGCATTTCATATCTTAACTGCAGAATTAGGTATGAAAAAGCTTTCGCCAAGATGGGTGCCACTCATATTGACAACAGAGCTTAGACCACCTTAACTCCAATAAAACCAATTTCGTCCGACGATTTGTTAGGACAGATGAAACTTGTGTTCACTACTATACCTCTGAAACCAAGCAACCATCTAAACAATGGAGACATAGGGGTTCTCTACCACCAAAGAAAGCAATGTCCGTGAAGTCGGCTGGAAAAGTTATGGAATCAGTTTTTTGGGATGGTAAAGGTGCCCTACTAATTGACTATCTTCGCAAGGGCCAAACAATAAACGGTGAATATTACGCTAAACTTCTAGGCCAACTGGATAAAAATATTCGTGAAAAAAGACCTGCATTGCGTAAGAAGATCATTTTCCATCAGGATAATGCACGTGCACACACAAGTGCAGTAGCACTGCAAAAATTGAATGATCTGTAGGCAAATGCCTAACGCTTTGTTTCGAACTTGTAGAATAACTAGATTGGATATAACACACTCTATTACTTATTAAAACATAAATTAAACACATAAATACATAAAAAATGCAGACGCCATTACCGGCCATAATTAACATAATCACAAAAGCCTAATCAATAATAACGTTTGTTCCCTAGCGCGCAGGCGCTATACACGTCTAAATCCGAACATAAATGAAATATAACCGCAATATTCAAACGCTAGTATTATGAATTCTACTACAACTCGGCCGACCTGACCATATGAACGCCTCGATCATAGTTAAACATAAAAACAACTAACCACTCAGTAATAGATACATAAGTAAATATTCAGAATATAAAACATAAAACATAAGACTCATGTCTCGTACAACTTCTAGGTTTTACATAATAAACCCAAAGTTGATTTCATAAACATAACTGTCAAAGAAGAAATATGACTAATACAACATAAAACGTAAAGCTTCATAATACCTAACATAATGCATAAGTGTTTTAATACATAAATACAAAACAAAAGTTAAGATAAACATAGAGTTCATAATTCCCATGACATTAATACCCAAGCTAAAATAGGTACATATTTAAAGCTAACACTTTTACTTCTATACTGAATATGGTTTTAAACGACTAACATCTAGTATTCCATCATAAGGAATTTGGGTGTTCTGGAATCCTATAATGTCTGTGACAACATACTTGTCATGTGGTAGCACTTTCTTAATTACTTACGGTCCTTTAAATTTAGGGATGTTTTTTATTAACTCCTATGGTAGTGTTTTTGTTGGACACCATGACATAATCTCCAGGTTTATAAACATGTCCTTGCTTATGTTTGCTATCATAATAGATTTTGTTCTGTTCTTAAATTCGTTCATTCTTTTCGCTTGCTTCTTGCCTAATTTGCTCTAAATTTATTACAGGCTCGGAAAATGACTCAAGGGCTAATCGTAAATTATCGTCGATTGGACCAATCTGATTTCTACCAAAAAGCAATCGACTTGGGGTATCACCTATCGATCGATTTATGGTGTTGTTGAAGCAGAATTCAACTTTACTTAAGGCATCATCCCATGATATATTCTTTTCGTCGACTATTTTGACTAGTACGGGGGTTATTGAGCAATTCATCCTCTCAATCTGCCCATTAGTCCGTGGAGCTCCAGAGGCTATTAATATGTGCTTAACGCCTTCCTCATTTACAAATTCTTCGAGCTGATGCGACGTAAATGTTGAGCCTCTATCAGTTATTAAAATTGTAGGTTTATTATAATTCCGAAAATAGGAATTTAAATTTTTTATTACTTCATGAGTATTTGTGCTCTTGCATGGATAGAATTTTATAAATTTTGAAAACCTGTCTACAACCTCAAATATATACTTAAAGCGGTTACTGGTTCTTGTAAGGGGTCCATAATGATCAGCATGTAGAACTTCAAATGGTAGTTTGCCCTTTGGAATGTTGTTCAACATACCTTCTACTTTACCTTGCTTAGCGTTAAACTCGATGCACTTTAAACAATTGCTTATATAATCCTTGACCTGAGTTTCAGCTTAGGGAACCAATAAGTTCTACTGATTAATTTGACAGTCTTATCGACTCCAAAGTGACCCATTTCGTTGTAGTAAGTATGGAGTATAGTATGTTCCATTAACTTTAGGATACAAAACAGAATTTTGCCACCTAATTTCCTATATAATAAGTCTTGTCGTAACTCATAAAATGGACGATCACCCTCAAGTAATTTAATTTTTATTCGTGTGATTTCACTATCACTACTTTGCTTGACTGCCCAAGTTTGCTCCAAGGTGTTTCCTTCTAACACAAAAATAGTTTGAGCCCTGCTTAAGGCATCAACATGACACATTCGATTATTAGGCCTGTGCTCTATGGAGTAATCATAATTTTGCAATATAAGGCTCCACCTCATTATCCTGGGGATAATATCTCTTTTATTCATTGTTAATCTGAAACTATCGCAGTCAGTAATAATCTTAAACTTAAGTCCATGTACGTTTGCTAAAGTAAAACACTGGATGGAACATGCCATCGCCTTGTCTTTGCATAAGTATTGAGCCAAACCCTACTGAGCTCGCATCACAATGTAGTTCGGTCTCATTAAAAGGTGAATAAATTACTAAAATGGGCTGGCTAGTTAGTTTAGATTTCAATAATTCAAAAGTATTAAGATGTGTGCTTGTAAATTCAATTTTTTCTCCTTTCTTTAGCAATATTACTAAAATCCTTAATAAATTTCCAAAAATAACACGCCATTCCTTAAAAGTTTGAAGTTGTTTGACATTATTGGGAATAGGATAGTCTGCAATTGCGGAAACGTTAGCTGTATTTGGCGTAATACCATTTTTGTTGACGTGATATCCAAGATAATCCATCTCCGTCATCATAAACGAGCACGTATCTAACCTTAATTCCAATAAATTATCAACAATCTGTCGTAAAACGTTTTTCAGAATTTCTATGTTCTCAATAATTGTATCAGTGGCAATCAAGATGTCATCAAAATAAATTAACACCTTATTTTCTTTTATTAGATCTCTAAATATTTTGTTTACAAACCTAGCAAAAACTGAGGGGCTTGTCGAAAGACCAAATGGCATTTTCAGAAACTCGTATTGTCCTAAAGGGGTTGTAAAGGAAGTAAATTTTGTAGATTTTTGTGACAAAGGGACGTGATAAAACGCATCCTTAAAATCTAGTTTTGTAAAATATTTTTTATCACGCAAGCATTCTAGATGATCTTCAATTATTGGAATAGGAAAAGCATCTTTAACCAAATACTTATTCAAATTTCTGTTGTCGACACACATACGAAGCTCTCCAGTCTTCTTTCGTGTCAATACAATGGGGTAAGAGTAAGGAGACTGACTTCCCTAATAACATTATGAGCTAGCAAATCATCGATGATTTTATTTAACTCATTCCTCTCAATAAAAAGATAAGCGTCTTGGCCTACTCAAAAATGGTTTATGCTTCGTTAAATTCAAATGCATTTCAAATTTTACTTTGGGGACTTCTGGTTTATTGGTATTGCAATAAAAATTATTTAAAACATTTTGTACTTCAACAATAACCGAAGCCTCTAAATCGTTATTTATGTTAAATACTTTGTTCCTATTAGTCTGAACTGCACTAATCAATAAAACTTCATTACTTAAAAATTCTGGGTGTTGCACCGCAGGTTCTAGTAAAATACTATTTTTAACAAATCTCATAGAAACATTACAGCCTGCTATAAAATCCCTACCTAACAAACAAGGGCAATTCATTGTACTCTTGCCAACAACATAAAAGGTCGCATCATAAACATAACCCTTACATTCTAAACTACCAACTACATACCCAAAATCTGCAATACTGAATTATTAATACCAGTTAAATGTATTAGTTGATCTCCACTCTGCTTAACAAAATTCACAGGAACACACCATTCTAAAATAAGCAAAACAGGACTGCCTGAATCCACTAATGCATCTAAAGTAATATCAAGTTCAGGAAAGTACAATGGTAATAAATAATGCGGTTCTAAAATAGGCTGTTGTACCAACATTGCAGTTGATGTACATCTCTGTGGACAGTTTTGATTTGGTGGTCGGCTTGACCACAATAAAAGCAACTTCCAAGAGGACGCTTTGGTTTTGGGCACTTGTCCACCCGGTGACCAAATAAATAACACTTACCGCTGGTGCCAGGTTTCTGTTGACTAATTGTGCTTGTTTTGTTTTCAACTTTCACCTCGGGCTGCATGACGTAACTGTTAGTCACTTCACCTCTTGTAGCTATTCTTCCTTCTATCTTACGTTCTCTTCATGCCTGGTTGACTTGCTCATAGCAAACTATGTGTTGATACAGTGAATTCTCATCTGTGTGTAAACGTGACATCAACATATTACTTAGCTCCTTTGACCACAGTCCGATAATAATTTGTTCTTTAGTTTCCATAAAAGTAAGTTCTAATTTGCGACACAGTGCCACCTTCTCTTAGAAATAATTACAAACATTTAGTTTTTTGAATTTCTATCTTTATTTACAACTGTGGGTTTATTATTAATATATTTAATTGTTTTTGAGGTATCTCCATTTTCAGTTATTTCTTTAAGTTTCTTTTTAACATCCAAATAATATTGCCGTTGTTTTGGTGTTTGATCTACAAATATTCGAACATTTTGATTTGTTAATTTTGTTCTATTTCTTAAAATAGTCATTGCTTCATCCGAAGATCCCGTTAAAACCTTAAGTGCCCGCTTTTTGTTTTCCATGAGTTTACCCAGTCTAAAGGTTTTAACATTATCTAAATCAATATCAAAATTCCTAAGTAATTCACCAACAGTGGTTATATCTTCTGCGTTTCTATCAGTGTATGAATTACCATTTATTCTTGAACATTTAGTATTATAATATTTTGTGATCTATTTTGACTATCAATCATTTCTGTTATTGTCTCTTCACAACCTATTGCACTTTTTTGTTTTTCAAGATCTTCATTCTTCTTCTGTGAATCTTCTATTTTTTTGTTCAAGAATAATTTATTTATTTAAAATTCCTGAATTCTAAATAAACCTTTCTCACATCCATCGCATACAAATATTAATTTTCGCTTACTAAGCTTCATACATCTAATTTCTGTCTCAGTTAACTGAGCACAGTCTTTACACAGGTGATTACTGCAGTGATTGCAGTCAAATAAATAATCTGATTTTTCTCAACATTTATTACAGGTTGCATCTCAAACAATAAATCTACTTCTGTAATCAGAAAAAGAAATTATTTAAAATACAGGTCACTCGAGGATTACGATCATTTCTCTGGCATCGTACTACCAAACAGGCCTGTAACAAGAGAACCTAAAAGGCTACAACGCAGTAATTATTTCAATTTCTTGTCTGTGCTGTACGAAATAACATAATATTTAAAACTTCAAAAGGTTTCTACATTTATATATAAATGTTTGTCTTGCAGAAACTAAAGTTTGTGCTTACATTGTCTAAAAACTAATCACTTAAATAACAAATGTAAAATGAAAAATTATGCACAATTGGAAATAAAAAGCACAACACTATTACACATAGATAATGAGAAAGTTCATAATAAAGAAGTGGCATCTCAATAGAATGTCCTAAAATTGACAGGTTGCTTAACTTTGATCAAAACCAAAAACATTATTGGAGATCGCCCAATCCACATCTTAGCATTTCAAATTCTAAACACCTGTTATTTTGGAGTGGCATATTATGTTTAAGAAAGTGTTTTAGTAGTAAACCCCCACTATGGTTTTGCAAGTACAGATTAGTGACCATTTAAAAAATGAGGTTATAAAAGCTATTACAAAGTGTATTCCTCAAACTTTTGCGCATGATTAAGTTAGCATATACTCACCACATTCAGCTGTGTGGTACACCGATTCTACTTTTGAGCCCAAACTTGATCAAGGTCAATGCTAAAGAAGTATTTAAACTTGGAGAAATTGTTATCTAATGTTGCAGAACTATAAAAGTTAAATTTTGTTTACAGAAAAATGAGAAAGACAATAGGCATAAAAAATGTTTCAAAGCATTCGTATCAAAATTAGCAAACGAATTCTGATTAACCATCTTCATAAAAACCATGACAATAAATTGGTCGGGTGCAACAGAAGAGCTTGCAAAGCATTATATAATATCCTGATAAGTTATTTTAGATCAGAGTTAAGAATGACTTAAGAATTTTACTAAATCTAGTACATCACTAATGTCTGTGGTTCAGTAATAAGAAAAGTTATACCTCCTTATGTTATGTATAAAGCGAAGCATTTGTGGCATACTTGGATATAAGGTAGTCCACCCAATACCCGATATAACACCAATTCTTTAGGATGGTTTGATGTAGTTATCTTTGTTAATTGAATCAGGTAAACATTTATATCAATTATCAGAAGATTTGATACAAGAGTAGTTTTTATTGGAGATAATCTATCTAGTCACGTTAGTTCAAAAGCATTAGATTTAGCAGAACACCATAACATATCGTGTGTCTGCATTCCCATAAATTACATGCATTTAAATCAACCACTTGAGGTGGCATATTATAGACCATTGAAAAGGTACTGGCAACTAACTTTAAATAAGTGGAAAGCTGTATTTAAAAAAAACTACAAACACTAAAATAGTATATTATTCAACATACAGTAATGTAGGCAATAACTCGCGCAGATGAAGTTTGTGGCACGAGCCGAAGGCGAGTACCGTAATTCATCAAGTGAGTTATTGCCATTACCGTATGTTGAATACTATACTTTATCTACGACTACAACAGTGAACACCAAGATGTAAGTACACAGATAAAGAACACTATAAGTATTTACTATATTTAGAAATCTTGACAGGTATAATAATGATACAAAATTTTTTGTCTAATTACTCATTTTGCTTATTAACAAAATTAACAGTAAAGTTTGAACAACCCGTAAACTGAATATCTGGGACTGAATTATTTAAATTTATTGTTGTTACAGTTGACATTCTTACTGCTACACCAATCTAGAAAGTTTTTATACACTTCTTTATATTTGGCTTGCGATTTTTCGGGTAATAGATTCTGTACTGTAGCATTAGCTACCTGTCTCAACTCTGGAGGTGTACATATTAATTCATCTTCAGTATCAGAATTCATCGTATTTAACGCTAATTTTACTTAATTCAATTTCAATTTGAAAAAGTCAGAATAATTTATTTAAATTTGTCAAGTGGCCTTATCTCAATAATAATAATGAACCTTGCATTTCGTCGTATCAGGCTCGTACAGAGCCAACTTCGCGTGTTGTGTGTATTCGATTGTACAGACTAGACATGAAGGAATTTGATACCACCTAGTAGGAATACTAAGAATTATCATAAATCACAAGGGAGTTATTATAACTCACGCTGTTTGTTTATGGATACTATAAATTGCTCAAAAACAGCTGATTAATTAATATGTAATTTGATAGGAGTAGTTAGATGAATATTTTTCGCCTTCTTTAAATCAACTTTGTCAAAAAATATAAGAAACAAACAAGAAGTATGAAAATATGATATCAGGTTTGAAGAAAATCGGAATACATCCTTATACTCGATTGGCCATAACTGTAAGAGTATCCATTGAACATACAACTGCAAATGATGAAGTTGAAGTCACATCAAAAGTATCAAATGTTGTGATACAAATACTATCTGAAATGTGACATGGTAAAACTGTTCCCACTAGCTCCACCCGACAAACAAAATACACGAATAAAAAAGCAAGACAAAACTAATGAATCTATTGAACCTTCAATCATAGATGATAACCGAATACAAGATTCGAATAATATCCCATACAAGGAAAGTTCTGATAGTAGTGTCTATATTGGCAACTTTAATGAAAGTGATTACGAAGAAGAAAGTGCCAAAGAAAATGAAAAAGAACATCAAAATGTAAAAATATGCAACTGAATCATCACTAGATTTTTCTTCAGATCAAAAATCTGAAAGTTTTACACTAGAAAAGTAGAAGAGATTCAAACTGGTGAATATTATATTGGTTGTTTAAGATGACAAATGACCTGATGTTCCTGACAAAAGTGTAATTTCAACTGAATATGTTGTGTAATTTTATCACCACTTCTACGCTCTAAAGTACAAATCGCTCCTCTTAAGTTGATTATTATACCAAAATTGGAACTAATGTGGTGTTTTATTGATGACAGCACTGGTAGAAAAAATAAGAAATTCTCTCGATATTAATATCAGTTCTATAACTTGGTGGATAGATTGTACAATAGTTCTAGAAACTTTTATTTCAAATGAAGTTTCTTAAAATCAGTGCATTGGTTGTTTAGTATCGTGGAAACATTCCATCAGATCTGAACCCAGCAGATCTGGTTACACGACGCACGTCAGCTTCCAGGCTACGTATGCTTACTCTTTGGTAGTTCTAAAAGTATTAAACACCAACTCTTAGTAAATGTCAAAATTCACTTTTACTACTAACTCGTCTTTCACAAATGAAATCATTCATAACAGAAATTGAACTGATTTCAAATAATAAACTCCTGCCAAAGGGCAGCTCTTTAATAAAGCTTGTTGCATTATATGACACAAATGACAAAACTGTAAGCGTGGGAAATATACTTAAAAATTCCGTCTACTCAGATGACAAAAGGCACACTACTATAATATCAGCTAAACACATTTCTCTAAATTACTGTTTTATTTAGAACATGAAAAGCTATGTCCTGCAGGTTCTTCACATCTGCTTAGATCGATACGAGGACAATTTGTTTTAAAGATCAATCAAGAGATATTAACCGCCTTTTAGGCAACCTACCAGCCGAAAAGGTAACGCCCAAGTTCCATCGTGGGAACGGACTATTGTGGTTCATTTATTATCAAAGACAAGACAGCTCGTGGTGGAAACCTGTAAGTGCCAAGTGTGTCTAATTGTATGATTCTGCACAAAAGCAATTCGTCTGAACCAATGACTGATTTGTCAAGTAAATCATGTATACTGTGTTTGCAATGTTGTGCTACACCTCAAGGCATTCCCTCTTAAGATTTATTCAGATAATGACCTCGCTTACTATGGAGCAAAATCTTTATTAGATGAATTATGCAAATTCTTATTAAACAATTGTGAACTATTGAAGCAGAGCTTCTACCCAAGATTTAAATTGGATTTTCCTGCCCTCATATTCTCCAAGTTTGGGTGGACTTTAAGAAGCCGAAATAAAATCAACAAAATACCATCTTAAAAGAGTAGCTGGGCAATGCCATTTTGTCACGTGAGCATCTTTAACAGTTTTGGTGCTAGTCAAAATTTTTAATTCCCTACACCTATTTCATTTTTCCTCCCATTAAAATGGTTTTCTACCTTTAACTCCTGACCATTTTCAAATTGAACAACCTATCACAACCATTCCAGAGGTAACACGATGGTAAAAAAGACAATCTAATGTAGAAGCAGGACATCTGGTTCTACTAAAAGATAACAATTTACTACTAAGTAGGAACTTGCACGTGTAATTAATGCAATAGTTGGAAGTAATGGTGTTGTTTATGTCGGGTACCTACGCATGCAAAATGTCTAGTCATTTCAAAGATGTCCTCTTCCAATTAAAAAAAAGAACCCTTTAATATCATACAATGTTTTCGTTATTTCTATATTAATACTTTATCTATTTGGTTATTGTTCACATGTACACTTTATACTTAACTTTGTTACTTTATATTTTATACATTGATGTATGTAAATTATAGTTGAAAGGATTCTCCATCCTTTCAATGGGAGAAGCACCTTAAATTTTATAGTCATATTTATGAGATTGCACTTTTAATATTGACAAGTGCACGGTGTCCTTTTCAAACGGGTGTGCAAACTGCCTGTCTATAGCAAACCACTGTTAGGTTTGTATTATGTAGTTACACTTAAACTACTAGATAGTAAACAGAATGTATTATTAAGTCCATTTATTCTTTCATGTTCATCTAATTAATTTTATACAAACATCTTCGTTCCAATTTGAAAACACAAATTTAGGCCATGCAAGTCATTTTTATTAAGAAATAAAAGGTTTACAGGTTACAAAATACAAAAGATTTATATTATTTTGTAATACAAAGGAACATATATGGAATTGTTTACTGAGCTGAGCACAGATCAATTTTAGTTAGTTCGAGGTGTTTTATGACACGACCTGGAAGACTATCAAATATGCTTAGATTTTGCTTGGACGTTGTGTAATTATGATGCTAAATTGTTTCCTTGTGGTAAAATTTCTGGAAATATTTCAATGTTTTTGTTTATTTAAGATGTTAGCCTCTTCAAAGAAGCTGGTTGTACTAAATGATATAGGTTTCTTGTGTATGATATTTGGAATATCGTTTTGAGCAATTTTTACCTTTTGTAGTATTGCTTTAGAACAGCTGCCCTATGTCATGATACCACAGATAATTAGAGATTATACAAGACCATAATAAATTGATGATAAATTAAGGATTTCATAAAAACAAACACTTCAAATTTGATTGTTGTTAACTAATTAAAAGTTTAATTGTCTAATTAGTAAGAATTCAACATTTTTAAATACAAAGGTGAATATTTAGGAACCCTCAAAATAAAAATTGTGTATGGCTCTATAACATTCTTTTAGAAATGCTAGAATACGTTTAATTTATTTAATCATTGTCATATTGAGGAAAATTTCAATAACTGGATTATTGCTTATTTTAGGTAAAACCCTAATCATTATTAAAGGCAATATTGTAACGCCGTCATTCAGTGTTGTGTGCCTCGTCTCATTATCACGCCCACCTGGCACTATCAGTTGTCCATAGCGCCGTTGTGTTTACATCGTAGAGCTCAAGGTCATAGAAATAACAACGCTCTAGTAATCGTTTGTCAGATTTTTTTTGTTAAATGTTGAAATTTAAAAAGAAAAGGAAACCTTGCTCTTTCGAATTAAATCAAACTATTTTGTGAAACATGTGATATATGCAGTGGCCTTATAAAAAGTTAGTAAAGTTCACTTTCACTTCAATATGTCCATTTATAGTATGATTGATAGATAGTAAATTAACTGTGTTACTCCAGTACCATACCAATCTGATAAATTTTGATTTATATAATCTCTATGCTATTTGAATATCTTTTTTATTGCAAATACTATGTGCATGGTTTATTTGAAACTTATGTGAACCAATCGAACCGATCTGTCAATTGGGGTTATTAAAAATTTTTGTTTTTGAAAATAGTTTAAATGTAAGAATTTCACTATTTAAAGAGAAAATTTAAGAATCTTTGTTCTACAGGAAAACTTCGATTTTACTTTTGAATATCATTCTTGTGATTTCATTTATATTAATTGGAAAGAAAGAAAAGAATTACTTTAAATTATATTTTTGGTTCAAAGCAACAAGTCTTTTATTTATGAGTATTTAAAGTTAAAGACATTACAATGTGAGAATTTTTAGGTAATGAAGGGACACATAAACAGAGTAATGTTACATAAGCGATGTAAGTGGCTTCATTCTGATATTCGTTTATAGGTACAACACTTTTAGTATGGTAGTTCCATGATGATTAATTCATGGATATTGACTTTTTTTGTTGTAAGACGCTAACTATGTCTTTTGATTAAATTTTATTGTGACTTTGTTCTCAGGATCATCGCAGCAGGAGTCGAAGTAGATACATTTGAGATGTTTCCAGAGGTATTATTTTGTATAACTTGTATGTTTTTGAGAGTCACTATAGCCTGTGAGTTTCTGCATCTTCTCATAGATACTTTTGTTTTTTTACAGCCCATATAGATGCAGTGGCACTCAAACCCCAATCCCCTTTTCATTCCTGTGTATAGTTGAGTTTACTTTGCATCCACGCCCAACCTCATTGCTCACCCTTGGGGTAATTCCCAGACTAAGCCGTGAATATTGTGAAGTTCGTGAGTCTATAGGAAGCGATAACATCAATAAAAATCGCCCCACTGATGCCCTACATCAAAACAGTTGCCCTAATGTGCATGATACACCAAAAGAAAAAAAGTTACAATATCACATCTAGAACATACCATGAAATGTGATATGATATTAATTTTATCGAATTTAATTAAAGATAATCACCATGTGAAAAAGGCCTGCTATATAGACGACACGTCTAAATGCATAATAAATCACCGTAATTTCAATATTAAAACCTAAATACCCAAGAAACAACTGGTAAAAGTTATTAATTATTTAATAGAACAAATCCATAAAACGTGCAATGTAAATCGAGTAATCTTTGAAGAAGCATTTGTTTAAACCAAGAAGTTGTAAAAAATAACAAGTTAAAATAATGGAATTAAACGATAATTAGGGAATTTGCCGAATGTTCATGATATGAAATGCAGTGAAGTGGTTATCACTTGTTACATTTAAAGCGTTTCTGGCCAATACAATAAAATCATTAACAAGATATTACTTGTCCCATCTATAAAACTGTACAAGTCAAAGAGAGAATTGGACTGCATTGACTTCTACATAAAGGTAAAATATAAAACCATCTTTTATTGGGTATGTTCTGGGCATGAGAAAATGTCAGCCAAAGAGGATTCTAAATCAAAAACTTTATGGAAGATGGCTTATCACAATATTGCATGCACACAATTATGTACTTACGGGCAGTATGTTCTATGATGAAGCACACTGTGGCCGAACGAAAACTTGCAGTTCACTCAAAAGTGCACCGGTGTGTTCACTCTGCGACGACCGAACTAGAAGTGTTACATGTATTATGAAAAATGATGCATGTAAACAAGTTACCATCCGCACTTACTCTAATACCCTATGGTTTGAGGAAAAAGGTAAAGGTGTAAGAGTTTAGGAATGAAACATACCCTAACTCATAAGTAATAATTTCGTTACTAAGGAGAAGTGGTTTTGTTAGATTTTGAAAAGCATTTTCCAATCTACGTAGAAAATTAAATTGAAATTGTCTACATTATTATTGTGCAACTAAGTAACAATAGTCACAGGTCAGGTTTGTGTATAAATTTTTTTATCTATAACGGTACCATTATCAAATCGATGGACTACTGCTAGATTTACTTTCCTAGTTTCTGGTTTGAGTAACATCTACATTTCTCAGTTGGGGGTTGATCTTTAGAAATGCTAAAATTAATTGAGAGCAGACGGCAACCATAAAGTTATCAACTAAGATAGGTAATCCCAGAAGACAGAACTTCCAGTTGTTATCAAGCATTTATTTTACTCTTCTCCTCAGTTAGTCAACACATTTATATTAATGTATACATTTGGGATCGATGGTAATTTCCCAGATAACAGCATCTTGGCAGAATAATTTACCAAACTTCTAAATCAATTATCCAACAAATCTTCTGGACTGAAATTGTTTATAACAGCTCTTAAACATTGGTTTATGTAATCCCTTATAAAAAATACTGTAAATGCAACTTTAAATACTAAAATTTGTAATGTAGGTCTAATCTATTGTTATAATGTGTGCAGCCAACTGTATTTATTTACATTTTTACATTTACACTATTTATAAACATATACAGACAAATGAATCTTCGGTACATAAATAACAAATCCGATCCTTCCAATAGTAAAGATGGTCTTCTGCTCTTACATTACAATTAAAAATATCAGTCAGTTTGAAACCATGAGAATTACATTTAATTAATTGTGTTTTTATAGATGTGATAATAACTGGCATCAGTATTCTCAACTTGGATCTGCAGACATAAAAACATACATAACTTGCCTGATGTGTAATGACTTTGACTAATCTAGAACAGCATTCACATATTAATATAAATTACAGTAGATGAACTGGCTTCCACTTCTTCAAAAGACTCTGTATAGGTTGGTTGAATTTTGCTTCCAATTTTTGATCAGTATGATAAAATATTCGTAATATGGACAAGAATTTTATAATCATAACTTCATATCAAAATACAAGTGAATATGAAATTCATTTGAAAAAACTTCTATACAACTTGGTAGTGTTCATAAAAGCATATGCAACATAAAATTATCACACGTTTCACCTTGTAAAAACGTAGAACTCAAAAGTGTACCACAAAGGTACTAAATAGTTATCTAAGAAAACACGGCATAAGTAATTCTGGCACATCAATTTTTTTATTATGTAGTTTCCTCCATGGTGGTTAAAAAACAAGAGTTTTTGATTGTTGCAATTTTCTATAGAATGGATTCATTTTTGTTTGGGCAATACCTGAAAATAAAAAATATGAAATTTGTTAAATTTTATTTAAATTATTAACTTACCCATTAACTTACAAAGTTTTTGAAATAATTTAATCCAATGTCTCAATTTATCAACGTTGAGTGAATAACTTGCACATAATACTTTTAACTGCGGATTATTGTAACGGGACAGGAACCCTTGCGAATTACAAAACAAACATTAATCAAAACTGAATAAAATATCAATAAATAATAGGTGTAGTGGTTTTAGATTTGTATTGTAAAAATATGTCAACTTAATAGTTTGGCATGCAGATGGCAATGTTGTAAAATATTACCGAAGTAAATGAACATGGCCGAAAAATAGTACAATTAACAAAAAGTATCCAGATTGTGTGTTTGTCTAGTGGCAACCATGAAGAAGAGAGTAATTATCTACATGATGAAGGATAAGTTTCAAGATTGAATTCTAATTCCAATAGTAATGGCAAAAGAGATAAGTGAAAAATTTATGGAAAATAATAATTCTAATATAATTTTGAAAATGAAGAGGAAGTAGTGTAACTCGGTAAAAACGAGTACAAATATAGCACAGGTGGAAACTATAATAAATCAGTGAATCAGAATGTGATTAAAGGATAATTTTGATTTAAATTATGATTTTGTTTCTGATAAAGATGTTAAACCAGAAGAGTTTGATAAATAAAATTGAAAGGAATAATGATAAAGTTGTTACGTTCAATTCTACCCTTATAAATATGTTCATTTAATTTAGGATTCTTTTTAAATATCCCCACTCTTCCGTTCCAATATTTTGTGTAACTAACTACCTGTCATGGGAGATGACCTGATAACGCTTTATAATTAAATAATTGGATTGATTCCTGTAAAGCACATCCTGATACAATTGAAACAAGTACTTTGCTAATACTCTGTAGAACGATATTAGCGCATTTAGTGTAAGTTAAAAGTATTTTAACTTATACTTATTGCTTGAGATTCCACAGCAAATATACTCAGTTATCTACACTCTAAAAAGAATATATTTGCTTTATTTATAAGTAATAATGCAAGTTTAAATAGCGTAAGTTTTCTACAGTTGTATTCATATTTGCCGATTTTAGTTATCTATTCATTCATAACAACGACTTTAAAAGTGTTCTTTTGACATATGTTACTGAAATATTGGAATCGCTTATCATCTCGTTTCCTAATTTGACTTTCACTCTAATCCTGCTTTCCACGCTCGCATGTACGGTATGTATAGTGAATTGTTACTTCAACAGCAATGCACGCTTCCTTGGATAAGCTATATCCTTGTATATTGGTAACTTCGTACACGCTTATTAATACTCAGTTTTGTTCTTAGCTTTTCTGTGTAAGCCGTACTTTTCTACACAGACCAAATTATTGTTTGTTACATAGCCCCAAATGCTCTTTTGCATCGGCCCGCTGTTGCGAGTATGGTCCCAACATTAATGAATCCTGGCTACCATTAGCTGATTCGCCTCCGATGATTTGGCTGCAAAACGAGTATTCCAGCACCTAAAGCTATGTGACCTGCTCTTTTTTTTTTTACACACCGAGGGATAAACCCAAGCCGCATTGTGCCAACGAGCAAAATACGTGTACTGAACCTGTTCAAAGACCAGCTTCACTGGTATTAGTTATTATTTTAATTTGCTATAAAAATGACTCTAAATGTACTATGTTCCACTTTTAAGTTTTTTGTTCATTACCGATTAGTTTTTTTTTTCTTACATGTTAGCTACGAAATGCGCACTTCGTGAATCAAATGTTAAAATTTGTCCATAGAATATAATTGCCTTGTTTAAATACTAACTTTTTATTTATTCTTTTGCTTGTTTAAATATAAATTTTTATTTTTTTAATTGTAATTACAAAATCGATGGCATTGTACTTTTTGTCTATGTGAATCACCCCACTCTCCGGGTTTGTAGTTAGCCCGGTATTTATGTATTTCTTAACTTTACAAATTTTACCATTACAAAGTGGTTATGGCTAAGAACATTATTGATCAAATTTGTGCAGAGAATATTCTGAACGAATAAAGAACCGTTTTATCTAGATAATTATGCAAGTATCAAGATATATTTTAGGAGCTGTCTGATATGATTAATTGCTATGTAGTGATTTTAGATTTGTTATTTTACAAAGATGTAAATTCAATAGCTTGCCGTACAACTGGCATTGTAGTGAAAATATTTAAAAAAAAGTTCAAACAAATAGGGCTAAGAAGAACTTGGTAAGAAAAGCACAAACCTTGTGTGTTACTCTGTGGCGACCATAAGGAAGAAAGTAAAAATGATTGCCAAAGGGTTTAATTCTCCACATATCCATCTGGCAGTAAAGTGGACTGATACTGAATTGAAAGAAAGTTACTCGATAATTACTAGTTTTGGGAGAAATAATCGTAAATCAAAGCCAATCTCTACCCAATAATGGGCAAATGTTTTGTTTTATTTTTTGGCTTTTAATGGTAGGACTTGATATACCATTTTGTTTTTGGTTTTTAATATTTGTGAATTAAAATATAACTGTGTCACTTGATATCACGATAATTAGTGGTAAGTTCAATAATAATATTTCATAGTTATGTTTTTGTGATACGTTTTAAGTACTGATCCAAATATGATGCATATTAAAATAGTTATACTTTGATTGGATTTTCTTCAAATTATTATGTAGAACCTACCCCAAAAGTTCTATTAGAAATGCAATTGAATATTGGTTCAATTAAAACAATATATAGAACGTTAGATAGAGAATATATAGAAAGGGAATAAAGACTATCTGTAAGTGCACGAAAATATGATTAAAATAAAATAAATGATATTAAGATATTACAGTACAAGGTGCACAATTAAGTTTCTGGGTTCTCTGATCAATGAAGAATGGAAAATTACACAAGAAATAGTTTATTCAAAGTATCATCCATTGCTAGCTACACATTTTTCCATCACTCTGACAATACATAAATATGCATCTTTGAACCGAAACCATTCATCCAACCAATTTTGCACTTCTTTAAAATGAGCCAAGTGTAGCCCAGTCAAGTCATGCACCATCGATCGAAACAAGTGATAATCAGAGGGGGTCAGATTTGGCAAATACAGCAGGTGCAGTAGCCCATTCCATTTCAGCATATTGATGGTGTCCTGGACAATGAAAGTGCAATGGCACAGAGCATTGTTGTGCTGCAATAACACTTGTTCGTGTCCTATTCTGGCTGTTTTTGAGCAATGCATGGTTAAAGTTAATCAGTTATTGTCAGGAGTATGCTCGTTGACAGCTTTGTCCAGTTTATGCTCCCACCAAACGCAGTTTGTCTTTTTTTCCCAAGTGATTTGGCTGCACCGTCGATGTTAATGCTTCAACAGTTGAAAGGCACTATTTTTGCATTTGGGATTCTCGAAATATGTCCATTTCTCATAACCAGTAACAATTCGATGCGGGAAACTCTTTCTTTCATGCTGCCAAAGCAAAATTTTGAAAGCGACTCTTCGGTTTTCCATCTGTCTCTTAGTCAACTTATGCAACACCTATTTTCCCTCCTTTTGAATTTTTCCCATGACATGTAAATGTTTGCAAATACCTTGGCAAGTCATGTTTAATACCTACACAAGTTGAAGTTGTGTTTGCGTTATCATCTTATCATCTTTCCTTGTCATCAGTGTCGAAACTGCAACTTCTGAACACATTTGCTGTAGGCCTCCTCAAGCAAACGATATGCTCCTGCTGCATATTTTTTTTCAAGTTAAAGCAGAAAAGCAAAACTTTCACAAACGCTGTTTATTTGGCACAAAACTCGACACTTTCATAGTTAGAACAAGTATTTTTGTGTTGTGATATGTTTTGATATTACGACTGGTTATAGTTAAGAGAAGTCCAACCTACTAAAAAAACACAACTTCATAAATGTATGTCAACTATATGTGCCGTTGGTGTCATCCATGTGTGAAACCTAGAAACTTAGTTGAGCATCTCTGTATTAGCATATCAACTACACATTTGCTATAGATTGAAACGTTTATTATTGGTTTGAATTACTTGACTTGTAACAAGTTCAAAATTTGGATAATATAGTGAATTTTCTCAAGATATTGTTGTTTTCTGAATGAGAGATCATATATGCGACAAGAGTAACTTTAAAAAGCCTTTTTCCAGTGATTCTGCAAACGAAAGAAGTGATTTAAAAATAACCGTGCAAGTTAAGTATTGTAAATATTATAAAAGTACTTTGCAGCTAGTTGATTTTCAACAATTCTAAAAATCGTAAGTAGGTAGACCTGCATATTTTAAATTAATTTAGGATATATGAATTAATTTAGGGCTTAAATTCTGTTCAAGTTTTATGCAACTTCACTTAAATTCTATTAAGATAATTCTACTGCAATTAAATTCGTTGCAAATTAGTTTTCTTTTTGGTTTTGTGCTGGGGAAGGTTTTGTATAATTTTCTTCAAGAAATAATCACGTCGTAAAGAAAGTTTGGTAGTGATTCAAAAGAGGTCCTTATTTAAGGAGCATTTACATTTCTAGTGTTGGAAGTTTAAAGTATTGAGAACTGGCAAACCAGGAATAATTTCAAGACACTCAAGACCAAAGGTTAAACTAGTTTTTAGAGATTTGTCAATTTTTTCGTGTATAAGACTTTATGAGGATATTCAAATCCGGATTTAGTATTTAATAGTTCTATCGTGAGAAGTAATAACCTAAGGTTTAATTAATTCTAAATTTCAAGATTGTACTTAAAAAAATTATTTGTATAACAAAAGGCAATTTATACATATCTTTGATAAAAGGTATATTTTGAAAAGAGTAAGTATGGTTGTGAGAGTATACTTTTGACAATAAAAGATCAACGTAAGTTTATTCTGGATGTGAGTTAAACCTTTGGTATTTTTTTTTAATATTTTGATGTGGTTCTTACTGCACAATTTATCGTTTTTCTCTATATTATTATTTGTAAAACAAAAAATATCTCATTCACCTTAAGATCTTAAAAGTTACACAAAGTCAAAATCATTGTTTTCAAAACTAAAAATTTTTCTCTTTCAACACTATTAATAAATATTTTACATACATTCATTCAAGAACAAATATCGTAAGGCTGTTTTTTAAATCCCAATCATTATTTAATTGATCAATGATTAGAATAAGGCCAATATACAATAAATCATAAAACACCTGTGACTCTTACCATAATAAAATATCGCATGAACAAATACTAATTTATCCTTGTCACATCTGAAAATGAAATGCTTTATCTACTGTATAAAGAAAGTGTAACTAATTAGAACATAAAATCTAAGGCCAAACACCCTAACTTTAACAAATAAAACAAATGCATAGCACGTAACATAATAACTAAATACCTGGTCGTGATTTCAAACCGACCTAGTCGTGACGTGGACTATAGCCTGTCTACTAGTTGTTTCTAATTTTAATTTTAGTATTATTTATCTCCGTTGTTACGTCTCATTAACAGACATCAAAATTTCAATCATTACTAGAAACAAATCCAACCTATCAATGTGTCACATTTACTTTTCGTTTTTTCATAAGTTGCTTAACTAACAGCATTCTATTATGCTGCAAACTGAGTTATTAAGAATTTAATTTTTAACATGTCTTACCTGTAGCAAAAGCTAACACATTGAGAGTTAAAGCTCAAAAATTCATTAATGCATTACCTTCAATAAAACTTGCAAAGAATTCAAAAGCGAAGAGAGTGAACACAGAATCTCACTGTAATTTATATTCGAAAAGGCTTGATGTCACAAACAAACATTTGCTGTTTTTCAATAAACCAACTACTTTTATTATAAAATCTCCACACCTACCTATCTTTCAACACGTACAGTTTTAAATTAATATATTTCTGAAATCTATCCTACTAAAACTGTTTATTATCTCACGTTCTAACACTTTACTAAAAATGTTAAACATGTAAAACATCCAATTATATTTTATTTGAGTCTGTCAATTTGGTAAATTCAGTGAACTACTTCCTTCCTACTTGTAAAAACAAAACATTACATTTGTATGTTATAATTTTATAAAGGAATAAAATATACTTTTCACATAGCCTATGCTTGAATGCGATGAGAAATATGTTGTTTGGATTTGTATATCGTTTTACAGTTATTTAATCCAAAGCTTTAAAATTACCGAGAAAGATAAATCTACTTCTTAATAAATGCATTCCATATTAGTAATCAAATATTACTGAAGCTGATCATCAAATCAAAAACATTTAAGCAAACAAATTTATAACAAACTTACCTGTGCTTGTTGCAATGGCATTTGCTGTGTCATGGATTGTTGCAAATATGATGGTGGAATGGGAAGTGTTCTAGGTAGTTGACTTGGATAATAAATAAACTGTTCAGGAGGAATTGACTTGTTTTGGGTAATGTCATATAGACCACCCACTGTAGCAGCGTTTGGGCCCATGTATGATATGTTGTTTGGCGGTGTTGCAATTTTGTTACTCAAAGAATATTTCCATTTGTCATGACTGTGATTCTGTAAAAGAAATTACCTTCAATTCATATTCCCAAGAAAAAAACAATACAATAAAATAAGATTTAAGTATACAACAACATTAAATCAAATTAGCCTTCTACATTATGTGGATATTCATTAATAAGAACCAAGTCCAAAAAAAAAAACAAAATAGTTTTAAATTTGACAAAATTCAGCAGGTTGTTTCCTTAACTTTATAAAACAATTCTCTGTAATTACTAAAAAAAAATAGTATATTATGACATCAGGATTAAAAATAATACACTAATAGGAAACAATGGGTTTTACGTAATCTATTTTAACTTAGCACCCTGAATTTATGTAAATCAAATTATTCTTTAATTTTTTTAATTTATCTTGGGTATTAAACCACTCGGAGTTTTTAAAATTGTCTTTATTTACGTTTCGATTCATGATCTAGGATCGTTATCAAAATAATAAAAAATTTTAAGTTTGACATTTATGACACAAATTGAAGGTGACTTTGATTTATTAATCTTTGATTTGAATACATTAGGTGAACATTTTTTAATTTTAAATTTCTAAACTTTAAAAATGGATCGAAGCGTAAATAACGACAATTTAAAAAACTCTGAGTGGTTTAACACCCAAGATAAATTAAGAAAAATACAAAATAAACCACAACAAACATACAGGGAATTCTTTAATTGTTAGACTTTAGGAAACCTTTTGCTGCAATTAACAGTAATGAATAATTTGTCTGACCATGGGAAAGTTCGGACATAGAGAACAAAAATTAATGTAAACTAGAAGCGGCTTGTAGTCCCTTCGAGACTACGTTGGGCGCCATTTACCCATTAAGCCGAAGTTCCATTAAATAGGCCAGTTGAGTGAGTTGAGTGAATTGAGACAACATAAAACTGACTTCGAAGAGTTGATCGGATCAAAACAACTTCGTCCTAGTTGACATTGATGAAACCACTTCGAGGAGTTGATCAGATCAAGACCACTTCGTCCTAGTAGACTTTGCCGAACCGACAACTGGGAGTTGATCGGATCCACATCATTTCGCCCTAGTAGACTTTGTTGAAACGACAATTGGGAGTCGATGAGATCAAGGCCACTTTGTCCCATTAGACTTTGTCAAAATAACTTCGAAGAGTCGATCGCATCAAGAACACTTTGCTCTAGTAGACTTTGTCGAAATCACTTCACGGAGTTGATCTGATCAAGATCATTTCGTCCTAGTAGACTTTGTCGAAATCACTTCGCGGAGTCGATCAGATCAAGATCACTTCGTCCTAGTAGACGTTGTCGAAATCACTTCGAGGAGTCGATCGGATCAAGATCACTTCACCCCAGTAGACTTTGTCGAAATCACTTCGGGGAGTCGATCAGATCAAGATCACTTCACCATAGTAGACTTTATCGAAATCACTTCGCCGTAAAGACTGTCGTAATTACTTAGGGTAATCGATCGGATCAAGATCACTTCGCCCTAGTAGACTTTGTCGAAATTACTTCGGGGAGTCGATCGGATCAAGATCACTTCGCCCTAGTAGACTTTATCGAAATCATTTTGAGGAGCCCTAGTACATTTCGTTAAAACGACTTGGAGTAGTCTAGCGTATCTAGATCACCTCGCCCTAGTAGTAAACTTCATAGAAAAAATAAAAGCTCTATGCAATGTAAATAATGGAAATGTAGGTTATAAATATGTAAAAAAACAGCATATGAGGGGATTTTTTTAGCAATGTGACCAATATTGTTACGTATTGTCATTTACATAAAATAAATAACATAGATATAAAAGAGCAACGAATATTATATACAGTGGTTAAATAATCGATTGCAATAAGCAGTAATTGTAGAAAGCTTAACCAACTGTTGTTTAACAACTCAAGTCATGTTTCTGATCTGTCAAGGTTATCGGAATTAGGTGATTGCTTTAGTTTGATTCAATTTGAAATATATCGAGTTACTTGTATATAGTAATATGTGGAGTAGCTATAAATAGTTGAAAGTAATATATACAAAGAAACGAAATAAAAAGAACATTCCTCTTTTCAAATTAAGAAACATGTGTATTTTGTTATGAGTGTATCTTATTGTTGCACGCCACGCTCGGCTTTTGGAATCGTATAATTGAAAACAATCATTACTCTTTTAACACAATCGAATATTTTACTGCAATTTGGACAATTTCAGAAAAAACTAAAGCATTGAAAATTGTTGTTTGAGTAAATGTAACTTATAATTAAGAGATTGTAGAATTTACTGAAACATATGGAAAACTGATTTGGTTTCTACATGGGTATTGTTAAATAAGTGTTTATAAATGTAGTTGGGGTTTTTGTTTGTGTATAATGAATGCTATTGATTGTTTAAAAAGTCAATATGAAATTAAAAAAAAAATAAATGTTACTGAGCACCGAACCACTTACGTTGCAAATGGAAGACGGACCTCTTAACTCGGAGACATCAGTGACGTTTATTGGAATCCCGTTCGCCGTATACCTGCATGAGTTTACGCCACATAAGAAAAATACAGATTTCAGACCAAATCACGCTCTATTGTAATCGTTCGGCTATGTTCGTAAACAAACGTCAAAGGTAATAATTAATTATTTCTTTAAAAAATAGCCCGTGTATATCAAAACGCCATGCTTTCGTATAATAATAATCAATTATCGGTACTATTAAGGCATATTAGATAATTTATAATTTCAAATTTAACAAATTTGAAAAAAGTGTGTCATCATAGATTTTGAAGGTACACACTCGTACGTTTACGCCGGTCTTCGTTACCTGTGTTTGACGTTTCTCGAATTAATGATACAAATTTTAAAAAATGTTTTAAGGAAATACCGTAGTACCAGCTTGAGAACCGTTAATAATTCAGGTTGCAGGATACGGATAGTGTTTTTGGTATATATCAAAATATTTTTAAAAGGCGTGATACGAAATTTGGAAACTAATTCGATGTTTCTTCTCTCTTGCACTAACGGTAACTGACCCCGTTGCCGGCTTCGTCGCACTGTTCGTTTGGCTTTTCAGATTGTAAAATTTCGAGGAATCCTAGCTTTTTTAACAAGTTAGCGAATACGTCGCTTCAATGTAATAAATTTCAGAAAAACCCCCATTCCTCCCTTAGTATTGGGTTTTTCGCAATAAAAAACTACCCTATGGAACGCATGCACAAATTTCCCACAAGAGACTGGCTAGACGGTTTTTAAGATATGGCATTGTAGATTATTTTTTAAAAAGAAAAGTTAGTGTCTGGTTTCGCTGTTGTTGCAGCTTGTCAGACTAGCGCATTTCTTTCTGCAAAAAAAACTAACAAGTTCTTGAATTATACACAAATCATGGTGTATTAATAAGTGTAAGATATTTCTCATTTCTTTTTGGTCAAATTACTTTCCCAATGCCAGACAAAATTATTCATTACTATTTAATTGGAAACATATTAGTTTCAGCTGACCAACTTCCTCATTCAACATTGGGTGTAGTACTTTCTGAGAAAGTCCGCCAGTGTTAAGTAGGTAATCAGTCATTTGTTTATTTTCACTGTAATTAACATCAATAGCTTTACAACTTAAAGTCAATGATAATTAATTGCACAAGCCACTACATCAAGTTCCTGGGCATTCATGTAGATAATTTATTGAGATATGAAAGAAAGATTATGCTCTCTAGGAAACTTAGTTCAGTGTGTTTTCAAATTAGGTTCTTAAGATCAGCAAATTTCCACATATAGTGTTTGTACTTTGCTGAAGTGCAATCGAGGTTATTATATGGTATCATGCTATGGGGTAATTCTCCTAACTCAAGACGTGTATTTTCAGTTCAAAAACAAATATTAAGATGTATGGTTAACGCCAATAGACTTGATATTTACAAACCTATCTTCCAGAGGTTAGGTATAATGTCTTTATCTTGTCTATATGTTACGGTAAAAGTAGATATTGCGGCAAATGTACACATTTTCCGGTAAATGTGCACATTTGCCTCCTCGTTTGGGTAATGTGCGTTCAACTAACATTTACAACTTCAAATAAGGGAAATGTACATTGAATTCACAATGACCATGTCGTATTGGTAAATGTGAGCATACAAAATACGAAATCGCAAGTGCTAGTAATGTGGTGTGCATGCGCACTTGTAGTGGTACGCGAACTACCGTTTCGGCTAGTTCAGTAAGCGCTGCTATTTCACGTTACACATTTCGTGCAAGTGCTCTATCTATAATGTTAATTTTATTATATTTATGTACCCTACAATAATTACATTACAAATTAATGCCATAGTACTGAAGATTTCTGGATATAATTTAAGATATTTAGAGAAATAAGACTCAGGTAAGTTAAAATTATCATAAATATAGATTTAAAATTTTAATTTTTCTACATCATCATCATTTTGTTATCGACCTTACTTAAGGTCGGTTTGACGCAGCTCTAACTTCTTTTCTATTCTGTGCTAATCTAAAAAGCTCTACATACCCTTCACAACCTAAATTTCTAATAATTTGACTAATATAGTTTGGTCTAGGTCTTCCTATATCCTTCTATCTTTTTCCTATCCAGCTGGCTCTACATAGATATTAGCAACCTGATGGTTGTTAAAGAACTCTAACATGTTTACATGATTACCATTTATAAGGAAAAGAAATATAACCTGGTTATCCGCTTCAAAAAGGAAAAGTGTTAAATTATATGTTAAGGTAAGGCTTAGGCAACGAATCGCTGCCAACATGCCAGACCGCTACCTAATTGTGAGTTATGCCATGGTGACGTTTATTAAATTATGTTATGGTAAGGCTTAAGCAACGAAACGCTACCAACATGCCAGACCGCTAACCAATTGTGAGTCATGTCCTGGTGACATTTAGTTAACTGATTTTTATTTTTCTTTTTGTTTTGTTTTCGAACTTACTTAAAGTCGGTTTGACGCAGCTCTAAATTCTTTTCTATTCTGAGCTAGTCTAAAAAGGTCTACATACCCTTCACAACCTACATCTCTAATAATTTGACTAATATAGCTTTGTCTAGGCCTTCCTACTCTATTTTTATTTGGTAGTCTACAATCTAAGACTTTACTAAATAGTCCCTCATGTCTTAACTGGTGCCCTATCATTCTATCTCTCCTGACCTTCAATTGTTTCCACATACAGGGATCCTCACCTATCCTTCTATAAACTTCCTCGTTTGTTACTCTATCTGTCCAACTAATCTTTAACATTCTCCTATAACACCAAGTTTCAAAAGCTTCTATCTTTTCTTATCTACTTCTTTAATTGTCCAAGTCTCACTACCGTATAGTAGAACGCTCCATACGTCGACTTTAAGAAACTTTTTCTATTATCTAAACTAATACTATTAGCTATTAGTAAGTTTTCTTTTTAAAAACATTTTTCTAGCTTGAGCTATTCTAGCTAATATATCCCTTCTGCTACGTCCATCTTTTGTAATTATACTACCTAAATAGCAAAATTCATCTACCTCCTCGAACTCGGTATTACCTATTTTTAATTTTGGTTTAGAACTAGGCTGTAACTCACTTGTCATTATCTTTGTCTTTACTGAGTTAATTCTCATACTATAGTTACTCCGTAGTATCTCATCTAAAATATTTAAAACTCTCCTAACTCTTTTCTAGACTCTGCTATAATGGCTATATCATCTGCAAAACGTAACATGTCTATTTTCTGTCCCTGTACACTAATACCTATCTCTTTTCTCTCTCTAGCTAAGTTTAAAGCTTCCTCAATATAAACATTAAAAATCAGGGAGACAGTATACAACCCTGTCTAACACCATTTCTAATCTTAGCTTCCTTTTCTATTTCATCAAATCTAATTACTACGCTTTGGTTTTATATAGACTGTAAATAATTTTTCTATCCCTATGAGAGATTCCTATTTTTGCAAAACCCTGAACATAACAATCCAATTAACCCTATCAAATGCTTTTCTAAATCTACAAACGCGAAATGAGTCTTTTATTTTTTGTAACCTTTTTCGATAATTACCCTAATCATTAGTATTGGTTCCTAGTCCTCTGTCTTTACGAAAACCATATTGGTCTTCGCCTAAATAATTCTCAGTCACAGCTTCTACTCTATTTTTAATTATTATTGTTAGTATTTTGGAAGCATGAGAAGTTAAACTAACCGTTCTAAAATTCTCACACCTATCAGCTCCTGACTTTTTGGGATTGGGATAATATTTTTTCGAAATCTATTGGAACCTCACCTGTGTCATATATTACTTTTACTAGTTCATATAATCTATCTAAAGTTTTCTGACTTGCATATTTTATTAATTCTGCGGAATATCGTCTATCCCTGGCGCTTTATTTATCTTAAGATTCGAACAGCTCTATCAAATTCCTCTGTTAATATTGAGAACCCTATTTCTACATCCTCTTCTTGGTCGTTTTCTAACTCATCCATATCGTCTCCTTATATAAATCTTCTAAATATCTTTTCCATCTATCTGCTACCTCAACTTTATTTATTAGAAGCTCATTATTCTCGCTCTAATACCATTATATTTTTCCTATCTTCCCAAAAACTTTTAACTGCCCTGTAAGCCCTGTCTGTCTTACCTACTCTCAAATCATCTTGTATTCCTTACAATTCTCCTCCATCCATTTATTTCTAGCTTTTCTACACTCATGTACTATCTTATTTCTAACTCTATTATATTTTTGCTTACTTTCACTATCCACTTCTCTGAAAGGTTTAAGCTTTCTTCTATTCTCTAATAAATCTAATATCTCCTTTGTTACCCACTGTTTTCTCGCTTCTATTTTTTCTTACCTATAGTCTGTGTTGCTGTATCATGTACAGTCAGTTTTATTTCTTTCCATCTATTTTCTACGTTCCTCCTACAGCTATCTCTTTGCTCTTATTATCTAATACTTGTTTATATTCCTCTTTACCCTACTATCACTAAGCTTACCTAGATCCCATCCTCTCTTTTAACCTTTCTCAATTTTTGAATTTTAGTTTACACTTCATTTTAACTAAGTTATGATCGCTATCTATGTCAGCCCCTGGATAACTACGACAGTTTTAACTTGGTTTCTAAATCTTTGTTTAACTAAAATATAATCTATTTGGTATCTAGCCCTATCACCTGGCGCTTTCCAGGTATATCTTCTCCTAACATGTTGTTCGAATAGGGTGTTTACAGTTACTAATCTATGTTCCTGGCAAAACTCAACTAATCTTTCTCCTCTATTATTTCGTCTGCCATACCCAAATTTTCCTACAATTTTTCCCTCACTACCTTCTCCCACCGACGCATTAAAATCGCCCATAACTATTAAATTCTCATCTCCTTTTACTTTTCTCACTATACTATTTATATCCTCGTATACTTTTTCTACTTCCTCATCCTCGTACTGAGTTGTTGGCATGTAAACCTGAACTAAAACAGTGTCTGTGGGTTTTGTACTCAATTTAACCATAATTATTCTATCACTAAATTGTAAGTACTCTTTAACTTTATCCCCTAATCTTTTACCTAACACTATTCCTACGCCTGCCTACAAAAAAAATATTTTTTTAGTTAGAATTTTTGAAAAACAATGGAACAAAAAAAAATTTAAAAACGAACTAGAACAGATTGTATCACACAAAAACAAAAATAATATTTATTTAAACCAACATCAGTATGAAAAAATATTATTGGAAGTAAAGGCAGCAAAATTAAAAGAAAAGAATAAAAGTAATGTAGATTACCGCCGGTTGAAAAGATACGATATAATAGTGGTAGGGAAGGAAGAAAAATTAATAAGTCATTAAAAGAAGGGGGTAGCATAAAATATTTTGCAACAATTGAAGAAACTTATGGAATTATACACGATGCTCATTTGGCAACTGGCCATGGTGGCCGAAACAGATTAGTGAAAAGAAATTAATAACAAATATAACAACAATACTACTGAAGCAGTTATGTTGTATTTATCTTTATGTGAAGCATGTCAAAAAAAGGCAAAGGGCAAGAAAAAAGGAATTGTGATAAAACCAATTTTGCCGAGTGAAATGAATTCTAGGTGTCAAGTGGATCTTATAGATTTACAGACACAACCAGATAATGAATTTAAATTTATTTTAAATTATCAAGATCATTTAACCAAATTTGTTGTACTGCGCCCACTAAAAACAAAAACTGCATCAGAAGTAGCAAAACAACTTATGGACATTTTCACTCTTTTGGGAGCCCCATCCATTCTCCAATGTGATAATGGTAGGGAGTTTGCAAATAAAATTATCCAAGAATTAGCAAATATGTGGGATGGTGTGAAAATAATACACGGGAAGCCTCGCCATTCCCAAAGCCAGGGCTCGATAGAGCGAGCGAATCAAGATGTTCAAAATATGCTTACAACCTGGCTTATCACTAACCAAACAACCAAGTGGTCAGAAGGTTTAAAATATGTTCAACTGATGAAAAATAGAGCTTTTCATGAGGGTATAAAGCAAACTCCCTATGAAGCTTTATTCGGAACAAGAATGAAATTGGGTTTGAAAACATCAAATTTACCTATGGAATCTGTTCAACAACTGGAAACAGAAGAAGAGTTAGAGCAATTACTAGAAGGAGTACACACAGCCAATTCACCACATAACAAAGTCGCAGAAAACGATGAATTTTCTATTGAAACGTTAGACATAATTTTGGATGATGGTTTATTATGCAACCAAATTGAAGACAAAGATGGAAGTTTTGAGTTAAATTCTGTTTTAAACGAGAAAAAATTTTAATTGATAATGCTCCAAAGAAAGCAAGGAAAATTTAGAAAATCAAGCTATCAAAATGTGTAATCTTCGAAGAAAAATTTCCTGCTGCTGTGATTGGTGACAATGTTAGAGTTTCCATTCCAGACGTAGATCGTGGTAAAATGGATCCAAAAAATTTGATTTGCGTTGTTATGTCTAGAGATGACGATAAAAATTTATATAAATTAGGAACTAAACAGGGAGTTTTAAAACAATCTTATTCTAGGCGTGAATTCGTCATTTGCGAACAAAAGTTTATATCATACGAAGATGTTCCTCAAGATGTTGAGAAATCGGTAAGAGAAATTATAGGAATGCAGTTCCTTACTGGTGGACAAGGTTTTAAAAGATGCATCTGTAAAGGAACATGTACCTCAAAAAAATGCAGTTGTAAAAATGCTGGAATATTATGTAATTCCAAGTGCCACAATAACAATTCTTGCTCAAATAAATAAAACTTTTTTCATTATGAAATTTCTAGATGTTCCTTTATAGTTTTATAAAATTTAACTGTTATAATAAAGAAAAGTATGTTGTTATTATTATTTGTTTGATTCCCATCGTATTGGTCCTGAAAAACTAGGACGAAAATTGTATTTATGAATATTGGGATCATAACCTACGACATATTATATAATATGCAAAGAAAAGTATGTTTTGTTTGTCATTTACATTTTTTAATTAAAATAATTTTCGTTATTAAAGCCTTTTGTATTATGTTTATTTAAATAAATATTTTTTTACTGCAACAACATTTTTTATTTATTTGTATTCCAACTTTTCTTAAAACATGAAGGTAAGAGTATACATTTACCAAAACGTGAAGGCAAGAGTACACATTTGCCGGGAAATGTACATATACATTATATTCAGTTCACATATACCTAATTTTTTGGGAAATGTACACATTATACGGTAAAAGTGTACATTTCCCAAGAGTGTACATTTACCGTAACATATATATTCACACCTTTGCTATCTATGTTTGCAAGAACCTTCACCGATTTTCAACAAATTTTTCTATTCATGCATGCAATATAAGGTTCAGTGAAGATCTTGTTATGCCACAGCACCAAATGGCCCTAACTGTATAAAGTTTTGTATGTATAGCTATTAAGGTCTACAATAAATTAGATAGTGACATTAAGAATGCTCAAGCTCTTCGAACCTTTAAAGCTAAACTTTAGGAAATGCTTATAAATAATTATTACTATGCTATCACGGACTTTGTATAAGAATATATTGCTAGACTTATCACATATTATTGTAATGTTGTGACTAATAAAAACACAAAACATTTACTTGAAGCGTATATTCAAACTGGTGTACTTTAGTTACCTAAGTTAAGGTGTACAACAAATACTTATGTTAAAATGACGGTAACATGCTGTGCGTTTAATGTGAACGGTTACGTTTAATATAATGATAACTATAAACGTCGTCTTCATCCAATAACATTACACTTTTTGTAAAGAATACCTACTGCGGGCACATCTACGAATATCTTTATTGTGGTACTTGAATGGTAAAAATCCATTTAGTAAATTTTTTCAAACTGAGCGTTACAAGAAACGACTTAGTGTTTTGAATATGTTGGATGATTTGGTCTATAAGGTTTGTGCAGAATTTAGTTGGTCTTGCACTTTGTATTGGTACATATTTTGAGGATTGAACATATGACCAGATGAGAGTATTCATTAGTGATTCTGCCTACGAAAGTGAATTTACAGCGATTCTGACCGTAATAATACGTAAACTGAATAAACATTAGCTTATCGGTCTGTTGCAGTTCACAATGACTGGGCAAATTAAGTAACAAATCTGTACATAACGCTGAACTTCTTTTAGGCTGAACGCTGTCCTCTATATTCATCCGTGAACCCATACAAAAATTCTTGTTTGACAATCTGTAATCAAGTTTTACCAGCCACAAATGGCGGATTTGTTGAATATATCAAAATATAACCTAAGTTTATTACTAAGTTTGTAAAAATAGGAAATTTATACAATTCATTAGTTATATGTAACTGTGCATTGCATAGATTTAAAATTGGCTTATGATCCTTATTGGAAATACTTGTATTTATATACAATTTTTATATACTAAACAAATATTCTGTATAAATAAATAAATAAACATTTAAAAACAACTACAACGTAGCTATTTACTTTAATTTCCTCAACTCTTAAATTACAACGGCAATATCTAACTAAATCAATACATCTCATTTGTATGCATTACATAAACCGAAGATAATTTTATACTTACATTACTAGCATCTATAATACTATCATCGCCAAGTGCCCAACGAGCTTGCTTTTGTCCAAAAGCAGGAAATTCTGGATCAGGCGGACGTTGAAAGATGTAGCCTACAGCAGCATCATCTTGAGTGCGCTGTGGACTACGATCCATTTCCATTTTTACAGAAGCATCGCCACCTCCATCTCCCAACCACTTCATTTGTTACTGTAAAACATAAAGCCATAAGAGTATAAATATTATTTACCCCATGTTAGCTATTGCTTTTCAACTTTGAGATATATCAAATAAAGTAATGTAGAAAATTTTCTTTTGAAAAAAGCACACGAACAATTCTATAAATAATCTATTAATCATTTCCTAAAATTAGTACACATTGTTGACTAATTATCCATCAGGATCATCTAGGGTTAGTCAGTAAACAAAGTCACAAATAAAACAAGAACTTAAGAGGACAACGAAGAGAATCTATAACATGTTGATAAGTAGGCCATGGTTGTTCTGGCATAACATCTTTCACTTTTACGTGTATTTCACCATAACAAAATCTAAGGTCCATTTTGCAAATTTTTGTTCCCTTCAAGGTCATTCATTCTAGGATCACAGGATGTCATCATGCGAGTCTATTATTTTCGCTTTTATATAAAATTCACTTCTACACCATTTCAGCCCTATTCTCGTCTTGACCAATGGAAGATGCCAATCATCTAATATTACAACCACTAGGTAAGAATAAATTAATATTTTTCTTATATCCTCGTTTAAAATAATAAGATTCTTTTATACATACATTTTATATGTACGCCATATATTTTAAAGTAGTTATACATTTAAACTATATCTACATATATTTAACAACTAAAACAGTATTGCATTTGAATAACGATAGATATATAATAGTGATTGATGATCAAGATATTACAAATAACTATATGTACAAGTTATATCCTAAAAATAAATATTATATATAGCATAGTCTAATTGGTGTTCATACATGAATAATTTTCTTATGGGAAAATATATGTAAAAATAAATGATTTTGTGCCAGAACAAATATGGCCTACCTACTGTTGGCAATTATTTTTTTAATTTAAATATTTAGCACCAAAATTCGTGTTAGGGAGCTAGTGTTGTGCATGATGATAGACCTAGGAAAAAAGAAAAAGGGTGCAGGCGGTACTTATGTAGAAAATGGATGATGTGTAACAGAGTTTTTAATTTTTCTGTTTAACTTTATGGTAGAAAGGTCATCCTACAATTTTCAGGTGTGGGATAGGGGAATAATGTACTGATGTATTACATATAAATTTTTTGCAATTTATTACAAAAGTGTAATTTATGTGCATAACCTCGAACTTAACAACGTTTATTAAGAAATACAAAATGGATGGAATATCAAATGAAAAATTTTAATCTTTTGTATAAGTTTCTCGAAATAATGAGGATAATGCCAGTGATTTTCAGAATAACCCCAATTTTACTGCTGATGCGTTTCCCATTTCAACTATAACAGATGATAATGCAAACTTTAATATTACCGCAATGATGGAATGCGGTTACGGCACTTATTAAACAGAATTCTCATATGTTCAGTATGATCCAACATTTAACAACAAATAAATGCAAGTGAAACAATTAATACAGTACGAAAATTTAACGCAAAGTTTTAAAGGTGAAAGGGATTTAGATCGGGCTAGTGACTGGTTTTTACATATGGTCCTGCTAGCTCAATTTTAAGCTAGCAGCGACATGATTTTTTTTCAAAACAGCAAGTAGCACAAAATTTTTAATACTGGCACAAATTAGCACTAAATAATGCAATAGGTCTGAATCGATTCTGCCGGTTTGGTCTTGCCAGCTTAACAGAGGTTAAAAAGTGCGGGTTACTGCTGATTGCGGACGTGTTTTAAAAAAAATTTCCAAAAATTCGAATGGAAAGCGCTTATTGATATAAATGAAATAGACATATTACTTCACGTAGAATATTTTAGAAGTAAACATAAATAAAGCTAATGTTGATAAAAACTTAGTAATTTTCAGATTGTTAATAAATTTTGATTGTTTTTCAAAATTTATATCGACAGATATTGATTTTTCACAAGTTGAAATGATGTAATGAAAAATGCCAAAATGACGTTGTATGTTAACTTTGAGATTGGTTGCAGTTTGCCTCCACACGTATAACCACAGTTAATCGTTCCTTAGTCATTAATTTTTGATTGTTTTGTTGGTAAAACTATTAGTTTATGACTATTGTAGACTATTTTGATATGTGTGTTAAGTGATTCGTGTTTTTAAACACTAATGTTTCTAACAGTAACCTAATCTGGAATATCCAATCCTGTATTGTTTGTTGACAAGGTTGTAGGAATACATTTTTATTTCATCTCAGATGTGCTCAATAGAAACATCTTTAGCAATTACCTTTCTTGCAGTTGTATTGTTTGCTTTTTTAGATATGCTGCTTACAAATATTGATTCGTAATAGTATCCTAAACTACAATTTCGATTGCTAGCATATTCCTATGTATGGTTGTTGGGTCTCCTTGTCGCATGTTTAATTTTAAGTCGTAAATTTGTAGTTGTAAATCTAGTAGTAAAACTGTCATCTCTTGTTCCCTTATATCCTGTCGTAAAAATTCCTTGTGCATGTGTAAATAAGTTGAAAAAGGGGTAGTGAACAAACACTCTCTCATCGGTATCGAAGCAGAACAGTCGGTTCTTCGTTCGGTAACGTGAGTTTGTCAGTAGGGTCCCCGACTTTATCGGTAAACCCCTAAAAAACACAGTGCAAGTGCAAAGTAACACGTACTATAATCTTGAATACAGTCCACTTAGCTGAAGAGTAAGGAACTACATCTTAGAACAACAAAAAACCACGGAGGTAAGTCGATATACAAATTTATAAGACCCCCACGCTGAACAATAACCTTCACCACCGGATTATTTAATTAATTAATTAGTTCCTATCCTTTAAGCTCCTCATTTATACTTTACTTGAATCATTGTCGTAGTTTTGAGGATGTTTAAACGTGTTACAAATAGAATAACATTCTGCTTGCAAATTTAATGGTAGAAACATCTGGTTATAACGGTAGATTTTATAATATATCCCTTATCCTTTGTGTCAAAGATTATAGTGGTCGAACAGTTTACTTTAGGTAAACTAAATTTATGAGGGGTTATTGTATTGTAAATCTTTACCTTATTTGTCGTCTCAAGTTCAGGGAACCATTCGGGTTCATCTCAGACTTAGTATATAACAAAGGGGTTGGAATTTATTTAAAACGTTAAACGTTTTTGTCGGGCGAGCACTGTAATTAGTTGCATTTGTCCATTAATAATTTAATTTCGTAGATTAATTAGTTGTAGCGTATTTGAATATGCATTGTTTTTACATTAATTTTATTGTCGTTCATTAATCATTAATCAAATATGGTTATATCAATTGATAAAGCTATTCTTGAAGCTAGATTTGTAGTTAAAAGGTTGGATCATATATACAGTAAGATTAATCAACCGGAAAATGTATCGATTGCTTAAATTAGGGCATCGATTAAAAGTGTCGAGCAAATTGAAACTCATTTCAAGTCTTTTTGCAAGGATATTTTCTTTGATGAGGAGAGTGAACAATTGGACGAATTCTCGGCCCTTAGGGTGAAAATCGATGATTATCTATTAGATATTCGGATTTTCGCTGAACAATGCAAATTAGATCGCATAGAAAATAAGACGAAGGTGGATAATATGAATAATTTTTTGTCGCTAAATAGTGGGGTTCGCTTGATACATCTTTCTGTCCCGCGATTCTCGGGACGCATTTCGGATTTTGAGAGTTATCATGCAATTTATAAGCAATTGATTCATGATGATGTCGGTTTGTTGCCTGTGGAAAAATTTTGCTATTTCATTGATACACTAGATGAGTCGTCGCGTATGTTAATAAAACATTTGCCATTAAACGATTGTGCATACGAAGAAGCCTATAAAATCATTACTAATCGTTTTCAGTCCAAGAGGTTATTACTTTCAACATATTTTAATGCTCTCGAAAAATGCCCTAAGGTCAGTTCCTCAGACTCGCATACGGAACTCCGGCAATTAATTAGTTGTTTTGATGAAAATATATTCGCGTTAAAGCAGATGGAAATAGATTTATTAGATTTCATGTTGTTTAATCTGTTATCAAAAAAATTAGATACAAACATTTTAAAGCGTTTCGAATTAGGAAATAATGACGAAATTCCCTCGTTCAAAGATTTAAGGTCGTACATTGAAAAACAATGTAAAGTGTTGGAAATAAATGACATTGCTTCAGGAACATGCTTGAAATCTCGAGATTCCGTGAAACAAAGGGAAAAGCTCATTAAGCACTTCGGCTAAAACTTCTTTAGTTAGTACCACTAATGATTATAAAATTGTAGTTTATGTCAAGCTGTGCATCCTATTTATAGATGTAAGCAGTTTCTCGATAAACCCCTCAAGAAAGATTTGAGGTGGTAAAGGTTAAAAATCTTTGTATTAAATGTTTAAATACTTCGCATTCGGTGAAAAATTGTAAGTTAGATTAGTCGTGTAGAAAATGTCATCAGTCACACAATTCGTTACTCCACTTCGATAAACGAGAAAAATCGGTGTCGCCATGCAGACAAACTCACCGTCAAAGGTCAGCGTCTCCTCGGAGAGCGGCGCCTAGACTTACTGCTACTAGTAGACCCAGTGAAGACAATCTGTCGTCGTCGCTTATGCATGAACAACCTGCCACTAGCTCGTTGATTTCGAAGTCATTAGAACACACAACCACGCTGTTAGTTACGGCAATGGTGTCGGTGCTTGATTATACAGGAAAATTGCAACATGTTCGTGTAATTTTAGATAACGGATCCATGGAAAGTTTTATGACTAAAAGGTGCCGTCAGAAATTAGGTTTGAAGAAACAGAGAGCCAATGTCACTGTTCAAGGACTTGGCTCGAATTCATCGTTGGTGTCTGGTGCACTATCGTGTGTAGTCAGCCCCTCGGGAGCACAGTCTCCGGCATATGAAATTGAGTGTTATATTTTACCTAACTTTTGTAATCAATTACCTTCATCGACGATAGGGGTCAAGGAATGGTCGCATACTCGAGGTTTGGCCTTAGCTGATCCTAATTTTAATATTCCTGGTAAAATTGACATCCTACTCGGAGAGGAAATCTTCGCTCAGGTTTTGTTGAACGAATCTCATTGGGGTGTCGCTAATGGGCCAGTTGCTATCAAAACAACCTTTGGTTGGATTTTAACGGGAAAGGATGTTTCCCCGAATAGTTCTATTACGTCGTTGTGTGCTTTTTTTGAGCCCTTAGACAGCGACATTCGTCGATTTTGGGAATTAGAAAATATTCCCTTCAAGAAACACTTTTCTCCTGAAAAAAATAAAGTGTGAAAATCAATTTGTGGAAAATTATAGACGTAATAAGGACGGTTGTTTTGTAGTGTCCTTGCCCTTTAAAATTTCTGAACCCTCATTCGTGGGTATGAGATCAATTTGTATTAAAAGATTTTTGTGTTTAGAACGTCATTTGCGAAAAAATCCTGAATTGTATTCGGGTTATAAAAAATTTATGGAGGATTATTTGAAAGGCGGTCACCTGGTTCAAGTGGAATCGCCTGAAAATTCGTCGGTTCATGAGAAAATGTATTACATTCCCCATAATGTTGTACATAAGCGTGATAGCACTACCACCAAATTGCGTGTGGTTTTCGATGCTTCGTGTCCGGATCAATCTGGAAATTCGTTAAATGATAGCTTGGCTATTGGCCCTGCTCTGCAAAAGGACATTGCAGTTTTGTTATTGCACTTTCGTGTACATCCTATCGTAATTACAGCTGACATCAAACAAATGTATCGGCAGATTTTGTTTAAAGATACTCATCGTGATTATCAACGTATCGTCTGGAGATTTTCTCCGTCGGATCCTATTATGGACTTTAAATTAAATACTGTAACTTATGGAGTTTCGTTGTCGCCTTTTTTAGCCTTGCGTACTGTGCAAGAATGGGTAAAGTTAGAATCGATTAATTTTCCTTTCGTGTCATCGGTATTGGCGCGCGATACCTATGTTGAAGAATTGGTCACTCGATGCAATTCGATTGAAGCTGCTAATCAATTAATTGGTGAATTGAATAGTATTTGCACTAGTGGTGGTTTTCAGTTAAGAAAATAGAACAGTAATTGCCCAGAAGTGATGTCCAACTTGAAGGAGTCCCTGTCCAGTTCGGAAGCAATTACATTTCAAGATAAAGATAGTGGTTCAATAAAAATGTTGGGCCTTTCGTGGCGCGCTCTTACAGATGCATTTTTATACAACTTAGACGTTAAAGAGCGCACTTGCACTAAGCGTAATATTTTGTCGGCTATCGCAAAAATTTTTGATCCTCTCGGTTTGATAGCGCCTTCTTACATTTAAACGTAATTCTTACAATCCCGCAAGCGCGGTATACTAGACGCAACGGTAGTTGGTAGCTCTAATCTTTATACAGATTTTAGCGTGCCCATCTGTCAATGACGTTACACAATATGCAAATTAAAACGCGCAACTGACGGAATATATAAATGTTAGCAAAACGATAAGGTACTTACATAAATAGGCACAGCTTCCTACAGAATAAGTTAAAGATGGCGTCTGCAACGTCCATCGGGGCTGCTGGGGGCCCCCCTTCAAGATAATTTACGGATGGTGCGCCTAGCGTCCTTCGGGATGGCTCCGACTAACTCTCAGGGCTCCATTCCGGAGTGTTTAAAGATGGTTCGGTTCGGCCAGGTTGCTTCAAATTATCTTCTTCCTATGTAGCGGTAATGACAGGAACGGGTGGAGGAACAATAACACGATAAGGCAAGGATATCTACATAAAAAAGAGATAAAGATACGATACGATACGATACCAGGCACAACCACTCTATTCGAAGTTCAAAGGCAAAAAGCCACGTTTCAGCGTCTCTCGGAAACTCCCCACTTTTGTTCCTTACACGCGTCGGCGCGAAGTTCGTCCAACCCACTTCTGACGTGACGGAAATACGCGTCAAGTCTTTCAAATTTAAGGCGCGAAAACTCCCGCACATCAAAACTAAACTAAAAATGTTTAGTGCCAAATTTGGCACGTAACAGCCTTTAGTACTTTTCGCTGAACGTTTAGTTCAAGATCTTTGGCTTTTAGGTCTCGGTTGGGACCAAGAGCCGCCATTGGAAGTCGTACAAAAATGGAAACATTTTTTGGGTGAATTGCCAGCGGTTTTGAATATTGAGATTTCGCATCGCATCGTATGTCATAATTTTATAAAGGTGGAGTTGCATGGATTCTGCGATGCTTCTGAAGCCAGGTATGCAGCTGTCATCTATTTTCGTTCGTTCGATCTAGAAGGTGTAACAAATACGATTTTCTGCTATTTAAATACATACTTTTGTTCAATACATCTATTCATTAAATATTAAATTTCTATGGAAACCATATATCACGAATTCATACATAGTGCCCCATCTACATTAGAATAGTCAAAGTAAACTTTAAGTGCTCTTCTATTTGTTTGTATCTTGATGCAATATTCCCTTTCCCGGCGCATGCTTGAATAATTAACATTGCCTCGTGGTCGAGCTCCATTTTGATATCAGCATGTAATCCGAATACAAGTGTTATCGAGGGCCTGCAAGTTTTTTTGTTAAAACAGGCCGTCCCAGTGGAAAGTAAGGTGGTGTCAACGGATACCATGGTATCATTCATTTTTAGTTGTAGCATCGACCTAAGATAGTTGTAATTACATTTCTACGTGCAAGTTTTAAAGTCCTGAAGTTTGCAAGTTTTACAGTTTTAACGTTGCAAATATTAAGTAGCCAGTATCAAGTTTTAGATTTTAGCTTTTTGAAGTTTCTAGATTCAAGTTTCAAGTATTAAAGTAATGGAAATTATGTATTATACTAAACAATTGTTAACCGTATGGCAAGTACGAGAATGAAGTAAAGTAAAGACACGTATTAAATTCTTTTGGAAATTGGTTGAGCTTTAGATGCAGTTTCAATTGTTGCTAGGCAAGAGAGTGGAAATTTTCACATATGATTGGTTATGATTGAGGTCAAGCTCGGACACCTGCGTCAGCTGCACGTAACCACATTTGTAAGTACATAGATGTATAAAAAATTCGGCCGCACAGCAGATATCCAGCGGTGAGTCATCCTCCATTTTATAGCTATATTCTTTTCAAGGGACATTCATTTAAGATGTACAAATAATTTTCGAAGATTGTATATATGTTTATTTAAAGTTAATACTCAAAATTTTTGTGAAGGTTTAATGATCATTTAAATTGATACACGTAAAATTTAGTTCAAAATTTAGTATTTGAATAATGCATACATGACCTTATTATTTTCAAGGTATTCCTATAACATAATTTTGAAGTTACAAAGTTATATTACAATGTTTGTATAACTAAACATGTGATACGATAAGAATTGTTTGCCAAATTATAATGTATAACATATTTTGACAGTACACGTGAAGTACAGCTTAATGCCGACAATAAGAATTTTTTTGGACCTTTGATTCCATTAAAGATATCTATTAAAAATATAGTTCTATAATCTACAAAAAATTTTTAAACATTTAACTTGATTCTTGTAAACTGAACAGGATCCTATTCAAGTATCGTGATTAAATTGTAACATAAGAATGAAAATCACATATTTCTTACAGAGAATTAATGTAAAGCATGCAATCAAAAAATGCCCCATGAATATTAAGAGATTAATGTTAAATCGTAATAAAGAAACTGTTTTGAAAGTCTCCGTACAGATAACTTTGTATAACCAATGTGTAATATATATATATATATATATATATATATATTGTAATGTTAGTAGGGGATAAAAGGGTTCTAAGGGTTGTTTTGTTGAAGGTAGTGTATGCCAAATAAAGTAAGCCAAATATCAGATCCCGTAACTGAGAAATTTATGTTTGCCGTACTTTACAAATGTTAAAGTATTTGAAATATTAGTCAAAATGTAAGTGCTAAGACAACAATGACTTGATGACGTGATAAAACACACAGTATTCAAGGTTTTACACTGAGTTGTATGTTGAATAAGCCATAGAACGTACATTTGCCGATCGAGAAATCGGATACGTCTGTAGAAATTACACTATTCACCACGCAGATCCAGGTTTATATGTGAATCATTTCGGCAGTTATTTTAATAGAATCAACCTTTGGACAAACATGTAATCTCAAAATTATAAGTAATAGCATTGTCAAATATGATTGAAGGGTTGTGCGATATTTAAGACCAATGATTGAACATTTATGTATGAAAAGGGAAAGTGCAAAAGACAAAGTATAAGGTATTAGTGACACGAACTTGTTGGGGACGATGTTATTGGATGGATTGTGTATACAATGTAATAAAGAGTAGGTATATTAAAATTGTAATTATCACCTAGGAAAAGTAAACAAGAAGTCGATTTTTAAATATTTTTGTAATAAGACGTGTTTGTAAACTGCGCTAAATTGTTTGAATATTTTTGAAGATTTAATAAATGAGTTTGAAAGTGTACGAGTCTAATTTATATAAAAGAAGAGTAAGGATTAGCAACAGTGAATAAAATAATTAATAGCAACGACGAGTAACGAGTTTAAGAGTGGAATTAGTGCGACAGCGAACCGGCGGAACATAAGTAGATATTGGAACGAGATTTATATAGGCAGAAGGCATCGAATAGGATTTATAAGCATGAAGAAGATATTATTGGGATTGAATTGGATATGGTTTTATGTATAGCAGGGCATTGAGTGGTAAATAGAAGGAAGGATTAATTTGAAACGAGCGGATAAAGAAAGCAGTGATTTAGAACGGGAGGAGCAAGATTATAAGACAGCATTGGAGTAGCAAGAGGATTCGTACGAGATAAAGAAAATATAACACCGGAAAAATTAGCGCAGGGGAAGTAAATACAAAAGGTTATTCAAAATTCTAAATTTGGGTCATATTTATTTTAGATTTGGGAGCATCAAAATTAAGTCAAAGATACCTGGAGTCTAGACGGCAGATTTCATAGTGGTAGTGCAAAACTTGTAAAGACGTATAAGGCGAGTAGGATTTTGAGCCAGTATTCATAGAGGCCGACAACGAAGTATAGAACAGGTGAGTACTGTGTGATATAATGTCAAAGTCAGAAATTTTGTAATATCAATTAATTTGGCACAAGGCAACGTGGATCATACAAAAATTTGGCATATACAAGTGTAAAATTATCAAAGGTACAAAAAACAAAAGGTAGTGCTGTTTGGTTGGTGCATTGCACATCTACTTACCACTGAACCCACGGTAAGTAGGTGGATACCCTGGGAAGAAAGAGTTTTCAAATAGTCGAGGCATATTTAACACAGTTTTTGATTTATAAACCAACCAAACATAGCTAAAGCACGTAACATAAAATAAATATTTGCACATTATATATAAATAATTAAATTAATAAGAAAAGGCGCGACGGGGTTGAGCATAAGAATATATATATATATATATATATATATATATATATATATATATATTTAACTTTATAGAAAAGTAAAGCTTTCTTTCTTGAAGTCAGCAGTAATTGTCCTATAGAAGCAAACAATCACACATATGAAATTTTGGTATTGAAGAAAGATATTATTGGTGTTGAATTTAAAAGTTTTTTTTTAAGTATAATTTTGACTAGTGGATCTATTTATAATCTATTTTTTTGTGATAAAGTGACTAGGTTCGAACATAGCCCTAGTCTAAAAATGTTTAGATGTGGTTAAATTTTCAGATAGTACGTGATCGTCGTTCCCTTTCCAGATAGCAGAGTCAAAAGTAAGTATTTTATATATATATGTTGCTCGACTTAAGTTTTTTTGTCTCCGAAGATTTCCATATCTGATCCTCGGATAGATTCTTATTATAACATTCATTAAGATACGGTGGCGTCCAATAAAATTTCTTTGTTTATCGTATACTATCCTACGACCCTAGCTCATAGCTATGCCCTATGTTGAAGAAGCTTAGCTGGCTGGAAGATCTCTTTAGAGGGACCTTTTTCTCACAAAGCCATTTAACATCCTTTTTACCCTGGGCTTAACTGTCAAACAGGAACCCCTCGTAATCTAACGAGGCTCTGCCGCCCATAAGGTAGAGCGGACATACTATTTACCTTTTGAGGAATTTAGTATGCTACAAAGGTAATATTACCATGTCATTAGTATGCGCAAAATCGAAGGTTGCTCCTACTAATCGCGTTTCATTGCCCCGTCTCGAATTGTGTGCTGCCGTACTCTTGGCAGGTTTAGTAGATTTCGTCAAAAATACTTATACAGATATTTTATCCTTCAGTAATATATTCGCGTGGTCAGATTCTACTGTTGTTTTGTCTTGGATTCGGTCTTCCTCGCATAAGTGGAAGACATTCGTTAGCAATCACATTTCGCATATTCAAGAACGTATTCCTCCATCTTTATGGTTTCATGTTAAGTCCCAGGATAACCCTGTGGATTGTGCCTCACGTGGACTTGTGGCTTCAGAGTTGGTTCATCATCCATTATGGTGGACAGGACCTTCCTGGTAAGTGCGTCGTAGCGAAGAATGGCCAGTAACGTCGCTGTCAAAACTTATCGACTCATCTCAGATGGGCGTCGAATATCGTACTTTGTCGTTAACAGTCGTTATGTCTGAGAATTTCTTAGATTTGTTGTTGGACAAATTTTCAAAACTGCAGAAAATTTGTAGGATTATTACATGTATTCGTCATTTCATTCGTAATGTTCAATGTCCGGTAGATTTGCGTTCAAAATATTCTGATGGTTTGTCTCTAGCTCATCAGCAAGAGGCTATACATTTATTGATTAAAAGAGTTCAAACAAATGTTTTTGCCCAAGACATTGCAAATATTAAAACTAGAAAACTTGTTAGTAAACAACTTTGTAGCCTTCGTCCGTTCCTAGATAGTCGTGAATTGTTGAGGGTGGGCAATCGCCTACGTAATTCAGAGTTGTCGCATGATGCAAAATTTCTAATTTTGCTTCCTCAGTCGCATCGGTTGACTGAACTTATTATATTAAACTGTCATGAAAGACATTTACAACCTGGTAGGGACGGTATCGTTCGGGTAGTTACCATCAAGACATCCCAAGGGTTAGTTAACGCCCCTTAGTGAAACTATGTTTACCGGCAGTTACTTAATATTTAATGGTATGTATACATATATTCACTTAAATAAGTTTGTCGGTTTAGGTTTTGTAGTTAATAGCTATTATTATTTTTCATTATAAAATAAGTTAGTTCATACTTATTTTGGTGGGCGAGATGTTCGGTCTCGTTGTCGCATGTTGTCGTGTTTAATTTTAAGTCGTAAATTTGTAGTTGTAAATCTAGTATTAAAACTGTCATCCCTTGTTCCCTTATATCCTGTCATAAAAATTCCTTGTGCATGTGTAAATAAGTTGAAAAAGGAGCAGTGAACAAACACTCTCTCATCGATATCGAAGCAGAACAGTTGGTTCTTCGTTCGGTAACGTGAGTTTGTCACTAGTGCTGCCGACTTTATCGATAAACCCCTAAAAAACACAGTGCAAGTGCAAAATAACACGTACTATAATCTTGAATACTGTCCACTTAGCTGAAGAGTAAGAAACTACATCTTAGAACAACAAAAAACCACGGAGGTAAGTCGATATACAAATTTATAAGACCCCTGTGCTGAACAATGGTATTTGTTAAACATTCTGTTGATATGATTATCATGTGTTTCCAGTAAGCTTCCCAACCTATGACACAGATCAAAGGGTGTATTACTGATTCTCTTAATATCTGCTTCGTCATAAATGAAATTATTAAAAGGTTTTGCAGTGTGTTTAATGGTAAATATATACAGCTCATATAATGTTGTATGAACTAGCAATTCCTATAAACAAGAAATATGTACTTGTTAACGTAGTTTCTTTGATTTAATTACTACCATAATAAAACAGTATTTATTCGAAAAATAGTGTAACACCCGTATTTTTTGTTAATAATTAGTTTTAGATACTCCAGCGGTTTAAAACATCTTGCAATGGTTTTCCACTCGTGTGTACAAGTGCACCATATCCATTTTTTTTATTTGCAAGTTTTCTTTAATTTATTAATGCGTTATTTACAAAAATTCACAATTTCGGAGGATTTTCATAAATATTTAATGTAATATGACATGATGTTGAAATCTTGCAAATACACAGCGAATTTGATGGCAAAACCCATTTAAAGATATAAATCTTAGTAAAAAATGTACAAAACACTGGGTTTTATTCAAAAAAACCAACTAAATTTTGTGCATTTCTTTATCTAAACACTCGAGCATTTTTTGTTTACTTTCACCTCAAGCAACTGAACTATTATAACTTGTTATTGATTATCAATAATATCCATAAGTTTAAAATCATTTATATGTATCTGTTTATGATTTACGATTCCTATTTGGGAACTGCTGTTAATACTAGGATTGATATAAATCCACTACCTTTAAACAACTATAGCAAGAATTTATGAATTTTTATTACCGTTTCAAGACAACATTCCAAATTGATTCTACAAATAACACAAATTTATGGAAATACCCGAAAAATTATAAAAATTTCTGTGAGTTTTTAATATTATAAGGTTTAGAAGGTTGTTATATTGTTAATACAGATAATAATGCTTCCAAGTCTTAAAGTATTTGTTCCACGCTCCAGTTTTATTAATGTCAACATCAGTTACTGCTTTATTAATTTGATAAACAAGAAGTTTTTAATAAATGACTATCAGTGCTTTTTCAAAGTGTAGTTACAGATATCGCAATTAAAATATGTTTAAAATTAATTAATCTCAAAATAGATGTCAAACTGCACAATAATATTGTCGCATTTCTATTAACATTGACCTTCAGGTATAAGTAAAAAATCATTGTTATAAAAATTTATGAATAAAACGTCAATAACCTTCTTCCAACAAAAACAATTGAGCAATTTTAACCCTTTGCAAATGTCATTCTTGAATGTTTCATTACTTATTTATCATAGTACTTGCAAAAATAATGAAAAATAAAATCAAGTGTGCAGTGTTTATACTTTGTAAGATGACATTTGGATATTCTCCCGGCATAAAAACAAATGGCTACTTTGACAGTTCAACTTTGTAAATATACACACAAAGAAGTGTATTAAACTTATCTAAAAATATTTAAAAATAATTGTATTTGTATAAGTACTATACCTTAAGTTATATGAAGTAAATGTTAAACATCAATATTGCGTATTGCATTTATATTATCTTGAACATTTCTTTGCGTCGGCTTTGTTATAGATTTTTCTGTCAGAATCAAAACACGAAATTCAATCACTATTTGTACACTGATCTGCGAATCACAACACAAAATATTATCACTAACTATACAATAAGCTATATACAATTTACAATAAATACGGGATGGTGTTTTAAGTCATTTAGAGAGGTTGATTTACACAGATTCAAAAAGTAATAGCGACCTAACGTATAACGATCGCCATCTTACTAGCGGTGTTGTCAAACCATAGACAACAACTTCAAACTTTAATAAACATTCAAGGCGACGTTGCACGATTTAGGCTATAAAATGAAGCGGTATAATTGGTTGCCTATATAAAATAAAAACTGTTTGAATATTAGAAGGTGAAATTGTATGTGTAGCACATTTTAAATTCTTGAGCTTATTTGTGTATATTCTCTGGCTTTTATGTACGTAATTATCCAGATTTATAGACTAGCAAACCATTTACAAAAAACGGTTTTGTCTTCTGGAAACGAAACTAGAAACGATTTCGGTAATTAACAGAGTTTCTTAAGGTTTATAATCATCATCAAATAATGTATTATTTGCTTTCAAGTAAAACTTCACTAGATAAATGCCGCGCTGGATTACACATTGACTTATATGGACTAAGCTATGGGTTCTGTACAATTAGGAGTCTATGCTCCTAATCCACCTGAATAGGCAGTCATTTCTTTAGATTACAATCAGTTACGTTCCAATTTTGTTTTTAGAATTTCTCCCTTGTTAATTCATTACTCGTTCGAATAAATTCCGTTTCAATTCTTAAATTCTTCAACAACCTCCTATATAGTTCACTTGTTACTTCATAAGCCCGTTTTGCCATAAATCTGTTAAATCCTTCATCCTTAATTCATAAGTAATGATAAATACGCTGTCTATAAATTAAATGCCTTGTTTTAGTTATCCCGTAATCTCTTAAATTCTTCAATAACATCTTGTTTTTAGGTAACCTTCAGTTTGTTAAACATTATGACCGCGTACAATGGGTTTTCTCGATGGTGCCAAAGTAACGACTTGTTGAGATAATGCTCACGCACTATCCGTATAAACCGGGTTTTCGAATTACCGCGCTTTGAACATACGCTAGGATGTTTGCTTTGCGAGCTAGTGTTATTTTGAATTTGATGTACTAGTAAAAACTACTCGTTCTGAAACTTCAAGAACGATGCACGTTTCTCTTTATCAAATGTGTAGATTTGGTGTGTATCGGTAAGCGCTCCTGAGTCGTTAATATTAGTAAAATTTTCTTTTTTAACTCTTAGCTAGAGACTAATTTGCTTGTTCCGTAGCGCGATTATTTTTTGATGTAAATCAACTGCTTGGACATGTAGACCGCCGTTACAATTATGGTAGTAACAGGTTTGTTGCTGACTACCCCTTCGATGCTGTCAATTCTCTTCCGAAGGCTGACCAGATGAGTATCCCGACACAGGTATGCAACTGTTTTCCCCTTCAAATATACGCTGGGATAAACTCAATTTGAAATTATGTACACTAATGTTTGTTCTGGCCAAATCCTTCCTGGAAAAGTTCTTAAATTTAATGTTTGCTTTTAATTAACCATCCGCTTATACAAAAGTATCAGGGTTATGTTGTTACTGATTAGATTCATTGCCTGTTAGCTACGAATTTCACACTTCCTGCAACAATTAGTGAATTTGTCCATAGAGTAGAATTGCTTTATTACATAGTAACCTTATTTAATGTATGTTTTGCTGTTTTGTTAGAAATTTCTATCATTGTGTGTTTTTTTGTAGATAGAAAATCGTTGGCGAGGTATTATTTTTGTGATACTAGGAGCCGCACCTCTCCCCGCGTTGGTAGTTAGCCTGGTTCATTTACTTTTCTTCCGGCTTTGTCTGTACATAGCATATTTACTGACGCCCTGGCGTGGGGCTGCGATTCTTTTTTGGTGATTAATTTCGGCTGCAAATTTGTTCTAGTTAAATTTTTTGAACCCAGATTTTGTTCTGTGTAACGCTGGCTTAAATTTTGCTTCGATTTTGATTTTGGTTAGCGTTCGCTTCGATTTTGTTTCGCTTAATTTCTGTCCCAATTTTTGTTTTACTTCTCGGCCTGATACTGCTTTTTTTTCTTCCTTTACGTTTGGACTGTTATTTATTTTTTCCTTCGGCTCTTTGCTGTCCCCCACATGCGGTTCTACTTTCTTAAATTTTAATTTTGTTTCTTTTCAAATCGCTCGATGTTATCAGTTGGTTAATTTCAGATTATTGGACTTATATTTTCGCCAATAATCCTAGTCCGTTGAAAACGCTGGCGCCTAAGATTTTCAACCAAACTTCGTTTGGTTAATGAGATGGTCTAGTCTGTCGGTCGGTCTGTCTGTCTGTCCGTTGCACGGTTCCCGTGATGTTACAAGACATATAATATATGATTCTTATCCAGTTTTTTACGCTGAATACGAATACGCTATTCACTTTTCGATATTTCAATTATTAATCAAGATATTCGACTTTAAATACGAATTTTTACACATTACTATTTATTATTTTCGCGTACAATTAAATTTCAAATATTTAACACAAAGGTAAGTAATATTTGTTGAACTTAATGTCTAAGTTTGGTTGTGAGCCGTACATGCGGCTTAGATTTCTTTTTCTTTTTTCTTCCTCTCCTCTCGGTACATTTTGTTCTCCCCATCAAGTCTAGAGTTGGGTTTTTCTCTTTTTCTCCGATTTTTCTGTTCTACCGCTCGTCTTTTCGACGCTGTGGGTTCTAAACTGTGCTACGGGTCACCAAATGGTTTGAAATACTATTTATTAATCGGTTGTTCCTTTTTCTTGGTGGATAATGTCGACGAGTTACGCAGGTCCGTACAGAGTACGTACCGCATGGAACGGGAACCAGGATTTAGTCCTGTACTCGTAGAGCCTGATTTCGCTTCGGAAGTGGCAGCGCTTACGGCCGTTGTTCAAGAACTAAAACAAGCTTTGGTTGCATTTTTGGGGACAAATCTTCACCTGCGTTTAAACGCATTAATTCCCTATGGCTACGACCGACGCTGTTCGAGAATGTCTTCAACGCAGGAAAACTGCCAAGCCCATAACCAATTACTGCTAACTTTAGCTAATCTCCGCGGCTCCTTTGACAAAAAGATTAATAAATTTCGTCATACTGTTACGCTATCCGAAACTCCGATAGCCACTTCTAGCCCGGCACACACTACTAGTGTCGATTCCGATAACCCTCCTTTGTTTATTTCAGACTCGGAATCGGAACCTCAACAGGAATCCGCTTCGCAACCGTGTCTAGGTCAGCCGCTACTCCTAGGTCCGCTTTCCACCAACACATCCTGGTGTCAAAGTGAAATTTAAATTTTTCTGACAACCCGAGCACCCTGTCTGTACATAATTTCTTAGAACGGGTGGAAGAACTCTGACAAGCCTGACATGCGTCGGAACTATAATTATTTGAGGCTGCAGCAAATTTATTCGAAGCTAAGGCGTTGCTTTGGTATCGGGGTAATCGGCATAGGTTTTCTGATTCTAAGTTGTCGTCCGATTTACTGATCCAACATTTCGAACCCCTGGTTTATAAACGCCGATTATTTCAAGATATTTTGCCACGAACCCAGGATTGAACGGAAGGTATTATCGAGTAGCTAGCTTGTATGACTGCCGGGTTCCGACGTAACGTGGGTATACCTGATAACGTACAGTTAGATGTTGTTTCCCGAAATCTATCCCCCTTCTATCTCACCCGGTTACCTCCGGTTCGATCTCTATAAGAGTTGGAAACTGAGTGTTTACACATACACATACACACATGCACACTTTATACACGCATAACACATACACACACTCTTTCCCCCACATACAGACACACGCACGCACACGCCCACACCTACTCATACAAAATTACACTGGGATTCTGTTTTATTTTCTTTTGTACGATTCTAGTTTTTTGGGTTTTGTACTTGGTGTTGGTGTTATCTTTTTGTTTTTTTTTCTTTTTTTTTGTCGTTTCTTTCGTTCCACCTTCCTCTCCCTATTCTTTTGCTGGTCTTCTTTGCTGTCGGTCCCTATACCGATTGTGTTTCGTCCATCCGCTACTGTGATCGGTGCTTTCTAGTCTGTCTTTCTTTTTTCGTAAATCACGACTCAGTCGACTTTAGGACTAGTCAGCATAACTCTTCTTCGGTTTTCATTGATTGGGATTCTTTGGTACCACAGTTGAGAGTACACCGTTTTTTTTACCAGCGTTCCTTTTCTCTTTCTCTCGTTCTCCCTTGTTGTCCCTTTTGGTTACTTGAGGCTTGACTTTTGGGCCTTGTGTTGGTTGGCACTGTTGGTTTTCTCCCTCGTTCCGTTTCTCCTTGTGAGGTTGATAACCTTTTCTGTTTCTCTCTTGCGAAACATCCATCCGTTGACACTACATTTGATTTTCCAATGCTCCACCCGAAGGTACTACATTGGCCAGAAAGCGAGTTTTTTTTTACCTGGAAATTTTTTTGAATTTTGTCGAACCCTTGCTGTTCCAAGCAAGGTAGGGATCTTTAACGTGCGTGACAACACTCACACACGGGACCTCTATTTTACCTCTCATCCGAACGAGGGTGTATTTTTGTGAAAAATGCTCGCCTAACATTTTTCAAGCGGACCGTGTCGGGATTTGAACCCGGGACCTTGGGCGTAGTAGTCACACACATACCACTACGCCACGGAGCCGCCCCACCCGTTGACAACTCCGCAGTGCTGAGACCGTTCCATCTTAGTCCTCGTTGCTTGCTTTCCTTCCTTTCTTCCTTTCTCCTCTCTTTCGGTTATTGGCCCTTCGAGCCGGACGAAAGTTCTCCTTTTTTATATTATTTTTGGGGTTTTTTTCTTTTTTCGTTGTCTTTTGTGTTTCGTTTTCGTAACGAGTTTTCTTTGAGTTCTTAAAAAATTTTTTGTTTGGGTTTTTTTGGTCCTGCCTATTCCCGTTCTTTTGTTTTCCTACCCCGATCTGTTAATTTTGCTGAGGAGGGGGAATTTGTTACGTTCCATTTTTTAAATTTTTTCCTTGTTAATTCATTACTCGTTCGAATAAATTCCGTTTCAATTCTTAAATTATTTAACAACCCCCTATATAGTTTACTTGTTACTTCATAAGCCTGTTTTGCCATAAATCTGTTGAATCCTTCATCCTTAAGTCATAAGTAATGATAAATACGCTGTCTATAAATTAAATGCCTTGTTTTAGTTATCCCGTAATCTCTTAAATTCTTCAATAACATCCTGTTTTTAGGTAACCTCCAATTTTTTAAACATTACGACCGCGTATAATGGGTTTTCTCGATGGTGCCAAAGTAACGACTTGTTGAGATAATGCTCGCGCACTATCCGATATAAACCATGTTTTCCAATTACCGCGCTTTGAACATACGCTACGATGTTTGCTTTGCGAGCTCGTGTTATTTTGAATTTGATTCTAGAGCGTGTGCATTGATGTACTAGTAAAAACTACTCGTTCTGAAACTTCAAGAGCGATGCAGGTTTGTACTTATCAAACGTGTAGCTTTGGTGTGCATCGGTAAGCGCTCCTGAGTCGTTAATATTAGTAAAATTTTGTTTTTTAGCTCTTAGCTGGAGGCTAATTTGCTTGTTCAGGCTAATTTGCTTGTTCCGTAGCCCGATTATTGTTTGATGTAAATCAACTGCTTGGACATGTAGACCGCCGTTACAATTATGGTAGTAACAGGTTTGTTGCTGACTACCGCTTCGATGCTGTCGATTCGCTTCCGAAGGCTGGCCAGATGAGTATCCCGACACAGGTATGTGACGGTTTTTCCTTTCGAACATACGCTGGGATAAACCCAATTTGAAATTATGTACGTTAATGTTTGTTCTGATCAAATCCTTCCTGAAAAAATTCTTAAATTTAATGTTTGCTTTTAATTAACCCATCCGCTTATACAAAAGTATCACCGTTATTTTGTTGTTACTGATTAGATTTATTGCCTGTTAGCTACGAATTGCGCACTTCGTGGAACAATTAGTGAATTTGTCCATAGAGTAGAATTGCTTTATTATATAGTAACCTTATTTAATTTTTGTTTTGCTGTTTCGTTAAAAATTTCTATCATTCTGTGTTTTTTTGTAAATAAAAAATCATTGGTGATGCATTATTTTTGTGTTGCTAGAAACCCCACCCCTCTCCACGTTGGTAGTTAGCCTGGTACATTTACGTTTTTTTCCGGCTACGTCATTGTACGTAGCAAACTTTTGGATTTTAGTATCATTTTTGTTAGACATACTAAACGCTTCAAACTATGTTGAAAAAGAAATAGTTACCGATTAAAACCGATTGCATTAAATGACCTTATAATCATTAATATGCATATAGGAGTATGCAATCAACTATATTTCTAACCAACCGACCAATAAGCACGCGGCATGCATGGTTAAAACATTCCACAAACAATAATGGACTCGTCTGACACTCTCGAGATACATAATAGAACTGTTTTCAAAGTGGTCGCCAAAACTGCTGGAAAGAACTTAAGAATAGTACAAGATGGAAGTCACCAAACTCCTTGTGCACTAAAAGTTTTCCTTGAGATTATTACGTTGTGACCATCCAATCTAGCGGGATAAAACCAAGTAAACTCTAATAACCACCCAACGGATGCAGGAGCCCGTCATAATACAGCTTGGAACCGCTTCATCTCCAAACAAATCAAGACCACCACCTAGAGCACGTGACGCTAATACGGACGCGAGGATTGGGGGACATTCCGCCGACAGCTCGTTTCAATTTCTACCAACCAAGGATGCCGCCCGCATACTAGCATTTATGCTGTGGTGTAACCGACCTAAAGGCTGACCCAAACGCCCCCTATAAACGGTACACCAGACTCAGTGATTTATCATTCAGTGGCAGTGACTCGACAACACTTACGTTGTGTTGTTAAATTGTAACCCAAACTCACACTGGGAAGATGGCGTTAAGGCGGGAAGGTTTGAAATAAAACTACAGCATCTACTTCACTTGACTTTTAATCAAAACAATAACTACTAAATAGGTCATTAGCATGAAAGCATAGGAAAATGACATTTAAAGCAAACAATGCCGTACTCAATCTGGGCGATTGGGGAAAGAACACGGCAGAGAAAACCCCAAATTGCCCCCACACTTTCAACTGCATTTGGCACATCTCGAAAAGGACGGGTAACGTACAAGTACCCAGATCACCAACATTGAATTTAACGTGATAGCAACTGTTACCCAGTCATACCACACATGGTAACTGAAGAAACGTTAGTGTAAACCAGCTAGTCTTTTCTGGTAGGTACTAAGGTCGGCTGGACCAATACTACGGGACACCAGGAAAATGACTTGCACCTTGACTACCAATGTTCCTCCCCGCACGGACATAAAATGTTAGTAATATACAACAAGGCTTGAACACTCGTGCCCACATACATGCATTAACAGTTTCCAGCCCGTGTTACAAAATATTTCACAAAGCCTAGCCGACTTCCTATTATTTGCAAAAGGGTACAACTACAAGCACCTTGACAAAACGACATGAATCACTGAAATGAACTTATGGTATGATTACGCATTGTTAAAAATGCGCTTATTATTGAATAGACTAACTTAAACCCAGATGTGAGCAGTGCAGTTGTAAATGTGATTAATATGTTGAAATAAAACAATTACACATAACAAAAATGTCAAATAAAACATAAAAATATCAAACATTATTAAATACGTTGGCAGCAAATACATACCAAAATTCTATAGCACAAGTGCAAGCCTAGATTCGGGCGCTAAATGTTTATATAAATGCATGTTAGTTAAATACATGAAATCTAGTAAGCAAACGTTAAAAATTATTCATCATTATTACATCGGTTAAAACGTACTTTGTAAAAATTAAACAGATCGTGGCATTACAAATCACAAACAAAAAATATACATAACTTTGTGGTTAATTCAATAAAACCCAAAACAAATACAACATTGAAAGATAATACTGTTCATATTCAACTTTTCTTAATAATTTGATTCAATATATCCAAGAGATGATGGTACAAATTGCTCGTAAAATCACTGTAAGGGTATATTTACTATTGATTCGGTAACAGGTGCAATGCAATTGGAGTTACAACTCCGTATTAAATACTAAATAAACATTATTTCAAATAAACAAATATTAGTTTTCGGTCGATAAACCAAACAACACCCATTTATACATAAACATGTTAAATAAAATCGTAAATCCACCTGGCAATTACATATTACACCTGATAAGTAAAACAACTGGCAAATTCAAAGACAAAAGCAACAGGTAATCATAAACATATTTTCTTGGATGGTTAAATAACTAACGATTTTACAATGAGTACCAACATCACATTCAAAACATCGCTGAAATTACAAGATGTAATCAGATTACCTTAAACAGCAACTACAGCATAAACTTTAAAACATTACCTTTAATAAAAAACCGCCAAGTGAAATGTTTCAACCATCTATTTTGAAAATCTAAAACAAAGTCGTTTAACCATTACCGACTCGATCGATCGTTCCTACATATGCGCTTTTATAACATAAATTCTAACATAACGTAATGCGTTGAGAAACCTGCAAGTAGTTACCGAGCTATTTTAACAAATACCTTCAAATATCAAAATGTACACTACAATATTTTCAATAATTATCAACCAATGACAAATCGACTTAGAAACACTACGGATCACTTCACTGCCTACCAGCAGCAGAGCACCGAAGCATGGAAATCCTATCCCAATCATCGCAGCTAGGTGTTGCTTCACATTCAGCTGAACGATGGACATAATCCTGTACACAACATTAGATCCGGGTCTTCGCCGTAAAACCAGAAGATTCAAATCTACAACATAGAGATACATTCTGCAATTTTACAAACTAAAGCGCTTTCAGTGGTAAAAGACATTTGCAGTTACGCACACAAAAGCTTTTGTAAATATTTTCTTGGTGCGGCATGCTTTTAGCGTATACTTAGTTCGAATTGTAAACTACGAAGCATTAACAAGGTGACCCCAGACAACAGAACGCCACATGCACTTTAGAAAAATTTTTGTACGATAAACATCGCTAACGGTATATCTAAATCAATATTTATTATACTTAACCTTTTTCATTTGACGCCCTTCTAGGATTTAGCTGAAGATGAGAACAGTCAGTAAAGTAAAATTCTCAAATAAGTAAAATTACTCTTTCCTACATAGTAGCTTGGTGGTATTACAGATTGTTAATAGCGCAGTTGAACCACTGGGTAATTACCTTTAGGTATACTTACAAGGTGTTATTTTTTTGACTTAAATTTTGTCATTATTATTTCTTGTAAGTAAACTCCCCTAGTTTCTAGGTTATATTTATAGGGGTCGACAAGCCGCACGCGGCTTAGCAACTGGCGCAAAAAACTATAATAATAATAAAAAAAATGTTTCTTATATTTCTTCTTTAAAATTTTATCTGTACATGTTTTCGTCTTGCACATTTACTTCAGTATTCACTTGTTCCTAAATTTTCCTAATGACTATTTCTACCTATAAATTTAAAAACAAAGGAGATAAATAAAATTCTTGTTTGGCATGGTTTCTTTTTAAATTTGCTTCTTTCTCTTGATCACCTACTGTGGTTTTAGATATTTTTTTTATAGTTGTTTGTAACTACTCTTTTATTTTTTTATTTCAAATCCAACCTCAAACATCCTGTTACAAGGAATTTAGATACAAAAAAATTGTGAAAACAAAAAGGGCAGTGGACCCTGTAACCAAAATTTCGGATTTAATTTCGGTTAGCTAATGATGGGTGGTTTGTGACATTCAATTGAAATGTTTATAATCATATTTCATTTTAGTAGTTTCTGTATTGATAAATCCCACCAATAGGGTTGGTGTTATTTTCTTTAAAAAAAATAATTTTTAGATTACAAACATTCTTGATCTAAGGTAGGATTATTTCTGTATTTTATATTGTTCACACTCGAAGGTTGTCAAATTCATTATGGCGGTTTCTAAGGTTAAGAAATTCTATTATGACTACTTTGTACTTTGAATTATTACAATTTTATAATTCATTTGTTTTGATTAATAATGTATAACGCTAACGCCTATGACCTCATTGTCTTGGCACGAAGCGCCTTCATACCCAAAATTGTAGTGACCAGAAAAATGAAACCTTCCTTTGGGTCTAGTAAAGGTTTCAAGCAAGATAACATTACACATATTAGATAGAGAAAAACGCTAGTAATTTCAATTTGCAGTCTTAGCATATATATTCGAATTATTTTGAAGATATCTCGAATCGAGTAGCGAGGGAAAATAGTTTTATAGAGCATTTTGCTTTTACGATTCAAACAGATAACATGTATAGCTTGAGAGTTTTAGATTTTCTATTAAATATTTTTTAAATATTTCCTAAAATGATTAAGATATTTTCACTATTGCGTTTGCCCCCAGAAATATGGTTGCTAGGGCAAATGCAATAGAAGTATGTGGGACAAACGCAATACATATTGCATTTACCCCATTTGTCTTATACTGTAGTATACCTTGGACTTTTAATTTTGCAGATGGTGAGAAATTATATCAAAAAAAGAATAAACAGTTTATTTATACAGAAGACCGTTTGTATAAAGCTGTACATGAAATAAAAGCTAATACACTTAGTATTCACAAGGACTCTGTGATTTATAAGATTACATTTTCAACTTTGTACTGCCGAGTTAAAGGTACAAGGGTGCTTTTAAAAAATTAAAAGGCAGAAATACAGCACTACAAAAAGCATGTTGAAAATACTTTAGCAAATGTTGTTAAAACGCTGGCTAAATGGGGATTTGAACTTAGCCGGCCAGAAATTATTGAGTTAGTTGGTGACTATGTAAGAACAAACCGTTTAGATACACCTTCTAAAGATGGCGTACCAGGAGAAGATTGGTTGATGAATTTTAAAAAATGCTGTAATTTATCTATCAGAAAACCATAACCTGTAGAATACGCAAAAGAAAAAGCAGCTGCAGACCCGTTTGTTATTTATGGATATTTTAAGCTTTTGAAAATAACTTTAGGAAATGTAAACCTAAAAGATAAGCCAGAAAGAGTTTGAAATTTGGATGAAAGCAGTTTGAGTATCGATCCAACGAGAACTAAAGATGTTGGGGGAGAGAGGTCAAAGTTCATCAAGAGTAACAAACACTCCGGAAGAGAAAATACTATTTTTGTTCTAGCAGTTAATGCTCTTGGTTATAGGGTTCCACCTTTAATAATTTTCAATGGTAAAAACTGCTACGTTCAGCGACGTAGTCTAAAAAAATTAAAACAAGGAAGAAAAGGAAAAAATTGACCGAGCTCAATCGGCGAGTAGCGAGGTATTTTAGATACAAAATCAAATTAAAGGGAGGCCTGAAATAAAAATATACGCACTCCTTCACACTCATAACAAATCATGCCAAAAACAAAAAGAACCTATAATTAAACAAAATATTTACAAAAGCATAATAGTACCAAAAAATTAAACAATCTATACTTGCAAGTTACACATATAAGGTAGAACACTAAAAAAAAATCAGAACCAAAGAAATGGCGAGCTGTAGTTTTTAGGTCGCCTCCCTTATGTTAGTTACCCAAAAGAAAATTACAATCCTAAAAACCTCAGCTCTAAATTCTCATTGTACATCTACTACATCTATAAGGTTTTCGCTAGGTGGTCGTGATTTTTAACAAAATTTACCATGTAACAGGTCAGAATATAATACAATATTTTCAGTAAATAATCTCAGTAAAAGGTCAGGATATAATACAATATTTTTAGTCAACATCATCTCACATAAAAAAAATCGTTTTACCCGTTGCAAAATTTAAGTTAGCAATAGAAGAACCTTACAAATTGGATGTTTCAATAAGTACATAAAACCCATATCAGACACTCACCCTCGAATTGCTGTCGTTTCTAATAACGTGGCAGAGAAAAGGTACGCGTGATCCCGCCTTGGGGTGGTCCTCTCATCACCACAAGGGGCGACTATTCATCGTGGCTTTAAGGGCCACCAGAAAGAGCTATTGTAATTACAAAATAAAAATTAATTTATTGACGTCAAAAAGTACAATTTTCTAAGAACCCTAAATACCTACCACGCCGTATTGCGTGCGCGAAATTTTCATAGTAAAAACGACACGGAGAAAACCAGAATAGAAGTTTTCTTCTTGCTATTCGAGAATAAAGTGAATATTCATTTCGTTTAACTAAGGATCAGAGCTCAAAGTAAGATTGTTGTTACGGCATAAAATTGGAAAAACACGGTTTATTGGGATAATACGCGGTTTTAATTCGGCGAAATTATCGAAATTATCGAATACTTAGAACCAGTTATCGCCTATTTAATTTTAGCATAAACTTTACGTTGAGGAATTCTTAGAAGGAGTATTTATCATTAATTAGGCTCTAGGATTTACCAATAGGAATTGAATTTATACAAACAGCTAAATGAATTAACACGTGAAAGGGTTATATTAATTTACGGAATTAATTTTCGTTTTTAACGCCAACGGTATTTGATTTGAAAATTATTGTAATTACTTTATGCTGAAAATAAACGTAACAAAACGTATGGGATCAATAGCGAGCTCTTTCAGACAAAGAATATCCTGGCAGTACTTATGCAGCTAGCCCAAACGGTTGGATGGAGACTGAAATTTTTAAAAACTATTTTCTAAATACGCTTATTCCAGTCATAGGAGAAGAAAGACCCATATTAATTTTATATGATGGACATGCAATCTACACATCAGTTGATTTAATTGAAATAGCCATAGAAAACAATGTAACAATTTTAAAACTTCCAGTTCATACAACTCATTGTCTTCAGCCTTTAGATTTATCAGTGTTCAAATCATTTAAACAAAAATGGGATCAAACAGTTACTATTTGGCAAAAAAACCACATTGGTCAAAAGCGTTCTAAGTCACTGTTCTCTCAATTTTTAGGTGAACTTGGTTGAAAGTTTCTGTTGGTGTTATTAAAAGTAGATTCTCCAAGGGTGGTGTATTTCCCTTTAACTCGAATGTAATACCTAAAGGAAACTTTAAAAAAGACGCATTAGAGGGATGGGAGAAGTACAATCTTCAGAAAACTCACAGTAGAGAGGATAAGCAGAAAAACAAAGATCACATAGAAGTTGAGCAACAAGATAATGAATAATCCTTTGGATCTGGTTATGATCAAGTACAATCAAACTTTTGCGATATAGATCTACAACCGTCTAATACTAATCTTCTTTCTGGTTCATCTCACGTGCAGTCAACGTCATTGGCATTGGATCAGCAGTCTTCTATGTGTTTTACAGAGAGGAAATCAGTAGAGGACATTATCCTATCCACAATACATCAGAAAACTATGCCACCTAAACAAAAAAAGCGTAAAATTGCACCAGGAGATCAAGTTAATATCACATCTGCTGAAATTCTCGATGTTTTGGAAACGGAAATAACTCGAAAAAAATAAAAGAAAAAGTGACACCTGCTCCAAAAGTCAAAGAAAAAAGAAAAAGAAAGTAGAAATAGAAAATGATATAACAGATAGCGAGTCAGAAACTGCAATTAAATATGCAAGTTCAGACGAAAGTAAAATGTTTGAAAATTAAAAAGAGGAAGAATCTTTAGAATGCAATAAAACTAAAAGGTTAAACGAAATAGCAGAAAATTTAGACGCTGGTCAATGTATAATTGTTAAGTACACGTCAAAAAAGTCGATAAAATATCATTTGGGGATTGTACAAGCAAGAGTAGATGGCAGTCATTTGGAAGTCAAATTTGTCAAGCGTAAAGGTAGCATTTTTGTTTGGCCAAATGTTGAAGATGTTGACATAGTTCACACTAATGATGTTATAAAGATATTGCCGAATCCTAAAATAAGCAAACGCGCCATAATGTGTTTTGAATTTAAGTTTAAGGATATTAATATTGCTTAGTTATAGATAAAAAATTTTAAGTTCTTTGTAACAGTGAGTGATATTACTTTGTTTTAAAGGGAAAATTTTTATAGTTTTGTGCTAGTGTACTAACTAATGTACTATGTAGTTACCTTTTGCGTACTTTTACGTTTCTATAAGTAAGTAAGCTATCTATGTTCTAGACCAAAACCACCCATTTTCCCATGTTAAATCCCATAAGGAGGCTCAAGGTCTGTTCTGGTCATTTTTGTACCAAGCATTGAAATACCCATAAGGAAGAATTGAGGGTCAATTCAGGTCGTCTTTCAGCCCAACACCTACAGTAGATGGTTATTGGGGCTGCTGCCACTTCATTTCCACTAGCATTCTCATTTCCACACTAATTCCCACCTGCCTTCCTAGCTCATCTTTCGAGATAAATCTATCTTGTTTGGTATCAATTAATATTAGATTTTTCTCAGCTACCTGAATTTCTTAGAATTTTTCAGATAGCATCATCCCCAAGGGAGCTACCCTCACATTAAGATTTTTTGCTGGTAGCGATTTCTGACCGTCCTTATAAATTTTTTAACCATGCGATACATCAAATTAGTCTAGAATTTTACGCAGAATCTGAATCTGCAAATAGATTTAAAATAGGACCACCCCTTAGCGTTTTACACATATACCCTCTGCGAGGTAAATCTTTCTCCACATTTCCACCCACGAGATAAATGTATCTTGTTGGGTATCAATTAATATTAGATTTTTCTCAGCTACCCGAATTTCTAGGAACTTTTTAAATTGCATCATCCCCCAGGAAGCTACGCTCATTTTAAGATTTTTTACCGGTAGCGATTTCTGACCGTCCTTATAAATTTTTTAGTCATGCAATACATCAAATTAGTCTAAAATTTTATGCTGAATTCGAATCTCTAAATAGATTTAAAATCGGACCACCCCTTACAATTTTACACACACACCCTCTAAATTATAACGTTCCTGCAGCTCATACCTAAAAGAAAATCTAAAAACCATTCTTAAAACTTTTTATTACAGACAATTTTTACTAATGCAGTTTAAATTTTGTAAACCACATTTCTAAATACATATTCACAATTTTTATTCTTAACCTAGAACTCCTCACATCGGTTTATACTTATTAATATTTATTTCTAAATAGAGCACCTTTTCCAAAGACCAACCGACCCCACGTGTTTCAAAATTCCTCTGATTTTGTCCTCATGGTTTCGCTTAAGACCTCGTATATATTTTTCAGAGTACTAGAAGACGTTATAACCATTTTTTTTTTGTTAAAGTATTTCACATCGGTAGTCCCTTCTACCATTTTGGTGTAAACGCCGTAGAGTTCGCAATAGACTTTTATTGCTGTATGTTGTGTTCTTTTCTCATAAAGTAATCGAATAAACCGTTCATTCTGCTTCCAAAGAAACTTGGACACTCCATCGTCGACGCTGGCGTTCTTTATGCGATAGCTAGCCATACTGTTGTTAAACGCTGTGCTAACCATTTCTACGCCATCTTCGCCAGTAGCGGTAACTGATGCATTTTTATGTTTGTTGCTTCTCAAGTGTGCGGCATAGGTAGTCTTTTCCATTTTGAAATCGCATACTTTACACATAATTCGTGGTTGTTTCGTACAAGACTCTTTAACAGCTGGCGGAGCTAAACGTTTACGGCTTAATGACATACCGTGCTGTGTCGCTGTAAGTTGTCCATTCTCGTAAAAGCGATACCGCAAGACCCACAGTTTAAGTACTTTGCTGCTGACGGATGTATAAGCTTAACCGTGGATTATGTTACACCACAACATTTGTTCTGGTGCCGTTTGAGAGCATGCCTCCTGGTAAAGTAGACGTGACAGGCCTCGCATTTAATTTAATTTAATCCTTGCTGCTCGTCCAATACATTTAGCACCAATGCATGCACCCGGTTCGCATTGTCCATGCTGCGAATGCAGTTAGTAGAAACATCGGAAACGTCTTCCATGTTATACGGATCAACAATCGCATCACGTGCATATTAAAAATCCAATAGGGTGGTAGCACACGCACACAAATTGGCTGCAAGTCGTGCGGTAGAAGATGCAGTGCTACTATAAACAAAAACTTAATAAAACACTTTAAACCTTTACTAAGGGAATACCAAACTTGTTGTCTACAGAATACTTACTAATAAAGCAATTTAATTTTAAATAACTTTTACGTCATATTTTCGGAAATGGCAGGTTTGAATATTTTCGTTGGAAACAATCGAAGATTGCCGAAGACACTCGAAGATTGCCACAAGCGCGGTCACTAAACTAATTAGCATTAATACCAAGTATTCCGTACGTTGCTCACTTCCTAGAACCAAATCTTCCACATAGCGGTCGGTAGCACGTAATTATTTCTAGAACAGGTAAGTACTCGATATCGCCCAAATAGAGAATTAGATGCTTGATGTCTGTTAACTTCCGACTTCCTCGTAAAAGGTAGAAAAAACTCGGACAATTACTTATCTAACTTATACTTCGACCCGCTCCCGTTCTGATATTTCCAAACACTTTTTAAACGACAATGGTCTCAGAATTTTTAAACCTTCGAGGGATCTATAAGTCGTAATCAATTACACGTTCAAGCTACCCGTAAACTAACATATTTTATAGTAACAGTGCGCTGTATAATACATACATACCGCTTCTCTGCGCTACTGCTATTTTTGTAGTTTAAGAGAAACATTTGCGTTTACTTTGGCCAAAGAACATGGTATTACGCGATTGGAAGCGACAATATACAATTGTGCAATTGGAAGCTATGTCAGTGCGGAACGAGTGTATAAACCTATCAAAGACTGTTTAACCTTATTGGAAGATAGTAAGTTATACTTCCTAAAGGGGCCAATGTACTCGGTACCACTTGCCAAAATGTGGAGTAAGCTATCGGACAAGCTACAAAATAGCTGCTATTTAGTGTATAATAACCTACTTCAGTACGTGTATTGGGGGAATGGCAATACAAAGAAATTGACGGGCTTGCAAATTAAGTTGTCCGAAAAACCAGAGGAAAGGGAAAAATTGATAAAGTATGTGCTTTCGGCTTTTAGTTTTAACTATTTACCTGTAAATTATTTGGAGATAGTAGAGGAGGAGGATAGCCAAGATAAAATAAAAATCTTAAACAAATGCTACATTAAAGCAGGTAGTACATATTTTACACAATCTGCAACACCATATTCTACAATTCTAAAAGAAATAGTCATTTCGGAGTTGGGGTTGATTGATACGCCTAACATTCGTCCAGAGGTTGTACGACAACGCGTAAATATTGGCAGTAAACTCTATCCGTTTACGCTAAAGGAAATTCTCCATTATGCACGCCATACGCTGTAAGTGGAAGTAAAAGACAACTTGAATTAGCGGAAATGGATGCAAAAAAGCGAAAGTTGTACTGCATGGAAAACACTGCGACAATACGCGAACAATACAAAGATGTGTTAGACAAAGAACATCTTATTAGAGAAAATGAGGAAGAATTAAAAGATTATTTTATGTGTCGATGGACTGACTTAGATACATCCGGTTTCTACGAGCTGTATGCATTTGTGGTTAGTAAAAAAGACTCTTTTAGTTATGTAGGCGTCCTTGCGGAAAAAGATGGTACTAAATCCGTATACTTTTTAAAAGGTTATTCTAAAAACGTGTTTATCGAAATGGCAGATAACATAGACGAACTAAGGAATGCGGGTTTCGTAACCTTGGCGTACACCGCACGCAAAGGGGTTCCGTTAAACATTGTATATTTGCCTAGTAAAGAACCCTTCGGATCATTTAAAACCGAGGGTCTTACAACCTATAACAACCATATATTTCCAAAAGTGGTGGACATGCAACTACGCAACAGTGAGTGGGAGAATAAGGATTTCCTCCAATACCTACAAGAAGAAGTCGATCAAGCTGACAAGATACGTATGCAGGATATAGTGGGAGGGCCGGGATTAAAAGATTGTCACAAGCTGTAAGAATTACACGAAGGAATGGATCTGGTTGTCGGTGGAATCAAATACTTTATATATAGAGACAAACTTCAGTACATTTTGCAAATCGAAAACCTAGACGGTCTCTATGTATCAAACTATTGGCTAGAAAAGGAGATAGAGGACTTGGGTGTCGATTTTAAATTTTAAGCTGCGCTAAAATTAGATAAATTTAAAAAATAAAAAAAAGGGCATACATTATGCATAATTAACTGGGTTATCATGAGCTCACCATACTCCAGAGTGTACTTAGATTAAAAAAAAAAATTATAAAGAAGGAATTTTAAAGAAGGTATTATTCAAGGCCCATTTACTCCGGGTACATTTTATGTGTTGGATGATTTTAAAATAAAATACAGGACATTACAAAATAAGATTTACTGAAGTGCAACGTGATCAATGTAATGTGGACAATATTAAATTTCATTTGTAAATAGTAATAAATAAAAGATTGTATGTTGGTTGTATTTTGTGGTTTTATTGCGAGTGTGTGTGTGTGTACGATTGAGAATATGAGAGTGAATCTAGATGTCCAAGAGGAGGTTCAAATGAGCTAGCCGGAAGCAGGGGCAGAAAATTGGCAATTCAACTGAGGAAGAGAGGAAAACGGGTAAGAAATATTTTTTTGAATTATTTAATTTTTGAAAATTTTCTATTTTCGAATTTGAAAATTTAATAAGATTTCGAATATATTTTTGTTGGTGAAGATTTTACCCGAGTTCCACGGCAATTTATGACGGCCCAACGTTGGGGCTTGAATGTTTTTTGAGAGAGTACTAAATTAGAGCGGAGTTCCACGGCAATTTATGGCGACCCAAAAGTGAGGCTCGAGTTCCAAGTAGAATGTTAGTGATTTTATTCCAGGAAACTGGCGATCTGAGAGAGAGAGTTTCAGGTTTTTTCTGGTATAAATTTAAGAGTATTTGAGTGTGTGTGAGAGTGATTTGAACGTATGCAGAGAAAGGAGTGATTAAGGAGTCAAGGAGTGGAAATTGGAAGTGACGATAGTGCCTTGTGTGAGAAAAATTCGAAAATGGAAGAAGCTGAAGGTAGTAGGGATCAGTCGAAGACGGAATCGGGAGAAGCGGGAAATGAATTAATTTTAAGAATGCTAGAAAGGATGAATGAAGAATCTAACAGAACATTACAGGAAATGAGATTAAGTAGGGAAGAATCTTACAAGAAGTTTGAGCAAATTAGTCTGAAAATCGATAATTCAACGAGAGAACTTTCAAAATTTAAAAATAGCTTGACGGTAAAAATGGGGGAAGTTAAAAATAGGGTTGATAAAAATGAGCGTGGTATTAGAGGTTTAAATCTGGAAATGGGACAATTAAGGACTGATGTAAGGATTTTCTGTGAGGACGAGATTAATGCGAAAATGACTGAGGTAACGGACTCGTGTAAGGATCAGTTAGGTCGGGTTGAGAGAGAAGTAACCGGGATTAAGCATAATGTAGCGACTTTAATGGGGGATGGTCCAAGGTTTGTAACAGGGAATGTGTCTTTAGAGCACCAAATGAAATTTTATGGGGATTGTAACCTTCCCTAAGCTCTATAGCGAAAGGGTACCAAATATATAACACGCCGTTCAAAGCACAACACGGAACAACTACTAAAACATACAATATTTGATCGGACTGCGGAAACTGCAAGGCGTGTACCCAAGACTAGGTCAACGGTGAGTGGGGGTGGGTTCCCAAAGAATTCGCACAACTAGCACCTAAGCTGGAATAAACAAATAAGCGCCATCCAATTAAATGTACATGAATCTCCGCTAATAAATTGGAATATTACCTTCCTGGAAAATCGGCATCCAACCTAATATACATACAATACAGTACCAACAGGCATAAACCAAATACTATAAATCAGCAAAATCCATAATCATAGCTATATTTAAAACCATAAATAGCAATTCACATCACTGTTAGTATCGCATAATTTCAATAAACTAATTTTATATATCTGTAAATATTCGAATCAATTATTGCGTTTAGAATTGATTTTATTATATTTTAAACAACCCTTCAAAACAATATGGATCGATATTTTAACATGTTTAATCTCCAATTGAAATATATTAAAACTTATTTTGTACTGAAATGTGATTTAGTACTAATGTTGACATACTAGAATCAAGAATCTGATCACAAAACTATTTTCCTGAATGTAAAATAAATTTATATCTACTTATGTTGGCAACACTGCAATCGTTGTCAATAGGTTTAGAATTGCTAGTTAGAAACTACGTCATAAATTAGTAAATGCGCAGTCGTTGACAGGAAGTGCACTGAAAATTTACTGAAAACTGTCAACGTCAATGTACACGTGATAAATAAATCATTACTCTTATTAATCAAATTACTTTCCTTTTTCAAATATTAGATAAAGAGAAATAGCATGCGTCTAGGAACCACATCAGCTACAATTAATCCTTGACCAGACGACTTCTGGTAAGTCCATCAATTGAGACATGGATGAATCCAACACCATCAGTCTTGAAACCACCTGATGATTTGCTCTTGTAACACATCAAAATTGCGATATTCTTCGCAAATCTTATTGCTGTAGACACAACAACCAGGAACCAGTAACCACAAGTACAACGGTAGCCGTATAGTATTACCAAAGTACTATACTACAATACTACCAGAAGCGCGATACTACCACAAGCCCTATAAGAAAACAAATAATATTTGTCCATTAATTTTTGAATATGTATATATATATATATATATATATATATAGTATATATGTTATATATATATATATATATATATATATATATATATATATATATATATATGTATTATCCCTATAGTAGGGGATAAAGAATACTACTATAGTAAGCCTGCTTATCGTAAAAGGCGATTAAAAGGCGCAGCAAGGGGCAGCAGCCTTGCTGGCTAAAAGATATTGGAGGAGGGTCGGTTGGTCTCGGGCGATCCTCAATAATTTACAAGCTTGTTGGGGGTTGACCGTGACGGATACGGCTTTCTGCTAAAATCTTTAAAAACTGCGTTGTGGAAAGATATGGGAGCCTACCACAATATGTCCCAGGTGTGCGTGGCCTAAAACACGAAATACATATGATGGAGAGCTCACAAGTAAAATTCTTGTCCAGAGGTAAAATACTCCCTCATTCGGATCTCCAGGAGGGGGTACTTGAGGCTCGTTATTATAAGAATATAAAACAACAATTCGATTTAGTGATAGGGACTTGGAATGTTAGGTCATTACTTAGAGTAGATAAGTTAACGAATTTATTAGTCGAAATGAGAAAGGAAAAGCTGGACATTTTAGGTATTAGTGAGGTGAGATGGCCAGATAGTAATGACTTTTGGAAAGATAATTATAGAATAATTACAACTTCTTCAACTAATGGACAGGCAGGGGTAGGAATAGTGTTAGGTAAAAGATTAGGGCATAAAGTTAAAGAGTACTTACAATTTAGTGATAGAATAATTATGGTTAGATTGAGTACAAAACCCACAGACACTGTTTTAGTACAGGTTTACATGCCAACAACTCAGTACGAGGATGAGGAAGTAGAAAAGGTATACGAGGATATAAATAGTATAGTGAGAAAAGTAAAGGAGATGAGAATTTAATAGTTATGGGCGATTTTAATGCGTCAGTGGGAGAAGGTAGTGAGGGAAAAATGGTAGGAAAATTTGGGTATGGCAGACGAAATGATAGAGGAGAAAGATTAGTTGAGTTTTGCCAGGAACATAGATTAGTAACTGTAAACACCCTATTTGAACAACATGTTAGGAGAAGATATACATGGAAAGCGCCAGGTGATAGGGCTAGATACCAAATAGATTATATTTTAGTTAAACAAAGATTTAGAAACCAAGTTAAAAACTGTCGTAGTTATCCAGGGGCTGACATAGATAGCGATCATAACTTAGTTAAAATGAAGTGTAAACTAAAATTCAAAAAATTGAGAAAGGTTAAAAGAGAGGGATGGGATCTAGGTAAGCTTAATGATAGTAGGGTAAAAGAGGAATATAAACAAGTATTAGATAATAAGAGCAAAGAGATAGCTGTAGGAGGAATGTAGAAAATAGATGGAAAGAAATAAAACTGACTGTACATGATACAGCAACACAGACTATAGGTAAGAAAAAATAGAAGCGAGAAAACCCTGGGTAACAAAGGAGATATTAGATTTAATAGAGAATAGAAGAAAGCTTAAACCTTTCAGAGAAGTGGATAGTGAAAGTAAGCAAAATATAATACAGTTAGAAATAAGATAGTACATGAGTGTTGGAAAGCTAGAAATAAATGGATGGAGGAGAATTGTAAGGAATACAAGATGATTTGAGAGTAGGTAAGACAGACAGGGCTTACAGGGCAGTTAAAAGTTTTTGGGAAGATAGGAAAAATATAATGGTATTAGAGACGAGAATAATGAGCTTCTAATAAATAAAGTTGAGGTAGCAGATAGATGGAAAAGATATTTAGAAGATTTATATAAGGAGACGATATAGATGAGTTAGAGAACGACCAAGAAGAGGATGTAGAAATAGGGTTCTCAATATTAAGAGAGGAATTTGATAGAGCTGTTAGGGATCTTAAACTAAATAAAGCGCCAGGGATAGACGATATTCCCGCAGAATTAATAAAATATGCTAGTCAGAAAACTTTAGATAGATTATATGAACTAGTAAAAGTTATATATGACACAGGTGAGGTTCCAATAGATTTCGAAAAATATTATTATCCCAATCCCAAAAAGTCAGGAGCTGATAGGTGTGAGAATTTTAGAACAGTTAGTTTAACTTCTCATGCTTCCAAAATACTAACAACAATAATTAAAAATAGAGTAGAAGCTTTGACTGAGAATTATTTAGGCGAAGACCAATATGGTTTTCGTAAAGACAGAGGACTAGAGAACCGATACTAATGATTAGGGTAATTATCGAAAAAGGTTACAAAAAATAAAAGACTCATTTTGCGTTTGTAGATTTAGAAAAAGCATTTGATAGGGTTAATTGGATTGTTATGTTCAGGGTTTTGCAAAATATAGGAATCTCTCATAGGGATAGAAAAATTATTTACAGTCTATATAAAACCAAAGCGTAGTAATTAGATTTGATGAAATAGAAAAGGAAACTAAGATTAGAAATGGTGTTAGACAGGGTTGTATACTGTCTCCTTGATTTTAATGTTTATATTGAGGAAGCTTTAAACTTAGCTAGAGAGAGAAAAGAGATAGGTATTAGTGTACAGGGACAGAAAGTAGACATGTTACGTTTTGCAGATGATATAGCCATTATAGCAGAGTCTAGAAAAGAGTTAGGAGAGTTTTAAATATTTTAGATGAGATACTACAGAGTAACTATAGTATGAGAATTAACTCAGTAAAGACAAAGATAATGACAAGTGAGTTACAGCCTAGTTCTAAACCAAAATTAAAAATAGGTAATACCGAGTTAGAGGAGGTAGATGAATTTTGCTATTTAGGTAGTATAATTACAAAGGATGGACGTAACAGAAGGGATATAGTAGCTAGAATAGCTCAAGCTAGAAAAATGTTTTTAAAAAAGAAAAACTTACTAATAGCTAATAGTATTAGTTTAGATAATAGAAAAAGTTTCTTAAAGTCGTACGGTAGTGAGACTTGGACAATTAAAGAAGTAGATAAGAAAAAGATAGAAGCTTTTGAAACTTGGTGTTATAGGAGAATGTTAAAGATTAGTTGGACAGATAGAGTAACAAACGAGGAAGTTTATAGAAGGATAGGTGAGGAACCCTGTATGTGGAAACAATTGAAGGTCAGGAGAGATAGAATGATAGGGCACCAGTTAAGACATGAGGGACTATTTAGTAAAGTCTTAGATTATAGACTACCAAATAAAAATAGAGTAGGAAGGCCTAGACAAAACTATATTAGTCAAATTATTAGAGATCTAGGTTGTGAAGGGTATGCAGACCTTTTTAGACTAGCTCAGAATAGACAAGAATTTAGAGCTGCATCGAACCGACTTTAAGTAAGTTCGAAAACAAAACAAAAAAATAAAAATCAGGTAACTAAATGTCACCATGACATAACTCACAATTAGTTAGCGGTCTGGCATGTTAGTAGCGTTTCGTTGCTTAAGCCTTACCATAACATATAATTTAACACTTTTCCTTTTTGAAGCGGATAACCAGGTTATATTTCATTTTCTTATAAATGGTAATCATTTAAACCATGTTAGAGTTCTTTAACAAACATCAGGTTGCTAATATCTATGTAGAGCCAGGTGGATAGGAAAAAGATAGAAGGATATAGGAAGACCTAGACCAAACTATATTAGTCAAATTATTAGAAATTTAGGTTGTGAAGGGTATGTAGAGCTTTTTAGATTAGCACAGAATAGAAAAGAAGTTAGAGCTGCGTCAAACCGACCTTAAGTAAGGTCGAAAACAAAATGATGATGAAATTTAAAACCACTCTAAACAAACATAAAGAAAGGATTGTCTTCTGTGTATAACTTTGTTTTAAAATTAAGTATAAATGACTCCATGCTTGGTATTAAATATTTTTAAATTTTGTTATGTATAATGTCAGAATTAAAATTTTAGAATAGTATTACACTGTTCTTTATTTATAAAAGGCTATGACGTCACCACGAAATAGCTGTCGCACAGAGAGGGGTACGCATGGATAGGGACGCGCACGGGCTGGAATGCGCATGGGCAGGGGGTGCGCGCGCGCAGGGGTGCGTATGGGCAGGGATGTGCTCGTAGGGGTGCGCATGGGCTTGGATATGTCTGGGTGTACACGAGAGAATCAGAAGTTAACAGTCACAGATGCTTATCTAACTCTTTATTTGGGTGGTAAGGAGTACTTGCCGGTGTATGTATCCGGAGTAAAAAACACGATTTGTACACGCAGATAATTAATAAAATTAGTATATCGAGCGAAGATGACTAGCGTAACGTCATCTTGGAAGCATATCAATCTACGCATGGGGGCATAAAGATATAAGATAGTTGTTTATATTTGTATAGATTTTGTAAATCTATTGTATATATTTGTTTTTAAATTCCATAATTTTTAAGTTCTTCTCCCATCTTCTCTTCTTCCAAATCCTTCATGCTTCCATCCTGGTGGACAGACTATACGTGTTACCTCCACGTGGTGTTCGCGGGACACAGCGGTTTTAGATTTCTAGAGAAATGGATGGTTAAAGCATATGTCTTGGGTAGCGAAAAAAGGGTTATAAAGATGGAGTTAAATAAAGATGGGCAAAAATTAGAGGTTTGGGTCTTTAAAAGGCGTGACTTTGTAAGGGAAGGTTCTATTTAAAATTTATTTGCAGATTTGGGCTCCCTAGAAAAATCTAATATTAGTTGATACCAAAAAAGATATATTTATCTTAAAGGAGTGACTACCCCGCGGATAATAAATACAATATACTACCTGTCAACAAAAAAGTTGTAGGGAAATTCAAAGACGAATTTAAATGGGCGTCTAGTATTATAATTTGTTGGTAGTAGGGCTAAGTCCTACTGTATTGTAAGCGAACTCGCTAGTTAGCGCTTGAAGTAAGCGGACGTGTTTTGCAGAGCTCCTGACTACAAGGCTACATGTAAGTTTTTATGTAGGATTTATTATTATATTTTAAGCGTTTATATTTAGTGTATTATACTTTTGTTATTGTGTGACGTTAATTTTAATACATAGGGCAGTAATAAAAACAAAAATTTAAACCGAGAATAAATAATAAATAAATCGAGTTTTAGCGCGTTTTAACTTAAAATTTAACTAAAATCCGCGTTTTAAAATAAACCAACTTAAATTTTGGGCTAATAAATCAAAAAGGCGTTCTAATAAATTTATTGAAAAAACCGATTAAACGGGCTAAAATAGCGTAAAACCAGCAAATAAATTCGGGAAAATTATATAAAGTGCGTGTAATAAAATAACAATTTAAAAACCAAAATCTATGCCCTTTTTAAATCAAACAAATAATTAAAAACCGTAAATTTTAAAATAATTTGACTATAAATATTCCATTTTCTTAAGAACACGTGTACTTTAAGATTCCTTAAAGTCTATTTTTAGGTGTAATTAGTGGTGCAACATTTCAAGATCGAGTTAACAAGCTGTGAGTGCTTCCGGTACCGCATTTCAATAACGCGTGTTTTAATTAGTTTGTTTCTAAATTTAAAGTCCGGTATTTTATAAATTTGTTTTTGAGGTAATTAGCTAGTTTGAATTTTAAATAAATAAATACAGTTTTGTTATAGTAATTGCCTATAATTATTGGGCTTGCTATCTTTTTTGTCCTCCTTGTTATTTTGACGTTAGTGTTTATTTTAGTTCTGATAAATTTGAAATTTCGTTTGGTGGTTTTTAAAAATTTGAATAAATAAATAAATACAGAGAAGTTTAAGGGTTATTTGAAATCTTTGCTTTTTATTGGAGCAGCGTTTTTGTTCTTTACTTGTTGTTGTTTTACCGTTTAGCTATACATCTTAGCTTTGAGTTTATTTAGCGTCGCCAGGGCATTTTGATCTGGGATTTGTTTGTCTTTGTTGTTTTGCTATTTGATTTTTCAGCATGGTTGTCCATCGAGATGAGGAGCCGTTGCCGAAGAAGAAGAGGGGTGGTCGGTCGGAGTCGGTCAGGGGTGAGCAGTCGGAGGCTGGGTCGGTTGAGAAGGTCGGAGAGAAGGAGCTCGTGGTTGCGGTAGAAAGTTGGTGCCGCAGTCCGACGGGGAGGTAGGTGCGTCGCAGAGGGAGTCTGGGTCTGCGGTGGTGGAGTCGGAGGGGCTGGCGCCCCTTGTGTGTGGAGCTGAGCCCGAGTCGCTCGCAACGTCGAGAGGACATTATAATTTGAATAAGGGGCCGCTATATTTGCGGCCACATCCCCAATGCTCCACCCGTAGGTACTACATTGGGCGTCGAGAGGACAGCGTCGTGGGTCGACTGGCAGCAATGGAAGCGTCGCTGCTAGCGACCTAGACGAGCTGGATCTCTTAATGTTCCCTGCGAGAAGGGCGCACGGCTTATACATAAGCGGGTCCCTGCCACTTCAGCGACTATCACCGTAGACGACAGGAAGGTGATTCGCAACGCCGCGGACGAGTTCCGAGACGTTGCGAATCAGCTATTAGGGATGGTTAGGGGTCTCAGGATAGTGCGTGCCGAGGTGAAGGAGGCTGTGGCGGAGGTGGCAGCGGCGCGCATTGAGCAGGTCGTGGTAGGGCAGGGGGGGCCAAGGGGTGTGATGTCCTATGCTGAAGCAGTGGTTAGGAAGGCAGCGTCGACGGTCGCAGTTCGTGTCGACGCCAACCCAGGGATGAAGGACGACGTCATGGTGACGTTGAAAAGGGAGTTCAAGAATTGCCGGAGGGCAGTCCCCTGCTGTGTGGTTTGCGCTAGGGCAAACGACAGAACTGGCGGTGGCGCGAAGGTCGATACGCGCCACGACGCCAAGTCGAGTAGATGCCCCACGATGCTGAGATTGAAGAACGCAATCACACGCAACATCGATTATGGACCGTGAAGAAAAAGAACGATTTAAAAGAAGCAAGAAGATTAAATTCGCGCAATTAAATCTCGGGAAAGGAAAAGGGGCTACAAATAACTTCGTAAAGTTATTCTCCGAAAATAATATCGACATCGGGCTTATACAGGAACCGCACCTGTATAGCCACAAAATAACAGGTTTTGGGAAGGGGGTTACCGTTTTAAACGCAAACAGCGAACGACCGCGTAGCGCTAATAATAAATAACGGGACGTGCGCCGGAATAATCCTAAACAATCTGTCGAATGAGTTCATAACCACCGCAGAAATAAAAACGGGATTGCATACGTTTTACGTGATAAGCACTTACCTTCCGCCGATCGATTCCGGCGGGAGAATCCTCAAACAGAGGACTTAATAAATCAAATTGAAGGAATTCTTCGTAAAATCGGTAGAAATAGAAATTTAATTATCGCGGGAGACTTTAATGCTAAGTCGCCATTATGGGGCAGCCCTATCGAAGACGATAGAGGCTCGCAGGTTGCTGATCTTTTTACGGGATGGGACCTTAGTGTGATAAACACTAATGATTCACCTACGTTTGAGACGCATAGAGGCAGTAGTTTTATAGATATTACTGCAGTCTCGCACGAAATGTTAGAAACGATTTGTAATTGGAAACTAAGGTCGGACGAGGAAACGCTCTCTGACCATAAATTCATAATATGGGACGTTGAAACCAAAACAAGCGCAAACGAGCAGCTAACTATATTTCCGCGGTTCTGTAATAAAAAAGCAAATTGGGAGCGGTTTAAAGAAAAATTTGGCGAAAGTATCCCTGCGCTCGAAAATGAGCTATTTAACTGCCGAGAGGCAGACGAAGTAGAAACACTCGCGAAAAAATTGAACGACGCGGTGGTAGACGCGTCGTCGTATTCCATGCCGCAAAAGAAAATATTTAAAGACAGCGTCCCCTGGTGGACCCGGGAACTAACCACCAAGCGGGCAGAAACGCGTAACCTAAGGCGCCGCTATCAACGCGCCTCGGGAGATATAAGAGAACAACGGAGAATAGAATATAATCAAAGTTACCGCGAATATAAAATATTAATAGAAGAAACGCGAACAAATAAATTTAAAGAATTCTGCACGCAAAACTCAGAGAAAGAACCCTGGGGAACCGCATACTGCGTAATTAGAGGAAAACAACAAAAAATCGCGCTCAGTAATATAAAGAAAACAAATGGCGAATACACGGAAGGTTTTAAAACCACAGCGGAATATTTACTAGAGAAATTTTTCCCATCGGATAATCCGAGGGGATGAAGGGTCGCACGATTTAATACGTCGGGAAGCTGCAAAGGCGCAAGGAACAGGTGCCGATAAGGCAATCCTAGTTCACGAGGTCGTCAGGGCTCTTAGGAGGATGAACCCTAAGAAGGCACCGGGGCATGATGGAATCACTTCAGACGCAGCTCTGCAGGCGTGCCTGTTAGCCCCGTGTGTCTTTGTTGGGTTGTTTAATCTTTGTTTAGAAAGGGCGTTTTCCGCGTTGCTGGAAAATCCAGAATGTGAAATTTATACCCAAACCTAAAAAGGCGGATGCGTCAGATCCGGGCAGCTATCGTCCAATTAGCTTGCTACCGGTGCTGGGGAAAGTTTTAGATCGCGTTATGACTATGCGTGTTGAACACCTAGTGCGAGACAGCGGCGGTTTTAATAACCGACAGTTTGGTTTCGTGGAGGGCAAGTCGACTATCGACGCGTTAGAGTTCGTTGTCGGGGAAATTAAGCAGGCAAGAGATGCCAAAGAGTACTGTGTCGTTGTTGCTTTGGACATTTCAGGAGCATTTGATGCTGCCTGGTGGCCATTAATCGTTTGCGAGTTAGATCGTAGGGGTTGTCCGTGAAACTTGATGTCTTTGGTCAAGAGCTATTTCGCGGGGCGATTAGCACAGGTTGAAATTCCGGGTGAAGTTCTGTCGCGTGAGGTGGAAAGGGGATGCCCGCAAGGGTCATGTTCTGGTCCCACATTTTGGAAGTTGTTGTATGAGAGCATCTTTAGGGTCAAGTTGCCCGCAGGATGCTCAATCGTTGGGTTTGCAGATGACACGCTTTTAATTGTAAGATCGAGATTGCTAATGGATATGCGCACAAAACCGAACGAGGCGCTTAATAAATTACACGAATGGTCGCAGGCGGTAAAATTAAAATTTAACACGGCGAAGTCAGAGGCGCTTTATTTCGGCACGAAACCAGGACAGAGACCTCCTAGGTTAGAGCTAGGAGGAGAAAATCCGTTTAAAGATTGTATTACCTACCTCGGCGTCAAGATCGACAATAAATTAAATTGGAAAGCGCACGTACAATACGTAAAAAGTAAGGGCGGCGTAATATCAAATAAAATGATGGCGGCGGCTAAAATAAAGTGGGGTTTCAGGAGCGAATCGCTGAGGACGGTTTATGCCGGAGCAATTGAGCCGGCAATACTGTACGCAGCTTCTGTATGGGCAGAAGGTTGTAAAGTCCGGGAGATGCGTCAATTGACGAGCGTACAACGCATAACCGCGGTAAAAGCGGCGAGTGCGTACAGGACCACCTCCACGGAGGCTGTCCTGGTGATCAGTAGGACTCTCCCTATCGAATATGTCGTTAGGGAGATTAGAGATAGACGATTAATAAATATAGGAAAAGGGCGCGAAATTATCGAAGATCTTAATATTGGTAATAGGGAAATTGCAAGAAAGATTGTTGTATCTGAGTTAGGGCACCCGGCTGATATTAGAGGATCGAGTTTGTCGAAGGTGATGAGGACGCGATGGGTATCAGAATTTATACGGACGGTTCACGTATGGACGATGGGCAAGCAGGCGCGGCGTTTGTCGTGTATAAGCAGGAAAGGGAGGTGTTTCGGTTTCAAACCAAACTCGCGAACTGGTGCACTATCTTCCAGTGCGAATTGGTAGCCATACGAGAGGCTATCGATTACGTAATAAACCATACGGGCAGAGACGAGTATTATATAATCAGTGATAGTAAATCGGCGCTAACGGCTTTAACAAACATGAACACCTCGACAGATCTCCAAGCGGACGTCTGGAGGATAGCGCGTACGGCGCTAGAGTTTCGACGTTTAAAGTTCTGTTGGGTCAGGTCGCACAATGGTAACGTAGGCAACGATAGGGCTGACGAATTAGCTAAAGAGGCCGCGACGGGCGACTTTCGAATATCACATTCGTCGATACCGAGGTCTTTAATCAAAAGAAAGCTGCGCGAAAATCAATTCGACAATGGGAAGAGAGGTGGAACAACGCTGCCACGGGCAGGTTGACCCACAAATTCATACCGAGCATAGAAGCCAGAGGTAAGATCGAGGTTAAGCTCGATCACAAAATGGTGCAGTTGATAACAGGGCACGGCGCCCTGAAGGCGTATTTACAAAGGTTCGGTCTAACCAACAGCGACCGCTGCGAATGCGGTGAGGGCGCGGAAAGCGCAGAGCACGTGCTCTTCGACTGCCCGCTTGAGACGGGAAATCGAGGGTTGGCTGATAGTAAACTAGCTATCCTAGGTCTGGCATGGCCAAAGAGCCTAGAGGAAGTCGGGGAAGTGGTTAACCAGAAGGCGTTCTGGACAGCCTTAAAAGAATTCGCGGGAAGGGTCGCGAGATTAGACAATCAATGACGACCGCGTGTAAAAATTCGGTGGGGTTGGTGGGAGGATTGAAAAATTTTAGATTGACTTGGCGTGAGTAAGGATACGAGCATAACCAAAACCTGATATTAAATATTTAAAAAAAAAAAAAAAAAGATAATTATACCAAAATGTCCAATATGCACGAGAAACCCCCACTCCATTAATACAATCACTGCCTATCTTCATAATTATGTGCGGAAAATCGGGAATAAATAATACCAAATAAACAATAACAAATAAATCATAAACCCTCATTAAATTAAATCAATAAAGTAAACAAGGATAATAAAACAGAGCGCAACCGACCGATGTGAACCTGGCGCCCAACTTCATCAAAAATTTTTTTAAATAATTTAGTGGGTTTGTACCTCGTTTGTACCCGTTTGTACCTCTTTTTATTTCGTTTGTACCTCAACGGGAACCGAGGTGTAGCGTTTTTGAAGTTTCGGAAATAACGTTTAAACGGTACATACGCTATCTTTCAAGATATCGAAATACGACCAGGTGGACTCAAAGGAGAATCGTTTGTACCTGTTTGTACCTCTTTTCATTTCGTTTGTACCTCAACGGGAACCGAGGTGTAGCGTTTTTGAAGTTTCGGAAATAACGTTTAAACGGTACATACGCTATCTTTCAAGATATCGAAATACGACCAGGTGGACTCGAAGGAGAATCGTTTGTACCTGTTTGTACCTCTTTTCATTTCGTTTGTACCTCAACGGGAACCGAGGTGTAGCGTTTTGAAGTTTCGGAAATAACGTTTAAACGGTACATACGCTATCTTTCAAGATATCGAAATACGACCAGGTGGACTCGAATGAGGATCGTTTGTACCTGTTTGTACCTCTTTTCATTTCGTTTGTACCTCAACGGGAACCGAGGTGTAGCGTTTTTGAAGTTTCGGAAATAACGTTTAAACGGTACATACGCTATCTTTCAAGATATCGAAATACGACCAGGTGGACTCAAAGGAGAATCGTTTGTACCTGTTTGTACCTCTTTTCATTTCGTTTGTACCTCAACGGGAACCGAGGTGTAGCGTTTTGAAGTTTCGGAAATAACGTTTAAACGGTACATACGCTATCTTTCAAGATATTAAAATACGACCAGGTGGACTTGAAGGAGAATCGTTTGTACCTGTTTGTACCTCTTTTCATTTCGTTTGTAGCTCAACGGGAACCGAGGTGTAGCGTTTTGAAGTTTCGGAAATAACGTTTAAACGGTACATACGCTATCTTTCAAGATATCGAAATACGACCAGGTGGACTCGAATGAGGATCGTTTGTACCTGTTTGTACCTCTTTTCATTTCGTTTGTACCTCAACGGGAACCGAGGTGTAGCGTTTTTGAAGTTTCGGAAATAACGTTTAAACGGTACATACGCTATCTTTCAAGATATCGAAATACGACCAGGTGGACTCAAAGGAGAATCGTTTGTACCTGTTTGTACCTCTTTTCATTTCGTTTGTACCTCAACGGGAACCGAGGTGTAGCGTTTTTGAAGTTTCGGAAATAACGTTTAAACGGTACATACGCTATCTTTCAAGATATTAAAATACGACCAGGTGGACTCAAAGGAGAATCGTTTGTACCTGTTTGTACCTCTTTTCATTTCGTTTGTAGCTCAACGGGAACCGAGGTGTAGCGTTTTTGAAGTTTCGGAAATAACGTTTAAACGGTACATACGCTATCTTTCAAGATATCGAAATACGACCAGGTGGACTCAAAGGAGAATCGTTTGTACCTGTTTGTACCTCTTTTCATTTCGTTTGTACCTCAACGGGAACCGAGGTGTAGCGTTTTTGAAGTTTCGGAAATAACGTTTAAACGGTACATACGCTATCTTTCAAGATATCGAAATACGACCAGGTGGACTCGAAGGAGAATCGTTTGTACCTGTTTGTACCTCTTTTCATTTCGTTTGTACCTCAACGGGAACCGAGGTGTAGCGTTTTGAAGTTTCGGAAATAACGTTTAAACGGTACATACGCTATCTTTCAAGATATCGAAATACGACCAGGTGGACTCGAATGAGGATCGTTTGTACCTGTTTGTACCTCTTTTCATTTCGTTTGTACCTCAACGGGAACCGAGGTGTAGCGTTTGAAGTTTCGGAAATAAGTTTAAACGGTACATACGCTATCTTTCAAGATATAATACGACCAGGTGGACTCAGGAGAATCGTTTGTACCTGTTTGTACCTCTTTTCATTTCGTTTGACTCAACGGGAACCGAGGTGTAGCGTTTGAAGTTTCGGAAATAACGTTTAAACGGTACATACGCTATCTTTCAAGATATCGAAATACGACCAGGTGGACTAAGAGATCGTTTGTACCTGTTTGTACCTCTTTTCATTTCGTTTGTACCTCAACGGGAACCGAGGTGTAGCGTTTGAAGTTTCGGAAATAACGTTTAAACGGTACATACGCTATCTTTCAAGATATAATACGACCAGGTGGACTCAAGGAGAATCGTTTGTACCTGTTTGTACCTCTTTCATTTCGTTTGTACTAACGGGAACCGAGGTGTAGCGTTTTGAAGTTTCGGAAATAAGTTTAAACGGTACATACGCTATCTTTCAAGATATAATACGACCAGGTGGACTAGGAGAATCGTTTGTACCTGTTTGTACCTCTTTTTTTCGTTTGACTCAACGGGAACCGAGGTGTAGCGTTTGAAGTTTCGGAAATAACGTTTAAACGGTACATACGCTATCTTTCAAGATATCGAAATACGACCAGGTGGACTCAGAGATCGTTTGTACCTGTTTGTACTCTTTTCATTTCGTTTGTACCTAACGGGAACCGAGGTGTAGCGTTTGAAGTTTCGGAAATAAGTTTAAACGGTACATACGCTATCTTTCAAGATATAATACGACCAGGTGGACTCAAAGGAGAATCGTTTGTACCTGTTTGTACCTCTTTTCATTTCGTTTGACTCAACGGGAACCGAGGTGTAGCGTTTTGAAGTTTCGAAATAACGTTTAAACGGTACATACGCTATCTTTCAAGATATAATACGACCAGGTGGACTAGGAGAATCGTTTGTACCTGTTTGTACCTCTTTTCATTTCGTTTGTACTCAACGGGAACCGAGGTGTAGCGTTTATTTGAAAAGTTTAACGGTACATCATTAAGATATCAAAAGACCAGGTGGACTCAAAGGAGAATCGTTTGTACCTGTTTGTACCTCTTTTCATTTCGTTTGTACCTCAACGGGAACCGAGGTGTAGCGTTTTTGAAGTTTCGGAAATAAGTTTAAACGGTACATACGCTATCTTTCAAGATATCGAAATACGACCAGGTGGACTCAAGGAGAATCGTTTGTACCTGTTTGTACCTCTTTTCATTTCGTTTGACCTCAACGGGAACCGAGGTGTAGCGTTTTGAAGTTTCGGAAATAACGTTTAAACGGTACATACGCTATCTTTCAAGATATCGAAATACGACCAGGTGGACTCGAAGAGGATCGTTTGTACCTGTTTGTACCTCTTTTCATTTCGTTTGTACCTCAACGGGAACCGAGGTGTAGCGTTTTGAAGTTTCGGAAATAACGTTTAAACGGTACATACGCTATCTTTCAAGATATCGAAATACGACCAGGTGGACTCAAAGGAGAATCGTTTGTACCTGTTTGTACCTCTTTTCATTTCGTTTGTACCTCAACGGGAACCGAGGTGTAGCGTTTTTGAAGTTTCGGAAATAACGTTTAAACGGTACATACGCTATCTTTCAAGATATTAAAATACGACCAGGTGGACTCAAAGGAGAATCGTTTGTACCTGTTTGTACCTCTTTTCATTTCGTTTGTAGCTCAACGGGAACCGAGGTGTAGCGTTTTTGAAGTTTCGGAAATAACGTTTAAACGGTACATACGCTATCTTTCAAGATATCGAAATACGACCAGGTGGACTTGAAGGAGAATCGTTTGTACCTGTTTGTACCTCTTTTCATTTCGTTTGTACCTCAACGGGAACCGAGGTGTAGCGTTTTTGAAGTTTCGGAAATAACGTTTAAACGGTACATACGCTATCTTTCAAGATATCGAAATACGACCAGGTGGACTCGAAGGAGAATCGTTTGTACCTGTTTGTACTTCTTTTCATTTCGTTTGTACCTTAACGGGAACCGAGGTGTAGCGTTTTTGAAGTTTCGGAAATAATGTTTAAACGGTACATACGCTATCTTTCAAGATATCGAAATACGACCAGGTGGACTCAAAGGAGAATCGTTTGTACCTGTTTGTACCTCTTTTCATTTCGTTTGCACCTCAACGGGAACCGAGGTGTAGCGTTTTTGAAGTTTCGGAAATAACGTTTAAACGGTACATACGCTATCTTTCAAGATATCGAAATACGACCAGGTGGACTCAAAGGAGAATCGTTTGTACCTGTTTGTACCTCTTTTCATTTCGTTTGTACCTCAACGGGAACCGAGGTGTAGCGTTTTGAAGTTTCGGAAATAACGTTTAAACGGTACATACGCTATCTTTCAAGATATTAAAATACGACCAGGTGGACTCAAAGGAGAATCGTTTGTACCTGTTTGTACCTCTTTTCATTTCGTTTGTAGCTCAACGGGAACCGAGGTGTAGCGTTTTGAAGTTTCGGAAATAACGTTTAAACGGTACATACGCTATCTTTCAAGATATCGAAATACGACCAGGTGGACTTGAAGGAGAATCGTTTGTACCTGTTTGTACCTCTTTTCATTTCGTTTGTACCTCAACGGGAACCGAGGTGTAGCGTTTTGAAGTTTCGGAAATAACGTTTAAACGGTACATACGCTATCTTTCAAGATATCGAAATACGACCAGGTGGACTCGAAGGAGAATCGTTTGTACCTGTTTCTACTTCATTTCATTTAGTTTGTACCTTAAAGGGAAAAGAGGTGTAGCGTTTTTGAAGTTTCGGAAATAATGTTTAAACGGTACATACGCTATCTTTCAAGATATCGAAATACGACCAGGTGGACTCAAAGGAGAATCGTTTGTACCTGTTTGTACCTCTTTTCATTTCGTTTGCACCTCAACGGGAACCGAGGTGTAGCGTTTTTGAAGTTTCGGAAATAACGTTTAAACGGTACATACGCTATCTTTCAAGATATCGAAATACGACCAGGTGGACTCGAAGGAGAATCGTTTGTACCTGTTTGTACCTCTTTTCATTTCGTTTGTACCTCAACGGGAACCGAGGTGTAGCGTTTTTGAAGTTTCGGTACATATGCAATGTTTTAAGATATCCCAAAATGAGCATGAGGACTCGAAAGGGAATCGTCACATACGAGTATGGGTAGGTTCAGTTAAATTTGTTGTATGAACAACTTCGGCTGCTTCAGTGGACAATGGAACTGTATCAGCATTTAAGATCTCTCGCTGGGACTATGAAAATCTTAAATGCTGATACAGTTCCATTGTCCACTGAAGCAGCCGAAGTTGTACATACAACAAATTTAACTGAACCTACCCATATTCGTATGTTAGATGATCGCGATGAATATGAACTACAAATTAATCCTGATAGTCCCGACATATTATCGCAAACTCCACCATGTATAACGCATGATGCATGTGATGATCATGTATCCGAACCAACTCAGACAAATATTTTAAATGAAAAAGAAACCTGGAGAGGTAAAAAAAATAAAGAACCTAAACGTGGTAAATATTTGAGAGTATGTCCTGATGTGGAGAGTATCCATAAAAAGCCCAACCTTACATCAAAAATTCCAATATTACAGAATGGTAACATTTTACGTCCTCAAAATATTTCAGGGAGATATATAATGATAAAAAATACGTGTGCATTTGATGCCATAGTCCAGTCTTTATTAATAGGTTTCCGTGATTGGACATGTTATTATGATTATGTAAATAATAACAGTAACAATACAATGAAATTTATACAAATGGTATCCACAATGGGCAATTCGCAAAAAGTTCACAAAGAGAGGGCGCTAATTTTGAGTAACATTTTCAAACCAATAAGTGGCACAATTGACTGCGCAAATAACATAAGTCAATTAATAATCAATCTTTTAATGCAAAATGCATTATCTTATGAGATATTGCAGCACTGTGCAACTTGTGAATGGATGAATAAAGATAGTATCACGATCACTGAAATAAATACTAAACCGATGTATAAACACGGTATGCGCGGTTTAGAAAAAGCTCTAGGCGAAAAAATGGAAGATATAAATAAAAAATGTAGAAGATGCATTAATGATAACTTAATTGTAAACATTACGACAGGAATGCATCTTTTTATAGATGTTGAATGTTTACAATGGACTGAACTCGCTGAACGGCTCGGATATCCCGAGTGGCCTGGTATGTTTACAATTTCCGAAATATCAGTTGATATAAAATTTTGTAATTGTTCCTACAAAATAATCGCAGCAATAGAATATGTCGGTGGTACCAATAAACTAGAGATAGGACATTATATTGCACACTGTCGTCGAATATCATGAAATTGGGACACGTACGACGATTTGAGTAAGAATAAGGCCTCTATAACAACATCATCAAGAACTCTTTTACAAAAAAAAAGAATATCCCTCTTAATATTCATAAAACAGTAAAATAACTGTATTACATTTTACGTCTGCATGTAATGAAATACGAATTGTTCTCTTTATTATTTTATTATAAAATTACTAATTATAACAATTAACATACATTAAATTTTTAATAACAAATATAAAATAAATATAACAAAAAAACATAAACGAAACAAAAACGTTTCAAACAAAAAAAATAAAAAACAAAAAACCAATAAAAAACAAAAAAACAAAAAACAAAAATGGAACTAGAATCCTGCCACGTCCTCGCCGTTAGTTCTGGATAATGCTAAGCGCAGGAATACAACACAGTAGACGATTCCCTTTCGAGTCCTCATGCTCAATTTGGGATATCTTAAAACATTGCATATGTACCGAAACTTCAAAAACGCTACACCTCGGTTCCCGTTGAGGTACAAACGAAATGAAAAAAGGTACAAACAGGTACAAACGATTCTCCTTCGAGTCCACCTGGTCGTATTTCGATATCTTGAAAGATAGCGTATGTACCGTTTAAACGTTATTTCCGAAACTTCAAAAACGCTACACCTCGGTTCCCGTTGAGGTACAAACGAAATGAAAAGAGGTACAAACAGGTACAAACGATTCTCCTTCGAGTCCACCTGGTCGTATTTCGATATCTTGAAAGATAGTGTATGTACCGTTTAAACGTTATTTTCGAAACTTCAAAAACGCTACACCTCGGTTCCCGTTGAGGTACAAACGAAATGAAAAGAGGTACAAACAGGTACAAACGATTCTCCTTCGAGTCCGCCTGGTCGTATTTCGATATCTTGAAAGATAGCATATGTACCGTTTAAACGTTATTTCCGAAACTTCAAAAACGCTAGACCTCGGTTCCCGTTGAGGTACAAACGAAATGAAAAGAGGTACAAACAGGCACAAACGATTCTCCTTCGAGTCCACCTGGTCGTATTTCGATATCTTAAAAAATAGTGTATGTACCGATTTAACGTTAGTTCCTAAATTTAAAAACGCTATACCTCGGTTCCCGTTGAGGTACAAACGAAATGAAAAGTGGTACAAACGGGTACAAACGAGGTACAAACCCACTAAATTATTTAAAAAAATTTTTGATGAAGTTGGGCGCCAGGTTCACATCGGTGCGCAACCGCGCATCCCCCAGGACTTGAAAGTGAAGTGATAGTGATAGTGATTGTGATCCCCCCAAGAACATTTAGTGCATACCCACCAGGACTTTAGCAGTGCACCCCGTCCCACCTTTAGAAGTAAGTTACAGACCACCAGATCTTCGGATGCTGGAGAATTTTATTATCGAGGTAAGACTTAAATTGTGGCGGCTGTACTCGCACAAGCATTGATTTACATTAATTAGTAGTTTTTGAAATAATTTAAGAAGCACGTTTGGTGTGTAAAGGCGCTAGCCGACATAATGCTTGTGCGAGTGCACCTGATAAATAGGGTGATGCTTTCGCTATTTTGTGCACTGCTACATGCTTAACGCTTATTAAACATTTATTTATATATTTACATAATTATATTTATTTATATTTTATATTTACACTTTATATTTATTTATATATAGCATGTATTATGTGGCTTATTTGTTTTGTTTGACGTTCTGTCGCCATTTTGGTTGCAGTATATATTTGGGAAGGACGAGCAGAATTGCGAAGATTGTAATCATAATGTAAATCAGTTAGGGAACGATAGGGAAAGCTATGGATGGATTTAAATTAGTTAGCTAGATTTGGATAGTTTTAAGACGACCCTTCGGGTCGCACTGGTAAGCGGAGCCGGCGTCTGCTATCCGGTATTACGGATCCCTCCCCCTCTCATTTTTGCTTGTTGATCGGGTACACTCGAAAGTCAGCGCTAGGGATACCATTATTTACAACCATGTTTTTAGTTTTTGTTTTGTTTTTGTTTCAGTTATTGTCAGATTTTTAGGTTTGTTAGATTGTTAGAGTTTGTTAGATTTTTAGGTTTGTTAGATTTTTATTTAGTTTTTATTTAGGGTGAATCAACTATGAAGTAAGGATAAATTAGGAGCACGACTATTTTTCGCGTTTAAACCCAATGTAGTACCTCCGGGTGGAGCATTGGGGACGTGGCCGCAAGTATAGCGGCCCTAATTCAAATTATAATGACGTTGAAAAGGAAGGTTGACCCGGCCAAGGATGGGTTTGTTGTTGTCGGAGCACGTCGGACGCGTAGGGGTGGCGTTGTTGTCGAGTGTGCTAGTAAGAAGGATGCCAGGCGTTTGCAGTCTACAGTAGGTGGGGCTCGTCAGGGTCTTACAGCAAGGATCATCGAGAAGAGGAGGCCGCGCATCGTGCTCCCTGGGGTAGAGAGGGAGATGAAGCAAGAAGATCTCCAGCAGAGGTTGATTGTTCAGAAACCCCGCTTCAGTGGGATTACGTTCGAGGAGTAGGTGAAGGAGAAGTTCCGGTTTGGTGGCAGGGGACCCAGAGATCTGTTGGCCAGCGTCGTTTTTGAGGTTATGCCGGCGGCTAGGAGGTGTTTTTTGTCGGAGGCAGTTTGTTTGGGTTGGCGTAGGGTTTGGGCTCGGGATCATTTCTCAATGATCCAGTGCTTCCGTTGCTACGAGTTCGGCCACAGGTCCACACAGTGTAAGGAGCGGGTGCAGTTTTGCGGTAACTGCGCCGAAGTGGGGCATGAGTTCAAGAGCTGTAGGCGGGCAGTTTCTTGTTGTGTTGTCTGTGCGAGGTCGAACGACAGGGTTGGTAGCGTTAGGGTCGACACTCGTCATGATGCGAAGTCCAGCCAGTGCCCCACGATGCAGCAGTTGAAGGCAGTCATCACCAGGAACAACGACTATGGATCCTAGGCCATTAGATGATGTTTTCAGGAGCTCGAAAATCAAATGCGCGCAGATTAGTTTAGTCAAGGGTAAAGGGGGCACCAATAATTTCGTCAAAATAATAAAAGAAAATGAAATCGACATCGGGTTCATACAGGAACCGCACCTGTATAGCCACAAAATAACAGGTTTTGGGAGGGGGGTTACCGTGTTAAATGTGAATAGCGAACGACCGCGCAGCGGAATAATAATAAATAATAGGACGTGTGCCGGTATTTTACTAAATAATTTGTCTAATGAATTTATAACCACCGCGGAAATAAAAACCGGGACAAACACGTTCTACGTGATAAGCGTGTACTTTCTTCCAGTTGACTCTCGTCGGGAAAATCCTCAAACCGAGGACTTAATAAATCAAATCGAAGGTAGTTTTCGCAAAATTGGAAGGAATAAAAAACTAATAATTGGAGGAGACTTTAATGCTAAGTTGCCGTTATGGGGTAGCCCTATCGAAGACGATATGGGTTCACAGGTTGCTGATCTCATTATGGAGTGGGATCTTAGTGTGATAAACACTAATGATTTACCAACGTTTGAAGGGTATAGAGGCAGCAGTTTTATAGATATTACTGCAGCCTCGCACGAGATGCTAGAAATAATTTATAATTGGGAACTTAGGTCGGACGAGATAACCCTCTCTGACCATAAATTAATTACGTGGGATATCGATGACGAGAAAAAACAAACGAACAACTAACTATCTTTCCGCGGTTCTGTAATAAAAATGCAAATTGGGAGCGGTTTAAAGAAAAATTTGGCGAAAGCATTCCTACGCTCGAAAACGCGCTATTAAACTGCCAAGAGGCAGACGAAATAGAAACACTCGCGAAAAAATTAAACGACGCTGTGGTAGACGCGTGGTCGTACTACATGCCGCGAAAGAAAATATTTAAAGACAGCGTACCCTGGTGGACTCGCGAACTAACCACCAAGCGGGCAGAAACGCGAAACCTAAGGCGCCGCTATCAACGCGCCTCGGGAGAAATAAGAGAACAACTGAGACTGGAATATAATCAAAGCAACCGCGAATATAAAATATTAATAGAAGAAACGCGAACAAATAAATTTAAAGAATTCTGCACGCGAAATTCCGAGAAGAAACCTTTGGGGTACCGCATACCGCGTAATAAGAGGTAATCAACAGAAAATCGCGCTCGGTAATATAAAGAAAACAAATGGCAAATATACTGAAGGTTGTAAAACCACGGCGGAGTATTTATTAGAGAAATTTTTCCCTTCAGATAATCCCGAGGAGGATGAGGGGTTGCACGATTTAGTACGTCGGGAAGCTATTGAGGCGCAAGGAACAGGTGCCGATAAGGCAATCTTAGTTCACGAGGTCGTAAGGGCTCTTAGGAGGATGAACCATAAGAAGGCACCGGGGCATGACGGAATCACTTCGGATGCAGCTCTGAAGGCGTGCCTGTTAGCCCCGTGTGTGTTTGCCGGGTTGTTTAATCTTTGTTTAGAGAGGGGCGTATTTCCGCGTTGCTGGGAAATCCAGAACGTGAAATTTATCCCTAAATCTAAAAAGGCGGATGCGTCAGATCCGGGCAGCTATCGTCCAATTAGTTTGCTACCGGTGCTGGGGAAAGTTTTGGATCGCGTTATAACTACGCGAGTTGAGCACTTAGTGCGAGACAGCGGTGGTTTTAATAACCGACAGTTCGGTTTCATGGAGAGAAAGTCGACTATCGACGCACTAGAATTCGTTGTGGGGGAAATTAAGCAAGCGAGAGATGCTAAAGAGTACTGTGTTGCTGTTGCTTTAGACATTTCAGGAGCATTTGATGCTGCCTGGTGGCCATTAATCGTTTGCGAGTTAGATCGTAGGGGTTGTCCGCGGAACTTGATGTCGTTAGTCAAGAGCTATTTCTCGGGCGACTGTCACATGTTGAAATTCCGGTTGAAGTTTTGTCGCGTGAGGTGGAAAGGGGGTCTCCGCAAGGGTCATGCTCTGGTCCCACTTTTTGGAAGTTGTTATATGAGAGCATCTTTAGGGTCAAGTTGCCCGTAGGATGCTCAATCGTTGGGTTTGCGGATGGCACGCTTTTAATTATCAGATCGCGATTATTAATGGACATGCGAACAAAACCAAATGAGGCGCTAAATAAATTGCACGAATGGTCGCGGGAGGTAAAATTGAAATTTAATACGTCAAAATTGGAAGCATATATTTCGGGACGAAACCGGGACAGCGACCCCCTAGGCTAGAGCTAGGAGGGGAGAAAATCCCGTTCAAAGACGCCATCACGTACCTCGGTGTCAAAATAGACAATAAGTTAAATTGGAAAGCGCACGTACAATACGTAAAAAGCAAGGGCGGCGAATTATCAAATAAAATTATGGCGGCGGCGAAAATAAACTGGGGTTTCAGAGGCGAATCGCTGAGGACGGTCTATGCCGGAGCGATAGAGCCGGCAATACTGTACGCAGCATCTGTATGGGGGGAAGGTTGCAAAGTTTGAGAGATGCGTCAATTGACGAGCGTTCAACGCATTACCGCGGTGAAGGCGGCGAGGGCGTACAGGACCACCTCCACGGAGGCGGTCCTGGTTATCAGTAAGACTCACCCTATCGAATATGTCGTTAGGGAGTTTCAAGATAGAAGGTTAGTAGATACCGGAAAAAGACGCGAAATTATCGAAGACATTTGTCTTGGCAATAGGGAGGCAGAGAAAAAGATTGTCGTATCAGATTTAGGGCACCCGGCCGATATTAGAGGAATCGAGTTTGTCGAAGGTGATCGGGACGCGACGGGTATCAGAATTTACACGGACGGTTCACGAATGGATGACGGGCAAGCAGGCGCGGCGTTTGTCGTGTTTAAACAGGAAAGGGGGGTGTTCCGGTTTCAAACCAAACTCGCGAACTGGAGCACTATCTTCCAGTGCGAATTGGTAGCCATACGAGACGCTATCGATTACGTAACAAATCACACGGGCAGAGACGATTATTATATAATCAGCGACAGTAAATCAGCGCTGACGGCATTAACTAACATGAACACCTCGACAGACGTCCAGGCGGACGTCTGGAGAATAGCGCATACAGCGCTCGAGTTTTGACGTTTAAAGTTCTGTTGGGTTAGGTCGCACGATGGTAACCTAGGAAATGATAGGGCTGACGAATTAGCTAAAGAGGCCACGACGGGCGACTTTCGGATATCACATTCGTCGATATCGAGGTCTTTAATTAAAAGAAAGCTGCGCAAAAAATCAATTTGACAATGGGAAGAGAGGTGGAACAACGCTGCCACGGGCAGGTTGACCCAGAAATTCATACCGAGCATAGAAGCTAGAGGTAGGATCGAGGTTAAGCTCGATCACAAAATGGTGCAGTTGTTAACAGGGCACGGCGCCCTGAAAGCGTATTTACAAATGTTCGGTTTAACCAACAGCGACCGCTGCGAATGCGGTGAGGACGCGGAAAGCGCAGAGCACCCAAATGTCCAATATGCATGAGAAACCCCCACGCCACTAATACAATCACTGTCTAACTTCATAATTATGCGCGGAAAATCGGGAAATCGGGAATAAATAATAACAAATAAACAATAACAAATAAATCAGAAACCTTAATTAAATTAAATCAATAAAATAAACAAAGAATAAAATAGAGTGAAACCGCGCCCCCCCACCCCACCATCCAGGACTTGAAAGTGAAGTGATAGTGCCCCCCCCCGAACATTTAGTGTATACCCACCAGGACTTTAAATCTGCATATCCAACTCCTCCATAAAGGTAGAAAATCAATAGATATAGGTAGACGACCAGATCTTCGGATGCTGGAGAAATTTATATTGAAGGTAAGAATAAAATTGTGGCGGCTGTACTCGCATGAGCATTAATTTGTGATTTTGAAATAATCTAACAAGCGCGTTTTTTGTGTAATGGCGCTAGTCGATATAATGCTCATGCGAGTGCACCTGATAATGTATTTGTTTTTGCTGATATATGCACTGTTACATGCTTTTGCTTATTCAGAAATTTATTTATATATTTATTATGTTTATTTATATATTTATATTTATTTTTACACTTATATTTTTGCCTGCATTGTATTGTTTTGTGGCTTGATTCGTTTGACGTTCTGTTGCCAATTTTTGGCCGCAGTATATATAGAAAAGAAGATTGTATGTATATTATGTCTGTTAGGGAATGATAGGGAACGTTAGGGACAAATTTAGGATAAAACACTTAGATCAGGGAGGACGAATTTGTAAATTTATAGAGCAGGCAAATAGCTGGATTCACTATTAATACTTTTGGCAACTGCTTAGAAAATTTGAATCCATTTTAAATTAGCTAGCTAGATTTGGATAGTTTTAAGTCGACCCTTCAGGTCGCACTGGTAAGCAGAGCCGGCGTCTGCTATCCGGTATTACGAATCCCTCCCCCTCTCATTTTTGTTTGTGTCTTGTTGATCGGGCACACTCCAAAGTCAACGCTAGGGATACCATTATTTAAACCCTGTTTTTAGTTTTTATTTCAGTTTGTTAGATTTTTAGTTAGATTTTTATTTAGGGTGGATTAATTATGAAGTTAGAATTAATAAGAAACACGTTTATTTTTCGCGTTTAAACCCAATGTAGTACCTCCGGGTGGAGCATTGGGGACGTGGCCGCAAGTATAGCGGCCCTAATTCAAATTATAATGTAGCTATCACGGAGTAGTGCTGTGAGAAGCCCTGCAATTTATGTTAGTAGCGTTTTCGTTTTCTTTTTTATGTGATGAAGTAATTTTATATAATTGATATGACGTAATCTATTATTTGCGCGTCATTTTTATAATTATTTAACTTTGCTACTAACTGACTGTAGTGGCTCGCGTACCGCACCGGCGGGGGTATAATATCTTGAGAGTGGTGGGGCGACCTGCAGCCAATCAGCGTGTGCGATTTTTGTGTTGGGGTTGTGGTCATCGTAAAAGGGGCGAACCGTGTTAAGGTTTATATGCAGGTGTTGTGACCGCGCGCTCCTCTTATAAAAATGTACATTGTCACGAGACAAGGTCGGTAACAAATACAATAGCCGAATCTTGGTCCAAACCGTAAAACGGACGAATTAAATTTAACTAATCAAATATTAATTTTTTAAATAAAAATCTGAAAACAGAAATTATTAAATAAATTTTGTTCTTCTCTAATAAAAAGTAATCCTATTGCAGTTGGAAATTTGACTGCAGGGTTGGTCAATCAAAACTAATTCCCTTACCAAAAAAAGTTTTTCGCTTCGTCTCCGCTTATTACTCAGCTTATTTATTTGATGTTGACTATATTGTAGTTGAGCACGATCGATTTTAAACCTGTTATATATGAATAAAAATAATAAACGGATTCGCGGGTGTTTATTGTGTAAATAAAGGTCATTGTCCACGAAGAACAGCTAAAGTTTGTAATGGTGAACACCTAATCAAACAGAACCTGTAACTAAATCAGAAATTACACCAAACACGTTCATAATTCATTGCTACATTTTATTAACAAAGTTAATCGCTTACAATCATCGTCGTCATCCTTGGGCCTTAAAAATCAATCCTTTTGTTATGATAAGGACGACCATTGGCAACCACCACCTCTTAAAGATAGAAATGCCATCAAGTGTGGCGAAGCTTTCAGTACAAACAGAAACGAATACGAAGAGAACTGACAATATTTCAGAACGTTTCGAATCGCGTTAGTGAGCGTATCTGGAAATAATTCCACTAACTAGATTTATTTCATTAATAACATAACATTGACATGAAACTTTTTTATTTGTGGCTTACAATTTATTTTACATTTACGTGTTGCGATAATGATCGGAGGTCCAGGTGGAGACCCACATATGGTCACCCCCTACCGGTTCCACAGGATGTTATGGTGGATACTGTTAATTACGTAGGGTTAGCTTTATTAAAGGTAAGATACAAAATGTTGTTATTTTAATATTTAAAAGAACTATATCTATAATTTTAATAAGTAGTTCAAATTCTCATTGAATTAAAATCTTTTTATCATGATTTAAAAAAAATTTATAATATTTCGTTTAAGCGTAATTTTTAAAAAGTCCTCGTTATTTACAAAGGTTCATGAAATTCGGTAATATATAATTTCCGTTTTCGCTTTTGGATAAACACGTGAGATTTTATATGAATTTGCGATTACATCATAATAAAATAATATAACAATAAATAATTTACGCTTTTAGTACAGTATTTTTATTATGCTAATAAAGAATAGCGTCGTTTGAGGATTTCTCATCACTGTGTGATCAATTATGGTAGCCAGGAATTTGATTTGGAAAGAACCCAAACGCGTTTTTCTCGGTAATAAATCAAAAAATTCAACAATTCTAACGTGATTTATTAATAAAACCGTAAAATGTGTAGTAGGTATAACATATTAAGTGACTTTTACGAAACAATCTAACAGGCAAAACGACTATTACAAATAGATTTTAATTAATCTGGGCAGAAAAGCTTGTGAACAAATAACAATTTAGGGGCTAATTCCAAAGTTGCCAGCGAGATTTAAAATATCAGTGATATCTTGCATGTAGTTTGTTTACCATCAATCAATCTTAGGGAAAAAACGACAGACTTTCTTCAGAAAGTTACAAAGCATTAAGTTTATTCAATAAATTTGTTCTATAGTCTTTTCACACTTGTCAATTGTACCATACGAAGGCATAGAAGGTAATACGTTCATTTTCGGCAATAATTGTTTATTTTATTTACATAAATTCCTTTTCTAGTATTAGATTCTCCAACAATACCCGATGTATTGTACCTGTTCAGAAAAGTTCGCTTTACCATAATTTTCAACTCAAATCCCTTGTTAATTCATTATCCGTTCGTATAAATTCCAGGTCTATTGTTAAATCCTTCCGTATAATTAATAATAAATACTCTTTCTAAGAATTTTTCAACGTAAATCTAGTTGTTTTGAAACGACAAGTTTATGCGACAATTAATTAGTCAAGATCCTGTTAGGTATCCGAGAGCGCGTTATACCTTCCGATAACGTATAATTGCGTTCTAGTGGGTTTCCCATCTAAAGATTTGTCAAAATATATCCTTCGGTAAAACAGTGTTTTCTAGTTTCAATCGCGTTTCGATAACGCAGATGTTTGCTTTTCGAGTTCGTGTTATTTTGAACTCTTTTTAAACTTTGATTGTTTAGCTTGTGCGTTGATGCACTTGTAAAAACTACTCGTTCTGTTACTCCAAAAGCGATGCACGTTTCTCCTCTATCAAATGTGTAGATTTGATGTATATCGGTAAGCGCTCTTGAGTTGTTAATATTAGTAAGATTTTCCTTTTTTTTAGCTCTTAGATGAAGGCTAAATTGCTTGTTGCGTAGCCCAGTTATTCCTTGATGTAGATCAATTGCTCTTGCATGTAGATCACCGTTGCAACTACGGTAGTGGCATGATTGTTGCTGACTACCGCGGCGATGCTGTTTCAATTCGCTTCCGGGGACTGACAAGATAAGTATCCCGACACATGTATGTGACTTGTTTTCCTTTTCTACCATACTCAGGAATAAACCCAATTTGACATTTGATATATTAATATTTGTTCTGGTAAAATCCTTACTAGAAAAGTTTCGAACTTTAATGTCTTTTTAATTAACCCATCCGCTTATACGAAAGTATCAGCGTTATTCTTTTTGGTACTGATTAGATTTATTGCATGTTAGCTACGAATTGCGCACTTCGTGGAACAATTAGTGAATTTGTCCATAGAGTAAAATTGTTTTGTTAAATAGTAACCTTCGTTAATTTTGTTTTGCTGTTTCGATTGAAATTTCTATATTTGTGTTTCTTTATTGTAAATAGAAAATTGTTGGCGATGTATTATTTTTCTGTTGCTAGGAACCCATCCCTTCTCCGCATGGATAGTTAGCCTAGTATATTTACGTTTTCTTCCGGCTACGTCATTGTACGTAGCAAACGGCCACCAAAAATCGCTCAGTTAATTTAGTTAAATTTCGACTTCGATCTCGAAATTTAAATAAATTTCGACTCCGATCTCAAAATTTATTAAATTTCGACTTCGATGTCGAAATTTACTTAAATTTCGACTTCTATCTCGAAATTTTGCTGGATTTTTAAGTTACAGTCAAAAGTTTATTTTTGTTGGTATTTCGAGATCGAAGTCGAAATTTAAGTAAATTTCGACATCGAATTCGAAATTTAACTAAATTTCGAGATGGAAGTTTAAATTTAAGTAAATTTCGAGATCGAAGTTGAAATTTAATTAAATTTCGGGATCGAAGTCGAAATTTAACTAAATTTTGAGATCGAAGTCGAAATTTAACTAAATTTCGAGATCGAAGTCGAAATTTAACTAAATGTCGATATCGAAGTCGAAATATAATCAATTTCGAGATCGAAGTCGAAATTTAACTAAATTTCGAAATCGAAGTCGAAATATGATAAATTTCAAGATCGAAGTCAAAAATTTAACCAAATTTTAAGATCGGAATCGAAATTTAATAAATTCGATATCGAAGTCGAAATTTAACTAAATTTTGACATCGAAGTCGAAATTTAAGTAAATTTCGAGATCGAAGTCGAAATTTAACTAAATTTTGAGATTGAAGTCGAAATTTAACTAAATTTAACTAAATTTTGAGATCGAAGTCGAAATTTAACTAAATTTCGAGATCGAAGTCGAAATTTAACGAAATGTCGATATCGAAGTCGAAATATAATCAATTTCGAGATCGAAGTCGAAATTTAACTAAATTTCGACATCGAAGTCGAAATTTAACTAAATGTCGATATCGAAGTCGAAATATAATCAATTTCGAGATCGAAGTCGAAATTTAACTAAATTTCGACATCGAAGTCGAAATATGATAAATTTCAAGATCAAAGTCAAAAATTTAATCAAATTTTAAGATCGGAATCGAAATTTAATAAATTCGATATCGAAGTCGAAATTTAACTAAATTTTGACATCGAAGTCGAAATTTAAGTAAATTTCGAGATCGAAGTCGAAATTTAACTAAATTTTGAGATTGAAGTTAAATTTCAACATCGAAGTCGAAATATGTTAAATTTCGAGATCGAAGTTGAAATTTAACTAAATTTTGAGATCGAAGTCGAAATTTAACGAAATGTCGATATCGAAGTCGAAATATAATCAATTTCGAGATCGAAGTCGAAATTTAACTAAATTTCGACATCGAAGTCGAAATATGATAAATTTCAAGATCGAAGTAAAAAATTTAACCAAATTTTGAGATCGGAATCGAAATTTAATAAATTCGATATCGAAGTCGAAATTTAACTAAATTTCGATATTGAAGTCGAAATATAATAAATTTCGACATTAAAGTCGAAATTTAACTAAATTTTGAGATTGAAGTCGAAATTTAACTAAATTTCAACATCGAAGTCGAAATATGATAAATTTCGAGATCGAAGTCGAAATTTAACTAAATTTTAGATCAAAGTCAAAATTTAATAAATTTTGGTATCGAAGTCGAACTTTAACTAAATTTCGACATCTAAGTCGAAATTTAACTAAATTTCGAGATCAAAGTCGAAATTTAACTAAATTTCGAGATCGAAGTCGAAATTTAATAAATTTCAAGATCGAAGTCGAAATTTAACTAAATTTCGACATCGAAGTCGAAATATAATAAATTTCGAGATCGAAGTCAAAATTTAATTAAATTTCGAGATCGAAGTCGAAGTTTAACTAAATTTCGACATCGAAGTCGAAATTTAACTAAAATAAGTAGAGCGATTTTGTTGTGGCCCTTTTACGCTTTCGTAGCAATGTTTCTCGTATATCTATAAAATTTTAAGAATACAAAAGAATGCAGAATGAATATAGATTTTGTAGATTGAAATATTTGATACTCAATCAAATTTTTTGATATACATCGTAATTGACAGGCAAGCGTCGAAAGTAGAATAGGTAATAGACAAACCAAGAATTAACATTAAATACTCTACAACCTTTTAGCCCGTACGAAAGATGTTTAGCAGTCCCTTTGATAGCTCTAGATTTTTACGCCAACGATAGAGGGATGAGCAGGGAGATTCACTGTAATAGTAAGAGATAAAAAAATTACAGTTAGGCGCCACAACTCCTGTTAAAATACTAGTTGTTAATGACCCTATGAATGGTGTAGGGACCCCAGCATAAATATCCCTAATAACAAAAGATTGACTATGCGCAGGGTAAACCTAAAATAAAAAACAAGTCATTATAATACAAGTGGAGACAGTACTTTACGTCTCAAAATAATAATAAAATAAATAATGATATTTAAATGAAGATTTAAAAGTTCCAAAATTTTTCTATAAATACTCGTCTACATCTAGATTACCTCAATAAAAAATGTACACTCGCATAAAAACATATATTAATTGCTTAATAAATTTCTCTATTGAACAAAACAAAAAAATTATGAATAACATGTCTATAGCATGCGTGTTTCTATAGAAGAAATTATAAAAAAAATTAATAAGAAAATTAAAAATAAAAATGATGAAGTGGTTGAAATACAAAAACTATGTTACATTAACCACTTAGACTGAAAGACTTTTTTCTTTGTTATAATGGAAGGATGTCCAACCATTAGTTACACCGATCGCTTTGATTTTATCCCTACATGGAAGATGGTTATTCTGCATAGGTCTCCGTCGCTTTGGTTTTCTAAATTTTTCCCATTATATTTTACTCTTTTGTAAGATCCTTAAAACACTTATTAAAATTATGGTCAAATCAAATAAAATGTTTTCCAAATATGGTTGCATTCTGGAGTAGTTGGATATCCTTTACAAATGTGTCCGTTTACCTAGTTTTCAAATAAATTTAAATAAAATTCAACTTAAACTCAAGCTCTATTAAGATTATATGATTTTATTGTACACACAAATATACCTACCTCAAGAGAAAAACTCAAATTCCTTAACTTCCCTCTGGCCAGGTATTGCTAAAATTCCTAAAAAGACAATTCTAATCCATCAAAAATATTATCTCTCCAAATTTTTCCGTTTTCCATATTATATTATATGACGTTTATTAGTCCCAGTTTCTGGAACAAACATAGAAAAACAATTGCATAACATCTTCTATCATAATCTTTTCATTGTCTACTCAAAAATACTTTAACATCAATATATATTAGTTCCGTCGTCAATTAATCCAATGAAATAATTCTCTATTACATACATTCACATCATTGACATTTTCAACCCACATGTACATAATTATTAAATTTAAACATAAAACTCATAATTACTCACGTTTTTATATCAATCCTTAAATCTAAAAATGCCCAAAGGCAATCAATGTTTTAATTTCAGCCAACACAACTCCCTTAACTCAATACATTCCACTTATTGCAGCTATTCTTGCAAGCAGCCCTTTTATTTCGGCACACACGAGTTAGCAAAATCTCGCCCATAGTTAACCTCTTTGCAAAATCTGCAAGTGAAATTCTATAAAAACCCCCACAACCTTTAAATTTTTCTTGTGGAGAATGTTATTCTATGTTACACACTTAAAGTTGGCTTCGTTCAACGTTATTTTTAACTTTACCTCATATTAACATCATCCACACGGTCACTTCTGTGGTACTTTCTCATATAACTATATTTTCAACATTTTTTTGTTATCGATTAGCGAATAATTAATTTCTGTTTTCCGTCAGACGTAATTATTGATGTTTAATTCTTCCTCTTTCCTATGTTCGGTCGTAGATTTTTGTCATGATACAGTCTTCCTATTGGTTTTATGGTGTCAATTCTGAAAAAGTACTTGTAGTAACATGTGATTTACTTAGGTTAATGTTCCGTGTTTCCTTCTGTCTTCAGCAATATAAAATCAATACATTGTATTATACAGGGTGTTTCTAAAAAATCTGCACAAAATGTCATCACAAATTCCTGAGACTGAGATATGAGGATCTAGCCCAATTTACTTGAGTCCAAAAGTTGATAGTTTCCAAGATGCAAAGTGTCAACGTTATTATCTTTTAAGCTTTTTTAAATATGTATCTTAATAATAGCAGGATTTGCATGAAATTTGGTATCTGTGGATTTTTTAAAATAAGAAATTCAGGTTTGATAATAGTTTTGATGTACCTCGCAAAGGGAGCCACCAACAGTCCTTTGCCTGCACCTTGAGCAGTTCTAGATTACTAGAGCCTTCCAGTGATTTAAAGAGCCAAACTACAGGTTCAACCAAATTAGTCGGGTCTTTAGCGAGGAACCAAACTAAAACAGGTCCCAGAAAGAGGGCAGCGACTCTTTTGGTACTTAGATTGGCAGAGACCATAGGGGTCGGTATGGCATTCTAAGGCAACAGGAAACCACCACATTACCTCCCAAGTACAAAACGTACTTAAATTGTATTTAAAATGATGGCATCCTCTAAGGTAAAAGATTCCGAAGGTAAAGTAATTCTCCATTTAAATCTCCGGAGGGGATTACTTCGGATGATGCGATTCCAAAACTTAGAAAAAGAATCGAAAGCATTCTGCGAATCGGAGCGTGGAATGTCAGAAGTACGAAGCAGGTAGGTAAGCTGGAAACTTACAAATTGAAATTGATAGGTTAGCACTAGACATAGTAGAGATAAGCGAAGTTAGGGGGCCAGAGGCGGGGGATTTTTGGAGTGGAGACTTTAGGGTAATTCATACATTCGGGTGTGGGGATAGCTATGCAAAAAATAAAAGGACACTGTGTAGAAAACTACTTACAAAAGAACGATAGAGTACTCATAGTTAGATTAGAATCCAAACCGGTAAATACTGTAATAATACAAGTATATTTGCCCACCTCAGTCGCAGTGAAGAAGAGGTAGAAGCGATCTACAAAGATATCGAAGACATACTAAGATAAGTAAAAGGACATGAAAATTTAATGATTACGGGGTTTTCAATGCAGTGGTAGGTGAGGATAGGGAAGGAGCAGTAATAGGTTTATTTGGTTTAGGCACGAGAAACGACAGGGGAAATAGGTTGGTAGAATTTTGCGACAAGAACAATTTAATCATCACAAACACATTATTTCAACATCATGCTAGAAGACGATGCACGTGGAAGATGCCAGGATATAAAGGAAAATATCAAATAGATTGCAATTTTATTAAACCACTGTTTAGGAGTCGAGTAAAAGACTGTAGAAGCTATCCAAAAGCAGATATAGACACTAACCACAACATCGTAATTATGAAGGCCGCTTTTAAATTTAAAAATTTGAAGAAAAAAACGGAAAAAGGAACTTTGCCTTTGATAAACTAAAAGATAAAAATATCCACGAAAGATTTGAAAAAAGTCAAATGAATTACTGAAAGATATCTAGAAAATTTCTAATACTAAAGGGGTAGAAACAAAATGGAATAACATTAAATCCAGCTTAGACATGGGCAGCCAGAGATATTCTGGGATATACACAAAAATAAAATAAGAAACCATGGATAATAAAGAATATCCAGAATTTAATAGAAGAAAAATGGAAATTCAAAAATAGATCAGACTAAACAGGAAAACAGAGATACAAAGCCATAAAATAAATGATTATTTGCAAATGCAGGAAAGCTAAAGAACAATGGATTGATGAAAAGTGCAAAGAGGTACAAACTAAGATGGAAATAGGAAAGACAGATGAAGCAAACAAACTAGTTAGAATGAATTTTAGGGATATTAAACCATATAGCAAAAATATAAGGGACGTAGGAGGAAACGTCATTATAGAAAATGTAGAGAAAGTGGGTAGATGGCAAGAATATATAGGGAATTTATATGCAAGAGAGGAACTAACTGCATTAGAACAGGAATCAGACATTGAAAATGATGATTTAGTATATTCTATACTTCGAGCAGAGTTTGAATTAGTAGTAAAGGGTCTGAAAAATGAAAAGGCGCCGAGTATAGGTAAGGTACAAGCAGAAACTCTAAAAGCCGCTGGACAGACAGTATCAGAACATCTCTTCAAACTTGAATGCTATATGTATGAAACAAGTGAGATACCCAACGATTTCAAACCTAACATCATAGTAGCTATTCCAAAAAACCAGAAGCGCGGATAGATGTGAAAATTTTCAAACAATAAGTTTGGCAGCACACGTGTCAAAAATATTAACTGCAATTGTAGAAAGACAAATGGAAAAACAAGCTGAAGAAATACTAGAAGAAGACCAATGTGGGTTTAGACAAAACGGGGAAACACGGTAGGCTATTTTAACTCAGAGGGTGATAATGACGAAAACAGTAGAAAAGGGGAAAGCGTGTATATAGGGTTTGTAGATCTGGAAAAAGCATTTGACAATGTAAAATGAAGAAAAATGTTCGAAATACTCACAAAGATTGGAATGAGTTTTAGGGATAGACGGATAGAATATAGCTTATACAAAGAGCAAACAGCGATAATAGAATTAAAGTAGGAATGTAGAAATATAAATATTAGGAAAGGGGTGAGACAGGGATGTGCCCTTCCCCATTAATTTTTAACTTGTACATTGAAGAGGCAATGAATATTGTCAAATGTAGGAAGACATTTGGAATTACTATGCAGGGACAAAAGATCGATATGCTTAGATTTGCAGATGATATAGCGGTATTATCATCTAGAAAAGAAGAGTTAGAAGCTGCTCTTAATGAAATGGAAACAGTTCTAACAGAGAGATAGGGTATGAAAATTAACAAAAATAAAACTAAAGTTCTAGTATGCAAAGGTGGGGAAAATAAATCAAAAACAAGAATACAAATGGGTAACGAGAACTTACAAGAGGTTAAAGATTTCTGCTACCTGGGAAGCCAAATAACGCAAAATTACCTAAATTTGATTTTTCAATGCTCCACCCGAAGGTACTACATTGGCCAGGAAGCGATTTTTTTTATCTCGAAATTTTGAATTTTACAGAACCCCTTGCTGTTGCAAGCAAGGTAGGGATCTTTGACGTGCGTGACGACTCTCACACACGGGACCTCCATTTTACCTCTCATCCGAACGAGGGCATATTTTTGTGAAAAATGCTTGCCTAACATTTTTCAAGCGGACCGTGTAGGAATTTGAACCCGGGACTATGGGCATAGTAGTCACACGTAGGCTGTGAGATCTCGAGATTATTGCACTGTATAGATAACTAGGTTGCCCTGATTTATGCAAGTTGAACAAAAGTACAGCAAAATGTAGTTCACATTGAAATCGCAATTTTAAGATCTTCAACTCGCTATATATAGGCGTAACATGCTCCATATGTTTTACATTATATGAAACATTATATGAAATTTTGTAGAATTTGCAGCTTGTTTTTTAGATCAACTGATAAGTAGTTAAAGCATACCGCACTACAGTAATTAACGTGACAATACTACACTTTGACGTAGTTTCCATTTTGTATCTCATCGCAGTAGTCTTGTATCTATACGACGACTTAAGCTTATAATAACTTACACTACATACCTGATTAACATGCTTTTCGAAGCTTAGGTTGCAGTCAAAATAACACCTAGGTTTTTCGACAGTTCACTAAAGTTCAGCACACAATTACTGACCATAATGTTTACTGAGGCACTAGATGTAAACACTTTGCAGCCATGAGGCGACCTTACACATTAACAGGTACTTTTTAAGAGATTCAATTTTAATCCATTGGCTAATGACCATTCCTGTTCCGCAGTTAAACATAAATTAATTTCCTCAATTTCTTCTTATTTTTAGGTGTTTCCATCGCCAAAATCAGGTTTTAATCCCTCTTTAGAATACGCTTGTCCTAAATACTTCACTTCACTAACTTTATACTGTAACTTTTTCTCATTAAACTAACAATTATACTGTCTTGCTCTCGCTAGCACATTCTGTAAGATATCATGCTCGTTTTTCATCAACACCCGCCACAATTATGTCATCAAAGTAAATTTGCAGTCTTAAATTACCAAACATTTTTTTATTGATTCTTTGAAATACTTCTGGACTAGAAGCTAAACCAAATGGAAGTTGTTTAAACCTATACCACCAAACGGTGTTATGAAAGTACAACTTTTGCTACTTTCCTTATCTAATGAAACATGATAAAAGCCATCTTTCATATCTAATACTGAAAAAACACTCTTACCCTGTAGTTTTCTTTCAATCTGTCTACATATAAATTTTTATTAAAATGTAAGGGACCTAAACATACTCTTAAACTTCCATTTCCCTTTCCCACACAGACAATGTTATTCACCCACTCCTCTATAATGTCTTTTTGCACCAAACTCTTTAGTTACTTTTAATTTGGACTTGACTGTATCTGGTAACCTTCTGCAATTACTAGTAACTGGACAATAATTACCTTTTAAAATAATTTTGTATATGAACGGACTTCCACCTTGAAGAAGTTCTAAAATACTAGAACGGGTATAATGGCTTGCGTGTTTTAGTGAGCTAAAGAGCCGAATTATGGATTTAACCAAATTAGTGGAGTCTTTAGTGAGGAACAGGACTAAGACAGGTCCCCGAAAGGGGACAGTGACTTTTTCGGTACGTAGAGTACCAGAAACCATAGCGATGGCATTCTAAGACACACTGCTGCAATGTGAAAGGTAACGGGAAACTACCTCATTATATTCCAAGTACACAGAGTACTTAAATTGTAATAAATATGATGGCATTCTCTGGGGTAAAAGATTCTGGAGTTAAAATAGTCCCCATTCGGATCTCCGAGTTTCGGGGGATTTGATCCGAAAATATAAAAAAAGATTCGTGAACATTCTGTGAGTCGGAGCATGAAATGTCAGAAGCATGTAGGAAAGAACTTGAAAATTGAAATGCATAGATTAGAACTAGACATAGTAGGGATCAGCGAAGTTCGCTGACCAGAGGCGTGGGATTTTTGGAGTGGAGACTTTAGGGTTATTCATACAGAATCAGAGGAAGGAAATTTGGGACAACATGTAGAAAACTACTTACAAAAAAACGAAAGAGTACTCGTGGTTAGATTAGAATCTAAGCCGGGAATACAGTAGTAATACAAGTATACATGCCTACCTCTAGCTACAGTGAGGAAGAGGTAGATGCGATCTACAAAGATGCCAAAGACATACTAAGATACCTAAAAGGACATGAATATTTAATGATTGTGAGGAATTTTAATACAGAGGTACTAAATTGGCCAGGAAGCGAGTATTTTTACCCGAAAAATTTTGAATTTTGCTGAACCCTTGCTGTTCCAAGCAAGGTAGGGATCTTTAACGTGCGTGACAACACTTATTACGTTCACTTACGGCCGATGAATTAAAAACCACATCGATTCCATTTCTACTCTTCCATACGTCAATAACATCCTATATATTTTCTTGTTTATAATAAATACGCTTGCGAATAATTTTCTATTTCAATCTATCTACTCTAAAACGACGAGTTTACGCTATAAATTCTATAGTTAGCACTTTATTTTAAGTTTCTGTTAACTCTCACACACGAGACCTCCATTTTACCTTTCGTCTAAACGAGGGTGTATTTTTGTGAAAAATGCTCGCCTAACATTTTTTAAGCGGACCGTGTCGGGATTCGAACTCGGGACCTTGGGCGTAGTAGTCACACACATACCACTACGCCACGGAGCCGCCCTCTCCTTCACATACCTCACATGTGATTTTCCAATGTTCCACCCGAAGGTACTACATTGGCCAGGAAGCGAGTTTTTTACCTGAAAAATTTTGAATTTTGCCGAACCCTTGCTGTTCCAAGTAAGGTAGGGATCTTTAACATGCGTGACAACACTCACACACGTGACCTCCATTTTACCTGTCATCCGAACGAGGGTGTATTTTTGAGAAAAATGCTCGCCTAACATTTTTCAAGCGGACCGTGTCGGGATTCAAACCCGGGACCTTGGGCGTAATAGTCACACACATACCACTACGCCACGGAGCCTTCTCCCCTTGACATACCACTGAATATCGGGGAAATAGGGTATATAGTTGTAAAACAACAGAAGGTGACTGAACTGAATCTAAGAAGAAAGAACAGCGGCTATGTTCAAAGATAACAAACATAGAATCAAGAAGAAAATTGTTCAAAGCATATGTGTGGAGCACAGCACAGTATGCATATAAAATAAGGGCAGTAGGAAAAGCAGACAGAAAAAGATAGAAGTTTTTTGGAATGTTGTGCTGCAGATGTATGAAAATGATAGCATGAACAGACAAAGTTAATAACAAATAGGTTATAGAAATAGTAGAGGAATAAAGATATCTGTGGAAAAAGATAGGAGAATTAGAAGGGCAGGAAACGTTCTAAGGCATTTTTGGGGAATAGCACGAGATATATGACAAGCAAAGATAGGAAAAAGAGGTAGAGGCAGACCGAGATTGTGCAAATTTCAGGGAAATGTGTAGGTTAATTCGGAATAGGAAACAGTGAGGGTACGCGTCTAACCAGCTTCAGGACTGAAGCGTTAAGTTAGCAGCACGCCCTTTTCAAATTCGATTATTTGGAAAATGTATGGGCGTGTTGGTTTTTCCTATAAGTACTAACGAGCACTAACGAAGAACTAAAAATAGCCGAAAAGTTTTCGTTAGTGCTTTCAACGAAGCGTGAAATTAGCTTGCCCTTTTCAAATTAGATTTTTCTGAAAATGTGTGGGACGTGCTGACTTTTTATATGAAGTACTAAAAATCTGTCGGAAAGTTTTCGTTAGTGCTACCAACTAAGTTTAAAGTTAGTACGCCCTTTCAAATTCGATCCTTTGAAAATGTGTGGGCGTTCTGACTTTTATATGAAGCACTAACGAGTACTAACGAAACACTGAAAACCCCACAGAAAGTGTTCGTTAGTGTTTTCAACAAAGCGTGAAATTAGCATGCGCTTTTCAAATTCGATTTTTCTAAAAATGCGTGGGTGTGTCGACTTTTCTATGAAGCACTAACAAGAACTAAAGAAACACTTAAAAACACCAAAAAGGATTTTGTTAGTGTTTTCAACGAAGCGCGAACCTAGCACGCCCTTTTCAAAGTCCACTTTTCGAAAATGCATGGGCGTGCTGATCTGTTCTATAAAGCACTGATGAACACTAACGAATCACTAGGAAAATTATCGGAAAGTTTTCGTCAGTGCTTTCAACGAAGCGTGAAGTCACCATGCCTTTTTACTTCGATGTTTTGTAAAGCGAGAGCGTGTGCACTTTTATATGAAGCATTAACAAGCACTAACAAAGCACTAAAATAATATCGGAAAGTATTCGTTAGTGCTGCCAACACAGTGGAAAGTTAGCAAACCTTCTTTAAAATCGATTTTTTCGAAAATGCGTGGATATGCTGACTTTTTCTACGAAACACTAACAAGTACTAAAAAAGTACTAAAAAACAGCAAGAAGGATTTCGTTATGGCTCTCAACGAAGCGTGAAGTTAGCACACCTCTTTCAAAGTCAATTTTTTCAAAAATGCGTGGGCTTGCTCCACAAACAAAGCACTAAAAACAGCAATCGTGAACTTAGCACGACCGTTTTAAAGTCGATTTTTAAAAATGCGTGGGCATGCTGATCTGTTCTATAAAGCACTAACGAGTACTAACGAAAGAGTAAAGTTAGTACACCCTTTTCAAATTCGATTTTTTTGAAAATACGTGGACGTACTGATTTTTTATATGAAGCACTAACGAAGAACTAAAAAACTGTCGGAAAGGTTTTGTTAGTGCTTTCAGGTGCGTGCTAACTTCACGGACCTCAAAGGAAGTGCTTAGAGATCGAGGGATGTGCGGAAAGATTGTGAATTGTGCTGGGAGTAGAGATATCGTAGTAGTCTGGAGCTATACCCTGCATATCCTTCTAGAAAGAGGTGCTAGGTTTGGTTACCCCGAAATGGAATGCTGTGATTGGTCTGTTGCGTGTTGTTGTATATTTTAAAAAAATCACTTCAGTTATATTATGATTTAAATCGTGATTTATAGCAAGTCAACCCAGGTCGTGACTATAATGATTATCAAAACATTGAGTTATTGTGAAAATTCTTCTGGACAGTAGTGAATCAAGATTTGTATTTTTAAGCTGTAATGCTAACTCATTCCTCGTATTTAAAAAAAAACGGAGTACTATAAATCACAAACATCTGAAGAAATATTATAAAAATTACTAACATTTAATGTACCTATTTCTTTAGATTTATTTAAAATATTTTTTAAAGGAAAGTATGAATAAATTAATTATTCAGTCATTAAACTTTTTATGTTAAGACTGCTACATTGAACTTCTGGTGGTGCTAATTAACATATTTGTTTGTAGGATATTGTTTACTTAATCATAAAATTGAATCAATGGGACTACATAAATAATCAAGTAGGTGCCTCTTTAGTCTTCTTTTGTTTATAGGTATCTTTAAAAATGCTAAATGCTCGTTACAGCTAAGTAAGCTGTGATAATTACCCATGCGCAAACAATTAAATAATTTAAATGATACGGTGTATGATTTTATACAAATTTTAAACGAGAGTAATATTTGTCTCACACAAAGAAGGAGTTTGTTTGCTAATAAAGCAAACTTGACTCATCCTTGCAATAATTTTGGGAATTCATATGCATTTATCTAGCAATTTAATCAAATTTTATCAAATAGTAATTTAATAAGGACCTTCACAACATAAAAATATAAGTTTAGTGGGTAATTACTAATTATTTTTTAAAGACCTTGGTATAGATTGGCACATTTTTTCAAGTCAATAGTGGAACTATATTTTTAACTCAATAATCATTACTGAAAGGTTAAATTATTTCCGAGTTCTATTTATTACATTAGAAAATAATGATGAATGTTAATGCGATTTCGTAATTTAAATTTACAGGCTCACAATCAGAATAATATAAATAATAACATTGCACTGTCCCCGTATGGAGCAACAAGCGTATTGGCTGTGTTAAGCGAAGGCGTCCAAGGTATTGCCTTCGACGAAATACTACGAGCTTCCTTTTTGCCACACGACGTCGTTGTTACACGTATTGGGTTACGAGATATCCATAGACATTTAAAGGTACACTTCTCTTTTACCATCTTTCCTAAAACTAAACAGGTAATTTTTGCAGAGTTATTTCATACCACAAGAAGGATTTCTAGCAGGTTTAACATTTAGTCACAGCAACATAACATTAAAGTCATCTTATGAGGATCTTTTGAAGTTTTATGGTTATGATATAGAATCATTTAATACGCCTTTTTATTCCGGTACAACGAGTACTGTTCCTGAAAGCACTACTGAAAAAATACCCGCTACTTTCAACAATGAAGCTACTATCACTACATCTGCTACCGACTCAACACAACCCTTTCATAACATAACACCAGCTAAGGATTATATAACAGAGACTGTTACTGGTAGTACAAGTACTCCTGTTACGAAACACACAACCGTAGAAATAACCACAAAAGAATTAGACGTACAAACTGTAACAGTTTCACCAACAGTGCAATCAACTGTGAAGACTGTTACGGATTCAACACAACCCTTCGATAGCATAACACTACCTGAAGCAACTACAGCCGAACCTGTTACTGTTAATAGAAGTACCCCTGCTACAAAAGGTACTACCATAGAAATGATCACGAAAGCATTAGACGTACAAACTGTATCAATTTCACCAACAGTGCACTCAACTGTGAAAACTGGTACTGATTCAACACAACCCTTTGATAGCATAACACCACCTAAAGCAACTACAGCCGAACCTGTTACTGAAAGTACAAATACTCTTGTTACAACAGGTACTACCACAGAAACAACCACAAAACTATCAGATATACAAGCTGTAACAAGTTCACCAACAGTACTCAACTGGAAACTGGTACTGATTCAACACAACCCTTTGATAGCAAACACCACCTAAAGCAACGACGTAAAACAACTTAGCAAACAAAAATAACGTACCAACCCGTAGAATCGACTGTACAAACATTTGAAACAACACAAATGCCAACAACTGTCTCAAACTCAATAACGACGCAAGTATTCAAAACTGAAACCCCAACTACGTCCACAGTTTTACAAACGACTATAACCACTCAAACAATTAACGATGACAAAGAACCAAAAGCTGCCGCACCTTCTAGTGAAAATTTAGTTACTACAACTTCAGGCACAACTGAGTTGTTTGAAACCAGTTCTTTAACAACTATACAAAGCATAACTTCAGAAAAAAATAATGCTGACGATATTATTTCGACCACTGTACATGCAACGCAGACAAAAACAACAATCGCTGCGACGACTCAAGCAGAAAGCGATAAAACTAGTATTACCTTAAGCCCAACCACACTACCACCATTGCCTTCTGAAGCAACCATTACTTCAGTATCCCTCCAGGAAACCACTGTAGATTCAAACGTGGCAGTTACAGAAGGTATAACTACCACCAGCGTCCCTGTGTCACGTGTCACTATTGAAGGTACTCAACTGACTTCTACTAAAGAAACAACTGCTGGTACTACAGAAAGCGTGCAACAGACTGCTACAGAAAAAACAAAAATTATTTCCGAAGGTTCTTCTAATAGTCCACAATCGACCACAACAGAAAATGCAGAAACTGAAGTACCATCAACAACTACTGATATTGTTTCTGAAACAGAACCACCACCAACTATTACGGAACGTTCGGATGAGTCTAATAAAGTAACATTGTCAGAAGATTTAGTAACAACCACAATGTCAATTGAGAATACTAAAAAAAGATCGGTTAGATCTATTTTGGATTACCTTATCGCTAAATACCATGATGAACTTCCACAGTACGGCAGTGGTTATCAGTACGAACCTGCCCAACCAACTACATTTGCCGTTCATGGTAAAACTAGAGAACCAAATATTAGCTTTATGACGTATGATACAATCCTGCCATTCCGATATATTCCTTATTTAAATGCTGCGGCGTTAGTGTTTCCATTAGATAGTACCAATTACTATCTACTGCTGATACTTCCTAATAATATAATTGGAATAGACGAGTTAATTAATAACATGATGGCAACTACTCTTAAACAGATCATTTTCGATTTACAACCGACCAGAATCAAAGCAACCATTCCAAGTTTTATGCTGAAAGGAAGAGTCGTACTAACACCAAGCTTTCAACAGGTGAGCAGTTTTATAATTTATTAACTTTGCTGCCACTGTTGTTTTCCTTGTTGAAATAAGTAAATTCAAATCAACTTTCTAAAATCTATTATTTTTCTGCACAATTTTACTTTAGACGCACACGCTTACTTTTTATAAGTGCACTGCACTATTTTCCCATCTTTATAATGATTAGAAAATCTTGAAATACATTGAATCGTTTTAAATACTTATTATTTTACATGTTTAAGAGTAGAGGAATTGGATGGTTCTGGGACAAATCCACCTTATGGAATCCTCCTATAGAATCCATCAAATCCACCTGCTTATGGGAATTTACATGTAAAAACCCACTATAAAGTTTTATTTTAAAGAATTTTCACCTTGTGGGAAGGGATTTCCTCTTTGGTCCCTCCTTGTGGACCTCCTTGTGGGATTTTTACCCTCATTTTAAGATTTTACCAGTTACATTCTGAACCAAATAGTTTTCTTCGACTAACCATTTCATCTTTCGAGATAAATCTATCTTGTTCGGTGTCAATCAATATTAGATTTTTCTCAACTACCTGAATTTCTAGGAGTTTTTTAGATAGCATCATCCTCCAGGGAGCTACACTCATTTTAAGATTTTTACAAGCAGCGATTTCTGACCATCCTTATAAATATTTTTAGCCATGCAACACATCAAATTAGTCTGAAATTTTACGTAGAATTCGAATCTGTAAACAGATTTAAAATCCGACCACCCCATTACCGTTTTACACACATACCCTCTGCGAGATAAATGTTTCTCCACATTTCCACCCACAAAATAAATGTACCTTGTTTGGTATTAATTAATATCAGATTTTTCTCAGCTATTCGAATTTCTAGGAATTTTTCAGATTGCATTATCCCCAGGGAGCTACCCTCATTTTAAGAATTTTTTACCAATTGGGTTTTTAATCATCCCCAATATACTTTTTAGGGGGTTCGAGATACGGATTTATCTTGCTGTTTTACGCAAAATCCGAATCTGCAAACAGATTTAAAATCGGGGCAACCCCTTACCGTTTTACACACATACCCTCTAGCGAGCATATAAAAGATATAAAAAACTCCTAGAAATTCAGGTAGCTGAGAAAAATCTAATATTGATTGACGCCGAACAAGATAGATTTATCTCGAAAGATGAAATGGTTAGTCGAAGAAAACTATTTAGTTCAGAATGAAACTGGTAAAATCTTAAAATGAGGGTAAAAATCCCACAAGGATGTCCACAAGGAGAGACCAAGCAGGAAATCCCTCCCCACAAGGTGGAAATCCCTTAAAATAGGACTTTAAAGTGGGTTTTTACATGTAAATTCCCATAAGCAGGCGGATTCGGTGGATTCTATAGGTGGATTCCATAAAGTGGATTTGTCCCAGAACCATTGAATGAGAAAGGGAGTCTATATACCTTATAATGTGAATAAGGGCCGCTATGCTTGTGACCATGTCCCCAATGCTCCGCCTGCTACATTGGGTTTAAACGCGAAATAAACGTTCTTCAAATTAAATCTAACTTCAAATTAATTGATCCTAAATAAAAATCTACAACCTGAAACTAATACTAAAAATAGGGTTTAAATAATTGTATCCCTTGCGTTGATTTTGGAGTATGTCCGATCTACAAGACACAAACAAAAATGAAAAGGAGCGGGATTCGTAATATCGTATAGCAGCTGCCAGCACTGCTCACCGGAGCGACCTGAAGAGTCGTCTTAAAACTATCCAAATCTGGCTAACTAATCTAAAAATGGATTCAAATTCCTAAGCATTCGCCAAATATTTAAATAGTGAATCCAGTTATTTTACCTGCTCTATAAATTTACAAATTCGTGCTCCCTGGTCTAAGTATTTTATTCTAAGTCAATCCTATATTCGTCCCTAACGTTCCTATCATTCCCTAACTGATTTATATTATAATAACAATCTTCCTTCATATAACTACTGCAACCAAAAATAGGCGGCATAACGTCAAACAAAACAAATCAAGCCACAAGATAATAAAGTACATACAAAAATAAATAAATATAAAATATATGTAAAATATAAATATAAAATAAATATAAATAGATATTTAAATAAGCATTAAGCATGTAGCAGTGCACAAAATAGCAAAAAGCAACGCCCAAATTATCAGGAGCACTCGCATAAGCATTATGTCGGCTAGCGCCATAATACTAGAAACGTGCTAGTTCAAAATTATTGCAAATCTGCTTGTTAATATAAATCAATGCTTATGCGAGTACAGCCTCCACAATTTTATCCTTACCTCGATAAAAAGTTTTCTAACATCCGAAATCTGGTTGTCTGCCTACATCTATTAGTAACTTACTGCTAGGGAAGATAGATAATATGCACTGTTAAAGTCCTAGTGGGTATGCACTAAACGTTCTGGGAGGGTCACAATCACTTATTACGGTTTCCCGCGTTTTTTACAATTGCGCAATTGTTTAATATAACGTATAATTACGCGGTAAATTACGCTCCATTGGTATCAAATACCAAACACGTTTAATAGTGATGCAATGGTCAAATTTTAAGCACAATATAAATAAAAGCAATGTACTTACTTAAACCGCACCTTACTGCCAAATCCCAGGGCCATCTCGTTGTGGGTCACATCACCATTGCTGATTCAAATTCCCAATCCGTTCTAAACCACTTTTCCCCTCGTAGTGGAATGATAGGAACCCCAGGTAAAGGAGCGACAGAAGGTAAGATACAAGAACCTACATCCTAAAAAAGAGAAAAAAACACACGCGCAACAACGGTAGACGTTCTTGGCTTCAGGTCTCGTCGCTTAATAACGTCCTTTCGCGCACTCCGCACCTACGCATTCTTTTCGCGCAAACGCAACTGTCCGGAATGACGAAAATTGACAAATTCATTAAAAAATATCCGCGGGAATTTATTTACAAATTATAAAAATGTACATTGCCAAATTTGGAATGTAACACATTATCACTTTTAAGTCTTGGGGGATGCGTGGTTTCACCCTATTTTATTTGTTTGTTTATTTTATTAATTTAATTTAATTATGGTTTTCTAATTTATTTTGTTATTATTTATTTGTTTTTTTGTTTATTCCCGATTACGATTTTCTGCGCGTATAAGGTAGATAATGATTGTTTTAGTGGTGTAGAGGGTTTGTAGTGCATATTAAGACATATGGTTATTTCTTTTTGGGCTTTTATTTTTTTTAATAGGTTTTAGGAGTATCCTGCTCATATATCATTTTCGTGCCAAGTCATAGTCCAAAGTTTTTCAATTCTCCCTTCACCCGATTTACGCGCAGTTATCGCCATCTAATCTCGTGACCCTTCCCGCAAATTCTTTAAAGGCTGTCCAAAACGCCTTCTGGTCAGCCATTTCCCCGACTTCCTTTAGGCTCTTTGGCCATGCTAGCCCTACGATAGCTAATTTCCTATCTGCTAGCCCTCGATTTGTTACCTCAAGCGGGCAGTCGAAGAGCACGTGCTCTGCACTTTCTGCGCTCTCACCGCATTCGCAGCGGTCGTTGTCCGTTAAATCGAATCTTTGCAAATACGCTTTCAGGGCGGCGCGCCCGGTTATTTGCACCATTTTATGATGGAGCTTCACCTCAATCTTATCTCTAGCTACTGTACTCGGTATGAATTTGTGTGTCAACCTGTCCGTGGCAGAGTTGTTCCACCTCTTCCCATTGTTGGATTGACTTTTCACATAGCTTTCTTTTAATCAGAAACTTCGGTATCGACGAATGTGATATCCGTTAGCGTTCTTCCTTGACGACTAGGATATCCGGCTGCGGATGGTCCTGGTTCTAGAGGGGAAACGTAACACGGACATCAACATCACAAACACAACACACATATACACAACCCTTACACACACACACACCACACACACGCACACACACGCACACACACACAACACATGCTCTCAAGCGCGCACACACACACACACACACACGCCTTACTGACGGTCACTTTCTGTGGGAAAGCCAGGTCTGCTTAAACTTCAGGTAGCAGACTACTAAAACGTTGGAACAAATAAATAAATAAAATATCCTAAAGTCGCCTGTCGCGGCCTCTTTAATTAGTTCACAGCTTAATCATTTCCTACGTTACCATAGTGCGATCTAACCTAACAAAATTTTAAATTTCGAAACTCGCGCGCCGTATGTGCTAACCTCCAGACGTCCGCTTGGAGGTGTGTCGACGTGTTCATATTTGTTAAGGCCGTCAGCGCTGATTTACTATCGCTGATGATGTAATACATGTTTTTACCGGTGTGATTTATCACATAATCGATAGCTTCTCGTATAGCAATCAATTCGCACTTGAAGATAGTGCTCCAGTGCTCAAGTTTGGTCTGAAACCGAAATTTTTCCCTTTGCTCGTTATACACAACAAACGCCGCGCCTGCTTGCCTATCATCCTTACGAGAACCGTACGTGTAAATTCTGATACCCATCACGCCTCCATCGTCTTCGATAAATTCGATTCCTCTAACATCAACCGGGTGCCCTAACTGTGGCACGACGATCTTCCTCTCGACTTCCCTATTTGCAAGATTCATACTCTATATAATTTTCTGTCCTTTCCCTGTATTAACTAATCTCTTATCTCTGATCTCCGTAACGATATATTCGATAAGGGAAGTCCTACTGATCACCAGCACCGCATCCGTGGAAGTGGTCCTGTACAGTACTCTTTAGCATCTCTCGCCTGCTTAAGTTCCCTGACAACGAACTCTTAACGCGTCGATAGTCGACTTGCTCTTCATGAAACCAAACTGTCGATTACTAAAACCGCCGCTGTCTCGCACTAAGTGCTCAACGCGCGTGGTCACAACTCGATCCAAAACTTTCCCCACCATCGGTAACAAGCTAATTGGACGATAGCTGCTCGGGTCTAACGCATCCGCCTTTTTAGATTTAGGGATAAATTTCACGTTCTGGACTTTCTAGCAACGCGGAACTACCCCCTTTCTAAACAAAGATTAAACAACCCGGCAAAGACACACGGAGCTAAGAGGCACGCCTCCAGAGTTGCGTTTGAAGTGATTGCATCATGCCCCGGTGTCTTCTCAGGGGGTCATCCTCTTAAGAGCCCTTACGACCTTGTGAACTAGGATCGCCTTATCCACATCTGTTCGTTGCGCGTCTGTAGTTTCCCGACGCACTAAATTGTGCGACCCCTCATCCTCCTTGGATTTATTCGATGGAAAGAATTTCTTTAGCAAATATTCCGCCGTGGTTTTAAAACCTTCCGTGTATTCGCTATTTGTTTCTTTACATAATCAAATGAGATTTTTTTTTGTTTTGCTCTTATTACGCGGTTCCCCATGCTTCTTTCTCGGAGTTACGCGTGCAGAATTCTTTAAATTTATTCGTTCGCGTTTCTTCTATTAATATTTTATATTTGCTGTTGCTGTGATTATATTCGATTCTCCGTTGTTCTCTTATTTCTTCCAAGGCGCGTTGATAGCGGCGCCTTAGATTACGCGTTTCTGCCCGCTTGGTGGTTAGTTCTCGGGTCCACCAGGTACACTGGCTTTAAATGTTTTCTTTCGCGGCATGGAGTACGACGACGCCTTTGCCACCACGTCGTTTAATGTTTTCGCCTGCCTTCTCGGCAGTTTAATAGCTCATTTTCTAGCGAGAGGATCCTTTCTCTAAATTTTTTTTTAAACTGTTCCCAATTTGCTTTTTTATTACAGAACCGCGGAAATATAGTTAGCTGCTCGATTGCGCTTGCTTTTGTTTCAACATCCCATGTTATTAATTTATGCTCCGAAAGCGTTATCTCGTGCAACCTTAATTCCCAATTACAAATGATCCCTAACATCCCGTGCGAGGCTGCAGTAATATCTATAAAACTGCTGCCTCTGTTCCCCTCAAACATAGGTGAATCATTAGTATTTATCATACTAAGATCCCATTCCTTCAAAAGATCGGCAACCTGCGAGTCTCTATCGTCTTCTATAACGGCGACTTGGCATTGAAATCTCCCTCGATAATTAAATTTTTTTCTGTGAATTTCACGAAAGATGCCCTCTCTTTGATTAACTAAGTCCTCGGTTTGGGGATTTTCCCGCCGGAAATCGACCGGCGGAAGGTACGCACTTATTACGTAGAACGTATTTAGTCCCGTTTTTGTTTCGACCGTTGTTAAAAACTCAGACAAATTATTGAATATAATTCCGGCGCACGTCGTATCATTTATTATCATTCCGCTACGCGGTCGTTCGTTATCCGTTTAAGACGGTAACTCCCTCCCAAAACCGATTATTTTGTGGCTATATAGGTGCGGTTCCTGCATAAGCCCGATGTCGATATTGTTTTGGATGAATAATCTTACAAAGTTATTTGTTGCCCTTAACCTTTCCCGAAATTTGGTTGCGCGAATTTAATCTTCTTGCTTATTATAGACTTTCTTATATCTTCACAGTCCATAATCAACGTTACGTGTGATTGTGTTCTTCAGACGTAGCATCGTGGGGCATCTACTCGACTTGGCGCCGTGGCGCGTATCGACCTACGCGCCACCGCCAGTTCTGTCGTTTGCCGTTGCACAAACCACACAGCAGAGGACTACCTTCCGGCAATGCTTGAACTCATGCCTGGTCTCGGCACAGTTACCACATCACTGTACCTTCTCCCTGCACTCTTTCGATCTATGGCCGTACTCGTAGCACCGGAAGCACTGCGTCATCGAGAAGTGGTTACTGGCTCATACTCTTTGCCACCTGAGATTGATGGCATCAGCTAATATGCGCCTTCGAAGTGTGGGGATACTTGAAGTCTACGTTGACGAAGGGATCCCTAGGGCCTTTTCGGCCAAACCTGAACTTCTTTCTCAGGTGGTCTTTAAGCTTCAAATCGTCGAAGCTGAGATTCTGGCTCGCAATCAATGCACGAGCACTTCAGCCTACATCCCCGCTTCGACCCCCGGAAGAACGACCCGTGGACGCTTCTTCTCGATCGTCTTCGCTACAAGCTCTTTGTAGTGCCCGCCGACCTTCTACTGCAATTTCTTTGCGTCTTCACGACCTGCGACTATCACGAGCGGGATCGATTTTTCTTCCTCCTTCTCACCAGGCTTGGCATCGACTCTAACTGCAAACGGCGTAACACCTGCAGCTGCTACAGCATACGACACCTTCCGCGGCATCACCACCTCTTGGCTCCGGAGACCCTACTAACTTGAAACAGCAATAACCCCGCTGGACTACCCCCAACAACGCTAGCTCTCCCGGAAGCATGCCTATAAGCTGATTCGTTACGTCGCGGCGTGCCGAATCGCTTTCCTGTATCCACTACGAAGTCGTCGACACCGAACCGCAAATGGACGCGTGCGCCTTCCCCACCCTAAACTTTAAAAACTCCAGCTCATCGAGGTCGCTAGCAGAAACGCTACCGTTGCTGCTGGTCGACATCGTACGCTGGGTCCTTGAAGTTAAGGGCAATTCCAGCGCGGCAACCACCGCAGGAGGTTCCGACTTCCCCGACACGACTGGAGCAGCCTTCTTTCCTAACGCCTCAACCACCTTCTGCAACCCTATCATAACATCCGTCAACGTAACCTTAAGCTCTTTCCTCCCTATAGCGCCTCCAGCCTTTGACCTAACTGATTGCTACCGATCTCCCTTCTTTTTCCTTGACAACGGCTCCTCGTCTCGGTGGACCACCATACTGGCAAAGCTAACAACAAAAAGACAACCAACAAAAAACGCAACTCAGAAAACGACCTGACCGTGACGACACTAAAAGAACGCTAAAATAAGATAAACCCCCAAACGTCACGAATATTAGCGACGGCAAAACACAAACATTGGTCTAATAAAAATACTTTGATTAAAGATAAACCGTAAACAACCCTGTATCTATTTATTTAATTAAACTTCAAACCGCCAAATTAAATTTAAAATTTAACAAAAATACAATAAACACTAAACGTCAAAATAACAGCAAGAATAAAATAAAATCGCTAGCCCAACAAAAATACCACGATTAAAAATGTACTGTAAACAAAACTACATTTAGTTAAATTTAAACCGCCAAATCCAATTTTAAATTTAAAAAAGCTAATTACTTTCTATAAATCAAATTTATAAAATACTCGACTTTACATTTAAATATAGAAGCAAACAATAAAAACAGGCGTTATTAGATCGTGGTACCGCTAACGCACTAATCACGTATATACTCGGTACCTTGAACGAACTTCAAGTGTTACACCACTGATTACACAAAAAGATCGACTTAATGAATCTTTAAGTACGCACGTTCTAAAAATATGGAATATTTTTATTTAAATTATTTCAAAATTTACGGTTTTAAGTTATTTATTTAATTTACAAAGGCCTAGGTTTTGGTTTTTAATTGTTATTTTAGTATACACGCACAATAAAATTTTTACACACTTATTTGATAGTTTTACACGATTTTTACTCCATTTACGCGGTTTTCGCTTTAAATTTATTAAAAACGTCTTTTTAAATTATTTTTAATTTATTTTTGTGTATTTGTTTATTGGATCTTAGATTTATTAACCCGAAATTTAATTTTGTTAGGTTAAACGCGAATTTTGGTTAAAATGTAAGTTAAAAACGCGATTTATTTATTATTTATTGGATTTAATTTTTTTTTAAATTTTATTTACTGTCCCGTGTATTAAAGATTAATGCCACACAATAATAAAACTAAACACAATAAATAACAAAGCTTTAAATATAAAAATATAATAAAAAATCCTATATAAAAACCTACTTGTTGCTGCAGAAGGGGAGCTCCGTGAAACACGTCCCTACATTTCAACAGCTAACTAGAAAGTCCCAGAGTCTATATACCGTATAATTTTTTTAAGTAAGCAAGCGGCCACGTCCTCAATATTCCACCCGAAAGTATTACATTGGGGTTAAACCCGAATAATTACGTGCTTTATATAGATCTGACTTTAAAATTAATTAATTGTTAAATATAATTTATAAACTAAAAATAAAGTTCAGGTTTAAATAATAGTACCCATAGCGTTAATTTTAGAGTATGTCTGATCAACAAGACACTAGAAGAATAGGGAGGAGTGGGCATCCGTAATGGCGGATAGCAGCCACTGGCTCGACTTACCGGTGCGACCTGAAAGGTCGAATTAAAACTATCTAAATATAGCTAAATTAGTATTTATTAATATATTCGAATTTCTAAGCATACGCCAAATTCATTAATAGAGAATCTAGCTATTTGTTTCTGCCCTATAAATTTACAAATCGTCCGCCCTAGTCTACGTAATTTATTCTAACTTTAGCCTAAATTCGTCTCTAACGTTCACTAACGTTTTCTAACTGGTTTATTCTAATTTCAATCTTCTTTCCTATAGATAATACGACCAGAAACAGACAAAACACCAAACAAAACAAACTAAGCTGCAAAACAATAAAATATATAAATGTGCAATACAGGTATAAAATGTAAATATCCAAATAAAGCATTAAGCATATAAGCATATAATAGTGCATAGAATAGCAAAGAGTCATTCCTTAAATTATCAGAAGGATTTGCATAAGCTTTATGTTGGTTAACGTCATCACACTAAAACATGCTCGATCAAAATTATCGGCAAAATTTACTTATAATACAAATCTTTATGCGAGTACAGCCACCACAATATTTATAAATACTTTGAATATAAATTTCTTCAGAATTCGAGGCTCTTGTTATCTATCTACAGCTAATTATCTTTTATTACTAATGGGAGATGGGTATCCACTGCTAAAGTCCTGATGGGTATGCACTAAACGGTCTGGAAGATCACAATCATCACTTTTTAAGTCATTGGCGAATACGCGATTTAACTTTATTTTAATTTCTTAGTTTAATGTATTTATTTGGTTGGTTTAAGTTAATTAAGAAATCTGATTTAGTTTGTTGTTTATTAGCCTGGTTTAAAGTTTTAATTTAAAACTTGATGTTTTTTTCGCGCGCTTTAGGAAAGGCAGTCACTGATTTAATGTGTAATTCATTGTGCTTATTTAGATATTTGGATGGTTTGTTTTGTTTTTATATATATTTTTGTTTTTTTATAAATCAGATTATGCCAAGTCTAAACTACTCCTACTCTAAACTTCAAGCGACTCGCCTTTCCAGTTTACACTCGATTCTAAGCATCCAGTCTCGCGAATCTTTCCGCAAGCCCCTTCAAGGCTATCCAGAACGTTCTCTGGTTAGCCACTACCTGGACTTCTTCCAAGCTCTTAGACCATTGCAGCCCCTCGACAGCTAGTTTCCTGTCCGCCAACCCTCTGTTAGCCATCTCGAGTGGGCAGTCAAATAATACCGGCTCGGCGCTTTCTACACTCTCGCCGCATTCGCAGCGGTCGTTTTCGGTCAATCTGAATCTTCACAGTTAGGCTTTCAGTGCCCCGTGCTCTATTACTAGTGTAGTGTAACCGACCTGAAGGCTGACCCAGACGCCCTCTATAAACGGCACACCGGGCTCTGTGATCTAAACATGTAGTGGCAGGCTCGACGACTCCTACGTTGCGTTGTTATAATGTAACCCAAATTCACACTGGGAAGATGTCGTTAAGGCGAGAAGGTTTGGAATAAAACTACAGCATTTACCTAACTTGACTTTTAATCAAAAGAATAACCAAGAAATAGGTCATTTGCATGAAAGCATAGAAAATTGACATTCAAAGCAAACGGTGTCGTACTCAACCTAGGCGATTGGGGAAAGAGCACGGCAGAGAAAACCCCAAACTGCCCTCACACTTCCAACTGCATTTGGCACATCTCGACAGAGACGGGTAAAGTACCCAGATTGCCAACACTGAAATTGACGGGGTGTCAATTGTTACCCAGGCATACCACATATGACAACTGAAGAAACGTTAGTGTAAACCAGCTAGTCTTTTCTGGTAGGTACTGAGATCGGATAACTAATACTACCCAGCTAATGTTAAAAAAGGGGGAACACCATGAAGGTAAATCTGCTTTAACTACCAATGTTCCTCCCCGCGCGGACATAAAATGCTAGTAATATTCAACAAGGTTCAATCACACACCCCACATACATGCATTAACAGTATCCAGCCTGTGTTACACAATACTTCACAAAGGCTAGCCGACTTCCTATTATTTGCAAAAGAGTACAACTACAAGTACATAAACAAGACTACATAAATCGCTGAAATCAACTTATGGTATGATTGCGCATAGTTAAAAAGATGCTGGTTATTGTATAGACTATCTCCAACATAGTCATAAATGCAAACGCGAAAGGCACGAAATGGTCAGTCATACCAGAGGTTCGATTTCATTACATCACAACAATTAGCACAAACGTTAAATTCTATTTAATTATACAGGAACTTCGGCTAGATAATAGGATAAACACACAACAACAATATAATTACATTTAAACCAAGATATAAACGATGCAGTTGAATATGTGGTAAATATGCTGAAATAAAACAATTACACATGGTAAAAATACCAAATGAATCACAAATATCAAACATTATTAAATATGTTGGCAATAAATTCATACCCAAAAATTCTACAGCATAACTACAAGCCCATATTCAGGCGTTAAATGTTAATATAAATGCGTGTTATTTAAATATACTAAATCTAGTAGGCAAACGTTAAAAGTTATTCATTATGATTTCATCGGTTAAAACATCCTTTTTAAAAATCAAACACATCGTGGCATTACAAATTACAAACAAAAAAATATACACAACAACGTTGTGGTTAATTCAATTACTATCTTAAAACCAAAACTGATATAACCTAAAAATATAATACTGTTCACAATCAAACTTGCCTAATAATTTGATTCAATATATCTAAGGGATGATGTTGGTACTAATTGCTCGTAAAATCACAGTAAGGGTACAATTACTATTGATTCGGTAACAGGTGCAATGCAATTGGAATTACAACTCTATTAAATACTAAATAAACATTATTTCAAATAAACAAATATTGGTTTTACCCTGATTTAGATACTAAATAAACAATTTAGATAAATAAATATTAGTTTTCAGTTATTAAACCAAACCACATTCATTTATACATACAATAAAATCGTAAATTCACTTATTAAGTATTACAAGTAAAACAACCGGCAAAGCAGCATTGTATACATCAATCTCAAAAAAGCAACAGGTAATCAATAAAGTATTTCCTTCAATGGTTAAATAACTAACGATTTTACAATAAGTACCAACATCACATCCAAAACAAGGCTGGAATTACCAGATATAATCAGATTACCTTAAATAGCAACTACATTATTAACATAAAACATTACCTTTAATTAAAAACCACCAAGTGAAATCTTTCAACCTGCCATCTTGAAATCTATAAACAAAGTCCTTTAACCTTGTCGACTCGATCAATCGTCCCTACACTCTTATAATGTAAATTCTGACATCACGGAATGCGTTCAGAAACCTGCAAGTGGTTACTAAGCTATTCTAACTAATCCCTTCAAATATCGAAATGTACACTATAATATTTGCTATAATTATCAACCAATGAAAATCGACTTAGAAACACTACGGATCAGTACACGAGCTATACCATGTCATGATATAACTTCACCTCCATCTTATCTCTAGCTTCTACGCTCGGTATAAATTTGTGTGTCTACCTACCCGTGGCAGCGTTGTTCCACCCCTTCTTCCACTGTTAGATTGGCCTTTGTCAGCTTTTTCGTAATTAGCGACCGCGGTACCGATGAACACGGTATAAGAAACTTCCCTGTTGAGACCTCTTTTGCCAGTCCATCTGCTATTTCGTTTTCTCGATTGTCGTCATGCCATCTAACACAATAAAACTTCAAATCTTAAAGCTTGTGCCGTGTAAGCTATTAGACATCTCTTTGAAGATATATCGAGGTGTTCGCATTTGCCAGAGTCAGGACCGATTTGCTATCGCTAGTGATAGAGTACCCACTTGCGTCTGAGTGGTTGATGCCGTACTCTATAGCTTCCTTTATAGCTACCTACTCGCACCGAAAGATTGCGCTTTAGTCCCCAAGTTTGGTTAGGAATCAAAGCACTTTCCTCTACTCCTTTTACACAACAAACGTTGCTTCTGCCTACCCATCGCCCAATCGCAAGCCATTCGTATAAATCCTGATCTCTTTGCGTTTTTATTGCCTTCGACGATCAGTCGGATGCCTTAGTTTGGAAATAACGATTACCCTATCAATCTCCCAACTGCCAAAACCAAAATTTTGGACTATTTCTTTCTCTTTCCCTATGTCTACGAGTCTGCGATCTCTAACCTCCTTGACGATAAATTAGGTTGGAAGCATTTTACCAATCACCAAGTCCGTCTCCAGGCAAATAGTCCTGTACGTCCTTGCCGTGGTTATGTGCCGCCAGTTGCTGGACTTTCCCGACCTTACAATCCTCTGTCCAAACAGATGCCGGATACAGCATCGCCGGTTCCATTGCTCCGGCGTAGAATCGCCTCTGAATCTCCAGATTATTTTTGCTGCTATCATTCTGTTGCTATTTCGCTGCCCTTACTTTTAAAATATTACACGTGCGCTTTTTAATTTAATTTATTGTCTAATTTAACGCCGAGGTATGTGATGGTTTCTTTGAATAAGGCCTTCTCCCCTCCTATCTCTAACCTAGAAGGACGTTGTACCGATTTTGTTCCGAAATAAAACGTCTCCGACCTTGTCGTATTGAATTTCAACTTGGCCTTTTGCGACCATTTGTACAACCTACTCAACGGCCCATTCGGTTTCGTTCGCATTTTCATTAACCATCTCGAAATAATAGTCAACATTATACCGCTATACTTGCGGCCACGTTCCCAGTGCTCCACCCGAAGGTACTACATTGGGTTTAAACGCGAAAATATAAACGTGCTTCGGATCTAATCTAACTACAAAATTAATCGATCCTAAATAAAAATATAACAAACTAAAACAAAAACTAAAAATAAGATTTGAATAATGGTATCCCTAGCGTTAATTTGGAGTGTGTCCGTTCAACAAGACACACGCGAAAGTAAAAGGGGAGGGATCCGTAAAACCGAATAGCAGTCGCCAGCTCTGGTTACCGGTGCGACCTTTCAGGATCGTCTTAAAACTATCCAAATCTATAGCTAAGTAGCTAACTAATATTAAAAATGGATTCAAATTTCTAAGCATTCGCCAAATATATCAATAGTAAATCCGGCTTTTTGCCTGCTTTATAAATTTACAAATTCGTCCTCCCTGATCTAAGTAATTTATTTTATCTTTAGCCTAAATCCGTCCCTAGCTTTCTCTATCATTTCCTAACTGATTTATGTTATAATTACAATCTTCACAATTACGATCTTCGTTCCTATAAAAATGCTGCTACCAAGAATGGCGGCAGAACGTCAAAAAAAAACAAATATAAATATAAAATATAAATAAATATAAGTATATATATATATATATATATATATATATATATATATATATATATTGCTGTGAATCCTCGTCTTAGAATCGAGCCCCACAGATTGGGCGTCAAAATTATGCTGTGAAACCTACAAAAAGCCTCACCAGAGTAAAAAATATTCGAGCCTCTCGAATTGGGCACCAAGATTTGCTGTGATTCTCGTCCTGTTGAATCTCTTCAGATAGTCGCCTTTTTACTCTTTCCGCCTCGGCTGCTCACCTAGTTAAAACTTTCATCCTCATTCATAAAAAAACAAACACATTCCTACCACAAACATCAACGTTAACTCTATTTACATCAATATTCATAATACATTAAAATTTCAAAATTAAATTTCAGCATAAATTTCAGTATCATAAAATTTCAAGTTTAAATTTGTCATTAGTTTTAATTTGCATCCAGAATTAAAGTCCTGGTAGGATGCATACTAATTAAGTTACAATATGTGCAGACCTAAGTCTGAATAAAAGGGAGTATCTTCTTCCCTTTTACGTTAATTAAACAGGTTAGTCTAATTGAGCTCAAAGACAGACCCAAATTTTCATCATAATCAAAACATAAACTGCTAAATACTCCTTTCTACTTAAACAAGAAAATTTTACCGTAAAATTCAAAATTTGTTGTTTATACAAATTCACCACTGTCCAATTTTTTTTATCAAACAAATTATAAAAATATCCAACACACACCAATTGTATAATTTACCTGAAGGTTACTGCACTCGTGGCTTCAATGTACATCGTCCTTGCTAATTCCACCATTCCAGCTGGTGAAATTCATACTTCTTTCCCGCTATACTCAAAACTGCCTACTTTTGTTTATTCCTTTATCGTTACAAATTTGAATAATTGGTACAGTAATACTCGCAAATATAACTAGACTTTATTACCTTCTTCTTTTCTAAGTGCACTAATGCATAATAACTTGTATTGTAGCACGTAAAGAGCAAACTGTTTTAAAGTATTCAATAATCACCAAAATATAAGAGCAAACTGTTTAAAGTATTGAATCAAAATCGAAAATCTAAGAGAGCGAAACACCTATAATCACGGGTTTATATACTAGCTTGCCTGCACGTCGATTTTGTCCCGCAACGGACAATTTTTAGAATTTCGCATTCTCTGTTCCCTTCTCGACAGTCCGGCACGCGATTCTACTAAATTTTTGAACTCGTACCAGTTAAATCTAAGAAATTTTCACACGGCTCGCAAACACGTCCGAGAACAACTAATTAATTTTGTATAGAAATTGTTGTGTTTTCACCTCTCATATCTGCAACTTATTTCACCCAATCGCAAACCCAGTGACGTTGCTCAAATCACGCCTTTTATTATCCGTGTCTTTGCCTTGCGCATTGTATCCGTTTTTTTCTAACCTGGCCTTAGTGGTGCAAATCGATATTCTTTACTATCGGTTATTTCAGTCCACGTGGATTCATATGTTAATATAAGCTACGGTTTATCCGACCGTTTGCAATATACGCAGAATTTTCATGTATATCAGCTCGAATTTATTAGAATTTGACATTTAAAAATACGCAGGCGTTCAATCGTAACATTTCTACGATTTGGATATTCACGTATTTTAACCTTCTAGATATATTGGTATGCTAGCAACGCGTCTCATATTTGGTATTATTGGATTTTAAAAACTTTTATGCATATAATACCTTAATAATCGTTCAATTAACTCCAATTAAAATAATGATGAATGGCATTGACTTCTACCCTTTAATTTTTAGTGAATACAAATTAAATATTAATTATTATTTGTACGCTTTGTTTAATACCCGTTACTTAAAACTTGAATTAATTAATATAAATTTTGCACGTAATTTCTATTTGTTTTAGTACTTAGAACAATTAAATTACATACAAGTTGAGCATTTTAATTCTGCTTCTTTTTATAGAAAGCGTCTAGTGAATAATTTAAATCCCTTATTTTTTATAAAACGAATAAATTTTATGCTCTACGGTTTTAATAACGCGTATTATCTAATAAAATTCTATACAAACCCTACATTCTAATGGAATGATTTAAATCTTCACAGTAGGCCTCTAATTACGCGTACTTTTTCCCAAAGCTTCCTTATACACGGTGATTAAAATTATTTGATGTCGTTAATTAATTTTCTACCCTGGTCTAAATTTGAGTAATATATATATATATATATATATATATATATATATTGCTGTGATATCTCTCAGCCCCTACGATTGGGTGCAATAAAAATGTGTTATTCCCTTTATATTAAGCCCCACGACTTGGACAGACCATAAATATGTTGTGATATTACCCTTATACCACACAAACACTTGTGAAATTGTTAATTTATAATTTTTCTTTTGCCTCGACTAGCTGATTCAATTAAATAAAGCACTTCTATAATGCACAGTATAATGATTGAATATTTACAACCCCTTTAAATATTTTCTCCCTTTTTAAATCATACACATCTGTCAAATCATTAGAAAATCAAGCCAGCAAAACAAGATTTTTATTACCTTAAAAGACCTGTTGAAACGTTTCAAAAATGTCTATAGCTTTTCTTAAAAATTATACAAAAAACCCCCAATTTGTCGGCTTTTACACTTTAAATTATGATTGAGATAAAACAGTTTTAAAAATAAGTCATATCAAAATCTCTAACCGGAAGTATTTTCACAGGTGCTCCAAAGAATTGAAGTCGATATCCAAATCGTTATTGGTGCGTATATTTCAATGAAAGGTTTTTCATTTCCGCAATATAATATTTACCATCAATTTGCTTGAGCAGACAGCATTCTCCAAAATTGTATTTCTGATCGTAATGGCTCGTAATTTAAAGTTCTACAGGAATCGTAACATTATTTTAATTGTAGTTTAAGATTGCAATTTTTATCGTATTTCAGATTGTCATTGAGATGGTCATTCAGATGGACATTCAGATAGGAATTCAGATGGACATTCAGAGCCCTGTTTTATTTATTATTAGAAATGTTATAATTTCCTAAATCTTATTTACTTACGTCTCAGAAGTACGGCACAATTTTCACAAATATACACTCTAGAATTTCACTGTTAACAAATATTTATTATTCAAGTAAATATTTGGCACTTTCAAGTATAGTAACTGCCCAGTTTCAAAGTATACTAACTCGATATTCAATTCTCAAGATATTTATAGGATCGTCCCACTTTTGTTTGTGATTCGCTGGCTTCACGTGCTAGGCGAGGGCAAGCATATTATTTTGGAAAGTTTACCAATTGTATGTATTTTAATTGTATGACGCGGTCACGTAATTCAAATGTTATACCTACTTCAGGAATCCCAGGAATTTTCGTACATATCGATCACGTAGTCTTGTTTGTTGGCCTTATTCTAATCTAAATCGAATAAATTTGGTGTTTGTTTATTTCCCAATAAATTGGATTTTCGAACAACTGTGATTCTCTTAGATCACGTACGCTTTTAAATAATGCATAATTTCTGCGTGCGTTTACGATAATATCTTAACACACTTTTTAAATGTTTATCTAGCCAATTCATGCATGTTTTTCACTGATTTAATTTTAATGCGTTTCGTTACATTTTTAAATTCTAATCTTTGCTAGTGGCTACTCTTGGATATGTGTTTTAATTGTTTGTACTGCTATATACAGTGTGCTCGCAACTAATAATTTTTATAATAATCTATTTACTCTTCTAATATCTATAATTATATGTTTCTGTTACTTGGAAGTTTCCCTTGCTTATTCTACGACCCCAATGACTTAACCTACTCCTAAATTAACCCTATAATTACAGCAATATATATAAACATCTAAAAGCATAAGCATGTAACAGTGCATAAATTGGCAAAGTCATCACCCAAATAAATTATCAGGTGCACTTGCATGAGCATTATATTGACTAGCGCCATTACACACAAAACGTGCGCGTTAAATTATTTCAAAATCTGCATATTACTACAAATCGATGCTTATGCGAGTTCAGCCGCCACAATTTTACTCTTACCTCATGTATAAATTTTCCAGCATCCGAAGATCTGGTTATCTACCTACATCTATTACTTCTAAGGGGGTTGACTTTTAAGTCTTGAAGGGATGCGCGGTTTCACTCTATTTTTTTCTTTATTTATTTGACTGATTTAAATTAATGAGGGTTTCTTAGATTTAATTTGTTATTGTTTATTTCTTTTGATTTATTCCCGATATTCTGAGCGTTTAAGGTGAGAGTAATTGTTTTAGTGGTGTGGGGTTTAGTCGTGCATAGTAGACTTTTGGTTATTTTATTTTATATATATATATTACTCATATTTAGACCAGGGTAGAAAATTAAATAATCACATCAAATAATTTTAATCACCGTGTATAAGGAATTTTATTAAATAATACGCTTTATTAAAACCATGAAGCATAAATAAATTCGGTCGTCTCAGTAAACATAAGAGATTTAAATCATGTACAAGACGCTTTATATCAAAAGAAGCAGTATTAAAAAGCTCTGCGTGTAATGTAATTATTCTAAACAAAGAGAAATTACATGCAAAATTTATCTTAATTAACTCTATTTCAAGTAACCGGTATTGAACAAAACGTACAGATAATATCTATAGAAACTTGTACAAACCCACTAAAATGCAAATCCTAGAAGTGTTAGTTAGAAGTAGGATGTTTGAACACACCTGCGTATTTTAAAAGGCAATTTCAGTTTAATTTGTTTAGATAAACATGTCGATTCTAAGGATATTGGAAACGGTCAGATGCTTTAGCACGAAATACAAAACAGGGTTTATTTAAAAAGCTCATTCGGCGAAAATTTTGCAGATAATTAATGTTTACAAAGAATCTTGGAGAAACCGGGGCTTAATATTCACGAGAATGTGCGATACGGGGTTATTTAACCCAGATAGTCCACATGGACTAAAATATAATCGATAATAAAGAATATCAATTTGCACCAATACGAACAGGTTAGAAAAGGAAAGAGAAATGCGTCAAGCAAAGACACATATAGTAAAAGGCGTGATTTAAGCAACGTCACGAGGGTCACAATTGGTTGAAAATAGGATGCAAATATCAGAGGTAGAAACAACAATTTCTGTACAAAATTAATTAGTTTTTCTCGGACATGTTTGCGTGCCGTGTGAGAATTTCTGAGATTTAAATGGGGCGAGTGAAAATTCGTAAAACCGACGCGCGAGCGACGGACTGGGAACATAGAATGAGAAATTCTTAAGAATTGTCTGTTTTGAGGACAAAAGCGACGTGCCGGCTATTCGCTATATATACCGGTGGTAATATGAATTTCGGCCTCTTAGACTTTTGACTCTTCGATGCGTTAAAAGCTCTTAGATGCGCGACTTGATTGAAGATGTTAAACAGTGCATTTTAGTTTGATAAAATAATTTAAAGTTTGCTCGTATATTTTAGTGATTCAAAATAGTTTGTTATTTACGTGCTAACATAATTGTACTTCAGTGCTCTTAGATACAAGGTAATAAAATTTAGTATCACTGTACCAATTAGCAAAATTTACAACGACAAATGTATACACAAAAGTAGGCAGTTTTGGCGTATATTGGTGAAAGAAGTATGATTTTCTTTGTTATTTTTCGGGGGTGTTAATAATTAAATGGTTCAAAAACGTGTCTGGATCCACAAAACCAGGGTCAGATATACACAGATGAGTTCCGGAAAAGCCCAGAAACAACTTTAAATAAATGGTGATGGAGAAAATTTGAAAAGCGTTGAGAATTAGAAGCTGTAAATATAATCCAGTTGGAATGGTGTGATTAACAAAGGGACGATGTACCTTGAAGCTACGAGTGCAGTAACCTTCAGGTAATTTATACTATTTTGGTTGAACTTTGATATTTTGTGTGTGTTGAATAACTTTATAATTGATTTACTTTAAATGGACATTAGTGAAATTGTACTAACCATAAAATTTTAATTTTAAGATGAAATTTGCTTGTTTAAGTAGAAAGGGTATTTAGTATTGATGTTCGGGAATATGATGAAAATTTGGGTATGTCTTTGAGCTCAATTAGACGAACATGGTTAATTAACGTAAAGGGGTGGTAGATGCTCCTTTATACTCAGACTCGGTCTGCTTATATTGTTATATTAATTAGTAGGCATCCAACAAGGACTTTAATTCTGGATGCACATTAAAATGATAATAAAATTAATCTTGAAATTCTTTTTAAAACTGAATTTTATGCTGAAATTTAATTTGAAAATTTAATGTATTCTGAATATTGATGTAAATAGAGTTAACGTTGATGTTTGTGGTAGGAATGTGTTGTTTAATTTTATGAATGAGGAGGTTTATAAAATTAGGTGAGCCGCCGAGGCGAAAACAGGATCACAGCAGTTTATGACGCCCAATCGGTGGGACTAGAATTTTTTGTTGAAAGGACCCAGTTCCCGCATTCAAAGGAGTATATCACAGCAATATATATATATATATATATATATATATATAATTAGTATTATTTCTTGAACGAAAGTAAGTAAACAACTGATTTGATTAAAATCTTAAGATACATTTAAAAAAAAATCGTCATAAATTGTTGTGTAATGCCTGTATGAATCATGCTAGAGTAAAAAAAACCTTCGAGAATTTTATTAATTTACCAAAAATCGTCATAAATTTCTCAAAAAGCAGAATTTTCAAAAAAAAAATTCTTACCCAGATCCCTGCTTCATCACTTTAATTGATTTTCTTCAACCGCTTCCCTGGCTAGCTCAGTTGGGCCTCCTCTCATTACCGTTCACGCACACTCTCAATAAAACCACAAAATAATACAACAATCATACAATATTTATTTACCACTATTTACAAATAAAACTTCAAGATTATTTACATTTCGGTGCTCAAGTTACACCTCAATAAATTCTATTTTTGTAAAGTCCAGGATTTTAACTTGAAATATCAAACACATGGAATGTAACAGGAGTAAATGGATGCTGAATAATACCTTATTTTCCTTTTTAATTTATAATTATTTCTAATTAGTACACTCTGGAGTATGGTGAGCTCATGATAACCCAGTTTATTTTTTTATGTATGCTTTTTACTTTGCATACTCTTACTACAAACTCAAAAAACCCATGTACTCTTAACAATAAAAATTTAAATTCATGAGGAACGTTAATAAACTTTATATACACCTTTAGATTTATATTCAAATACCATCATCAAAGTTAGTTATACGTATTATTTTCAATACGCAAAATAATGCAAAATACCATCAAGTTCACTCTCACACATCACAATAATTTTCATAGTTTATAAAAAACAGCAAGTTCTACTGCGTTACCTAGAATTTCTGGAAGAACCCTACTCCGTTGACGAAGAAGTTAAGTTTCTGCACCCTCGATCTCGTGGTCCTGCTCTGCTTGCCGCTTCCAGCTATTTATAGATGAACACCATCTAAGTTGTGCTGCATGCTATTCATTCAAGATCCATCCAAATCCAACTCCAAGTATATTACACTTCTTTTATAATTGCATAATTTAATTTACGTCACTATACTTTACTTTACTTCACGAGCTTGTTAAAATATCTGTTGCACCTCAATTAAAATTAAACCCGACACTATCCGCGTTTCAAACTATGAGGCCAACACTGTACTATTTAATTAAAAAAATTTTTAAATACTTACAAGCTCGTGGTAGATTTCTGTACGTAGTCTAAAGCGATAAAAATACTAAGAAAGCCCTACTAATTTTTTTAGAGTATTTATACAATTCAAAATGCCACTTCTCGGCCACTCTTCACGCGAAATACTTCATTTAAAATAATACTTCTTCAAATTTTGATTTAACCGTTTTTGAAGTCTTTGAAATTTAGCTTGTTGATACATTTTCCGAAAAACCAGCATTCAAATTTTCCCGTGTTCGTCTGTTGTACAACTAACTATCTAGACCAATAATCCTTTTAGTGACGTCTTAAAAACCCCGCTCATATTAACTCTATTCTTCTCTTATGCTTATTAGATGTTTCCTTATACCCTCGCTTGAGTGGTAGAAAATCGATATTACTGTTTGCGTGCTATCTAACCCACGTGGACTGAATACGTGCGTTTCGAAGTGAACTGCTATTATGTCTGTCTTATTCCGAAGCATACCATTGATTGTCCATCCCTTCTGCGCTTTAAGGAAACTTTTGGTTAGCATTTATGCGAAACATTCGACCGTTTGCACAATATACCTCGAATTTTGTCTTTTATCTACACAAATAAGGGGAACATGACCTTTCCAAAACATGCAGGTATTCAATTAACGAACGTTTTAAAATAACATTTCTAGGAGTTTGCGTTTCAAGGTATTTTATATTCAACGTCTGTTCGTTTGTTGGTAAAGATTTTTGCCTTGGTATTATCGATTTTTCAAGCTTTTATGCGTATTAGACGTTATATCCCTTTAAATTAAACTCAATTAAATTACTTAACAATTTCCATCGGCTTATACAATTTATTTTCTTTACAAACCTATTAAATTTTAATCCCTACTTGTAAAATTTTGTTAATACTTGTTACTTTAAATTAACTAAATGAAATAAATTTTGCACGTAAATTATGGTTGTTTCTTCTATATAGGGTGTTTGAAATTGCCTTGTTCATACCTAAATTTAACTCTTTAAAACCACTACAATATGTATATATATATATATATATATATATATATATATATATATATTAATTTTTTTTTTAATTTTATACAGGTTTTGGTTATGCCACGCTCATATCCATTTCTCATGCCAAGTCAAAATCAAAAATTTTCAATCCTCCCCCACACCCTCACTCTCCGATTTACGCGCGGTTATCGCCGTCCAATCTCGCGACCCTTCCCGAAAATTCTTTGAAAGCTGTCCACAACGCTTTCTGGTTAGCCACTGCCCGACTTTCTCAAGGCTCTTTGGCCATACTAGCCCCGCGATAGCTAATTTTATATAGCTAACTCTCGATTAGCCACCTCAGTGGGCAGTTAAAGAGCACGTGCTCTGCGCTTTCTGCGCCCTCACCGCGCTCGCAGCGCTCGTTGTTATTGTTTATTTCTTTTGATTTATTCCCGATATTCTGAGCGTTTAAGGTGAGAGTAATTGTTTTAGTGGTGTGGGGTTTAGTCGTGCATAGTAGACTTTTGGTTATTTTATTTTATATATATATATTACTCATATTTAGACCAGGGTAGAAAATTAAATAATCACATCAAATAATTTTAATCACCGTGTATAAGGAATTTTATTAAATAATACGCTTTATTAAAACCATGAAGCATAAATAAATTCGGTCGTCTCAGTAAACATAAGAGATTTAAATCATGTACAAGACGCTTTATATCAAAAGAAGCAGTATTAAAAGCTCTGCGTGTAATGTAATTATTCTAAACAAAGAGAAATTACATGCAAAATTTATCTTAATTAACTCTATTTCAAGTAACCGGTATTGAACAAAACGTACAGATAATATCTATAGAAACTTGTAAAAACCCACTAAAATGCAAATCCTAGAAGTGTTAGTTAGAAGTAGGATGTTTGAACACACCTGCGTATTTTAAAAGGCAATTTCAGTTTAATTTGTTTAGATAAACATGTCGATTCTAAGGATATTGGAAACGGTCAGATGCTTTAGCACGAAATACAAAACAGGGTTTATTTAAAAGCTCATTCGGCGAAAATTTTGCAGATAATTAATGTTTACAAAGAATCTTGGAGAAACCGGGGCTTAATATTCACGAGAATGTGCGATACGGGTTATTTAACCCAGATAGTCCACATGGACTAAAATATAATCGATAATAAAGAATATCAATTTGCACCAATACGAACAGGTTAGAAAAGGAAAGAGAAATGCGTCAAGCAAAGACACATATAGTAAAAGGCGTGATTTAAGCAACGTCACGAGGGTCACAATTGGTTGAAAATAGGATGCAAATATCAGAGGTAGAAACAACAATTTCTGTACAAAATTAATTAGTTTTTCTCGGACATGTTTGCGTGCCGTGTGAGAATTTCTGAGATTTAAATGGGGCGAGTGAAAATTCGTAAAACCGACGCGCGAGCGACGGACTGGGAACATAGAATGAGAAATTCTTAAGAATTGTCTGTTTTGAGGACAAAAGCGACGTGCCGGCTATTCGCTATATATACCGGTGGTAATATGAATTTCGGCCTCTTAGACTTTTGACTATTCGATGCGTTAAAAGCTCTTACATCCGCGACTTGATTGAAGATGTTAAACAGTGCATTTTAGTTTGATAAAATAATTTAAAGTTTGCTCGTATATTTTAGTGATTCAAAATAGTTTGTTATTTACGTGCTAACATAATTGTACTTCAGTGCTCTTAGATACAAGGTAATAAAATTTAGTATCACTGTACCAATTAGCAAAATTTACAACGACAAATGTATACACAAAAGTAGGCAGTTTTGGCGTATATTGGTGAAAGAAGTATGAATTTCTTTGTTATTTTTCGGGGGTGTTAATAATTAAATGGTTCAAAAACGTGTCTGGATCCACAAAACCAGGGTCAGATATACACAGATGAGTTCCGGAAAAGCCCAGAAACAACTTTAAATAAATGGTGATGGAGAAAATTTGAAAAGCGTTGAGAATTAGAAGCTGTAAATATAATCCAGTTGGAATGGTGTGATTAACAAAAGGGACGATGTACCTTGAAGCTACGAGTGCAGTAACCTTCAGGTAATTTATACTATTTTGGTTGAACTTTGATATTTTTGTGTGTGTTGAATAACTTTATAATTGATTTACTTTAAATGGACATTAGTGAAATTGTACTAACCATAAAATTTTAATTTTAAGATGAAATTTGCTTGTTTAAGTAGAAAGGGTATTTAGTATTGATGTTCGGGAATATGATGAAAATTTGGGTATGTCTTTGAGCTCAATTAGACGAACATGGTTAATTAACGTAAAGGGGTGGTAGATGCTCCTTTATACTCAGACTCGGTCTGCTTATATTGTTATATTAATTAGTAGGCATCCAACAAGGACTTTAATTCTGGATGCACATTAAAATGATAATAAAATTAATCTTGAAATTCTTTTAAAACTGAATTTTATGCTGAAATTTAATTTGAAAATTTAATGTATTCTGAATATTGATGTAAATAGAGTTAACGTTGATGTTTGTGGTAGGAATGTGTTGTTTAATTTTATGAATGAGGAGGTTTATAAAATTAGGTGAGCCGCCGAGGCGAAAACAGGATCACAGCAGTTTATGACGCCCAATCGGTGGGACTAGAATTTTTTGTTGAAAGGACCCAGTTCCCGCATTCAAAGGAGTATATCACAGCAATATATATATATATATATATATATATATAATTAGTATTATTTCTTGAACGAAAGTAAGTAAACAACTGATTTGATTAAAATCTTAAGATACATTTAAAAAAAAATCGTCATAAATTGTTGTGTAATGCCTGTATGAATCATGCTAGAGTAAAAAAAACCTTCGAGAATTTTATTAATTTACCAAAAATCGTCATAAATTTCTCAAAAGCAGAATTTTCAAAAAAATTCTTACCCAGATCCCTGCTTCATCACTTTAATTGATTTTCTTCAACCGCTTCCTGGCTAGCTCAGTTGGGCCTCCTCTCATTACCGTTCACGCACACTCTCAATAAAACCACAAAATAATACAACAATCATACAATATTTATTTACCACTATTTACAAATAAAACTTCAAGATTATTTACATTTCGGTGCTCAAGTTACACCTCAATAAATTCTATTTTTGTAAAGTCCAGGATTTTAACTTGAAATATCAAACACATGGAATGTAACAGGAGTAAATGGATGCTGAATAATACCTTATTTTCCTTTTTAATTTATAATTATTTCTAATTAGTACACTCTGGAGTATGGTGAGCTCATGATAACCCAGTTTATTTTTTATGTATGCTTTTACTTTGCATACTCTTACTACAAACTCAAAAACCCATGTACTCTTAACAATAAAAATTTAAATTCATGAGGAACGTTAATAAACTTTATATACACCTTTAGATTTATATTCAAATACCATCATCAAAGTTAGTTATACGTATTATTTTCAATACGCAAAATAATGCAAAATACCATCAAGTTCACTCTCACACATCACAATAATTTTCATAGTTTATAAAAACAGCAAGTTCTACTGCGTTACCTAGAATTTCTGGAAGAACCCTACTCCGTTGACGAAGAAGTTAAGTTTCTGCACCCTCGATCTCGTGGTCCTGCTCTGCTTGCCGCTTCCAGCTATTTATAGATGAACACCATCTAAGTTGTGCTGCATGCTATTCATTCAAGATCCATCCAAATCCAACTCAAGTATATTACACTTCTTTTATAATTGCATAATTTAATTTACGTCACTATACTTTACTTTACTTCACGAGCTTGTTAAAATATCTGTTGCACCTCAATTAAAATTAAACCCGACACTATCCGCGTTTCAAACTATGAGGCCAACACTGTACTATTTAATTAAAAATTTTAAATACTTACAAGCTCGTGGTAGATTTCTGTACGTAGTCTAAAGCGATAAAAATACTAAGAAAGCCCTACTAATTTTTTAGAGTATTTATACAATTCAAAATGCCACTTCTCGGCCACTCTTCACGCGAAATACTTCATTTAAAATAATACTTCTTCAAATTTTGATTTAACCGTTTTTGAAGTCTTTGAAATTTAGCTTGTTGATACATTTTCCGAAAACCAGCATTCAAATTTTCCCGTGTTCGTCTGTTGTACAACTAACTATCTAGACCAATAATCCTTTTAGTGACGTCTTAAAACCCCGCTCATATTAACTCTATTCTTCTCTTATGCTTATTAGATGTTTCCTTATACCCTCGCTTGAGTGGTAGAAAATCGATATTACTGTTTGCGTGCTATCTAACCCACGTGGACTGAATACGTGCGTTTCGAAGTGAACTGCTATTATGTCTGTCTCATTCCGAAGCATATCATTGATTGTCCATCCTTCTGCGCTTTAAGGAAACTTTTGGTTAGCATTTATGCGAACCGTCCGACCGTTTGCACAATATACCTCGAATTTTGTCTTTTATCTACACAAATAAGGGGAACATGACCTTTCCAAAACATGCAGGTATTCAATTAACGAACGTTTTAAAATAACATTTCTAGAAGTTTGCGTTTTAAGATATTTTATATTCAATGTCTGTTCGTTTGTTGGTAAAGCTTTTTGCCTTGGTATTATCGATTCTTCATGCTCTTATGCGTATTAGTCGTTATATTCCTTTGAATTAAACTCAATTAAATTAATTAATAATTTGCATTGGCTTATACAATTTATTTTCTTTACAAACCTATTAAATTTTAATCCCTACTTGTAAAATTTTGTTAATACTTGTTACTTTAAATTAACTAAATGAAATAAATTTTGCACGTAAATTATGGTTGTTTCTTCTATATAGGGTGTTTGAAATTGCCTTGTTCATACCTAAATTTAACTCTTTAAAACCACTACAATATGTATATATATATATATATATATATATATATATATATATATTAATTTTCTTTTTAATTTTATACAGGTTTTGGTTATACCACGCTCATATCCATTTCTCATGCCAAGTCAAAATCAAAAATTTTCAATCTTCCCCCACACCCCCACTCTCCGATTTACGCGCGGTTATCGCCGTCGAATCTCGCGACCCTCCCCGAAAATTCTTTGAAAGCTGTCCACAACGCTTTCTGGTTAACCACTGCCCGAGGCCTCAAGGCTCTTTGGCCATACTAGCCCCGCGATAGCTAATTTCATATAGCTAACTCTCGATTTGCCACCTCTAGTGGGCAGTTGAAGAGCACGTGCTCTGCGCTTTCTGGGCCCTCACCGCACTCGCAGCGCTCGCTATCAGTTAAACCGAATCTTTGTAAATACGCTTTTAGAGCGCCGTGCCCTGTTATCAGCTGAACCATTTTATGATCGAGTTTCAGCTCGATCTTACCTCTAGCTTCTATGCTCGGTATGAATTTGTGGGTCAACTTGCTCGTGGCAGCGTTGTTCCACCTCTTTTCCCATTATCGGATTGTTTTTTCGCGCAGCTTTCTTTTAATTAGAGACCTCGGTATTGACGAATGGGATATCCGAAAGTCGCCCGTCGCGGCCTCTTTAGTTAATTCATCAGCCCTATCGTTTCCTACGTTACCATCGTGCGACCTACCCCAACAGAACTTTAAATGTCGAAACTCGAGCGCCGTATGCGCTATCGCCAGACGACCGCCTGGAGGTTTGTTAAGGTGTTCATGTTTGTTAAAAGCGTTAGCGCCGATTTACTATCACTGATTATATATTACTTGTCACTGCCCGTATGGTTTATTACGTAATCGATAGCCTCTCGTATGGCTACCAATTCGCATTGGAAGATAGTGCTCCAGTTCGCGAGTTTGGTTTGAAACGGACACACCTCCCTTTCCTGCTTAAACACGACAAACGCCGCGCCTGTTTGTTCGTCATCCATACGTGAACCGTCCGTGTAAATTCAGATACCCGTCGCGTCCACATCACTTTCGACAAACTCGATTCCTCTAATATCGGCCGGGTGCCCCAACTCTGATACAACAATCTTTCTCTTCACCTCCCTATTACCCAGATTAATATTTTCGATAATTTCGCGTCCTTTCCCTACATTTATTAATCTCCTATCTCTAATCTCCCTAACGACATATTCGATAGGGAGAGTCCGACAGGTCACCAGGACCGCCTCCGTGGAGGTGGTCCTGTATGCCTTGGCCTCTTTCATCGCGGTTATGCGTTGTACGCTCGTCAATGATAGTCAGCATTACATTTGTTTTTCCAATGCTCCACCCGAAGGTACTACATTGGCCAGGAAGCGAGTTTTTTTACCTGGAAAATTTGGAATGTTGCCGAACCCTTGTTGTTCCAAGCAAGGTAGGGATTTTTAACGTGCGTAACAACACTCACACACGGGACCTCCATTTTACCTCTCATCCGAACGAGGGTGTATTTTTGTGAAAAATGCTCGCCTAACATTTTTCAAGCGGACCGTATCGGGATTCGAACCCGGGACCTTGGGCGTAGTAGTCACACACATACCACTACGCCACGGAGCCGCAATGATAGTCAGCAGCATATCATCTGCGAACCCAACAATAGTGCATCCTTTGGGCAATTTAACCCTAAAGATGCTCTCATACAACTTTCAAAATGGAGACCAGAACACGACACCTGCGGACATCTCCTTTCCACCATTCGCGACACAACTTCGCCCACAATTTCGACCCGTATCAATCGTCCCGAAAAATAACTCTTGACCAATGACATCAGGTTTCGCAGACAATACCTGTGTTCCAACTCCCAAACGATAGATGGCTACCAGTCAGCATCAAATGCTTTTGGGATGTCTAACACCACAACGACACAATACTCTTTTGCCTGCATCGCCTGCTTGATTTCTTCTACTACAAACTCCGACGCATCAATAGTCGACTTATATTTATATTTTGAAAAGGTAGGTTTTATAAGTTTGCTCCTCTTGACTATGTATTTATTTGTTGCAGAGGTTTGTCCAGTACCAACAGGGCTACATTCATAACAATTAATCTGATATTCTAATTTCCTTTATTGAAGCATTAATGATATTTTTTTCTTTTAACTTTCGGTATAGCGTGTTTTATTAGTGCCATTAATCAAAATATTTTTAATTTTTACATGTAATAGTAAGACTTCTATCTTGTTCTCAATCTGTTTTATTCTTTTTATACATTTTGTCTTCTTCTTGCATTAGATAGAGGGAATAGTCTTTATTTTTCATGTTTTTTTTTATTACAGCTAGGAATTTGTCAGATCTTTGAACCACGGCACGCCGATTTTTCCCCGATGACCGACGACAAAGACATTTATGTAACAAACATTGAGCAAGCAATAACGGTGACAATTAGAAATTACGTGGATCCTGCCACATTACAGAATGGAAACGGTAAGAAAAAAAGACAATAATTGTAATGATTTTGTGACCTTAGATGCAGTCATCCTCATACTTAGTTAAATTAACATTACAAAACATTTATACTAAAGAAAATGATTCGCTTCTTTCACATGTTAATCGCCTGATAATCACATACTTAGTTTTATTTTAATTCTGTAGCACTTGAATGTTGTTGCATCTTGCGTCACATTTAAATTGGAGAAATTTTGTTAAGTTGTAATTATTACAAATAGTTAAGAAAATAATTATGTTTATTCTTTTCAGATCGTTTTCAACATCGAGGACCAGTACAGTTTATTGCCGATCATCCATTTTTGTATTTTGTTATGGATGCTCGAATTCATGTTGCCCTTATGGCTGGAAAAATTACAAATCCATTAAACTCAATAATAAGATGATGATTCGATTAATAAATTTATAAATATAAATTGGTTTTGCATTTCATTTTAAAACGACTAATAGTTTTTGTGATATTCTGTCCTACTGAGTGTATCATTGCTGTGATACGCCTCGCGTCAGTTAAGCCCACTAAATTTTGCTGTGGTAGATAGTTGAAAGTGTCCAGAGAATCACGGCGGTTTAGGCGGCGCGGGCATACAGGACCACCTCTACGGAGGCGATGCTGGTTATTAGTAGGATTCTGTTATCATTCGGGTGGGCGGTGTCTGAAAGCATGTAGGCTTGGCTTGATTATTTGCTTAATAATTACAAGCAAAAATAATTATAAGTTCATAAATACATGAAAATAAACATGAAGTTGTTAATATTTGAATGGTTTTAATAGTTTGAAGCAGTTCGGAAGTCTTCGGGTATCTTCGGAACCCTTCGGTAGTCTTTATGGTTGTTTATGGAACCAAAAGAAACTTAAACACTTATTGAACGAATGTATATACAGTTAAATGCGGTGTGGAAGTCTTCGGTAGCTTTCGGAGCTCTTCCGAAAACTTTGGAATTTGCTGCTGAGGCCCAGTGAGAACTTGAACAACGATAGTAGAGGATATTTACAGTTGAAGAGGCTCAGATGTCTTCAGCGGTCTTCGGGACTCTTCGGAAGGCTTCGTGTTGTACTTGTGGGACAACTTTAAATTACGAAGAATTATGATATGAAATTACAAACTACTAATTTACAATATATACAAGTGTAGAGGGTTTAGAAATCTTCGGTCGTCTTCGGTATTCTTCGAAAGGTTTCGGAATTTATTTATGCGGCCCAGTAAAAACTTGAACAGTGAGACTTAGGAAATATGTACAGTTTGAAGAGATCCAGACATTTTCGATGGTCTTTGGATCTCTTCGGAAGGCTTCGTGTTTTAATTGTGGGTCGACTTTACGTTACAAAGAATTATGATGTGAAATTAAGAACTACTAATTTACAATATACACAAGTATAGAGGGTTTAGGTCTTCGGTTGTCTTCTGAACTCTTCGGACGGCTTCGTGGTCGTGGTACCTTAAGCCTCGTCGATAATGTTGCCGTTGTACTCTACGAAGTTGTCGTTCCGGAGGTAGAGTTGACAGACGTACTCACAATAACGACTTGTCGGTGAAGTATGGAACGGAGTTTAACGTTCATACGTGGTTTGTTTACTGTGGATTGATGAATTAGAATGACGTGCCCTGAGTACGGAGTCGGCCAGCGTCACCGTCGGAGAATACGCAGGCTATGGGGAGCACTGCGTGTTGTAGAATAGCAGGCTATGAAGGGCGCTGCTCGTTAAAGGGGAGCACTGAAAGGTGATACCTTAGGGTATGGTGAGCACTAACGAATGTCTTTCGAAGAATTTGAATGTGTCACAGATTTTGTCTAGTGACCATCCACATCCTGTAAGAAAGGCGCGCGACCACAACACCCGTATATATAGCTTAACGTGGCTCGCCCCTTTTACAATGACCACAACCCCCAACATAAAATTCAAGCACGCTGACTGACTGCGCGTCACCCCACCGGTCTCAACGAACAGTATAAAACCAGCCGCATTACGAGCAGACCATCACTGGATCCGACTATCTAGCGCTTCTCCTAGCCTAGAGAGGAACAGTCGAGACCTCAGTGCTTTCCTTAGCCTGAGCCACCACCGACGCCCTCGGCTCAGTTGTGAGCCCGAGGAAGCACGACGACGCCGACGCCCTGGCGCTTCTCCTAGCCCCGGGCCTCGTCGAAGAAGACCTCGGCTCTGCGCTGATTTGGAGGCAGCACAACGACGACGACGCTTTAGCGCATCCTTTAACCTAAAGCACGTCCAACGCCGACGCCACCTTGCTGCAAGTGCGGCGTTTCGACGTGGAGCCAACACTCGTCCACCCAGACCAACCCCAGAAGGTTGCTGTGAAGAAAGCGGGCGTCGCCGTGGATCAATGTAGTAAGCGTAAGACTACGGATCCCAAGGTCCTGGGTTTGAATCTTGATACGGCCGACTGCTTGAAAAATGGCAGGTGAGCATTTTTTACAAAAATTACGCCCTCGTTCGGATGAGAGGTTAAATGGAGGTCCCGTGTGTGAGTGTTGTCACGCACATTAAAGATCCCTACCTTGTCTGGAACGGCAGGGGTTCGGCAAAATTCTAAATTTCCAGGCAACAAAAAACTCGCCTCCTGACCAATGTAGTATCTTCGGGTGGAGCATTGGAAATGTAAATGTAATGTGAAGAAGGCGTACCGAGACGCCGCGGACCGACGTACACGAGCAACTTCTTATTACTCTTGTATATACTTATGTTCTTGTTAGCTTGTATTTCACAGTGTATATATGTTTTTGTTAGCTTGTAGTCACTGTATATATTTATGTTTATGTTTAGTTTGTAATCCTTGTATATATGTATGTTCTATTGTAGCTTGTAATCAGTGTATATATTATGTAATCACTCTCTCTCTCTCTCTCTCTCTCTCTCTCTCTATATATATATATATATATATATATATATATATATATATATATATATATATATATATATATATATATATATATATATATATATATATATATATATATTGATATGATAACGCCGTACTCGGTGTACTGACGTTTTCTATAACTCCACCTCTGTGTTTTCTAATCAAATTTAATTTTACTAATTTTTATTATTATGCCACGGCTAGCTTTTATTAATCTACACAGAGTGCACAACGTTACGATGATCAAATTTTTTCTTCTTCTCCACCCCTTTATTATTACCTCTTTGTTTGAATTATAAAACGAAATCAATTAATTTCATATAATGAAAAAAATATTATTTACAAGTTTTGCAAAATATTAAAATATACCCTTCAATCAATCAATGTCATATGTATCATTTACTTCAAAATTTATATGCTTTGAAATCAATCTAAAGTCACCAAAAACTACCCTTTTTACCAAAGAAACCTCAAACGTTCTGGATCACTTTATTATATTACGTACTTTTAACGTATGCAATGTTTGTTGCTGACTTTGTTACACTTTTTACATAAATTGAATAAATTCAGGATTGAAATTTAAATAGAAAAAAATATCTTAAAACTAATTAGATCTGACCTGATACAGGTTGTTCTTCGGATTGTGGATCAACAGCCCTTTGTTGTCCTCATTCATCTATCACTGCTCTGTTTAGTTGAACCCTTCGTTTTCCATAAATTACTTCGTGCTTCTTTATTGATTCTCGCAACTCAAAATTGTACCAGAATTGTACCAAAATCATCGACGCTGATTTGAAATATTATATTAATCCATTTAAAATATCCCCACATTTGAATTATTATATCTATCCACACATTTAAAGTATCATACCATCCATTCGAAATAAAAAAATGTACATTCGAAATTATTATCAACCAATTAGGAATGTTATACCATCCCTTAGGAGCTATTATCACCCATTCGAAATATTATATCATATACCCGAAGCCCTATTATTATTATTAATACTTAGTTTAAATAAATTACCCCACATTCTACTCACGTTAAACGGCAAAAGAAGTCTTCATATTTGTAGCACTATTATCACTTGATATATTTAATTAAATATTTAAAATTACGCGTGACTTTTTGATTCACAGTAACGCAGCTTTGCCTTGATTGAGTTAAAACTAAGCTCCCTTATCATTGCTCGCTGTTAAATATAGGCTCTTCCCACTTGCATGTGGGTTGGGTTTTCAACAAGTCTGTAGATATCTTAACCAATAAGGTCTCTGTATTTCGTGCATCTTGAAGTGGTTTCTGATGTAATATTCTTGGCTTTCCATGTAATGTGTTTATTTGATTCGTTATCTTGTCCATACGTTGTTTTGTTTAGATATCGTCTTTTCCATATTTAAACAAAATACATGATGTAACTTCAATTCCACTTTCGTTTATTTATTTTTTTTAATTTATTTTTGAAACTGCGTCTTCTTATCAAGATGTTTATTATTTCTGCATAATTTCGTAAAGCTTTGTTGGGTTTTATCTCTTACCTTCGTATTATATTATAACTAATTAGAACACTTCTCAAAGCGTGTTTAATTACATTTACTATCATTTTCTCCTGAATAAGCGTACTTTTACTAAAAGATATTCTTACTTTGCATTACTTCATATTAATAAAGATCTATATACCGAGTGTTGAATACTTGTTATTTACCTAATGCATGAATTACCTATTTTACTTCTAAATACTGGTACTATTGTTGTAAGATATGCTTATTCGCATTATTTAAAGCTAACTATGATCTATGTACAGGGTGTTAAATATTTACTATTTATGTAAATCCAAATTACTTAATTTTCTGCTAAATAAATGCAGTTTTCTGCTTCCTATCGCAATTTATGGTTAGTACATGACCATTGCTATTCACTACACCCTTAAACAACCCCTTATCACAGCAATATATATCGTGCAGTAACCATAAATTGTAATAGGAAACAGAAAACTGCATTTATTTAACAGAAAACTAAGTAATTTGAATATTATGTAAATAGTAAGCATTTAACACCCTGTATATGACCACAATTAGTTTTAAGCGACGCAAATAAACACATCTTACAACAATAGGACGCATATTTAGCATAGAAATAGGTAATTCATACATTAGGTAAATGACAAGTATTTAACACTCGGTATATAGAGCTTTAATAATTTTAAGCAATGCAAGTAACAATATCTTTCAGTAAAAGCACGCGTATTTAGAAGAAAATGGTAGCAAATGTAATTAAACACGCATTGAAAAGGGTTCTAATTAGTTATAATATAATACGGAGATAAGAGATAAAACTTAACAAAGCTTTGTGTAAGTGCATAAAAACAACAAACATTTTGATAAGAAAACGCAGGTTTTAAAATAAATAAACATACACGAAAATCAAAATTGAAATTACATCATGTATTTTTGTATAATATGAAAACGCGATATCTAAAGAAAACCACGTATGGTTTAAATAACGAGGCATCTGTAATAAACAACCATTACCCGAAAAGCCAAGTATATTACATCAGAAAACCACTTCAAGGTGCAGAATATACAAATACCTTATTGGTTAAGATCGCAACAGACTTGTTGGAAACCCAACCCACATACAAGTGGGATCAACCTATATTTATTAGCGAGCCATGATAACAGAGTTCAATTTTAACTCAAGACGGCCAAGCTGCGACACTCTGCATCTAAAAGTCACGCGTAATTTAATATTTAATAATATAATAGTGAAAATAGATAGTGACAAATAAGTGCTACAAATATAAAGATTTCTTTTGCCGTGTAACGTGAGTAGAATTTGGAGTAATTTATTTAAACTAATAATATAATAATAGGGCTCCGAGTGTATGGATAATCCTAGTTAGTTGATAATATTTCAAATGTGTATATAATCCTGATCCTAGTCCGAATTGGGAGATATCAATTCGAGTATACGATATAATAATCTTAGTTGGTTGATAATGGATGGTATAATAATTTAAATGCATGGAAAATTCTAATTGATGGTATAATATTTCAAATGTACGGATAATTCGAATATGGGGATATTTTAAATGGATTAATGTAATACTTTAAATTAGCGTCGACGATTTTGGTACAATCTTGAGTTGCGAGAAAATAAAAAGGCAAGAAATAATTTATGGAGAACAAGGGGTTCAACTAAGCAGTGCAGGTCAGATCTTATTAGTTTTAAGATATTTTTTTTCTATTTTTAAATTTCATTACTGAATTTATTCAATTTGTATAAACTTGTGTAACAAAGTCAACAACAAACTTTGCATACGTTAAAAGTACGTAATATAATAAAGGGATCTGAACGTTCGAGGTTTCTTTGGTAAAAAGAGTAGTTTTTGGTGACTTTAGATTGATTGCAAAGCATATAAATTTTGAGATAAATAAGACTTATGATATTGATTGATTGAAGGGTGTATTTTAATAATTTTCAAAACTTGTAAATAATATTTCTTTTTATTATATGAAATTAATTAACTTCATTTTATAATTCAAACAAAGAGGTAATCAGAAAGAAAGGTAATCAGAAAGGAGATATATATATATATATATATATATATATATATATGTTCTAATTAACTGTAGTCATTGTACATATATATATATATATATATATATATATATATATATATTCTTATGCTCAACCCCCTCGCGCGCCTTTTTTTTATTAATTTAATTATTTTTATATAATGTGCAAATATTTATTTTATGTCACGTGCTTTATTTTCGTTTGGTTGGTTTATAAATCAAAACTGTGTTAAATATGCCTCGACTATTTGAAAACTCTTTTTTCCCAGGGTATCCACCTACTTACCGTGGGTTCAGTGGTAAGTAGATGTGCAATGCACCAACCAAACAGCACTACCTTTTGTTTTTGTACTTTTGATAATTTACACTTGTATATGCCAAATTTTTATATACGATCCACGTAGCCTTGTGCCAAATTAATTGATATTACATAATTTCTGACTTTGACGTTATAACACACAGTACTCACCTATTCTATACTTCGTTGTCGGCCTCTATGAATACTGGCTCAAAATCCTACTCGCCGTATACGTCTTTACAAGGTTTGCACTATCACTATGAAAATCTGCCGTCTAGACTCCAGATATCTTTGACTTAATTTTGATGCTCCTAAATCTAAAATAAATATGACCCAAATTTAGAATTTTGAATAACTTTTTTTATTTACTTCCCCTGCGCTAATTCTTCCGGTGTTATATCTTCTTTATCTCGTACGAATCCTCTTGCTACTCTCGTTCTAAATCACTGTTTTCTTTATCCGCTCGTTCCAAATCAATACTTCCTTCTATTTTCCACTCAATGCCCTGCTATACATAAAACCATAACCAATTCAATCCCAATAATATCCTCTTCAATCTTATAAATCCTATTCAATGCCTTCTGCCTATATAAATCTCGTTCCAATATCCACTTATGTTCCGCCGGTTCGCTGTCGCACTAATTCCACTCTTAAACTTGTTACTCGTCGTTGCTATCAATTATATATTCACTGTCGCTTATCCTTACTCTTCCTTTATATAAATTAAACTCGTACACTTTTCAAACTCATTTATTAAATCTTCAAAAATATTCAAACAATTTAGCGCAGTTTACAAACACGTCTTATTACCAAAATATTCAAAAATCGACCTCTTGTTTACTTTTCCTAGGTGATAATTACAATTTAAATATGCCTACTCTTTATTACATTGTATACAAATTCTCTCCAATAACATCGTCCCACCAAGTTCGTGTCACTAATACCTTATACTTTGTCTTTTGCACTTTCCCTTTTCATACATAAATGTTCAATCATTGGTCCTAAATATCGCACAACCCTTCAATCATATTTGCTAATGCTATTACTTATAATTTTGATATTACATGTTTGTCCAAAGGTTGATTCTATTAAAATAAATGCCGAAATGTTACACATATAAACCTGGATCTGCGTGGTGAATAGTGGAATTTCTATAGACGCATCCGGTTGTTCGGCTAGCAAATGTACATTCAATGGCTCATTAATCTACAACTAAGTGTAAAACCTTGAATACTGTGTGTTTTATCACGTCATCAAGTCATTGTTTTTACGTCTTGGCACTTACATTTTGACTAATATTTCAAATACTTTAACGTTTGTAAAGTACGGCAAACCTAAATTTCTCAGTTACGGGATCTGATATTTGGCTTACTTTATTTGGCATACACTACCTTCAACAAAATAACCCTTAGAACCCTTTCAGCCCCTACTAACATTTCAATATATATATTTCTACGTTTTACCCCCTTACTTCTTTGGGCTTTACCTTCTTTATTTATTACACTTTAAACTTTAAACAAAATTTGTTACGCGACTTTTGTCGTCGTCCCTAATTTACTATTCAATGTATGACTTCAAATCGAGGTGCTTTAGCAAACGTTTGGTTGGTTCTTTATTTACTAATTACTATATTTTATGCCTCGACTATTTGAAACTTTAATCTCAGGGTTTTCTCACCTACTCACCGTGAGTTCAATCGTGAGTAGATGTGCACTACCCAACCAAACTGCACCCTCGTTTGTTTTACCACTTTTTTAATGTACTGAATTTACTATGTATGCCAAATTTTAACAGATCAAAGTTGCCTGATTCCAAATTAATTTATGTAACTATTTATGACTTTAATTTCTGACGTTCTAAGATATTCACGGTACTTACCAGAATTATACCGCGCTGAAGGCCTTCTTTTAACTGCTGGCTCAAGTTCGAAATCACCGTACGCACTTTCACAAAAGATTCTCCAATGTTGTCCGCTTGCGTACTGCCTCCAGGTGTTCTTAAACCAATTTCGTTGACCCAAACCTGAAATAATTTTACCCCAATTTAGAATTTAGCAAAAAAACCCGTTGTCTACTTCCCCTGCGTTAATTCTTCCTCGTCGTATATTGATCTCCTGTTCCTCTGCTTCGTATCCCAATTAATCCTCTCTTCGCTCAATCCAAATCAATCCCGCTGTCCTATTATAAATCACTCCTAGTCCTGCTATTCCAATTATCCATACGATGTCCTTACTGCCGTTTAATCTGCTCAAATCACTCCAAAATTTATCTATATCTTCGATGCCTTCTGTATCCACTCAAATCTCCTACTGCCGTTATACCAAATCTATCCCAAAACCAACACCAATCTTCTCAAAAACAAATAATCGTCGCTTTCCCCGTTGCACTAATAACCACTTCCAAATCTTCTCTTATACACGCTGACTTTCCCGTTGCACTATTAACCACTTTTAAAACTTTTTTAATACTCGTCGCCTTTATACTCTCGATGCTTCTTATTTCTTTCACACTTTACTAAATAATACTCGTTGATACACATATAAACTTTTATTTCATTAAATATTTTACAACTTAACGCAGGTTTCATAAAATACGTCTTTATCTGAACAATTTCGAAAAGTAAGTCCCTTATTTATTTTGCTTAGCTATATAATCAACAACCTTAGCTTACTAGAATTACAATTTTTAAACATACAACATCCAATAACAATTCATCTTTCTTTCCGTGTCCAAAATACCTTCGCTACAGTCTTTATAATATTTTTAAATTTCTACTATTGGTCCAAAACACTTCACCAAACTCCAATAACCTTTTACATTTTGATTCACTTTAAATTTTGATTTACAATTCGTCCAAAAGTTTGATTCTATTAAAAGGAAAAGCCAAATAATTTACACACGACCTGGACGCTTTGTTATATTGCAGATATCCATAAATGCGTTCGGCTTTCCGACGGCAAATGTACTCTCAACTGGCTCATAAAATATCAACTCAGTATAAAACCTCAAGTACCGTGCATTATATCAACGTCATAAAGTCATGCTATCTACCTTTTGGCATATATGTTTCAAACTGAAATGGTACATACTTTAACGTATGTAAAGTATAGCAAAATTTATAGTTTTTAAATTATTAGTTCTGAAATATTGATCCTATCGTTTGGCATACACCCCTATTGATACAAATATACCTTTAGAAGCCTTATAACCCCCTACATAATAATATATATATATATATATAAGTTTAAATTTATTATTTTGACAGTTAGAATGGAGCAGATAATTCAAACTTATTGTTATCCAAATATTGTCGCCTAATACTTTTGTTAACAGAACCCGGCCGGATAACAAATATTACCCTATATCAAGGTACACGTGTCGAACATAAAACAAGTAGCGAATCTATTGGATGCCCATTCCACTAACCTTTTTCAACATACCTTGCATAGGGGAAGAAAGCATATAAATATGATTGCGAATCCTGCAAAATTTAGTACCCTTAATGCTCACCACAGCCTGAGGACTCAACTACAGTGCTCACCATAGCCTGTAAACCGCCTCAACAAGCAGTGCCGTCGCCGCACCTGGGGCACCTCGCCATAGTTTAGCACAAGTAAACAACGTAATAGCAGTGCTTCTCATAGCCTGCTTAATATCTGATCAGTTACGCTGCCCGTCGCCGTACCTGGAGCACGCTGCATTAATTATTTATTACTCCACGTAGTTCCACAAATGAACCGCGACTTCCAAAGAGTCCCGAAGACCTCCGCAGACGTCTGGACCTCTTCAAACAATAAAGACTTTCTTAATTTTGATATTCAAGCTTTTACTCAGCTTCACAAGTAAAACCCGAGGATTTCCGAAGACTTCCGAAGCTTACCGAAGACTTCCGAACTTCTCAATATTGTGTATATAGTCAATGTATAGTTTTTGTATGTATATCATTATTCTTTATAACTCCTACTTGGTTCCACGAGCAGCCACGAAGCTTTTCGAAGAAGTCCGAAGACCATTGGACTTCTCCGAATTCTGTATATACCTGTTTACTTAGTATTTAAGTTTCTACTTGGTTCCACGAGCAACCACGAAGCCTCCCGAAGATTACCAAAGAAGTGCGAAGACTACCGAAGACCTTTGGACCTCTCCGAAATCTGTATATACCTGTCTACTTAGTATTTAAGCTCATACATGGTTCCACTATCAACCACCAAGCCTTCCGAAGACTTCCGAAGTGCTTCAAAGTGCATAAACTGTTCATTTTGATTTTTTACTTGTATATTTGTGTACTTATAAACTTTTTTATTTTCTTTTGCTTGTGAGCATTAAAAATAACAGTGCTAAGTCTACATACTTTCAGACGCCACCCACCCCGACGATAACATGAAATATTATTTATACACTTCCATTTCCCATTCTTCCTGTGTTGAAAAACGTTAATGATGTTTTCAACCAATGAAATTGTGTATGTCGAGTTTTGAATGTAAAAGAATCTCCAAATTTAGTTTGTCCAATAAAAGTACAGATTTTTGGGTACCACAAAAAATGAGTTGGAATTTCTCGCGATTCTTAGTCTGTTCGATTTCAGCTCGTGTACTTTGATATAGTCAACTGTAATTCTGTCAGTCTGTTCTGTACTCGGCTCGCGTGCGGTGATATAGTCAACAATTCTTTCGATCGAGTTCGTTATAAAAGAAATTAGAGATCGCAGAATTATAAATACAAGGGGAGGACAGAACATTATTAAAAGCTTAAGCCTAGGGGACAGAGAGGTCGAAAAGAAGATAGTAATTTCGGAATTAGGACATCCGGCGGATATTAAGGGGATTCTGTTTGTTGAAGGGGATGAAAGTGCTAGAGGCGTTAGGATCTATACGGACGACTCGAGAATGGACGACGGGCAGGCAGGCGCGGCGTTTGTTGGGTACAAGAGGAAGAGGGAAGTGTTTAATTTCCAAACAAAACTCACAGATTGGAGCACCATCTTTCAATGTGCAATGGTGGCTCTAAGGGAAGCTATAGAGTATGCCGTCAACCACTCCGGCGCGAGTGGGTATTCTATCATTAGCGATAGTAAATCCGCCTTAGTAGCCTTTTCGAACATGCTCACTTCGACCGATCTTCGGGGTGATGTCTGGAAGATAGCGCGTATAGCGCTAGTTTTTCGGAATTTGAAGTTCTTTCGGGTCAGGTCTCACCAGAGAAACAAGGGAAACGTTAGGGCCGACGAGTTGGCTAAGAGGGCCGCCACAGGGGAGTTTCGTTCATCATATTCATTAATATCAAAAACGTTAATCAAGAGGAAGCCGCGAGAAAGATCGATTAGTCGGTGGGAGAAAAGGTGGAATAACGCCACGACAGGTAGATTGACGCATAGATTTATTCCAAGTATAAGGGCTAGGAACAGAATCGAAGTAAAATTCGATCATAAAATGGTGCAGCTCGTTACACGTCATGAGGCGTTGAAGGCATATTTGAGAAGGTTCGGACTTGGAAATGGTGACGGTTGCGATTGCGGCGGGGAATCGGAGAGTGCTTTACACGTGTTCTTCGATTGCCCCCTCAAAACTTTTAATAGGGGGTTAGCTGACAGAAAATTGGCTATTGAAAGCTAGGAAAAACGTATGAAAAACTACTATGTAAACGAATGCAGAACCACAGACAAACAACTGGAGTACATCCAAGACAATACGGCTTCGCAGAAAACAAATCGACCGAGGACGTCATAAACCAAGCAATATAAACCATCAAGCAATCACACAAAAATACGTCCTATTAATATTAGTGGACAGGGGAGGCGCATTTAATAACCTTTGGTGGCCTTCACTTTTTACAAGACTTACGACTATAAACTGTCCATCACAACTATACCATTCTTTCAGGAGCTACTGCAGGGACAGGTACGTAATCCTACAAGGCACGGAGAGTATTACCAAACATATAAACAAAGGTTGCCCGCAGGGGTCCATATGCAGGCCCCTATTTTGGAATATTGTAATGGATGAACTCCTGAAAAAGCTGGACACCGTTGACGAAGTGTTGTCGACGATTGCATACGCCGACGACATCTTGCTAGTGGTTAAAGGCAATTCCAGAAGGAAAATCGAACGTATAGCTAACATCGCTCTAACCCAAACACAAAGTTGGTGCAAATCAACAAAATGACCATAACACCACAAAAAACTACATACCATGTGATGAAGGGAACCCTGGCAAAGGACCCCACCATCAAACTAAACGGTGTAAATATAAGTAGAACACAAAACACAAAATATCTGGGTTTAACATTAGATGAAAAACAGAATTACTCTACACATATAAACACCGTCTGTGCAAGTGCAACTTCTGCAATGCAGAACATCGTAACGCTGGCCCAAAGGACTTATAAGATACCACTTAATTGCGTAGGGCAATATCTCAACAGTGTGCTCGGTGCTATGGTATCATACGCCGCGAGGGCATGGGGACATCGCCTTAACACAATCAAACTTAGACAAAAAATTAACAGTACACAACGAAGTATTTTACTGCGACTGACGGGGGCATAGGGACTATCGCACGTGATGCACTTCGAGTACTGATAGGAACTTGCAGAATGGCAGACAAGATGGGATCAAAGCACAACCGGTAGAAGGGTATACGCAATGATCCCAAATATCAAAGACCGACTAAAGGTCAAATACCTGGTGCCCAGTCGAGGATTTATTTATTACCTAACCGGCCACGGACCCTATCCAACATACAGAGAACGCATGAAGTTAGTTGACAACAAGATAAGCACGTGCGAAGCAATAGGTACACCAGAACATATAATATTCGAGCGTAATGACTTACAACCGTACCTCTACGCAGATAGACAAACATTATTAAACAAAACCCTACACCAGACGATTTGGAACGAAAACCTTTTTCCACACTTAAATGCACTCACACAACCACGGCACTCATCCACCAACATTATCTTGACGGATAAAAGCCACAAACAAAACTACCCGGACAGAGACATAAAAGTACCACTTCTCCTCGGACCGAGGCTCTGCTCCGGAGACCGGAGACCGATCTCCTAGAATTCCAAGAGTTCCGCTCTTGACGACCAAAAGCAAGACCCGACTTTGAAACAGTCCAACCACGTAATATGTAGAATTTGCATGTTTCTACATATTAGCAACCCCGTCTCTAACAAATAATAACTAACAGTAGTAGTATAAGTTAATTTTATGTAGTAGAATAGGAAATTTCTTTTCTTTTTTACTAACGCTAAATTTTAAGAACCAAACTTACACATACCTGAGGCAAATAATACAGTAAACAAATCCTTTCCTCTGAAAGAACCTAATTTTTTATGTAATGGTATAAGTTTAAACATGTACAAAATTACACCAATTCAATCCAACCTGTTGGTAACCTGGACAAACATAAACACAAATTAATATTTCAAACACACTTCAAACACAAACACATACACACATAAACACACAAAACACCTCTCAAACACTGTACAAAACACAAATGACCATTCACACACTTACACACATACACACAACCCTCACCCACATACACACACACACACATAACACACGCATAACACGCCCTCAAGTCCGCGCACATACACACACACACTCACACACTTTACAAACACAACCTATTCACACACTTACACTGCCTTTTCAACATCTGGATTTCCGCCTACCGATGGTCCGGACTGATAAGACAATATCCGTTGAGCGTTCCTCCTTGACCACTAGGATATACGGTCTTAGATGGTCCTGGTCCTAAAGGGGAACGTAACACGGATACCAACATCACATACACAACACACATACACACAATCCTCACACACGCACGCACACACACACACACATACACACACATAACACATGCCCTCAAGCGCACGCGCACTCACACACACACAAACACACACACACACATACACACACATAATACATGCCCTCAAGCGCGCGCGCACTCAAACACACACACACACACACACGCCTTACTGACGGTTACTTTCTGTGGGGAAACCAGGTCTGCTTAAATTTCAGGTAACAGACTACTGAAACGTTGGAACAAATAAATAAATAAATAAAAATGTCGAAAACCTAAGTTGGCCTAGGAACTTGGAGGAGGTCCAGGAAGTCGCGAACCAGAATACGTTCTGGGTCGCGCTTAAGGAATTTGCAGATAGGATGGTTAGACTTGAAGCAAATAATAGGGTTTAAGGAAATAGCAGGACGGTCATTAGGTGATGACGAATTTGGCGTGGAAATGGACTTGAGTTGAATTTTGATGTAGCGGATAGTAGTAATAAAAAAAAGAAATCCAAAAGTCTAATATGCACGATGAACCCCCACACCACTAAAACAATCACTGTCCCACCTTCTACGCAAGTTAAGTTTCGTGGCTTAGGAGCGGCCTTTTTAAAAAAAACATTTCCAAACTTCTTAACACATTTATTTATTTATACAGAAATTAATTGGAATTTTGACAATCTTGAAATATTATTCGAAGTCCGAAATTAATTAATTTATTGTACAAAAATGAGTAATCTAACGAACTGCAAGGTTAAAGCTGAACGATGGACTGACTGTCGTCGACTGGCGCTCCCGGGCCTTTTATAATATCCCTACCCCCCTCACATGGCTGTGGGAACTTGCAGACCTAATATCTTCTTACACTTAATTCTATTCATAAATACATTGTTGCGAGCTTACTTTCTAGGTAATCTCGATACGTGACTGTCCGCGACCGCCTGTGACCTGACATCTGCAGTGTCACTTATCGTCTGTGCTACAAAGTAACGTTTCCGTTCCCATGAACGTTAATAAACTGAATAAAATTGTCCTTGGTTTACAATGTTGCACATCACTTAACGCATTTTTTAATATTTCTAATAATTTCCTATTTCTTTACATATATATCAATTGGAAGATTACATAACTCGCGTGGGAAATCGGAAATAACAAAACAAATAATAACAAAATAAATCAGAAAACCTACATTAATTTAAATCAGCAAATTAATAAAGAAAATAAAATAGAGTGAAACCGCGCATTGCCCCAGGACGTAAAAGTGATAGTGATTGTGAAACCCCCCGAACGTTTAGTGCATACCCACCAAGACTTTAGCAGTGCATATCCATCTCCCATTAGCAGTAATATATAAATAGACGTAAGAAGACGACCCAATCTTTGGATACTGGAGAAATTATTATCGAGGTAAAAAAGAAAAAAAAAATGGTGGAGGCTGCACCGCACAAGCATTGATTTGTATTAATAAATAGATTGATAAATTGCAATAATTTAACGAGCACGTTTTGTGTGTAAAGGGGCTAGCCGAAATAATGCTTTGCGAGCGCACCTAATAAATTGGGTGATGCTTTTTGCTATTTTGTGCACTGCTATATGCTTAATGCTTATTAGATAGCTATTTACATAATTATATTTATTTATATTTATATTTACATTTTATATTTATTTATATTCTTTTTGCTTGTATTTTATTATTTTGGAGCTTGATTTGTTTTGTCTGACGTTCTGCCGCCATTTTTGGTGGCAGCATTTTTATAGTGAGGAAGACTGTAATTGAGAAGAATGTAATTATAATATAGATCAGTTAGGGAATGATAGGAAAAGCTAGGGACGAATTTAGGCTAAATATAAAATAAATCATTTAGATCAGGTAGGACGATTTTGTAAATTTATAGAGAAGGCAAAATAACTGGATTCACTATTAAAATATTTGGCGAATGCTTAGAAATTTGAATCCATTTTTAAATTAAATAGCTAGCTTTGGTTAGTTTTAAGTCGGCCCTTCAAGTCGTACCGGTAAGCAGAGCTGGCGACTGCTATGGGGTATTACGAATCCCTCCCCTTTTACTTTCGCGTGCGTTTTGTTGATCGGACACACTCCAAAATCAACGCTAGGGATACCTTACATGTGATTTTCCAATGCTCGAGCCGAAGGTACTACATTGGCCTAGAAGTGAGTTTTTACCTGGGAAATTTGCAATTTTGCCGAACCCTTGCTGTTCCAAGCAAGGTATGGATCTTTAACGTGCGTGACAACACTCATACACGGGACCTCCATTTTACCTCTCATCCGAACGAGGGCGTATTTTTGTGAAAAATGCTCGCCTAACATTGTCGGGATTCGAATCCAGGATCTTGGCGTAGTAGTCACATGCATACCAACTACTCCACGGAGTCGCTCTACGCTAGGGATACCATTATTTAATCCCTAATTGTAGAGTAAGTTTCAGTTTGTTAGATTAATTTAGGATTGATTAATTTTGAAGTAAGATGAAATTTGGAGCACGTTCATTTTTCGCGTTTAAACCCAATGTAGTACCTTCGGGTGGAGCATTGGGGACGTGGCCACAAGCATAGCGGCTCTTAATTACATTATAATGTGGTTCGCCTAAAAGTTGGAGTAGCCCACCAAATTTATAGTTGTGACTTAGGTACAGCAAACTGTATTAATGAGAATGCAATAAGAAATATGAAATTGCTATCATACCTTCCCTTTACTTGCCTGGATAGCTCAATAGAAATTATGCTGTGGAATTTACAAAAATAAAATGAAACAGAAATCTCAAGATACATATATGCATTCAAAAACCTTTTCTTTCATACAAAAGAATCTTTTACATAAAAAAACATTTTACAGCTTAAGGTCATACAGAAAATTATTCCTAAAAGTTATTTATTTATTAAAATAATCATTACCTAATCTTTGTTAAAAGGTACAAAATCCTCTTTAATTTATTTGTGGATAAATTGCCTATCCTTTATTACCGCGTTCGTAAGTGTTATTGGCCAATGACGCTGTACAGATAACTTAGTAACGGTCAAAATGCTTCGAACTCTGACCTCAAGATTTTCTTGGAAATTATCCTCTTACAAAAAATATTTATCAGATTAAGAACTTATTCTAGCTTATGTTACAAATATTTAAATATTCTTATCAGTTACAAACAAAAAAATCTCAATTTTATACATGCTATATTTCTTGTCAAAGAGCGCTTATCCAAATCGTAATTAACGGCATTAAATACTTTTATCTTCATCTCAAATTGACGTTAACATGCAGAAGTGCATTTATTGTTAATTGATTAAAATTATCAGTTGTGATCTTCTATCAAGATTGTACATACTTCATTAAATAATTATTCTTGTTAACTTCTATGTTACTTGTGGAACGCCGATGAGATTCATTATAAATTATTCGAAACGTATTTGTTTCATGTCGTAAAATAACTTAAATTGCGTTAACTTACACGTTCGAAGAATTAATTCTTAACTCAAAGATACATGTTCGATGTCGTGAATGAATTTAATCTTTATTAATATTTATGGTTCCGAGTTGGGACCGTGTCATTTTATAAACTAAGGTCGACGTTTCGTCCACTTTTGTAAAGGTTTCATCAGGACAAGAAAAGAAAATAAATAATTTACTTTGCCACAAAACACCTTTTGGCTTAAATAGGCTGGTGAGTCTGCTAGTTCAGAAGTAGCTCTTTATACTCTTTACACTTTAACTTGTCTACTTAATATTATCATTCTTATCTTTATTGTTTTTGTTATTTTTTCTTTTTTAATTGTTAATTTAATTTTTTTTTAATTTTTTTTATTTTTATTTTTTTTTATGTTTAATATTTTATTATTTATTTTATTTTCTTGTCTTGATGAAGCCCCTTACAAAAGTGGACAAAACGTCGATCTTAGTTGATAAAATGACACGACCCCAACTTAGAACCATAAATATTTATAATGACTCCGGCCGTGATAGCCTCTGACGAATTTAATCTTGCTTGTCAAGTACTGTATGCATGCCGAATACTGAATCTGGAATATGGTCGATCTCGTAAAATAAATGAATCACAAATCTAACTACTTCCGTTTATATACAAAAATTCTAACTAAGTCATGTTTTTCCAATCCATTCTATTGTATTCTCGAAAATTAGTAATCCTGTATGATGTAATATTTAACAAAATGCTGGTGTTTAATGGTCTAATTAATCTAAAGCTATGATTTATGTCTATCATAAAGCGTCGTCTATTCTTCTCTAATGCACGAACCAGTCCGCTTTCATACTGTAATGCGTAGAGCATTTAAATCTTTCTTATCTAGCCTTATGGGTTTTTAATAGTCACGGGTTTCTTTAATAGAGGCGTTTATTCATTGATTAAAAATAATTGGCTTCTTAAAACATTTCGTAGTAAAAATAACGTTTTGTTTAGTAATAATGAAAATTCAAATCTTCTAGAATTAATATGTTTTATAACACTCATAAAGTGTTACTTTAACGAGAATGAATATTTTATATTAGATATATCTATACCCGGAAATTTATTTAGTATTTTAAAAGTGCATACGACTTATTTTTAGCCTACACACGAAAATATGCTTTGTTTTAACACGGATGAATTGAATAGCTTTATATTTATATCTTAAAAAATGGAACGCGTATTAACGAATCTCTCACATGGCTGAAATACATTCCTTTAATAATTGAGCTTTTAAGTTTATATAAGTAGTAATGAAATACGTTTATATTTATACAGGGTAGACAAATTAAAGATTGGAAAATTTTAATTTTGTTCTGTTTTCTTCTTTTTTTGGTGGTAATTTGGCGTTCAATAACCTCTCGTGACCTCTTATCACATCAATATATATATATATATATATATATATATATATACTGCAGTGAATATTCGGGTACAGCCGCCCTGACCAATAGAAAATGTTATTTCTTACCATACTGTCCCCGTTTTTTTGCCAGCTCAGCGACAAATATGCTGTGGCTTTTACGAAAATGAAGTGAAACAAAGCAATCTCAAGAAATATTTATGAACAATCCTTTATACATTCAAAAACATTTTTCTTTTTCACATACATTATCTATGTAATCTACTTACACACGCAGATATAAATAACGCTTATAAATGCAATTTACAGCTTAAGATTAGAAAGAAACATTATATCACTACTTACATATTAATACAATCTTTATTTAATCCTTGTTGATAATTAAAAAAATATTTCATATATGAATCACTAAATTTTCTTTAAAATTTTTTGGGATAATTTAAATATTCTTGTGTAACACCCCCAACCTTCCCCCGGTCACGTTGTGGTTGATTATTGAGCAAAAAATTTTGTAAGGGTCAAATCACCTCGGCATCTGCCCTCAAAATTTTTAGAAAACTATCCACTTACAAATAATTTATATACGCAAAATAAAAACTTATACTAGCTTAATCTACTTAATAATACACAAATTGTCTGTTTAGGTTTAAAACTATGTTACACTTGCAGTTTGCATCATCAAATCTTTTAACCACCTGTTTTTGCTTATAATTCTTCTATAAAAAAACGTTTTGATTGAAATTAAGTGCATTGATAAGTTGCTGGTTCCAAATTTTTAGATCTCCATTTTACTCAATCTTCATACGTCGAAATATCAGACCAAAAGTACTTTTATTGATTAAAGTGATGGTGACCTTGCACCAAGATAACTAATTGATAGATAACTATATTGGAGCAATAAATTATCGTTGCAGGTCCATAAAATAATTATCTATCAATGACTGAACATCTTATAACTTATGTTCAAAGCTTCAATGTTAAATCTTGAATGCAGAATGAAATGATAAATCGCTCTCGTTACTTCCGCCTTTATATAATAAAATTCTAAATACGTTACCTTATCAATTACCTTCTAGAAGTATGAGTAATATGTATAATGTAACAATTTACTACAATTTCGCGTTCTTATCTTTTTAATGACCCGCCAGATTAAATTTATTGCGATCCTAAAAGATTTCCCATCCTTTATTAATTAAATCTCCCCTTCGAGCTTCTGTAATATTTTTAGCCATTAAAACTCGATATTGTATATGATTTTATGATATTTTTTGGCGTTATTGCGCTGTGCAAATTAGGTCGTGCATTCATACAAGGTAATTAGCTTGTTAACGTAAATATAATTTATTCTAGAACCGTCCCGAAATTGACTTCTTTGCCAGAAAACTATTTTGCATAAAAAAATCGCAATTGTGTTATAACGTTTTAAATAAATAACGTTCATTGAATGCCATTTCTTAAAAAGTATGAATAAATTATTTATATTTTAGAAAAGTAGGGATTTTTATATTTCCGTCTGCTGGAACTATTTGTCTTACAAAACAGTGTATTACGTTTATTAAATTATATTCTTAAAGCAGATAACTTGACATCAAAGTTATTTAGTATTCTTAAAGTAAGTAAATCCTAAGACTCGTTTTTCAGTCTGTATAAATGCAATAAAACTTGTTTTGAAAGTATTTTTTGGAGGAGAAGTGTTTACACACGGATTTGAATCAACGAATGAATGATTGGGCTTCGTTTTTAAATGAAGAATCACAACACTTATACGTATTTAAAGCGCGTTATTTTACATGGAAACCTTACAAGAATTATACAGAGTAAAATTTGAATATTGGAAAGCTTTATTTTCGGGTCTGTTTTTTCTCAGAATGTGGTGCTTACTGACCTCTTGCGACCTCTTTATCACATCATTATATATACGAGGACGGTCCGATAAGTACGTAGTTTCACCGCCCGATAGCGCCACTATCGCAAGAGAAATTTACTATCGTGTAGTACAGTCCCGTAGACGGCTACTGTCGAAATTTCAGCCGAATCAGACTAGTAGTTTTGTTTTGACTGCGTGTGGAAACGGGCGTGTCCGCGGATTTTAGAAAAATGGAAAAAAAGCAATATCGATCGGTGATTCGATTATTGCTTTTTGGAAGAGGAATCGCGCAGCGAAATCAAAGAACGCTTAGCTGCTGAATACGGTGACTCTTCTCCTTCGATGGCGACCGTCAAAAATTGGTTTAACCAGTTTTAACGTGGTCTCACGTAGGTTTTTGATGAGCCACGCCCAGGTGCCCCGAAAACGGTTACCACGGAGGATAACATGACAAAAATCCACAATCTCGTATTAGCAGACCGCCGTTTGAAGTTGCGCAAGACAATAGGCATCTCAAAAGACCCCGTGGGTCATACACTGCAAGAAATTTTGGGCATAAGAAAGCTGTCGGCGCGATGGGTGCCGCGTTTGTTCACTTCGGACAACAAGCGCAATCGCCCGCGCCGCTACGAAAATTGGTCGAATTGGTCTACGAACTGCTGCTCCATCCACCGTATTCTCCAGATTTATCCCCGTGCGAGTTCTTTTTGTTTCAAAACTTGAAAAAGTCACTTGCCGGGCAGAAATTTGAATCGAATAAGGAGGTCGCCGCCACGGAGACCTACCTTGCAGACCTCGAAAAAACGTATTTTTCAGGCGGGTTGAAGAAGTTGGAGCATCGCTGGGTCAAGAGCATCGAGCTAAAAGGAGACTATGTTGAGAAATAAATCGCCACTTTTCAAAATTTTAGTGTTTTTTGTAGGGTAAGTACTTATCGGATCATCCTTGTATATATATATATATATATATAGTTATAAATATACTGAAAGGATGTTCTCTTTAGAGCTATACATGTATTTTATTAAAATCCAATTTTGTAATTGTTGTCAAAGTTTTGACATGGCTCTACTCTAAAAACAATTCACTCACTTGTGGTTTCGTTGTATTTTGGGTATGATATTACCAGTAGCGGCTGGTGTATAGGTTCACATGTTACGTGAACACCCTAATTTTAAACACATCTATTTTTCTTTGCTATCAAAATAAAATTTTTGCTAGTTACAATATAACATGCTATAAAAAAGTAGGAAAACGCTGCCGCCAATCTATCCATAACGATCACCTACAAGTAGCTTCTGAGTTCACACAAGAACTGCGAACTCGCGTTTCAAATGCTTAGCCCTGACCGACGCCTTGCGAGTATAGGATTGGTTGAGAAATATCACGCAATTTTACATAAAGAGGGTTTACAAATATTTCGTGAACTTCAGCTTATTATCCGTGTTTGGGTTCGGGTTTGGGTACGCGCAATCTTAACTTTTCTTTTAAATCTATTCATTCTAAAACAAAAATTTATTCGATAATTAAATAGTCAATACCTTGTTTTAGGTATCCGTTAATTTGTTAAACATTTCAAGAACGGATAATTTCTTTCTCATGTGATTCCGATTTATAGACTTGTCAAAATAATAGATCCCACTATTATTTGATAGCGTGTTTTCCAGTTTACTAATCGGGCTTTGACAACGCGACGGTTGCAGTTTAAACTCGTGTTATTTGAACCAATTTTAATTTGATTCTGCGGCTTGTGCGTTGAAATATTTTCTACAGCGATGCACTTTTTTTTGTTCGACAAGTAGGAGGTATCTTGCGTGTATTGGTGAGTTTCCCGCGCTTACCCATTCTAATCAGATTCTTTTTTTAGCTCGTAGCTGGAGGGCAAATGAGTTCTTTCTTTATGTAGGCCCAACTGTTCGTTGACGTAAACCAACTGCTTTTGTCTGTAGACCGCTGCTGCAGTTACGGTGGCAGGGCGAATGGATCCTGACTACCGTGGCGTTGCTGTGCTGCCTCACCCCCGACGAATTGCAAGATAAGCATCTCGACGCATAGAAGTATGTGACTCGTATTTTTTTATGCACATCGAAGATTATTATTTTTCAGCGGTTGATGTTGTGAAACCCGTTCACCATACATGTTTCGCTAATGCTTCTGGTTATATTTCTTTAATTCTTACTACAACTTGGTCTACATTTAATACTTTAATTTAACACACTTGCTATGGAGAAAACCTATATTTAATACTTTAATTTGACACACGTGCTATTGAGAAAAACTACATTGAATACTTTAATTTAACACACTTGCTAATGAGAAAATTTAAGCATTACTTTTTTTCTAATGAGTTTTATTACATGTTAGCTACGAAATGCGCCCTTTGTGGATCCATTATAAAATTTGTCCTTTACAATGACTTAAATTTAATACTTTTCTTTGTCCATGTGAACCAAGAAATTTTAATTTATTTTTTTTTAATAGATAATCGTGGACGACATGCTTTTTTTTAGTTTTTTTTGGTATGTAGACAAATTCCCCCACTCTCCGCGGTTGGTAGTTAGCCTGGTACTTACTTTTCTTCCGGCTACGTCTAGGTACGTAGCAACACATATATTATTAGCACATCTTGTGAATCAGTTTCTAAGAATAAGAAACGCAAGGTATCTAATATAGGGGCGGGTGCTACAGAAATATGTGACACAATAATTAGTCAAATAAAAGCCCGATTTTCATATTCCGATCACCTAATTACAGTAACTGTCCTGGAGCCGGATTTTCTCACACAATATCAAGAATTTTTTCCTGTGGAGCAGCTTGTAGTCGTCGTAGAAGCGTACCCATTTTTAAATAAAAATATGGCTGAATTAGAGGTACTGTATACCCGTCAGGATTTGCAGAAAGCTACTGGAGCTGGACCAATGTTGCACTCTCTCATAGAAAGTGAGCTGGATAAAGATAAAAGATAAAGATAAAGACACTTATGTGAATTACTAAGTGTTGGTAACCGTGACTACGTCAGTACCAGAACATTGTTTCTCAAAGTTGCAAGGCATAAAAACATTTCTTAGAAACACTGTCAGAAGGCAGATTAAATGCATTAACCATGCTATCCATCGAAAAGAAATTGATTAATACCATAAACGATTTTAATAATAGAGTAATTGGAAAGTTTGTGCATCTAAAAAACAGAAGAATGGATTTTCTGTACAAATAAGTTTTTTTTTCATAAATGGAGTAGTAGTAATATTGTAGTAGTAATACTAAATGCATCAGTTGATGAACGGTTCCATATAATACATTATAATTTTGGAACAACTATGTATGTACTGTGAACACCGACTTACAACTTTCACGAGCCGCCACTGGATATTACTTATTACTAAAATAAGACAATAATTTTTCAAAATACTTTTTGCTACTTTAAATTTTGCATTTAACATTCACAAAATGTTATGCGCCCTTCTTGCATCGTTCCTTTTTTTTTATTACTTTTTTTAGTTTCTTAGGCTTAGTAACAGCTTTAGCTGGTTTATGGCAAGTTTCACATTCAGGGTTATCACAAATCACATCACACTGAACTTTTATGGTGTCTTCCACTTTGTCTGATTTAGGAATAAATAATTTTCTAAAAAACTTTTAAAAAATTGTTATTAGGAAAAATTACATCGCTTAAAACTTACCAAAACCCAACTAGCGCTCGCATCAAATAAAAATCCAGGTTGGAATTCTAGCGGGTCCTGTTCCACTTGGGGTTCTTTTGAAACAGGTACTTCTTCACCAAGTAAATTACCCAAATGGTTAAAAATTGGACCTAACATTTTATTTTAAAAAATTAATAAAATTAGTCTAAGTACTTAAATTTTCTAAATAATTTTGACAAACAAAATTAGACACATAAAGACATTGACAATCAAAACGAAGCAAAAATCAGTAAAGTGCTGTTTTGATTTGATTGTCGTTTGTAGCTTCTTATTTATTAGACATAACCGTAGAAAAATCTAAATTCAAGTGTAAAAATTAAGATTCAACTAATTTCATTAAGAAACATACAATGCAAACTTTCGAACCAGATATCGTCTTCAAGGTGTGCGTTTTGTCCGTCTTATAGTAAGAGAACTTTGTACGTTTTATTCGCGTCGCCAATCATTCCATACCCCGGGCGTAAAGCCAAAGACTTACCAGTTTTTTCACTGGAACCAAAGACCACCTCGCTAGTCTTTAGATCACAGCGCGTGCATTCGCACGGACAATTTCTAGAGGCGAAGTGAATATACCTACAGTATGGTGGAATACGAGATTTTCTTTTAGGTAAGAGGAAAACGTACAAGGATAGGTATGAGTCATTTCGCCGGAACTAACACGCACACACGTTCGAACTCTTCGATAGCGAATAGTCAACTCCCTTGCTTTAAAATGCATCGCTCCCACGAGTCTATTCGTATCCCCTTTCATTCCGCGCTTCTCGTGACTGATCGTTTAACTACATCACATTTCTTTAATCTGTGAAATTTGGGCTTAAGCGGAATATGTAGGTTTTTGTATAACAGCGCACGGCAGTAAATTTAATAATTTTCCTTCGATAAGTTAGTAGACCAGTCGTGCACTGTTACGACAAAATCCCAACGAAAAATACATAAATGGTTGAACAGTTTATAGTAGACAAACGTAAACAAAGTCAAAGACTTACCGATGGTGGTAGCAGCAGCGGTCCAGTGACATCACTTGAAGCTGTAAGAGGATATTTGGGGAAGAAAAGGAAAGGAAACAAACAACAATTCGCACCATACAATCAGACGGTTTGAGAGCACTTCCGACTCGACAGATTCGCGAAGTTGACGTCTCTACAGGTACTTTAAAACTCGACTGATAACACACGCGAAGATTGTCTTGTTTTCGACCGCGCGTGCGTTCAGTTAATTTGAAAGAAATGGTAAAACCAAATTAAACTGAATATTGCACATCTGTTCGAGTTCCCAAAATTTTGGTATTGAAATTTCTAACGGAATACGAGTGCTTGTAAAAAGGGGATAAGTACTCTTGTTGCATAATCTTTCCAACGACTACCCAACCAAAAACTGTGTTAATAGCCGTAGGTTGCCCTGGACTACCTAACACCTTACCCTTCGTTAAAATGTGTGGAAATATTTCGGCGCCTTTCAATTAGTCGATAGGAGCCGGAAAATGATATGATTTATCAGCAAGTTGAAGACTTTGTAAATGTGACCACTTTTTTATATTGGAATTTGTGGCATGTCAGAACATAACCTGAGAACAATGATCGCATCGAATGTAAATGTAAGTTCCAAATTGTCCTGTGGTCCGATTGTGACATGTGTCATGCTTCTAGTTGAATTTGAAGCCATGTCATTGAGACCGAAAATGGTAGTTGAAGATTAACGTAGTTGTAAATTTAAACGACGCGTGCATCTTTCACTAATGAAATTACATTGGTTACCAGAATCTATAATTATTCTGATAGGGCAGAAATTGCAATTGCTGTCGCAAATGTTGACAACAGCGGTGGCTAAAAGTACCGTGCTCTGATTGGCGTTTGCTACACCGCAATGAGTACTGGATAAGTTTTCGAAAATATTGATTGTATTAGCAATACAGTTATTGGACAAAGTGGCTGAAGGTGGTTGTAGGTTAGTCGAAACGTTAGTGGGTGAAGTGGTGTGTAAAGTCGAATGGTGTTTCGCTTTACATGTACGGCATCGAAAAAGACAGGGACAATTTTGTAACACATGTGAAGGGTGTAAACAATTGATACATATTTGTTTTTGTTCTATAAATGTTAATCTTTCGTTTTCACTTTTCTGTAAATATTTGGCGCATTTTGAAAGAAGGTGGCCCTGATTACACAAGTCTGTAATTTCTATTATTTGATTATGTAACGTGTATTGAATGAGGGTAAAAAGGATGCTGCATCAATGGTTGCCTTAATGCAAAGATTGTACACCTCGGCGATCCGCTGAGTAAATACGTTTTTTTTGTACCCTAATCGCTTTCGTTGTTGAGCCATTGTAATATATAAACTTCTAAGCGATTGACAATTTTTTTTGAAATACGTAAATTAATTTTGGTGCTAGTTCTAGCAACAAAATTGAAATATGAAATGCCGTATGGCAATAAATGATCTTCTAATTAAAGAGATTGAAACAAAACGCCACAGGTGTTTTAAGACCAATGATCGTACCACCTATTGTTTCTACAAATACGTAAATTGAAAAGTAAATATTGTGACCTTTGCTATTTTGTTATAGTTTAAGGTATAACCGTTAAAATCCCGCGCGCGCGTGTCAGAGCCACTACGAAAGTTGGCAACACATACTAACACGTACATAATATTGCACAATAAAGCTATTACGTCATAATTGCGTTTCAAATTGTATCACATACCAAAAATGTTTACAGTGATACAAGAGGCGCCTTAAAGTTAAAGATAAAATGTACTCACTTAAAATATGGAACTCTTTACGACCTTGCGGTTATGCTTGCGGCAGGAACCGTACTGATTTCCATTGATCTCGACGTTGTTGGGCGTGGTTCGGGGTTATGCCGTCGTAGAAGCCAGATTAATTTGTCTTCCCTGTTCTTTGTTCGTAGGTAGGACGGAAAGAATAAGGTGAAGGCAGAGATACGATAGGGCAAGAGATAGATGGAAACCTACATTCTGAAAGAAAAGACAAAAAAGATACAGATAAACCTCACTGTTCGACGTCTCGTTGGCTAATCCCCGTCGTGCCGGAAACCGCGCACTTACTTCCTCATTCCACGTCTGCGCATTCTCTTGCGCCGACGCAACTGTCTGAAGTTACGGAAATGCACAAGTCTATTTTTAAAATATTGGCTCGAATTCACTCACAAATTAAAAAGTGTGCGATGCCAATTTTTGGCATGTAACAATTTATAGGAACAAACGTAACGTAAATTAAATAAAAAAGAATATTGTAAATGTAACGTAATGAAATGATTTATGTTAAGTGCGAGGAATGTACCGCAAGGTATATAATTAAGTAAAATTTTAATTGTGATAGCAAACATAAACAGAAAATAGTTGTTCGTATATTGAACTATACACAAGTGTTCCGTTTTTATTCACTGGAAAACTGGTTTCTTCTGGATCCACGCTTAAATACAACTTTTTGTTGTTCCGCGCCGATGGAACATGTGGTTATATTATAAATCCGTGCCCGAAGGATCATGGTTTTTGTATAACAGCGCACGGCAGTAAATTTAATAATTTTCTTTCGATAAGTTAGTGAGCCAGTCGTGCACTGTTACGACAAAATTTTAACGGGAAATACGTAAATCGTTGAACAGTTTATAGCAGAAAAACGTAAACAAAGTCAAAGACTTACCGATGGTGGTAGTAGCAGCGGTTCAGTGGCATCACTTGAAGCTGTAAGAAAAGGAAAAAAACAAACAACTCGCACCACACAATCAGACGGTTTGAGAGCACTTCCGACCCGACAGATTCGCGAAGTTGATGTCTCCACAGGTACTTTAAAACTCGACTGTTCCTGATAACACACGCAAGGATTGTCTTGTTTTCGACCGCGCGTGCGTTCAGTTAATTTGAAAGAAATGATAAAACTAAATTAATTTGAATATTGCACTTATTGTGCAAACAGAATACATGCCATAAGTCATGGGACTATCATCCTCGGAACGTGAGAAACTATATTCATAAACTTCACACGTAATAACTTAATTTAAGGATGAGAAAAACTTTCCTTTGCTGGATTTAAGAGTCCCCTAATTCTAATATTAAAATAAAATTTAATGCAACCCAAAGGGACAACAACCTAAACGCAGCTGGTTACACATGATCGAAGTACATAACAAGGTCATGATGGTCATGATGTTCCTGTTCTTGTACCCAACAATATGCCAAGTCCGTTACTACAAAAAGTTGACAATTTCATAAAGGTGTAAAAGGGACCTTGATTTGAATTGAACATCGATTGAAACTCATATCGAAAGAAAAGGTATATTTAAATCAGAGACCAGTTGAGGAATATAGACGTGTAATTCTTAGCAGCACTAGGAAACACGTCCTCTTGATATATTTCTTTTTTTTACTTTTCTAACCATTATTTGGCATGCTGTCTGACAATATAAGCGTGCCTGATCCAAATAGGACAATATCGATGCAGTTGAGTTAGTGTTTGCTGTGTTTTCTTTTTGTGTTTGTGTGTGTGCGTATATGGTGTGGTGTATGTGTTTGTGCGCGCGTGTAGACGCGAGTATGTGCGTGTGCAACGGTGGATGCGTGTGTGCGTTTTGTTGGTCTCGACTATCATCTGCGACCGGAAGTCAAAGACTGAACTGTCTGCGTTCGTAGTTCACGACACCGGTCTTCGACAACCGGAAACCGGAGATTGTTGTTTCACCGTCCCTTAGTGTGAGAGTGAGTGTGTGCGTGTATGTGCATGTGTTGGTGTGTGCGCGCGTGCATGTGCATATGTGCCTTTCTACGTGCTTCATTCTCAGTCTCGATCATTGCCAGCCGGAAATCTGAGACTGAACTGTCAGTAGTAATAGTGCAGATTCCCAGCCGTCGACACCTAGAAACTGGGGATTGCTTGTGCACCGTCCCTGAGTGTATGAGCGTATGTGTATGTGTGTGTGTTGTGTTTTATTTAAAGATGTTATTTTATTTTCCACATCTATTGTTCCAGCTAGGTTGTTGACAGTTTTATAATTCGGATACAGTACGTTTTCCTATTTTAAGCTAATTCCATGTTAGTATAGAATATGCTATTTTACTTCAATGTTAAAACTAGTTTATAACTATTCTAAATATATGGTTAGTATTAATTATGGCACTGATAGGCCACCCATAACTTCTGAAGCAAGTACAAGTAGATTAAAGATCCAGAACAAAATATGCGATCATCAATCACGTAGTCGTATACCAAGTGCAAGTGGGATGCAGATGCAAGACGATCATTATGATACTGAACGGGGGGGTAACAGAATTTCTAAAACCAGACAAGTTGGAACATTCTAAATTATCAGCTTTGGCGCCAGTCTTAAAACCTATAATAAATTTACAATTTTTGCCGCAAGATGTTCGTCTTTTCCCAAAAGCTGCTCCAAGATTACAAACAAACAAAGGACCTAAAAAGCGGAAAAGTGTTATCTTAGCTGATATGTTGGAAAAAACAGCATTAGAGGAAGGATATGCCAATAGAAAAACCGCAAAAAAGAACTTGGGTATTTTAAATAACATTTAAAAAAAAGTATTAGGCGCAAAGAAAAACTACAGCTTTAACTGAGAATCAAAATGTAAGTTCTAATGATGAGGATGAGATTTGCCTGATTTGTCTAGAATCTTTTAGCAACAGTAGCGTTTGAGAGAAGTGGGTTCAGTGCCTGGAGTGCAAAAAGTGGTCTCATGAAGATTGCACCAAAGGTGACTTTGTAACGCGCCGCCTACGTAAACATAATGTTATCGTGGTATTTGTAGGTTTATTTTTATGCAAGGCTCAAACTTGCAGACTAGTGCGTTATGCTGGTATTTCCGGCCTTGAGATGGAAGGTTGACAAGGATCGAGCAGCGTACGGGAAGTTAGTGGATGTTGAATAGGCAGAAAGTGCAGATGCGACTGCAATGTACTCGTACGCGGGTTTATGATTTTGCTGTGTTTTAAGCATTGGAATTATTACTCTTAAATATTAGGAAAGCAGATTTCGCTTTCAGTGTGCTACGTACAATGACGTAGTAAAAAAACAAGGAATAAGAAAGAAAGAACAATTGACCGGGATCAATCGGTAAGTGTGCGGGGCAGAATATCTACACAAATTAAATCAGGCCTGAAATAAAAGTAAACAAATAACACGCTTCTAACCATAATCATAAAATTTTTAATTAACAAAAAAATAAAAATTAATTAGGTACAAAAGCCTAATGGTACCACCAAATAAACAATCCGTCATTTCAAGTTACCCATATTTACAAGATCAACAGAAATCCTCTCTAACATGGAGAGCTGCCGTTGTTAAGTTCTTACCCTTCACGTTATTTCGTAACACAACAAAACCCAAAAAGAACACTAAAAACCACAGCTCTTAATGGTTGTCAATATAAAAATTACGCGTGCCTCATTGACAGGACAATATCTTAACTAATCAAAATTTAGCACAAAAAAATTAAAGCACATGATAACCCAACAGATATAACTCATCCTCGTACGTCTACGATTACTTACAGTAATCCGTTAAAGGCCACCAAGTGTGGTTACCTAATGGTGTCAATTAGTTCTTACTCACTCACCCTCGAGTTGCTGCCATCGGACCGGATCCCACTGTATCTAATGACGGGGTGAAGGAGAGGGGCGCATGATCTCACCTTGGGGTTGTCCATCCATCGTGGCTTTAAGGACTACCGGAAGAAGCTATAGTAAATATAAGTAAAATTAATTTATTTATGTCGAAAAGTACAATTTTACTAAACCATAAATACCAACTACGCTGTAAAGCGAGCGCGAAATTTTCATAAGGAAAATGAAACGAAGAAAACCAGAACGAATGTTTTCGTCATGTTAGTTAAAAAGCAAATGAATATTGTTGCTAAGAATTAAAACTGGAAAAACACAGTTTTATCGGATAATACGCGGCTTCAGTTCGACGAATCTTTCGATGGAAAACACATAAGAATCAATTATTAGATACCTAGAACAAGTTATTGACTAGTTAATTATATCATAAACTTTACGTTGAGAAATTCTGAGAAAGACTATTTATTATTAATTAGGCCGTAGGATTTAACAATGGAAATAAAATTTATACGAACAGAGAATGCATTAACAAGGGAAAGGGTTATCTTAATTTACCGAATTAATTTTCGTTCGTATAGAAAAAGGGATTTGAGTTGAAAATTATTAGACAGAGTATTTATTATTAATTATGAATTAATGATTTTAATTAACAGTAGAAACGGAATTTATTCGAACGGATAATGAATTAACAAGGGAAAAAAGGATAATTATTTTGTGCTGAAAATAAACGTAACAAGTGTTATGTGTTTATAAGTGGTTCTGAAAAATAAAGTAATCATGTTTAAATGTAATAATGTACGTCGTTATTTGTGTACCATAACAAGGTTATAGCAATTTAGCAGACAGTAAGAAAATAGTATCTGGAAATCTGGATTGCCCCAGCACGAACCGGACTTGTTACAACGTAAGTGTTTTTATGTTTCTTTAAATTTATGGTTGGATTGTCAAATGTCCGTCGCCGATTCGTGCTGCTGGGAAAACTATAATTAATTACCCTGACGGTGCAAAAATTACTAAAAAACTGTTATGTATTATTTATCTATATGCGCGTATGGCAAGCGGTATGGAGGCGTTTTTTAAAAATTGAGATTAGAAATAGCTGCAACATTGTCGTAGGTCTGTTACTCGTTTATTTGCTTACCCATCTCCCTGTGATTAATAAGGGTTTTCACGTCATTTCTTGTATTTGACATCTACAACCTCTACTGTATATGCTACAACTGCTATTCTGTTGAACTACGTTTATTTGTGTTTGCTTTTTTATTACATAAATATTACATTTTGACAAAAATTTAGTGATTTATTGCCAAATATTTGGTGTGGTTCTTTTATCCCCATACTATGTTACTTTTATCCTGGTCCTTCAGGACAAAAGTAAGACCTAGCGTGCTTGAAAAGAAGTTGTACGAAATCTAAACCACTTCAAATATAAAATTCAAAAATAGCTCATCTTGAAGGGTAAGTAAGAAGCTTTCCATTGGCGCAGTATTATATTGTTACGAACTACTGGGCAACCCGTCAAACACGCAAGTTTCATAACCGAAGTGAATTCTTTAGAAGTCTAGAACATTCGAGCAAACACCGGGCTATGAATCATCTAGTTAATTTTAGGATACATATAAGATCGGTGATGAGTATACATCAGTTAGTCTATATCCAAATGTCGTATATAAATCATATCGTGTATAGTTAGTTGGTTATTACGTTTGAAAGTCCTATAGTAAATATAAATTTGTGTAATGTGAACGTGTATATTGTACCGCCAGCTTGTACATAAATAAACAAAAGTGTAATAAATAATTACAGTAGTGTTAGCGTTGTTAAGGATTAGTTTAAAAAGTAATTAGTGCTTATAAATGGCATTAATGTGATAGTGCTTCATTGTTAATTGGACTGAAAATATTTATAAATAAGGCATATATTGTTACTTAAATTTGTGCATAATGAATAATAAAGATTTTTGTTATTACTAGTTCTAAATTGGTGAACGCGTTAAGAGTAGCCGCTACAATATTATGTGCAAGTTATTACATTATTACAAATATTAATTGCTGCTGAGAATATAATAAATGGCCACAAATTCGAATTTAATTTTATTAAATACAGAAACATATTGATATTGTATTATTATTTGAAATTGAGAGGTCACTAAATTACTACAGAATGACAATCGTGTACTTATAATCGTTAGACATATGGTCCCTTTTTATTGAATTACTGCTAACCACGTAGAAAGTAAGAAAATAGAAATAATAAATGCTTCAATTGCATATTTCTTAATTATTCTGAATTTGAACTGCCTTCATGAAAATTATCGAAATAAATAATGAGTCTGTACCACATAAAATTTCTTTTCTATCTTCTATCAGTCTATTTATCGTGCATTTGTCTACAAGGAGAATGCATTTTTTTCAATATCTGCAATCCATTCTTCCGAGCACTTCATTCCATATCAAATATGCATTGCTTTTTTCGATTGCGTTTTCTGTCCGATAAACTTGGTTAATTTTCTTTTCTAACTTGCGAATTCACTTTCTTAATCCTACTTAAAGTCACAAGGCTAACATACTTGCTTCAGAAGTTTGCCGAAGAAACGTATATTAATTATGTTTACTGCATATGTTTAACAATGATAAAACAATGTACTTCACTGTATCCATCTAATTCTAGTGGGAAGTAGTTAAATGCATAGGACGAAGACACAAAAATTTTATTTTTAGCTTTTTATAATATACCGCAGTGAAAAATATGCTAGCTTAACCGGTTCCGATTAGAATATGATCATGAAGATTTGAGATGAAATTCTCTTTTGTATAATCTAAGATTCGCTAGTATACTACGGCAATGCTGTAAAATAACAGCTGTTCGCTTTTGTTTTATGAGGGTCGCCTGTGTCAAATGCAGATGTAATAGATGTATAGTATTATTTAATATTTTAAGATACAAAAGATATTTTACTAAAAATTCTCAATAAAAATGTTTACAGCAAAGGTATGTTAGTGAAGAATAATACAATTTAGTTTTGATTTAATAATAAAATTAACTGATGAAAGGTTTTATACAGTTGTCAGTATTTTAAAGTCTAAGCCGGTTTTATTAGGTAAACTTTTAATTTGAAATAATAATATTCCATAATCTTGGCGATTGCTCCATTGCTTAAACCAATAATATACTTAAATATCTAGTTTTCAGGTTTTAAGACACATACTAATTCCAACTGCAGCAGTTATAACAGAAAAAACTAAGCCTTCTTCAAACGATTGCTGTTGCCGTCCAAGTGAACTACCCATTTACAGTTATGAACCCCAACCTATTCAAACCCCTGACCACCGTACAGAACCCAGCACCGTAGAGATACAGTTTCAAGAAGCAGTTGGCACAGTGCGACGCAAAATTTCTGATGTAATGGGAACTATTAAAAATATTGAAGCAACTGGTGAAGATTATCTCAGCGAGGGCATCACAACAGTATTGTGTTAGTTGCTAAGTTCTTTGTGTACAAACAGGAACTTGTATTAATAAGATATTTTGTAGGTTATGTTGAAGTTTTACAAGAGGATGATAACACTACACCAAAGTATGGAGCCATTGCAATCGGTGGCCTTACTGGGTTAATTTTAGGATTACGTGGACGATTTTTTAAACGAACAATGTACACTTCGATTGGAGCTCTTGCTATGGCAGCTTTATGTTATCCAAAAGAAGCCAAGGAGTACTCTCAACTTGTTTATAAGGAAGGAACACGCTATTTTACTATTGGTTATAATTTTCTATGTGGAGGTAAGCATACAATGTTCTTTGATGTTGTAACATTTACTAATTTTTTCTAAGCATCTGAATCCCACATTAAATACTTCAAATTTTAATAATAAAAAAATACTATAAATGTAAAATTTATAACCATAATAATAATTTTTTAATAGCTATAATTGTGTTTGGAAATTTCTAAACAGGTTTCTCAGATAATTGGAAAAGACATTGTTGAAAATATCCTAGATTAAAAGTGTTGTATATATATATATATATATATATATATATATATATATATATATATATATATATATATATTAAGAAGTGTACGTAATATCTAAAAGGGTATAAAGAGTATTTTGTTGTTTTAAGGTTGTGTATATGCCAAAAAAAGCCAATGACCAGATCACGTAATTGTAATTTTTATGTTTGCCGTACTGGTGAAGTATTTAAAGTAGATTGGTCAGAGTAAAAGTGCCAATACGTGAAAAAATGACTTGATGACGTTAGAAAACTCAGTATTCCAGGATTTATACTAAGTTGTACGATGATAATCCATAGAGTGTAAATTTGCTGGTCTAAAAGCCGGGTGTGTCTGTAAGTTCCACTGTTCACAACACATGGCCAGGGTTATATGTGAAACATTTTGGCACATATTTATTAGAATCAACCTTTGGACAAACTTGTATTATCAAAATTATATGTGAAAGTACTATATAAAAAGTGATTTAAGTGCGACGCGATCATATTCGCAAATGATCGAACAGTTATTAATATAATCGCAAAGTGTACAAATATAACTGATAGGTATTAGTGACACAACACTAGTTGTGACGATATAATTGGGATATAGTTGGGATTTAGAAATGTATAAAGAATAGGCATAATAATTTTGAAGGTGGCGGTATCACCTAGGTGAAATAAATGGAGAACGATTTGAATATTTTTGGTAGAAAGACGTGTTTTGATAAAAATGTACTAAGTTTGAATAATTTAAAGTCGAAAAAGAATCTTTTGGGAGCTAAAGCATTTGATTTCAATTAGAGAAGAGTATAGAGAGTCAGAGGGAACAGTACGAGTTAAGAAGAGTGCAAAGTTAGTGGTGTAAAAATTAGAAGATTAGATATTGGAGCGGCATCGAAAGAGGTGTTAATAAGAGCTGGTATTTAGAGTGGTTTGGATTGAGGTGAATAAGAATTGGAGTGGATTTATAAGGCCGAAGGAAGACGAGTTAGAAGTGATTTGGGTTTTACATGCGATCGAAAGGCATTGGGTGGAAAAATTTCTAAAACTGCTCAGAATTTGAAAGAGCAGGTTAAAATTGGTATTGGATTGTATATTGCTGGATTGGAATGAGTGGTTGAACAGAACGACGGGATAATAAGAAGAAAATTAGCACGAGGAAGTTAAAAGTAGAGGGTTTTCTAAATTCTAAATTCAGTTAACTATTTATAGATTTGGGTGGAACATAACAGAAATTATATCAAAAACCTGGTGTGTGGAAAGCCAAGTAGTCCATGTGAAAGTGGAGCGTAGTGTGAAGACACAGCCGGCTACCGAGATCGTTACCCAGAGTTAAGGAAAAGGCCTACAACTATGGATAAATCGAGTGAGTACTGTGTTTTTCGGAGCGTCAAAGTCATTTGGTAAGTTTATTTGAATTGGTACAAGGCTACGCGGATCTGTTTGTGTATTTGGCATATACGCATAAAAAAAGGGTTATTTATACTAAAATTAGAGTAGTGCTGTTTGGTCGGTGTCGTGACCATCTACCTATCACCGAACCCACGGTAGGTAGGTGTAGATACCCTGAGAAAAAGAGATTCTAAATAGTCGAGGCACACATTTTTTTGTAGACTGACCAAATATATTTAAAGCACGTAAAATTAGAGTCAAAATTTTCACACTATCAAACAAATATATAAAAAAAATAAAAATAAATAAACGAAAATTATATATATATATATAGCCTTCATAGCCTTATATATCTGGCACCCGACTTTATCAAAAAAATTTTTAAAATAATTTAGTGGGTTTGTACCTCGTTTGTACCCGTTTGTGCCACTTTTCATTTAGTTTGTACCTCAAAGGGTAACAAAATAAAAAAAATTTAAAAATAACCGGCACCAAACTTTAAAATATTTTAATTTCATTAACGCCATTCGATAGAGAATCGTTTGTACCTTTTTGTAACTTTTTCATTTCTTTTGTACCTCAACGGCAACCAAGGTAGAACGTTTTGAAGTTTCGGTGAATAGGATGGGTGCACCAATGGTTGGCCATTTAAGAAGTTTTTTAAAGAAAATGCTTGCAGATAGAAAATTATTAAATTTACTTGGAAAATAGGTATAGTAGCATATAGACACATGTTTTGGAATTATAAATAGTATGTTCAACCTTAGAAAATAGTGTATAGTTTTATTTAAAGAAATAAACAAACAAAAAAGTCAGAAATCACTGATGATTGACCATAATTTTACCTAGTGATTGACCACATAATAAAATTAAATAAATCTCTGTATGGGTATGAACTTATTTATTAAAGACAAACGAATTTTCAAATAACAACTTAAAAATACTTTAATTCCAAAAATTCCATTTAGAATTTTTCAAAATCATTTAGATATACCTAAGCACTTAAATGATATCTTTGGAAAACTTAAATTTAGTGCGGTTTCCTGTTGCTATAACACTTGGATGTTCTAGTTTCTTAACGAGTTGATTAATATTTACAACACTGATGTCATTTTCAATGATTTTAAAAAGTGATTTACTTCCTTCGATTGGAGTAAATGCCTGTACCTCAAAATCACGCATGTCATAAATATTTTGTACGCAACAAACGTGGTTATGATTGATGTTTTTTCCAGGAAATGTAACCAAATAAAAGTCTCCTATTGAAATCATTTTCTTGAGTTTCTTCGACAGATGGGCGAGTGGTTCATTTTCACTATCACTGCTAAAATTCTCGGATATATCATCTATACTTGAGCCACTCTCATGCCACTCCTCATTGTCACTTTCCGTACTATCTGAGTATTCTACTTTGGTTTTCTTTTTTTATATTTTTCTTTTGTTGTTTTAGCCAAATTTTTGTTTTGAGTTTTTAATTTTTTCTCTTGCTTCTTCTTTCTCAAAAGGGCTTTTTCTTGTTTTTCTTTCTCCTTTTCCTTTTTTATCCTTTCTTTTTCTTCGTGATACTGCAACCATTTAATTGAAGTAGTTGCATAGGGCAACTTTTCTTTCATTCTAAATTCCTTTTTTTCAGACGACTCCTCTGGCCAAAAAATATGATCCAAGAAAGCAGTACTAATACCCCTTTTGTGGGGTTAACAATGATACTGGAGTCACAACTGTTCTTACAGTCTTACCTTTTTCAATGAAAACTTTCCCCATTGGTCCTGAAACTTCACTATTGTCTGCTTGTTTCATCTCCGTGTTAATATACTTTTTTGTTTCAGCATCATTATTAAATTTTGGCGTTTCCATATCTGTTGATAGCACTGCTTTTCTTAATATTGTCACTTAAAATAATCACAGGTTTGTCATTTTCCGTTGCATTTTGTTTAAAAACATCATTAATTTCAACCTGAATCTAATCAGGGTCAGTTTCTTTCATTTTGGTCTTATCATTATGTTTTTCTTTAGTTTCAATACTATGTTCGTCTTCTTCAGTATGTGTTCTGTTTTCTTGTTTTTCAGTCTTACTCTCAGCTTTGTCTTTAGTAGTTTCAAATCCATTGTGGTTACTTTCATTTTCCCATTCTATGTTTTGGTCTTGATCTTTGGGTTTTTGACATCTTTTTTTCAATTTTCTCCAAATATGGTACAATTCTTTTGCTGACTCATTACCGACCCATTCCCCCATCTCTGCTTTTTTAAACTCTTCCCGTCTAGTCGTTGGAATCAGTGAATCAAAATATAAAAAATGCAGTACATCGAATTTAGTTGGTTTGGTTTTTTCTTTTTCGAGATCTCCTATAGTCCGCGTTGGATCGAGTATACATTTTGTAAAATCTACCGCCTTGACATCAAACGGAAAAAGTTCACACTTTTTAAATTCGCTTTTAATAGTATCTGTTCCGATCTGATACATAGAGTTTTCTAATAAAAGTGGAAAAGTTGCTTATTAATCAATTTGTTATTGTTAGATTTTTTCCAGTCAAAAACAACTTTTTTCCATTTATTTTTCAATGGTGCAAATAAAGACACATCGGTCGGTTGCAAAATATGTGTCGAATTTGGAAGCAGTGCATATAGAAAAAATGCCGTTATCAGAACAAAATTTACTCAAATTATATGAAAGGTGTGATTTATGTCCATCTAATATGTATAATATAGGTAACTTTATACCTTTCTGTTGCAAATGGGGTAATAAAGTATTGCACACGTAACTGAAAAATGTTTCACTCGTCATCCATCCTGTGTTTGATCGACCTAAAAAATACACTATAAAGTATTTTATGTTTTAGTTGGTTTAAAAACATACCAATTACCCAGTCAGGATTAGTGTTTCTGCAGGAATTTGCTTATATGGTAGGGGTACACGATCAGTGGTGGTGCAACGGTAAATTTTCACTTTGAATATAAGAAATTGTTTGCCGTTGAAATATATAATGGTTACCAAACTTAATACCTCTATGTGCAACTTCAGGAAATAATATGTGAAACAACTCGAAAGCACTTATCTCGGCCACTCCTAGTTATGTACTATCTTACGATATCTGATCTACAGTTGAGAGCACAGAGTCCTCTTGGTCAGGACGGGTTCATCGGCCTTTAGATGCACTAAATTACCATTTAAAAAATAAAGCTGAGGTAACACCAAAGCATCTATTGGAAAAAACGTAAAGCTGACAAGTTCAGTCCTAGTCCTAGTTGAATTTGAACGTTAAATAGGTTAACAAATAATTGATGACCAATTGCATGCAGTTGGATCACAAAAGCTAGAATTGAAAATATGAATAAATACTTGTTTTAAATACTATATGTTTAAGTACAAAACAACATTCATATGCAAATTATGATAGCAGATATAATACTCGTCTTTGGAAAAGTAAATATGTTCTTATCTCTAAGATATAATACCGGTCGTTGATAGCACTGCTAAGTTGTTTCTCCACAGGATATTGGAAAACGGATAAAAGGAAATCCTCAGGAATCCCCATACAACTTCTTTTTTCTTTAGGACCCACAACAATGTCCACAAAATCGAACGCAAAAATTCAGCCTTCACAATATATAAATTTCTAATAAAATTTCCCCATAAAGGATCATAATGATTGCGCGTAAAATAAGATAAGCTATAATAAAAAAAGGGTACCTAAGAAACGTAACAATTAATATTGGTTATTAATCAAATCAAAGGCATACTTACATGCTGCCCACATTCAAAGACAAATGGTTACTATAAATTCCAGCAAAAATGCCGTTTACCAAAATAACTACGTAAATTGGTTTATAAAGCTTCGACTAAAATAAATCCCAACAAATTACAAGCGGATGGCTATTCATAAATTGAATAAACTTATAAATTTTAGAAGAGCCAGTAACACAAGTCTTTTCTTCTTGAGGATCAAAATTCAACAAGAGCTAACGGTTATCAACTATAAATTGACGGTCAAAATTAACCTTGATAGATTAATAAAATATGAACATAGGCGGAACACTTTCGAACTAGTACTCAAACGTAGTATCAAAGTTTTACTAACTTGAATTAAAAATTCTAAATATCGAACGAGCATGTACCCTTAAAAGAATAAAAAATCTAATAGAGAAATAATTTTGTAAATCATTATAAGATCAATACTTCGAATAAATAATAGACGAAAACAAATTAGCTTAACAAAACGAAACGTCACTGACTGATTCCTTCAAACAATCAGTTTAACAGAACTGCGCGTGATGACCATGTGTTGCACTGATATCAATATCTAAATTAGAATAAAGAATTTATTAATCTGGAATAAACTTTGAATGTATATAAATAATGGATAATTTAGAAATGCAATGTTAATCTTAAAATGCTGAAATCTCTGTACTACTTGTCTGCAACGGCAAGATGACTAGAAAATTACTTTGAATAAATGAAACGAAAATCTTGCAATTGATTTCTTCTACCTGAAAATTATGAAGCGAATATATTCTAATATTTATTACAAGGACAGTAATAGTTTTGTTAATAATACAAATAAATTATTAATCGTAAATTTTATATAATAGTAATTTTCCCTTAATGACGAACACCCAAGTACATTAACTTCTATAAGACTGAAAACAAAACCATCACCTATATTACATGTACTAAATCTTAATTACTAAAGATACAAATGCAATAAAATTGATGACATCAAAACTTGACAAAATTAACTGTCATAGTGGATAAATTTGCCCATCAGCGGAAATTGTAAATAACGTGGTAATACACTCCTTTTCTGAACCATATTTTACTTCATAGAAGTTTTTCATTCCTCGAGGACCCAAAACGAGACCTGTCTTTGGATTTGTTGCAAATTCGGATTCATCAGAATTGAGAATTCTGGTAGGATCATCCAAGATGTCCTCGGCATTTTCTTCAATTAAATAAGTTCGAATTGACTCGTGCCACTCTCGTATTGATCCCTCAGTTACACATGCTCGTGCTCCACTTATAGATTCAGCATGTCGTTGACAAACCTCCAAATGACGTTTTAAAAATGCCGAAAACCATCTTTTACCAGGCATACCATCACAAAATTTATGAACACGATCGTCGTTTTCAATAATATCTGGAACAGTTCTACAAAGGGTAGCTTTGTTGATGGGAAATCCCTTTTTTCCACATGCTAGCACTCATTTTACCAAAAGCTCTTTTTCATCTTTAGTTAGTATGGTGGGAGGACCCATTTGTCTTATTAAGGACGACCTCCCTTTTAATTTATTTATTAAAGTGGAGTGCGGAACACCATACAGCCTCTCAGTTTGTCGATTTGTACAAACATTATTGGAAACATCGCTTATAGCCTGATGCAATTGTGTTTCAGTATACTTTCAAAAACTTTTTCTTAGTATCAGACATGTTCCTGTAAAACACATAGATAAGTATTACTGAACCATTAGTCAAAGATATCACCTGAAGTCAAAAATTAAATTAATGCACTAGTTCTTGACCATGATATAAACCCCATAGTTGACCACAATAGATCGATGGTCAACTACTAGATGTGCTTTAAAATACCAACTTTTTTTAAATGAAATAACCTCTTTTATACATTTCTAAACCTATGAAATAGACAGGAACCTAAAATATTTAGTTTATTGGAAACACTAGTATTTGACCAGCATGGTCAATTACTGGCGCTTTAATAAAATTTAGCGGTCTAGTAGTTGACCACATGTGTTTTTATTAAAAAAAATAAATTTTTAACAGTAAATAATACAACACTATTAAACAATATTCATCTTACAACTAGTACCACCAAATATTTTATTGATAAGCACATATAGGGCAGGCAAAATTCGAAAAAGTTGTATTCGATTAATCAAATTTTGCAGTATTCGCAAACCGATTAAACCGATTAATCGATTTTCTATCGAATATTCGATTAATCGGTTAATTGATTATTCGATTAATTGATTAACCGATTATTCGATTGTTAACAAATTTTTTAGTTAACTAATTGGCTAGTTCATTAATCGGTTAGTCAATCAATCGTATGGTTGTCTAGATAATCTATTAATTGACTAACCGTTTAATCGACTAATCAACTAGTCAAACAAATTATTTCTAACCAAATAATCGTTTGTCTGATTAATTCACTATCGTGCGGGGTAGTCAATTACAAAATCCATCAAGTCGTGTTTCATTTCATTTTCAAGTATCCTCTATCCAATAGCAAGATCTTGTCCTGAACTTGTACTATGTATGGTTGTATTTTTGTCTTCCCTCACGTTATAGCTTGCACACATAGGAAAAAGAGAACTTGGGCAATATATATGTAATACAAATAATACGGCTATAATTTAGTTAGGTATTATAAGTTCAAGTTAGAAACAAACTTACAAAATAATTTTAAAATTATGAACTTGCTGTTTAATAAGCAACAACTAAATTATAAATTATAATAGTGGACCCACTCAGGTAATCGGAAATCGAACAGCTATTAATACAGGCGTTTCCTTACTATATTATTGTACACTCACGTAGGTAGTTGATTTTAATCTATTAGGTAATCAAACTGAATTATATATACATCACGGATCATGTTAGTCAATTAACACAATAAAAAATTATTCTTCCAATTAATTCAAGTCAGTTAATCAAATAACAGTGATTATAGGTGTTGTTGGATGTATTTCTAATTTATTTGACAAAAATATATCGTTTGTAGTTTTTGTACAGGTCCGGTTCCTGTACACAGGTCAGAGCACGCTTAAGTTTTATTTTACAACATGTTTGTACTGTTATATTTTTAATTTTACTAGAACTTTCGTTCTGTAAGGACTTGCCTCTTAATAGAAATAAAAACAAACCATTTTTCTTTTAACTGTATTTTATTTACCCATAATTTTTAATAGGTGTGTCCTATTGGTCGACTAATCGAATATTCGATTATTCGAATATTCGATTAATCGATTATTCGAATATTTCATTAATCGATTATTTGAATATTCGATTAATCGAATAATCGATTTGTTAATTTTTAAAAACCGCGATTTTCGATTAATCGATTAATCGAATTTTATTGCCAGCACTAAGCACATACCAAGAACAGATGCTTTAAGAATAGAAAAACTATTGTCTGCTGACCTTTCTTATTGCTGCATCACTTGTTAAATGCCATGTAAGTCCAGCACTGATTTGGAGGTTAAAAATGGCCCTTTTGCACAAGCACTGTTGATGCTAGTTGCACTATCTTGTGGCCAAAATAGATACTAACAGTATAAAACTATTGATACAAAATGGAGTATTACAGATTCTTTATTTTTGGGTGTTCAAATGAATTTGGTCAATTACTGGGTGCTGATCAAATATAGGTTCCGCTACCCTATGCAATGTTTTAAGATATCTCAAAATGAGCATGCGGACTCGAAAGGGAATCCGTCTACTGTGTTGTATTCCTGCGCTTAGCATTGTCCAGAACTAATGGAGAGGACGTGGCAGGATTCTAGTTCCTTTTTTGTTTTTTTTGTTTTTTTATTGGTTTGTTTTAATTTTTTTTGTTTGAAGAAAAATTAAAAAATAACCGACGCCTAACTTTAAGATATGTTAATTTCATTAACGCCATTCGATAGAGAATCGTTTGTACCTCTTTTTATTTCATTTGTACTTCAACGGGAACGCGTTTTTGAAGTTTTGGTGCATATGCAATGTTTTAAGATACCCCAAAATGAGCATGAGGATTCGAAAGGGAATCGACTACTGTGTTGTATTCCTGCACTTAGCATTATCCAGAACTAACGGCGAGGATGTGACAGGATTCTAGTTCCATTTTTGTTTTCTTTGTTTTTTTTTGTTTTTATTGGTTTTGGTTTTTTATTTTTTTTGTTTCGTTTGTTTTTTTGTTATATTTGTTATTAAAAATTTAACGTGTGTTAATTGTTATAATTACAGTTATTTTACTGTTTTATGAGTATTAAGAGGGATATTTTTTTTTTGTAAAAAAGTTCTTGATGATGTTGTTATAGAGGCCTTATATTTACTCAAATCGTCGTATGTTTCCAATTTTCTGATATTCGACGACAGTATGTAATATAATGTCCTATCTCTAGTTTATTGGTACCACCAACATATTCTATTGCTGCGATTATTTTGTAGGAACAATTACAAAATTTGATATCAACTGGTATTTCGGAAATTGTAAACATACCAGGCCACTCGGGATATTCAAGCTGTTCAGCGAGTTTAGTCCATTGTTAACATTCAACATCTATAAAAAGATGCATTCCTGTCGTAATGTTTACAATTAAGTTATCATTAATGCATCTTCTATATTTTTTATTTATTTCTTCAATTTTTTCACCTAGAGCTTTTTTAAACCGCGCATACCGTGTTTATACATTGGTTTAGTATTAATTTCAGTGATTGTGACACAATCTTTGTTCATCCATTCACAAGTTGCACAGTGCTACAATATCTCATAAGATAATGCATTTTGCATTAAAGTTTGATTATTAATTGACTTATGTTATTTGCGCAGTCAATCGTGCCACTTATTAATAAAGACTGGACTATGGCATCAAATACACACGTATTTTTTATCATTATATATTTCCCTGAAATATTTTGAGGACGTAAAATGTTACCATTCTGTAATATTGGAATTATTGATGTAATGTTGGGTTCTTTAGGGATACTCTCCACATCAGGACATACTCTCAAATATTTACCACGTTTAGGTTCTTTATTTTTTTTTACCTCTCCAGGTTTCTTTTTCATTTAAAATATTTGTTCGAGTTGGTTCGGATACATGATCATCACATGCATTATGCGTTATACATGGTGGAGTTTGCGATAATATGTCAGGACTATCAGGATTACTTTGTAGTTCATATTCATTGCGATCATCTAACATACGAGTATGGGTAGGTTTAGTTAAATTTGTTGTATGTACAACTTCGGCTGCTTCAGTGGACAATGGAACTGTATCAGCATTTAAGATTTTCATAGTCCCAGCGAGAGAACGATATTAAAAATGTATTCATGCGTATCTTTTTTGTGCTTTTAAATACCAAATTTTTCAATTTGTTAAAATATTCTTTGCTTTGAGCTAACGACGCTACGTTACTTATTCCATTAGATGACATAATAGCGGTCCATAATGGAAACTCGTTAGAAATTCTAAGTAAATTTACACCGAAGTTATAACAGTAATACAGATTTGGCCTATCTTCGGGATTTATTTGTTTACAATTTTTTTCAATGTCGTTAAGAAAATTATTTATATATTTAGAAGATTCGTTGTTAGGAACTTCATCGAGATAATGGTCTATATTACTGGTCTATATTACTATCATAATATTTCAAATTATCTGTTTTAATTATGTTTAATAATTGCTGCTGCGCATTAAAACATGTGACATTGTCATCATTAACAGAAATGTCTTCTGTTTATGAAAAAAGCAACAGTCAAGACATCAATGCAAATTCGTTGGAAATGTTCAAGGGTTGTGGTATTGCTTAAAATACGAGGCGGCTTTGTGGCGTAGTTGGTATGCGTGTCACTACTACGCCCAAGGTCTCGGGTACTAATTACGACACGATGCGCTTGAAAAATGTTAGGCGAGTATTTTTCACAAAAATACGCCCTCGTTCAGATGAGAGGTAAAATGGAGGTCCCGTGTGTAAGTGTTGTTACACACGTTAAAGATTCCTACCTAGCTTGGAACAGCAAGTGTTCAACAAAATTCAAAATTTTTCAGGTTAAAAACTCGCTTCCTGGTCAATGTAGTACCTTCGGGCGGAGCATTGGAAAATCACATGTAAGGTATTGCTTAAAATACCAACGCACCTAACAAAAAACCTTCGGGTGGAGCATTAGAAAATCACATGTAAAGTATTGCTTAAAATACTAACGCACCTAACAAAAAATCTTTAATGCGAACATGCTTATCTTTTTTTTTTATTTCACTTTTATCCGCTTCCACCTTAACAGTTATTAGCGGAGATTGTAAGTATTATTTATAATCTATGCTACAATATATGTTTATCTTTGTATATTTTATATACGATGTAGGATTTCTATGTCTTTAAGATAGTTCAGCAGTGGTTCAATATTGGGTGTGTCTCTCAGAATAGTTTGTACATCTTGTTGTATGTTGTATTTGAGTCTGTTTTGTTGATATTTTCACAATTCGTTAGGATATGCTTTACTGTTAGGTTCGCTTTACATTGTTCACATACAGGTTGAGCTTCTTTTATCATCAAGTAGTGTGTGTATATGCAGTGTGCCCTATTCTTAATCTTGTTAATATTATTTGTTGTCTAAGCTTGTTATTTTGGGTGTTCTTCCACGTTTCTTCCCATTTTGTGTATATTTTGCTTGAGATAATTGTATAGATGTCTGTTATTGGAGTTTTGAGTTGGATGTTGGTATTAGTTACTTGTTGTTTAGCTAGTTTACCTACAGCTTCATTTCCTTGGATTCCAACGTGGGCTGGAGACCAAATCAGTATTATTTCAGTTCCGGTTTCTTCTGTTGTTTTGTGTATAGCATCATGTATATTGTTCGTTATTGGATCTGTTGTGTATCATTTTTCGAGTGATTTAATAGTGCTTAAAGAGTCTGTGCATATTGCATATTAGGTGTGTGTTGGGTTATGTTATGTCTTGGATGGCTGTTAAAATTGCTACTTTTCAGCTGTATAGCTGCTGCTATATGGATGTAGTGTTATTTGGATCTGTTTATCTCGACTTAGTACAGCTACAGTTACTTCTTGGTAGTTTTTCAACCCATCTGTGTAGATAAATTCATGTCTCTTGTATTGTTCCTTTAGTTCTTTAAATAGTTGATGATACTGAGCTTTGCTTGTATGTTTTTTTGAATCATTTGATAGTGATACATTTGTTGTTATATGTTTTCTAGTCCATGGTGGGAATATAGGTAAATATTGTGGAAGGATTTCAGGTAGGGATAGTTTTATTTGTTTCATTCTTTTTTTTGTGTACGGCTGTTGGAGTACTGGTATCTAATCTTGTGTTACATGGTTTAATTTTGAAGATGTCGTGGTTTGCTTCTATTTTCTGGTTTGATGCTAGTTTTGCAATATATTTTAGGTTCAATTTAGTTCTTGTTATACATAAAGGTGGTATATTTGCTATGCATTGTAGACTATTGACTGGGCTTGTTCTGTAGGCACCTGTTGCTAATCTGAGAGCTGTGTTTTGAATTGTGTCTAATTGGTTTATATTAGAAGGTATGGCAGTGCTGTATGTGATACAACTGTAATCAAGTCTTGATCTGATGGTAGTTATGTATATCTTTAATAGCTGTTTTGTGTGCGCTCCCCAATCTGTATTCGAGAGAATTTTTAAGATATTGATTTTTTTGTTGCAGTCCTTCTTTAATTCTGTTATGTGCTTTCTCCATGTTAATTTTTTATCAAAGTAGATGCCTAAAAATTTGATGTTGTCTGTATATTCTATTTGGGATTTGTTTATTAGAAGTTTTGGATCGATATGTTGTTTTCTTTTTCTGCAGAAATGTATTGCTTTTGTTTTTGTGGATGAGAATGTGAAACCTATTTCTTTTGCCCATTTTTCTATTTTGATTATGTTTTGTTGTAGATTTGTTTGTATTGTGTTGATGTTTTTGCCTTTGTGGTATAATACTATGTCATCAGCAAAAAGCAGTATTTTTGTTGGTTTCTTCACAATTTTTGTTATTTTGTTTACTATTAGCAGAAATAGTGTAGGGCTAAGTACTTCCCCTTGTGGAACTCCATTTCTGTTCTGTTCTGATAGGCATCCATTTGTTTTGACTTGGAAAAAGCGGTTTTCCACGAAGTTTTTTATGTAGTGTAGTATTTTTCCTTGTATGTTATGTTCTATTAGTGTTTGTATTATCGCATATTTTCATGTGGTGTCATATGCCTTATGTAAGTCTAAGAATATTGCTACTAGATGTTGTTTAAGTTCGAACGCTTTTTCTATTTTTAGTTTAAATGTTTGATCTGTTCTGCTTGTCCTAAAACCTGTTTGGGTATTGCTTAATATGTCATTATTTTCTATATACCACATTAGCTTTTTATTTATCATTTTTTGCATTATTTTTGATAATACATTTGACAGTGCTATAGGTCGATAATTTGCTGGGTTTGTCTTATCTTTTGATGGTTTTAATATTGGTATTGTAATGAGTTTGTTCCATTCTATAGGGTATACATTGTTGTTACATATGAAGTTATATATGTCTAGTAGGTGTTTCTTATTTTCATCTGGGTAGGTGGTTTGATCATTTCTGGAATTATTTGGTCTGGCCCTGAACTTTTTTTGTTTTTTTGTTGTGAAATACTGTTTTCTAGTTCGTCCATTGTAAAGGATTTGTTTAATGGGTTGTTTTGTTCTTCAATTTTGATAATTTGATTGTCTTCTGTATTTGTTTTTATTGTATTGAAGTCTTTATTATAATTTGAATTGCTAGATATTTTGGCAAATTCGTCTGCTATTTTTTCTGCTATTTCTTGGGGGTCTAAAATAATTTTGGTGGGTCCTATGAATATTACATGTGTTGTACGTGGGATGTTATTTATCCCCTTAATTGCTTTTATTTTGTTCCAAATTTGGATATCAGGCGTATCACAGGTTATGGAGGAAACATAATTTTCCCATGCTTTTTTCTTGCTCTGTTTTATTGTACGTCTGCTAATAGCTTTTCTTCTTTTAAGTTCTATTTGGTTTTCTATGTTTTTATTTTTCCGATATTTGTATAGTGCTCTTTTATTGTCTTTGCTTGCTTTTTCGCATTCCTTATTCCTATATGGTACTGTTTTTTTATTGTTTCTATTGGATAACTTGAATGTTTGTTTGGCTGTTTTTATTATGTCTTGGCTAAAAGATTCTATGATTTCGTTTATGTTTTGGTTTATGCTGGAATATTGTTTTTTTTTTGGTATGGTTGGTTAACAATGTTTGGAATTGGGGCCACTTATTCCCTTCTATTCTCTATTTTGAGTATGATGTATGGGGTTTGAGGTTTGTATAACTTTCTTGTGAGCTAATAAGTATAGGAAAATGGTCACTACCATATAGATTTTGAATTACTTTCCATTCTAGATTTGGTGTAATTTTTGGGTCGCAAATCGTTAGGTCTATATTTGAAAATGTACCTGATTTTGAGCAAAAATGTGTTGATGAGTTGTCATTTAGTATGATGAGATTGTTTTCATTTATTATTTTCTCTATCATTCTTCCACTTTTGTCGGTTTGTTGGGAACCCCATATTATATTGTGCCCGTTTATGTCACCTAGTATAATGATTGGAGGGGGTAACTGTTTTAATAAATGTTACTCTTGATTGCAGTTTGGTTGTGGTGGTAGATATATATTACATAAGGTTACTTTAGTTTTATTAGGTGTCAAGATTCATAGCTATTGCTTCTAAGTTTGTTGTTAGGGCTATTTCCTGTATATGTTTTTTGTTGTTTACTAAAATTGCCACCCCTCTGCTAGCTATATGTGTGTTTAGTCTGTCCTTGCGATATTGTATAAAATTGTATGTATTTATGTTTTGATGTTCTTTGAAGCGTGTTTCTTGTAAGCATATGTAATGAGGTTGTGTTTCTTCAATTAGTTTTTGGAATTCAGCTTTATGGGATTGAAGTCCATTACAATTCCATTGGACGATGTTCATGTTATTGATTATTGATTGAGGAATCGGACATTTCTGACTCAATTTGTTGTTCCTCCATTGTTTTAGTTATTCTTGTTATTGTTGTTTTTATTTTTTTGTCATCAGTATTGTTTTGGATTTCATGCATCATTTGTATGAGTTGGTTTGTATCTTTGGTATAGTTCTTACTTAATTGTAGTATTTTTTGTGTTCCGATCGTGTTTTCTAGAAAGTCCTGAAATTTGTCGAATGAGATAATGTATTTGGCTGGATCACTTTCTATGATTTCCTTTATTGTATTGTGTTTTGGGGGTTCAGTTTGAGTTATTTGATTGACGACTCGCTTCGGATGAATCATTCGATTTTGAACAATCTTTAAATAGAATTTCAAACTTTTTACGAAATTGATCTAGAATTTCATTTCTATTTTGCGATAAATATAAATATAAATATTTCGCACTAAGCTCGTCAACATTCTTTTTTGGTTGACGTGGCATCTTGCAAGTTTTTATTTGCAACTTTACTTTTATAAATTGAAGATTTCAAATTATAAATTGATAAGATGCTATCAATAAATCAGTACGCGAATCTTACAACGAGATGCCGACATCGTATAATAGCAAGTATCTACAACTCAAGTTAGAAATTCGAGCTTTTATTTGAAGAACATGATATTCAAAGAACACACTGACCATCAGAGGCACGAAACAGTGTGTATAGTGCATATACTGTCTTATAAGAGATATAGTAGCGAGAGTGGAAGGGAGTTGAAGAACAATCGTGCCGCACCGGCATGCGTCATTGCCGAGCCGTTGAGGGATACTATTTCTGCCGGTGCGTGTACACTACATGCGATTGCAGTGAGTGGCTCGCGTCGCTCTGTTCATGCACTGAGAACAACATCACTGTCACTGTCTCGTCATCAGCACCGTGGACTGTCAATTGTTCTTCAACTTCCTTACGCACTGAATACTCTTGTGTGCCTCTGATAATCAGTGTGTTCTTTGAATATCACGTTCTTCAAATAATAGCTCGGATTTTTAACTTGAGTTGTAGATACTTTGTTACGTGCAAACTGAATTTGCACTTTAACATTTTATGTTAAGTAGTTTTTTAATGTGCGGAAGCTTCCCGCCATAATTTTAAATACGCAAGACGCGCGAACATTTTTAAATGAACTGGGCGGGGCTTCCGGTACGTCACAATAGTGCAATTGGCAAGTGTGAATTATCCCCATAGGGGTAAGGCAATGCTACAAAGAGTAGGGAGTTCCGCGGTTCTCGCGCGGAAACGTGGCTTTTTACGCCGAACTTTGAAGTGAACAGTCGTGCGGGTGTCGTGTTATCTTATTATGTAGATTTCCTTATCTTGAGTATCTTTCCTTAATTCCCTATTCCCGTCTTCCACTGCATATAGGAACGGAGATGACCCTGGAGCATCCCATGACCCCGAGATAATTTGGATGTCCAACTCTACCAGCAGCGATGCCGAGGTTGCCGTGGCGGATTTCCTGCCGGTTAGCTGATCCTTTACGTGAGTAGATTATCTAATTTTTATTGTTTAAATTTTATGTACCTTCTCTTAATTATGGCGCAATATAAATTATCAGTGACGTCATGTGTATCTTATGAACTTTGGTAATTGTATTACCGGCTTTTAAGAGCCATCTATCGCCATTTCAATGTACCAGAATCTAAGCGTAACATTTTGTTAACTGCATTACCGACCAGGTAAAACTGTAAACGAAGTGTAGCAGATGGCGCCTTCAACCTGTTCAGGCTATGAACTTCAGGGGCTTCTTCTTTGTTTTAGGTTAGAATAATTTCCTTTATAAGGATACAATGCATTAATAGCTTCTTCACTTAAAGAACTTTACTTTTATTCATGTAAGTATTTACCTTACCTTATGTCTTTAAATACAATATTATAGAATTACCTATTAAAATATCTTTAGTTGCTTTCCTTAACTTTGAAAGGCCGTTTTTTGAAACTTAAATACATCTTTATGTTACATTCTAAAATTGCATTATGATTTATCTTTTACATGAAAATTAAGTGTTTAAAAAACACTTGAGTGAAATAAATTGCTAGTATACCTTTTTAAGAAGTGTTGACTATACGTTGTTGCCTTATAGGTTAAATAACATATCCTCTGCGCCCATTTTCCATTTTGGAAGGCTTGTCTGTCATTATCTATAAAATATGTATTTAACTGAACATTGATTTCGTTTCCATATACCTTAAATGTGTTTCTTTGGTGTTATCGGTGACGTTCTAACAAGTTCTTACCTCTAAATATCGTATCGTATTACCTTAAAGTAGCTGTAACGTGTTTTTACCTTCTAACCTGCGTCAAAATCGCATATTTTTATATCGTGTCTTGAATATTGTATTCATAATGAACGTATCACATTTAAAATCGCTGGAATTGATCTACGAGCTGGAGTGCAGAAGTATCATAGCTGCGACCAATCAGAATGATAGGCGATCTCAACTTAGGGCTGTTTTGTCACAGGAAACCAAAGGCGTGGCTATCTTAAAGAACCCTGTTGGCGATTGGCCACTCAACGTATCAGAAATTAAATTATCTTTAGATGATATATCGGGTATAATAAACAAAACAGATCCTGCGGCTACTAATATCGAATTAGGAGATTGACTTCAAGAATAACTCACGTCAAACAGCGAGTTGATTCATTATCTTTATATAACGATGACCAAGTGACTCAAGCTAAACAAAGTTTGTTGTCCGAGGTGTTATTGCTTGAAGGAATTCTTTTAGAAAGACTTAATCCTAACGCAGACGTAGATATATCGTTACCTTTTTCAAATCTTGCGCTTGCCGAACCTAAACCATTAGGAAAACCTATACCTGTATACAAATGGGGTCTCACCTTTGAAGGGTTTGATTCGAAGGTTTCTTTATCATCCTTTCTTGACCGGATTAACGATTTTAAAATTTCTCGCGGGTGTACCGACCAGGACCTATTTATCTCAGCTGGTGATTTGTTCGCAGGCTCAGCATTAATATGGTATAGAAACATACGACACCAAATTTCTACCTGGAATGAGTTAGTTGCCTGTTTAAAACGAGACTTCCTACCTTATGGCTACATTAACGATCTTTGGAACGAAATTCGTAACCGAACTCAAGGTCCCGACGAAAATGTTGTGTCTTTTATTACCTCATTAGAAGCTTTATATAGCAGACTCGACAAAAAACCTTCCGAATCCGAAATTATCGATCAATTACTTAGAAATTTGAACCCCTATTTCTCAGAACGTTTGGCATTACAGACCATATCTTCACTAGCTCATTTTAAAGACCTATGTCGTTCTCTTCAAGAAGTGAGGTCAAGGATTGACAAATATCGACCACCACCGAGAAATTATCTGGTCTTCTCGAACCTGATCTAGCTTGCCAAGTTCGACCTTCCCGTAAAGTATCTACACTTAACGTTCCTTCTACCGTCACTAACAACGCACTTACCTGTTGGAACTGCAAGCGAAGTGGACATAGCTATACTGTCTGCACTTACCCTAAAAATATTTTTTGTTATGGCTGTGGTCGCTCAAATATCTACAAATCTAACTGCACCAACTGTAATCCTAACGTATCGGGAAACTCCCGTCGAGATATTTTAAATCAGGGTGTGAATATCTCAAGAAACCAAAATCGCCCTCAACACCAATCATTCAACGGACACAGACGCCAATAAATTTAAATTATAAAACCACTTCTAACGTTGTACCGTCATTAAATTTATCTAATAATAATACCGCTACTATTAATGTACAAAATACCTTACCTTCATTAGAGGAATTATGCTACACTACTCCAGCCGAGTGGTCTAAGTGGTTACAAACCGTCAATTCCTTTTATCATAAAAAGACTACCGCTGTTTCACAACTTGTTAAAAAACCCTTCGATAACCGTCCACACTTATCTATCTCAATTGGTTCCTTAAATGTAATTGCTTTACTGGATACAGGTTCTTCATGTTCTCTTATAAATAACGAAGGTTTACATCAATTATCTCAACAAAATATCAAAATTCAAATTATTCCTGAAAAACTTCCATAAATTTAGCTGACGATAATCAAATACATGTAACCGGTTCCTTAAGTTAAAAATTCGTGTAGAGTCTCTTGAACGTGATGTTTTATTTTGATTGTCCCTGCATTAGCGTATCCTTTTCTACTGGGCGTTGATTTCTGTAAACTTTTAATCTGTCACTTTACTTTCAGGATTTTCATGGCAAACCTCTATTAAAACGAACTCCTGTGCATCTACAGGAATATCTAACAAAATCTCTCTTACTGACTCCCAAGATGTAACTCTTAACGCTACAATCGACAAATTTCGCAAACTTAATACCTCTGAACTTGGTTGTGTTACAACGGCAACACACGTTATCTCCACAGGTGATGCCCTTCCTTTAAGCAACGTCAATATCCCTTATCGCCTGCCTTACAAAAGCATTTACATGCGGAAATAGACAAAATGTTAGTATCTGGTGTTATCTCTCCTTCAAATTCACCGTGGACCTCTCCCGTATTGCTAGTTCGGAAAAAGAATGACGAATGGCGTGTTTGTTTTGATGGCAGGAAGCTAAATTCTGTTACTGTTCCAGACGCTTACCCTCTACCCAGAACTGACTCAATTTTGAGCAGGCTTCGTAACGCAAAATTTATCTCATCTATCGACCTAAGACAAGCTTTTATCAGATACCTCTTGACTTATCTTCTCGTCAAAAACTGCTTTTTGTGTCCCAGGCCGAGGTCTTTTCGAATATAATTTTTTGCCATTTGGTCTCTGTAACGCTCCACAAACTTTACAACGTACTATGGATCAAACGTTAGGTCCTATCTTACATCAAGAACGTGCCTTTGTATTTTTAGATGATATCTTAGTTATCTCAAGTTCTTTCGATGAACATATCGCCACATTAGATGAAGTTGCTGAACGTTTAAATGCAGCAGGTTTTAAGATAAACTGGGAAAAGTCTCAATTTTGTCGTTCATCCCTTACATTTCTTGGTTTTATTGTCGATGGGACAGGCTTACGAGCGATCCTGCTAAAGTTGATGCTATTACTAAATTTAAAACACCAAAAACTGTTACCGAAATCAAACGTTTGATAGGAATGATTAGCTACTATCGCATTTTTCTACCTAACCTTTCAACTATATCTGCACCCATTACCGCTTTAATTAAAAATAAAAAGAAATCCCAAACTATCGAGTGGAATTTAGAATCCCAACAGGCTTTCGAACAAATTAAAACACTAATCACTTCAGCACCTATCTTAATCTCTCCAAATTTCGATGATAAGTTTTATATACAAACCGATGCCTCACTTACTGGGTTAGGTGCAATGTTGTTCCAGGTAAACAATGGTTTAGAACATCCAATCGCTTATGCGAGCCGTGCCTTAACTTCTGCCGAACAAAAATACTCTGCTACCGAACGAGAACTATTGGGTGTTATCTTTGGCATCGAGAAATTTAGAGGATATGTCGAAGGTACACACTTTACCGTAATCACTGATTGTGCAGCACTCACTTGGCTTAATAACTTGAAACAACCCGCAGGTCGTTTGGCAAGATGGAACTTGCGTATATCTCAATTTACTTTTGACGTTAGGCATAGGCCTGGCAAATTAAATATCGTACCTGATGCGTTATCTCGAGATGTGTTTCTCTGAACCTTCCAAATTTAATTCTGGATACCTGGTACCTCAATATGATAAAAAGTTTCCGATAATCCCGACAAATTTCCTACCTTTCGAGTAACTAATAATAGACTGTATAAATTTGTATCCTCGTCCCCACATAAAATATCGAATATACCTGAATGGAAACTCGTTGTGCCCACTGCAAATCGCAGTGAGGTGCTCAAATTATGTCACGACGATCCCTTAGCTGCACACCTTGGTGTTACAAAAACTCTCGCGAAAATATCTGAATTGTATTACTGGCCCACACTTAAGCAATCTGTTTGTCGCTACATTAAAAGCTGCAAAATTTGTGGTTCTCATAAGAGTTCACAAGACGCTCGCCCTGGTTTAATGGGTAACTTTAAGCGTGTATCTTATCCCTTTCAATTAATATCGCTTGACTTATTAGGACCTCTCCCTCGATCGAAAAGAGGCAATCAATATCTTTTAGTTGTTACCGATTGGTTTTCTAAATTTGTTATGGTGCAACCCTTACGTAAAGCTACCTCCGCTGCAATAATTAAATTCCTAGAACAGAATGTCTTTCTTATCTTTGGTGTCCCCCAGATTATTCTTTGTGACAATGGTGCACAATTTATCTCTAAAGATTTTCAGAATTTCGTTAAAAGTTACAAAGTACAAAAAATTTGGTTTAACGCAAAATATCACCCCCAAGTAAACCCTACCGAGAGAGTAAATCGAGTTTTAATTACCGCTATCTCGTCTTATATTGATTCAGACCATACTACATGGGATGAACATATCTTTGAAATTGCTCAAGCTTTGCGTACATCTAAACATGAAGCAACCCAATTCACTCCGTCTTTTCTTGTTTTTGGAAGATATACCCCAATCGATGGGAGTTACTATGGTTTAGTGCCTGACGATACTAACGTAATTGAATTTGACGATAAATGCGTTGGGACAAGGACCAACAGTCACTACCTTCTATCTTTAACGACGTTAGAAAAATTTGTTAAAAGCTTACGAAAGAGTAAGGACCATTATAACTTGCGTAAGCGAAATATTTCCTTTGCCTTGGGCGAACAAGTTTGGAAAAAGAACTATGTCTTATCGGATGCATCTAAGAAATTTTCTTCAAAATTGGCCCCTAAATTCATTCTTTGTAAAGTCACACGTGTTATTAGTCCCTTATCTATGAACTTCAGGATACTGAAGGAAAACGCCAAGGCAGGTGGCATATTAAAGACCTTAAGCCATTCTCTGCTGACCCAAATGCTAATTAAGTTTTTCATGCCCCATTCTCCTCACGATTTACCTAATATTTTTTGTTCTCACCATCAATTAGTATCTTTAATTACTTATTCCTTCTCTCATATAGTATATAATTTCTTACACGTTAACTTTACTTACCTTAATTTAGCTATCTTTTTCTTCTGGTTGACTTTTCCTTCACCATACCGTTAGATATATATCACTTCATCCTCTACACCCCCCCAATATAGCTCTGTCGTTTCATTTAATTAACCCTTGAAATTTTCCTACTACATATTGTTCGGTCTTTAGTATTTCTCTTATATGGTTTAATTGAAAGGTAATTGTCGTAACTTTGGTTGAAATAACCCATTGAATTTTTATGACTGGTTTTAGCTGATGTTGAGTGAATGCTTTCTTCTTTGGGCTCACATAGGACATGCGCGATCTATGCCATTGAAAGAAATAGTTCATATTCGCAGTTGCAAGAACTAGGATTATCTATTCCGTGTTTTTTCCTCTGAATTATTGCAATCGCCCACATTATACTACAACATTATTCCTTCCTTTTTCTACTAAATCTACATAACTTATAAACTTTTTTTCGTTATTTTTATTGAACTTTGTGGTGAGAGCTATCGCTTCTTATTGTTATCTTATTAAATTCTCGGTTGTTTTAGCATATGGGGACAGTGTATCTGTATTTAACTGCTTATAATTGGGCATTTTGTGTGTTTAGGGTGCTACCGTTTTAAAAACTACCTTAAAACAGTTGTTTTGTGTGTTTGTATCTGTAATGATACTTGTAAGTTGTTGTGTCAACTTTGTCTGATTTTCTTATCGTAGTTGAAGCACTCGTTAGGAAAATTATCGTACTAGTTCTCTTAGGAGTCTAGTGAATTTTAAAAATGTGTATATCTTATCTTGTCGGATTAATATCGCAGGTGGTCCTTCAGACTGCGCTGTGTTTTATAGGGACAATTCTCTACTTTCTCTCGGACGCTTGTCCAAAAACTATACTTTTTCTTAACCCGCTATCTCCGCTATGCCTTATTCTTCTCTCGGTGGACCTGTTCTTGTCCCGGAACACCCGTCTGCCTCATAAGAATGATGTTCCCTCATTCCGAGCTACTGACCACACTTGCTGGTTGAGTAGCGCTTTGCTATCCACCTTTCCTCTGTCGCTTTTGCTCAATGCGAGCCCTTCCTCTTCTTTCTTCTACCTAGAGGTGCCTCTTATGCACTTCAAAAACCAACCTCCTTCTTTTTACCTTTCCTATCTCTACTACCTTTTCTTTTCTGTTAGTCACCGTGTGGTTGTGCGGGAGGTTTTCACAGACACCTGGACCATGTCTCTGCGAATCTTCGTGGGGTCATGCGGTGCCGCTGTCAGTGCATGGGCTCTGGCAGTGAAGGTATGTATGAGTGTGTGAATGTGTGAGTGAATGTGATATCGCATATCGTTATATACCGCATGGATATCGGGTGAATAGTTTCACCGATATCGATCAACACTGGGTGCAGGAATGCACCCAAAGGTCTTTGCCGGTCCCCCGTGCTGTTCTTACGAACGGACCTGCCTCACAGGTTTCTCTTTTTGGAGGGCACGGGTCAATCCCATTTAAACGGCTCTACTGGAGCCACTCTATTTGTTGTTATCATTGTCTTGGGTAATAACTAGGCCAATATCTTTGTCTTCTTTATTATCTTTGACAATACCTTTAGGTTTAATATCGTTATCTTATTGATTACCTTTGGTAATAACCTTAGTTTAGTATCGTTATCTTACCGATTACCGTTAGTAATAACTTTGGTTTAATTTATCGTTATCTTACCGACTACCGTTAGGAATAACTTCGAGTTATGTCGCGTTATCTTACCGGTTATCTTGAGCAATAACTTCTGTTTAAATTCATGTTACCTACTATCTCTTATAATCACTTTAACTTAATATCGTGTTATCTTATCGAGTATCTCAAATAATAACTAAAGCTTAATACCGTTATCTTATTCATTACCTTTGAGGATAACAACTTAAGCTTAATATCTTTACCTTATCTATTATCTTTAACATCAATTTGAGATCTTATCTTATCTTTTTATCGTCCTAACGTGTGGTATATATGACCAGACGTGGAATTATCTTTCTGAAATTTAAGTGAAAAAGCTAACCCGATTTAGAAATGTAATTTGTCAGGTTAGCATATAAGGATTTAGTAGGCGGTACTTTTGGTAAATTTGTGGATTCACAACTGTGTCATGGACAAGTTAAATGTGCATCGGAGGAAACCAAAGTACCAGAAACAAAATTTGCTAGAGTGCAAGCGACGCACTCTCATGAACATTTTAAATTTGGGCACTTCTTGCCAAAAAGAAGAATAGTTTGATGCAACACTCATGTGTGTTTGCATATAAGAACTTTATGTTAGCTTTAGTTAGATAAGTTTAGATAGGTTTAGATAGGTTAGGCGACTTGTCGCACCCGTGTTAGTTTAAGCAGTGTTTCATGCTCCCGACAAATTTGTGCTGTCGGTAAGTAGTGTAGTCAAAGACTATCGGGCTACCTATTCCGTTTCCTGGTACTTCGGTAGACGTGCTATCGGTCGAAAAACCAGGTGGCGCCTTATATAAACATTTTGTAGGTTTTAAGTTAGGGTTTATGTAGGGTAGTAAGGACTTAGATTTTAAGCTGTTACTGTGCTAACAGACTTTTTCTTTTTAAGTTTTTCTTTTGTGGCTTTGTCGCGATTGTTACGTGCAAACTGAATTTGCACTTTAACATTTTATGTTAAGTAGTTTTTAATGTGCGGAAGCTTCCCGCCATAATTTTAAATACGCAAGACGCGCGAACATTTTTAAATGAACTGGGCGGGGCTTCCGGTACGTCACAATAGTGCAATTGGCAAGTGTGAATTATCCCCATAGGGGTAAGGCAATGCTACAAAAGAGTAGGGAGTTCCGCGGTTCTCGCGCGGAAACGTGGCTTTTTTTACGCCGAACTTTGAAGTGAACAGTCGTGCCGGGTGTCGTGTTATCTTATTATGTAGATTTCCTTATCTTGAGTATCTTTCCTTAATTCCCTATTCCCGTCTTCCACTGCATATAGGAACGGAGATGACCCTGGAGCATCCCATGACCCCGAGATAATTTGGATGTCCAACTCTACCAGCAGCGATGCCGAGGTTGCCGTGGCGGATTTCCTGCCGGTTAGCTGATCCTTTACGTGAGTAGATTATCTAATTTTTATTGTTTAAATTTTATGTACCTTCTCTTAATTATGGCGCAATATAAATTATCAGTGACGTCATGTGTATCTTATGAACTTTGGTAATTGTATTACCGGCTTTTAAGAGCCATCTATCGCCATTTCAATGTACCAGAATCTAAGCGTAACATTTTGTTAACTGCATTACCGACCAGGTAAAACTGTAAACGAAGTGTAGCAACTTGCTACTATACTATTTCGGCATCTCGTTGTCGGATTCGCGTATTAATTTATTGGCAGCATCTTATCAATTTATAATTTGAAATCTTCCATTTACAAAAGTAAAGTAAATTGTAAACATTACGACAGGAATGCATCTTTTTATAGATGTTGAATGTTTACAATGGACTGAACTCGCTGAACAACTCGGATATATACAATTTCCGAAATGCGCCTTGATATCAAATTTTGTAATTGTTCCTAGAAAATAATCGCAGCAATAGAATATGTTGGTGGTACCAATAAACTAGAGATATGACATTATATTGCACACTGTCGTCGAATATCATGAAATTGGGAAACATACGATGATTTGAATAAAAATAAGGCCTCTATAACAACATCATTAAGAACTCTTTTACAAAAAAAAGAATATCCCTCTTAATATTCATAAAACAGTAAAATAACTGTATTACATTTTACGTCTGCATGTAATGAAATACGAATTGTTCTCTTTATTATTTTATTATAAAATTACTAATTATAACAATTAACATACATTAAATTTTTAATAACAAATATAAAATAAATATAACAAAAAAACATAAGCGAAACAAAAACGTTTCAAACAAAAAAAAAACAAAAGCAAAAATGGAACTAGAATCCTGCCACGTCCTCTACGTTAATTCTGAATAATGCGAAGCACAAAAATACACCACAGTAGACGATTCCCTTTCGAGTCCGCGTGCTCTTTTTGGGATATTTTAAAACATTGCATATTCACCGAAACTTCAAAACGTTCTACCTCGGTTCCTTTCGCGGTACAAACGAAATGAAAAGAGGTACAAACGATTCTCTATCTATTGGCGTTGACGAAATTAAAATATCTTAAAGTTGGACGCCGGTAATATTTTATTTTGTTACCCTTTGAGGTACTAACGAAATGAAAAGTGGTACAAGGCGGGCACAAACTAGGTACAAACCCACTAAATTATTTTAAAAATTTTTGATGACGTTGGGTGCCAGGTATATAAGGCTAGCTCTCGTTTGTTTTTTTCGGTAATAATTTTCGAAAAGTTTTGTCTGCTCCTAATCACAACAACATGCTAAACAGTCGTGCCAAGGATATCAGGCATATGAATGTGAATTTATTCTCTACCTCTACTCTGCTCATATTAAAGTGTTAAAATGGATACAATCTCGATATAGCAGCTCTAAAATGATTTTAATAATGATACACTAATTCAGCAACTCTCAAACTTTTTACCCCACGCCCCCTTGAATGTTATATAATATGTGCCCCATGTTATGTGAACACATATGCAAACACACGCGTGCACAATACTGCTAATTCACATACATTGTACATTTAAAATCGTAAGGTAGGTATCTCGTGTAAAATAATTAAAAACATCGATTGTTTGTTAGGAATTAATTTTAAAAAAATATTAGAACATCATTATATTGAAACTTATAATATCATACTGGTGTGACGAATGCGTCTGTTTTTTCATGGCACAAAGCTTGCCAAAATGTGGTCAGTCTAGACAGTTATCTTGCTATATATAATTTTGCACAATATTTGCTCTTCATGGCAGCAAGAGCAGAAAATCCAGTTTAACAGGATAAAGTGTCTGATAATCTAGTGTTATAAGTGAAAAGCAGTAGTAATCTTTAACCACCTGAAGGTATAATGTTTGGAAATATCTGAAACCTGTAAAACCTTTGTCAACATCAGCTCTGTAGAAATGGGGGTTGTACCATTCAGAGAAAGTGTTCCAATCATCTTCTAGTTGAAAATTATGGAAAAATTAATCATATTGAAACATAACTGACAGAGCTTTGTCAATCCCTATCAGATACTGACTCAGGCATAAAAACTCTGATTAATCTATTTCAATTTATCCTGCAGACCATACCGATATGACTTGTTATTGAACCTACACTTTCCTAGTATAGTAGTGTTTTATGAACGGTAGGTGATGTTGATAAAAACATGCTTAAGGTGGTGGTTTGGCAAATTTATAAATTTGCAGCCGCGCTCATCAATTCTTGCTCTCAACTATCCATTACAGTCTGTTTTCCAAACTGATAACATCATAAGTGATAAACCGGCTCGTAGTAGTGTCAATGTTGAAATTGAACTCGAGAAGTTAACACTGAACGCATTCGCTCATGAGATAACTTGGTCTTATTAAATAGCAATACCGTTGCATACGCACAAGTGCAAGATTGGAACCCGCTGCTTCAATTGGAAATTTAAACTGTATGTGCCACAAAAATTGAGAGCCATCGAAGAGAATGACAGAATCCGAAACTTGCAATTTTGTAATTTCTATTTAACTATGGTGGCACAAGATTCACTTTTTTATACAAAAATTATTTGGTCGGATGAATGCACTTTTAGTAATGATGGCATGTATAACAGAAATATACACTGCTATTAGAGCCAGGAAAATCCAAGAATTGTTGTTGAAAGAAACTTTCAGCGGAGGTTTAGCTTAAATGTGTGGTGTGGAATTTTAGGTAATAGACTGATTGGGCCCTATTCCATAAACGGAACGTTAAATCAAGAAAGATATAGTCAACTGATGACTACATAAATTGTTCATTTTGTTGATAACTTGCCTCTTACTGAATGAATGGGAGTGTATTTTCAGCAAGATGGGGCTACGCCTCATAATGCTAAAATCAATGTTGAATGGTTACTTGCCGAATTTGGCAAACGGACCAGTTAGATAGCCTGCACTATCGCGCGACCTAACACCCCTCGATTTTTGGCTGTGGGGGTACCTACAAGATCTTGTTTATTTCACACGTCCAGAAAACGAGAAAATTTTGAGGCAGCGAATGATCAACGCTTGCCACGAGATACCACTAAACTTGATATTAAATGTCACCAGTGTAATAGCTAGAAGGTACGACTATTGTGTTCAACAGAATGGTGGATTGTTTGAGCAATATCTATAATAAATTAAGTTTATTCGTTTGCTCTTTTTAGATAATGATTAAAAAATTTTTATTCTTCCTATCGTTTACTTAATTTAATTTATCAATAACTTTTGCTTTTAGGCATAAACTGCTATTGAGGTTTTTGAAAGACGAATTAACGAGAAATTCAAAAATAATAAAATATACAGGGTGTTCCATTTAAAAAACTAAAGTTGACGTCACTTCCGGTGAAGCAGGAAGTAGTGTTAACTGAGTACCTGTCCCAAAAAATACAGGACAATAAACTGTGCAACTTTGGTCCAAGAAGTATTGTTGTATCTTTAAAACTAACGGAGTTATTGCTCGGGGCGTTTTTTATATGCCACACTGTATATATAGAGCTGTTAATCACCCAGGGTCATACGCCTAATGAAAGTTGCTATGATGAATGTTTCTAGAAAATAATACATCCATAACGATTTTCTTGCAGACAAAAATCTAACTACAAAATTAATGAAAAATAACTTCCTCTCAACACATCTTATAATACTACATAGTAAATCCAGAATATTTCTTTATAATTAAGATGATCGCTCACTAATTCTAAACAAATCGTAAACGTGATTATCATTCATATACAACTCCATCATTAAATCTTCAAATACATATATTAATTATTTTATGTCACGTAATTTAATATCTTTCCCCTTTAAATCATATTAAACTTATCTGAATTCAGTTAGGTTCAATTAATACTTTGTGTAATGGCAAAAACTTGTATCGTAGGTTTGTCAAACTCTTAAATTAAAATCATCATCATCATTAGGTCTTCAGTCCTGGAACTGGTTAGACGCATACCATCATTGTTTCCTATTCTGAACTAACCTACAGATTTCCCCGAAATTTGCAGTCTGCATCTATCACTATCTGATCTAGGTCTACATCTACCTCTTTTTTCCTATCTCCGCTTGTAATATATCTCATACTATTCCCCAAAAATGCCTTAGAACGTATTCTGCCCTTCTATTTCTCTTATCTTTTTCCCCAGATATCCTTGTTCCCCTACTATTTCTATAACCTATTTGTTATTATCTTTGTCTGTCCATGCTATCGTCCTCATACATCTGAAGCACGGCATTTCAAAAGGCTGCTACCGTTTTTCTGTCTGCGTTTCAGACTGCCCGTATTTCATAGGCATACTGTGCTGTGCTCCACACATATGGTTTCAACAATTTTCTTCTTGTTCTATGTTTGTTGTCTTTCCTCACAGGCGCTGTTCCTTCTTGTTAGATGTAGTTCAATCACCTTCTATTGTTTTATAATTATATACCCTATTTCTCCGACCTTCAGTGGTTGTGAAGGGAGGTAAGCAGCCTGTGCCTGTCAAGTTCCCCCAACACTTAACCATATACCGGTTTAATATATTTTCCAATATATCTTTTCGCACAGTCATCATTAGTTGCAGATATTTCGCAACCACCAACTAGTTGTTTATACTAATCATCAGATTTATCTGCGCTTATTTCTTCGTCATTAGGTTTTCCGTCTCAAAACTGGTTGAACACGTACCTGCACTTATTTATATTCTGAGCTAGCCTACCTAGTTCCCTGAAATTCTCACACAACATGTGTATACACCTCGTTCCCCTTCTATTGTTTTCTAATTTTATGCCCTATTTCACCAAGATTCAGTGAAGGGGGTTAAGAAACCTGTGGCTACCAAGATCCCCCAACACTTAGACATTTGCCGAAGTAATGGTTTTCCAGTAAATCGTTTCACACATTTAACATTATTCGAGAATATTGCCCAACCAATTCTTGTAGTTACTTATAATAATCATCATGTTTAAGCAGTTATTTTTTCATCATTAGTTTATCCATCTTGGGATTGGTTGGATGCGTACTTCCAATGATTTCTATTCTGGGCTAGCCTATACATCTCCCTAAAACCCCTACAGCCTACATCTTTTACTATCTGTGTGCAGTAGTCTAACCTAGGTCTGCCTCTTCTTCTCTTTTTTCCTATCTCTGCTTCTAATATATTCCGCACTATTCCCCCATGCTGTAGTATGTGGCCTATCATCCTATCTCTCCTCTTTTTTACCATTTTCCACATATTTGTTTCTTCCCCTACCATTTTTAGTACCTCTTCGTTCTTAACTTTGTCTGTCCATGATATCTTCATCATACGTCTGTAGCACCACATTTCAAAGGCTTCTACCTTTTTCTTGTCCGCTTCTCCTATTGTCCAGGCTTCACAGCCGTACAGTGCTGTGCTTCACACATATGTTTTAAGCAATCTTTTCCTTGTTTCTATGTTTGTGGTCTTTGAGCACAGTATTTGCTTTTTCTTGTTAAATGTAGCACGACCTTGTGCTAATCTTTGTTTTATATCTTTTGTGCTTTTCCCATCGTGCGTTATTTTGCTTCCTAGGTAGCAGACATCCTTAACCTCTTGTAAGTTCGTGTTACATACTTGTATTCTTGTTTTTGATTTATTTTCCCCACCTTTGCATACTAGAACGTTAGTTTTAGTTTTGTTAATTTTCATACCGTATCCCTCTGCTAGAACCGTTTCCATTTCATTAAGAGCAGCTTCTAACTCTTCCTTGCTAGATGCTAATACCGCTATATCATCTGCAAATCTAAGCATATCAATTTTTTGTCCCTGCATAGTAATTCCAAATGTCTTCCTGCATTTGACAGTATTCATTGCCTCTTCTATGTACAAGTTAAAAATCAATGGGGATAGGGCACATCCCTGCCTCACGCCTTTCCTAATGTTTACTTCTCTACGTTCATGTTCTAATTCTATTACTGCTGTTTGCTCTTTGTATAAGCTATGTACTATTCGTCTATCCCTATAACTCATTCCAATCTTTTTGAGTATTTCAAACATTTTTTTTCATTTTACATTGTCGAATGCTTTTTCCAGATCTACAAACCCTATATACACGCTTTCCCCTTTTTCTATTGTTTTCTCCATTATCACTCTCAGAGCTAAAATAGCCTCCCGTGTTCCCCTGTTTCGCCTAAACCCAAATTGATCTTCTCCTAGTATTTCTTCCGCCCGTTTTTCCATTCGTCTTTGCACAATTCTAGTTAATATTTTTGACACGTGTGCTGTCAAACTTATTGTTCGAAAATTTTCACATCTATCCGCGCCTTTCTTTTTTGGTATAGTTACTATGATGCTACGTTTGAAATCTTTGGGTATCTCGCCTGTCTCATACATATAGCTTACAAGTTGGAAGAGACGTTCTGTTACTGCTGGTCCAGCGCCTTTTAGAGTTTCTGCTTGCACCTTATCTGTACCCGGTGCCTTACCATTTTTTAGACCCTTTAATGCTAATTCAAACTCTGCTCTAAGTATAGGATATCCCAAGTCATCATTTTCAATGTCTGATTCCTGTTCTAATGCAGTTAGTTTCTCTCCTGCATATAAATTTCCTTGCCATCTGCCCACTTTCTCTACATTTTCTATGATGACGTTTCCTTGTGCATCCCTTATATTTTTGCTATATGGTTTTATATCCCTAAAATTCATTCTAATTAATTTGTATGCTTCGTCTGTCTTTCCTATTTCCATCTTCGTTTGTACCTCTTTGCACTTTTCATCAATCCATTGTTCTTTAGCTTTCCTGCATTTTCGAATAATTTCCCATTTTATGGCTTTGTATCTCTGTTTTCCTGTTTCGTCTGATTTATTTTTGTATTTTCGTCTTTCTTTTATTAAATTCAGGATATCCTTTGTTATTCATGGTTTCTTATTTTCTTTTTGTTTATACCCCAGAATATCTCTGGCCGCCATGTCTAGGCTGGATTTAATGTTATTCCATTCTGTTTCTACTTCCTTAGTATTAGATATTTTTCCGATATCTTTGAGCAATTCATTTGACTTTTTTTCGAATCTTTCTTTAATATTTTTATCTTTTAGTTTCTCTAAGTCCAAATGCCTTTTTCCGTTTCTTTTTTCACGTTCTTAAATTTAAGTGCGGCCTTCATAATTACGATGTTGTGGTCAGTATCTATATCTGCTTCTGGGTAGCTTTTACAGTCTTTTACTTGATTCCTAAATCGTTGTCTAACAAGAATGTAATCTATTTGATATCGTCCTATATCTCCTGGCATCTTCCACGTATATCGTCTTCTAGCATGATGTTGAAATAATGTGTTTCTAATGATTAAATTGTTCTTATCGCAAAATTGTACCAGCCTATTTCCCCTGTCGTTTCTCGTGCCTAAACCAAATAAACCTACTACCGCTTCTTCCCTACCCTCACCTACCACAGCATTAAAATCCCCCGTAACTATTAAATTTTCATGTCCTTTTACGTATCTTAATATGTCTTCGATATCTTTGTAGATGTCTTCTACCTCTTCGTCACTGTAGCTAGAGGTGGGCATGTATACTTGTATTATTACTGTGTTTACCGGTTTTGATTCTAATCTAACCATGAGTACTCTTTCGTTCTTTTGTAAATAATTTTCTACACAGTATCCTATCTTTTTCCGCATAACTATCCCCACACCCAAATTTCCTTCCTCTGCCCCTGTATGAATTACCCTGAAGTTTCCACTCCAAAATCCCCGCCTCTGGCCACCGAACTTCGCTAATCCCTACTATGTCTAGTGATAACCTATTCATTTCGATTTTAGGTTCTCTAGCTTACCTACTTGCTTCATACTTCTAACATTCCACGCTCCGACTTGCAGAATGTTCCTGACTCTTATTTTTAACTTTCCGATCGCATCCTCCAGTAGTCCCTCCCGGAGATCCGAATGGGGACTATGTTAACTCGGAATCTTTTACCCCAGAGAATGCCATCATGTTTGTTACAATTTAAGTACGCTGTGTACTTGGGAGATAATGTGGTGGTTTCCCGTTGCCTTCCACATCGCGGTAGTGTGTCTTAGACTGCCATACCGACCCCTATGGTCTCTGCCAATCTAAGTACCGAAAGAGCCGCTGCCCTCTTTCGGGGACCTGTCTTAGTCTGGTTCCTCACTAACGACCCTACTACTTTGGTTGGACCTGTAGTTTGGCTCTTTAGCTCATTAGAACACGCAAGCCATTTCACCTGTTCTAGTAATTTAGAACTTCGGCAAGGTGCAGGTCCATTCGAAATGGTAAATTAAAATATGCATTGTATAAAGTTTTTAAAATAAATTGTGTTAATTTTACCTGTACAGATCTTGTTTTAATTTACCATCTTTGACTTTTTCTAGAACGTAATTACCAATCCATGCTCCAAAATTGTTTAAATCGTTTTAAAAAGTAAAAATTTTCATACCAATTAATCCATTCCATATATAACAAACCATTCCCAATCGTATATGCCTCTTCCAATTAAGGAAACTTTATCTTGTGGTAGTTGTAATTATTTTTAATTATCTATTTCCCATTTTGGGACTATTGTAAGTACGTCAAATAATCTATTTATGTCGGAGTTTCAATCAACACTTAACATCGGCGATCTAAGTAGCATTTATCTTTTAGTAAATTTTTATATAAGTAAATCTACAGGTAAATTCTCTTTTACAATAGTTTTAATTGGTTTCAGATCGTCTATTTTTCGTAATGTGTAGCATATATTTATGCCACATAATAAATTAAAGTAAATTAAATAAATTAAAGTATAAATTAAATTAAAATATTTTGATATACCATTATCATAATTAGAAATAATTATTGAGTGTAATTGTTAACCAAATTCAAGTTGTTGAACGCATCGACAAATATGAGGTGATAGATTGCGCTTTGTCCTTGATGAAACTCGATCGTCAACTAGTTTTGCAGGCTTTATTTCATTCACGTCTGATATCGATAAGCCTCAACATGTATTCGAAGGTATTAAGAGGTGATATGCACATAGGTTAGTAGTGTTACATGTCAATTCACCGTTCCTTCGTCATGTTACATTGTGGTCCCACTTCCTTCCTTATACAAGTATTTCTTTATCATAATTTTATATTAATACCATTTACAATCACAGTTAGTTTTGATTTGTGTAACATTTCCTTTTAGTATTATAAAATAATACACTATATACGTCGATCATTTTAGTCTTAATTTAATATTCTTTCTTTTGTATAAATAATATAAATAATTAAGATCTGATGTAATTTTCTAATTGGTAAACCTCCGAATAATGTCCATAAATACACAACTGGTGTATACATGAATCTGTCATTTAGGATGGTTTTCTTGTTTGTCCCTCTCTCAAAATGTGTGATTATGTTCAAACCAGAATAAATTTCAGTGCTTTTGATATCTGACCCTCTTAGACTGCACATGCAGTTTCCCGAAAAAGAAGTTCTTTCAAAGGCCAAGATGTCGTGCCTGGTATGTATAAGGTGTCTTTTCTTATATTCTTGTTAAAACACAAAAATATCGTTTTAGAATATTAATATAATATATACAAAGAAAGTTTACCTGAATTACCCGTTCAAAATTAGCATGAATGGTAAGTTGATAATAGATAAACTTTCAGATGGTTCCTCGTGACGTATTACAATTCTTCGTTTTTGTGACACGTTTATTTTCTAGGGTTCTTTGATGAAGTATCTTCCGATGATATATTCTCCGGTGATATATTCTCTGCTGGGTCGTTCTCTGATGAGTTGTCCTCTGATGGAGAATTTAACTATATATGCTAGGCTATCTAAGACTATGCATTAGTTTTACTACCTATAAATATTATCTTTCATCGTACAAGAATTCATGTTGTCGTTTATTTACCTTCTAAAATATATTAAATGCTCCGTTAACAAAACATATGGTTGTAGATTTACCTTCTAAAATTATTAAATTCTCCATTAACAAAACATATGGTTGTGGAACAAAAGGATTGGCTCTTACAAATTTCAAGTTTGAGGTCAACAACTAAAATAAATAATGATGGTGTTCATCTCAACAAACCGTAAGAAGATCCTATAATTCTGAACAAGCCGTAAGCTCAATATTTAAGTATACGTTTTCTTTCATATATCATGAATACAGGTATAAGTTTATCTTATTTACTTTTGTGACGGAAGAATGTGCATGTGTTACATTTTAAATCTCAAATATCTAGAAAAATAATGCATTTAAATATAGTCATACTTTTACTTACCTATTATCTTAACTAATTTAATATTACGTTTGCTTTTCTATATACCCTTATAAGTTGTAAACATAAAAGCTTTGATGAAACCTTTTTTGTGGATTTTGAGGTTATGTATTCCAATTCTCTGAACTAATGTTAAATACAACAAAGTGTATTTATGATTTCTTTTTACTCAGAACGTTAATTTGAAATTGTGTCTAAGCACAATAATAATTTTAGATTTTCTAATATCTTATCTGGTAGAGTTTAAGACAAAATTTTAAAAATTATGAGAGTGTAGATATATAAACTAGACTAAATTTTTTTGTTGCATGAAAATTTGGTTTTAAGAAAATAACGGTATATATTTAATTTTTTTTATGAATATTATTAACTAAACGTCAATATATAAGTTATATTAAGGTATTTTCTTTTGTCATGTTCTTAATTGCATCCCTATAACTTGTCGGGATAAAATTTAACTTTGTTCTCTAAACCCCTGAGATATAGGCTTTTGCAATCTACCGCAGTCACAAATGGTCGATGCTAGTCCCGCCAGAGTTTTGTTTAGACTCTGTTGTACATCCATTCCTACCTGTAAAAAGGAAGGGTGCAGTGCAGTGAGGGCATATCTCTAAGTAATAGAAATTCGTAGTTCATTTATCAATGGTATGAGTCTAGTATTTAAATTTCATTTGTATAAACAATTTTAACCTCTAGTGCAAACAAGGAAAAGTGGCATAATTTTAGTGGTTGGTAGCACGAGGCCAGGAAATTTGCGGAATTTTATTCTTTAGCAATACAATGTCGATGTATATTTGGATCAGTATCAACCTTGCACATGCAATGATTTTGTGATTTTCATAAATCGGTAGAAGTCCTGCTGGAAACTTTACTTCATAGCAGTTTAGGAGCTTGAAATCCAAGATAGTAAATCATGACATTTGGCAGTAAGATACATTTAATTAGGTTGATCTAAACCGGTAAGCTAGAATTTTTTGTTTGTTGGCGTTCAGTTATATTTGGCTGAAACTGATTATTTGAAAATATCATGAGGAGTGTTTTAGTAAGTTAAAAATTATACTTGTATTTTTACCACCTGTTTGAGAATTTTTAGAAAGTCAATTATAAAAAAGAAAACTTAAAAGTTTGTTTGCTTGACAAACAGGTAAATGTGCTTCACGTAGATAAGAACTTGATAAACTTTGAGTGGTTTAAATTGTTAGTAATTTGATTTTGCACATGTCAGTGAATTTAAATGTTTTTTTTGAAAATTATTCTAAAGATAAAGTCTAACGGTATATTTCTTAATTAGATGCACTAAATCATTTGAATATCTTTGTAAACCAACATGTCAAATCTGAAATTGGTGAAGCTAAATAAATATGTAATTTTGGTCCTAAAGACTAGAGTGTGAAATTCATTGAAATTGTAAATAATCTTGAAATATTTTTGTACCTACTTACATTATGAAACTAAAGAAAAATTAATAAATTGCAATTATAAATATGCAAACATTTTAATAACTTTTACTTAGTATGTTTGATTTTTGAAAGGTGATTTTATTGCATGAAGGTAAAATTTTGTGGAAATATTGTAACACATGTGTTATTTGATTTTGAGATGCAAATTTATTAATATCACTGTAAATTTATTTCAGGCACCAACTGTTACTCACTCTGGTAACAATTTTTGTGTTAATTTGCCGGAAAGTTTCTACATTTTACTTTCAGGTTTGTCTGTCAAATAATGTTATTTTTTAAAGGTGTAGTGGTGTCTAACATATCCGTCTTTTTATATAAACCTCCCCAGTGTCTCATCAAAAATCCACTGAAGTTAGAGTTTAGAGCTAGATCGAGGATCCCAAAAAGGATTTCGATGGAAAACTTACATGTCTTGTGTAGAGTGAGGCTTCGTAGTAGTTTCTGCGAGTCTCTTTGCCTTTTTTGGGGATATGTGGATTACCTTCACTTAGAGAAAGTAGTTTGTTTCACATGTATACAAATAATTTTCACTACTAAATACTGTACATTTTAGATAGCAGTTTAAAAAATCAATGTATTATCTAATCTCATCGATGATATGCTAATGTTAAAGTTTTAATCAAAAATGCCTTGCCTTTTACACCGATTGGCTTTTATGACACAAGTCCCTGCTGATGAGCTTTGAGAAATTTTGCACTGGCTCTAGTGACTTTTCTATGTGTTGTTCCACGTTTGGGTTGGTTGTATAAGGGAGGTGTGTGTTATTTATGTACGCTATCGATTTTCAAGAATTTATTGTTGTACTATCTTGGGCTAAATAATAATTGGAAGACATGGTTTACCCATGCTAGTATCACTTTCAAGAATTGTGAGTTCATTGATTCTCTACAGTTAATTGCTGCTCAGGATTATTCAGTAATTTGTGAACGTTTATCTATTACATCGTCTGAGAACATGGGGGCAATTAACTATGGTCGTTAATTAGAAACACTAACTTAATTTTGTTATTAAATTTTATGTTTTAAACTTAATCAATGCGCTATTCAACTAATGTAAATTCTTTTGCTATTACATGACAATTAAAATATTTATACTTGCGGCTTTACGTAAAATTGAGTATTTAACCTAAATTGGTCCTGAAATTTTCTTTAGAATATTTAAGCACTTTAAAAGAATTAATTATAAAGGAAAACTCTTTTATAACATATGTTGAGTATTTAAATGGCTTTGGATGTAATAAATACTTTTATTGTTATATAGAACATGATTAAACTATCTCATAGTCACGGCTTTTATGCGTCTAACATAATGGATACTTTCTATACCGGACATTTCACAAATGATATACAAATAAATATCTAAATAATTTGATTTTCTTTTGAACACTACTTACAAAAGAACGAAACAGTACTCATGGTTAGATTAGAATCTAAACCGTTATGTACAGTAATAATACAAGTATATATCCCCACCTCTAGCTACGTTGAGGAAGAGATAGAAGGAATATACAAAGATATCAAAAACATACTTAGATGCATAAAAGGACATGAAAATTTAATAATTACGGAGGATTTTTAATGTTGTGGTAGTTGAGGGTAGTGATGGAGCGAACGGTAGTAGGTTTATTTGGATTAGGCATCAGAAACGACAGCGGAAATAGACTGGTAGAATTTTGTGACAAAAACAATTTAACAATCACAAAAATATTATTTCAACATCGTGCTGGAAGACTATACACATTGAAGGTTCCAGGAGCTACAGCAGGGTGTCAAATAGATTACATTCTTGTTAGACAACAGTTTAGGAATCAAGTAAAGGACCGTAGAATGTATCCAGAAACAGATATAGACATTGACCACAACATCGTAATTATAGAGGCTGCATTTAAATTTGAGTTTGAAAAAGGAATGGAAAATGCACTTTGACTTTTATATATATATATTACTACACTATTACTGCCTGTAATTAATATACTACATTCCTACTACTGTGTCCTGCCGCTCGCTACTGCTACCTGCTATGTGTTATTTTTAAATGAATTATCTCAGGGTTCTATACTCAACTATTTACATTCGATTTTGCTCTGCGTGGGTTCGATACAGAGCGAAATCTACTCGGTGTCCCCAACAAGAATACTTACACGCCCTGCAGGTTGTGACGTTACCGCAATACTCAAAACTAAAATGGTTAGAGGGTCGCTTACCCTTTTTATTTATTCAATGATGCAATTTATCAAAACAAGAATAAGCTTTTACTTTAAGTGGAATTTGGTACCTGATATTTGTTCCAACTGATGGTGGCCTCCTTGCCATGATGTTAAATGCTCATGGAATGCCAATTGATGTAAGTAATCTATGGAATAAATATTGTGCTTTAGTCTCATGAAATGTTTTAGAATTGAATTACCACTATAACGAAATGTATATAAATAAATGGTGGATACTCCTTTTTATACGATCCTGTCCCTGGAATACGTTTCACGGTGTTGTGAAGGCTTTCTTTGCTTGGGTCTTCCTTCGGGGTTACTAGTGCTGCGTCGAAATACCTGGATGATCCTATAATGACTATGGTTCCGCTTTGTCATTATCTTTTTAAATTAATTCTGAGGTACTACATTTCTTCTTTTTAAATAAACTGTAGTATGCTCTTTGGCCTTTTAAATACTTGCAACTTATTCACTCTTATAATTTTAGGAAGCCTTTTAAATTAAAACTACAGAGCTTGATAGAACGACCTCTTATTTATTTTATTTTCATCAATTAATATATCAACAACTTTATCACCTAGGTACTTAAATCCATTTTTTCAAGCACTCTTAAATATTAAATTACATGTTTTGGTTATTTTCTAAACACACTACTTCAAAACTACCTTAATTCGGTATTTTACACTAAAATATCATTGCCATCATTTATAGAACAACACCAAAGTTGTTTGCATTTGTAATTCCTAGCATTGAAAACATGATTGATATCTGTCATCATGATAAACATAATTTAAACTTCATTTCCTATATAATGATTCTAAAACTACTTCTAAAAATACTATAACTAACAAATATATACAGACATTTTACAGATGTTTTCGACCTCTAATTTTAATTTGACTATTTAATTTTGCATTTTACGAGCATCTCAACTTTATCAATTCAACTACTGTCATCATCGATGTTCTGCTTGGATTTTTACCATCGTTGGACACTGTACCTGTACTTATTTTAGGGCTTAATAAACCTTGTAATTGCATCAGTGAATACAATCCTTCTTAGCTTTAAGTATGCGTGTAGTTAGTGTGAATAAATGTTCCTTATAAGATTTGTTATTATTTCTGTGTGTGGACATGAGCCTCCTGGTGATCTCACCAGTTATTAAAACTTTTGGTCACTAGATGTGTTACAATATATATCAAGATATTAGGACAGTGATGTGCCCTATCTCTGTCAATTTTTAACTTGTACATCGAAGAGACAATGAATACTGTCAACTGCACAAAGGAAGACATTTGGAATTATTATGCAGGGACAAAAGATTGATATGCTCAGATATACATAACTACAGCACAAGACAAGCAGACAATTACTATATATACAAGAAGAATAAAACGATAACCACAAAAAATGTATTTCATTATGGAGTTAAGATATATAATACATTACCAAAATCAGTTACAAATCAGCCTTCTCAAAGAAAATTCAAGAGTAATTTAAAAAAATATATTTTAAGTTGTAGAAATGAAAACTAATTATATTATTAACTGTATTTTAATAATTTGCTTTATAGTACAGTATTTTGTTTTATACTTTAATAACCTATATTGAGTTATGCAATAAATCTATTTGCCGATGATATAGCGGTATTAGCATGTAGCAAGGAAGCGTTCGAATCAGCTCTTAATGAAATCGAAGCAGTTCTAACAGATAGATACGGTATGAAAATTAACAAAAACTAAAGTACTAGTATGTAAAGGATGGGAAAATAAATCAAAAACAAGAATACAAATAGGAAACGAAAACTTACAAGAGGTTAAGGATTTCCGTTACCTAGGAAGCCAAATAACGCAAGATGGGAAAAGTGCAAAAATATAAAACGTGTTTAACAAGAAAAAGGAACTACCACGTATGGTTGTGAAACTTGAACAGTAGGTCAAGCGGACAGGAAAGAGATTGAAGCCTTTGAAATGCGGTGCTACAGACGTTTTATGAAAATATCATAAACAGACAAAATTAAGAATAAAGATGTTCTAGAAATGGTAGGCGAAGAAATAAATATATGAAAAATAGTAAAAATAGGAGAGAGGATATATGTCACATACTAACGCATGAGGGAATAGTACGGAATATATCAGAAGCAGAGATAGGATAAAAGAGAGATAGAGGTAGATCTTAGTTAGACTATTGCACACAGATAGTCAATGAAGTAGGCTGTAGGAATTTCAGTCAATTGTCTAGTCTAGCTCAGAACAGAAATCAGTATAGGTAACGCATCCAACCATTTCCAAGAGGGAAAACCTAATGATGAAAAAAATAATTGTATTTAAACCTGATGATTATTATAAACAACTTCAGGTGTTGGTTTTGCAGTTGGGAATATTAACTAATGTTGATTGTGCAAAAGGCTTTATTGGAAAACTATTAATTTGGAAAATGTTTAAGTGTTGGGGGATATCGGTAACCACCGGTTGCACCACCCCCCACCCCGCTGGCCGCATACCACTGAATATCGATGAAATGGGGCGTATATTTAGAAAGCAATAGGATGGAAACCGCTGTATCTAACAAGAAAGAGCAGTGGCTGTGTTTGAAGACAACAAACATAAAGACGAGGGAAAAAATAGTTGAAAGCATATGCATGGAGCACAGCACTGAATGGCTATGAAATAGGGGGAGTAGGAGAAGCAGACAAAAAAATGTAGAAGTCTTTGGAATGTGGTGCTTTAAATGTATGATGTTGATAGCATAGACAGACAAAGTTAACAACAAAGAGATTTTAGAAATTAGTATGGAAGAAAGATATCTGTGGAAGAAAATAGATGAAAAATTGAAGGTGGGGACATGTAAGGCATTTGGGGAATATTGTGGGATATATTACAAACCGAGATATGTTTAAAAAGAAATAAAGGTAGACCTAAATCAGATTATTGCACACAGATAGTGAAAATTGTAGGTTGTGGGAATTTCAGGGAAATGTGTAGGCTAGCTCATAATAGGAAACAACGGAGGTATGCCTCTAACAGTTTCCAGGACCCAAGACCTAATGATGATAATGTATGATAAATAATTCATACGAGTTGATTCTTCTTAATCTATCCTTTGCACCTTACTCTTTTCTCGATGTTATAAAAAGAGTAAGCGCACGACGAAGTATAAGAAATACTTCGGCACAGCTTGCATCGACCTTTATGGTTTCAGAGGCTGCGTGAGACTTGAAATCATCAGGGTAAGGGGAATGTTTAGAGAATATCTGAATGTTAAAGATTTAAATATCAAGGCACTTGTTTACACAACTGTAAAATAACTTAGAGAAACAAAAGTTAAAACACGATAAGAGAAATTCAACTAAATATGTATATTAATACTCAGTTCTTATAATTCCAAAGGCATGTATAAGATATATGCTTGTGTCATTAACATAGTATACATCGCTATATATTTTAACATGATATAATTCACATATTTAATAAAATGTACACTAGAAAATTTCTATAGAGAAATCAAAGTAAATAATCTCTGTTTAGAAACTCAAAATTATACTTAATGCAGTAGTAAATCAAAAAGTGATCATAATTGTAATAAATGTCATGTAACAAAATGCACATGAAATGAAAGTTCAAGTAATAAACCTTTTCACCATAAGAACCTTCATGAAGTTCGAATGTTTACATATTTTTAGGTTATGTATTAGAGAATTTTATTTGAAATCATTTAAGATAAGATTATATATTAGAGAATTCTATTTGAAATCAATTAAGGAGAAACGGAGAAACATATGTTACAGGAACATATAAATCCACTGGAACACATGTTTCAGGAACACCCTAGAAAATTCAGTTGTGTTACAAAAGTGACTAACACGAGGTGCAAGGGAAAATTAAATCCGTTAATATCTTACCATCAGTATACATATTTGATGGGCTTAACGAAGAAACGACTTCTTCATCCATTAGATAACACATCTAGAAATATATTTAAATGTTAATTTAGGATTTATAATTAGAAAATTTACATACCAGGTAACACATGAGGCAAGGTACAAGTTTAAATCACAAAATGCAGTGCCAGATAAGCAATCAGATATTCGAGAAATGAAAATTTGACACTTCAAATAAATTATTTTCGGCCATCTTCGGGATGGACGATCTCTAGCGATTATTCTCAATAATACAAAATTAGAACCACACCAGTTGTGCTTTTGGAATAAACACTTCAGAAATAACCAATAGGAAAATTTCATATAGATATAATTATAATACAGAATTAGAACCACACCAGTTGTGCTTTTAGAATAAACACTTCAGAAATAACCAATAGGAAAATTTCATATAGATATATTTATTTGTACTTATGTAAACAAATTAGTAACTTGTGGATTAAAACTAATAATCCAGAATTGTGCAAGATAAATTCTTATAGAAAATATTATTATATAATTAAGAGAGTAATTTTATATTTAAATGTAGATATAAGCATTTATATGCTATTAGTGCCAAGCACAGATGTAACATGCTAAAATATAAGCAAAAAGGCATGTTACACCTTCTCTGAAAAATATTTAGTTAAAATTTTTATATCATAGAAAGTAATTTTTTAATTCTCTGTATTCAATTTTTTTTTTATTTTTTCAACTGTTTCTGCCTGTATTTCAAATCTTTACTAATGGTGATTATACTAATTATCATTCGAAGGGAAATTTTGATATCTACATATCGTAGATTAAAACCTGGAAGGGAATTTAAAATTCACTATTTTAGCATAGAAATGAGTTTAATTACTATTGATAAGGGTTAGAATTACAGGCCAAGATATTTGGGCAAATTGAAAATCTTGGATATAAGGAATTGAAAAAATTTTATGAGATAAGAATTTAGTGTGTGGACCTGAATTTTTCAAGAATAAAATTAAAGCTAAGATATTTGTTAATACAACTGCTAAATTCTAGTTATTATTAGGAATACACTCATTAATTTTTGTAAACTTTTTTAACATTACAAATATTTTTTAAAGTATTTTTTGTAGTTAAAAAAGGCGATGCATCACTTCAATTACCAACTTTACCAACACTTTCAGGTGGTTTGTCAGATGCATGGGATTCTGCTAAAAGGATAGTAACACCTAAATCATCTCTTTCTGTTACTGTTACAGATACTGCAAGTGAACCAGAAGTTAGTGAGAAGTTAAGTGAGAAGGTAATTGATGAAAATTTTGAAATTGATCCTTTAAGTATTGTTAGTGAGGCTCATGCTACTGCCGAAAACAAATCCTGTCATTGTCCTATTGGTGCTTGTTTAGGTCAACATGAAGAAGCATCCTCTTAAACCTGCAAGTTCTTATCTTATTTCCTTTTTTACTAGTGTCAATATATATTACTGGTTTATAGCTCACTGTGACATTTAGTTATTCGTGTGCTTCTGTTGTTTATTTTTAATAATAGGTAATTAAAAAAATGCAAATGCAGTATGATAGATTGCTGAGTCTTGCAAATTCAGAATACAGATCACATATTTGACAGTTATAGAAGTATGTGGGTGTTAAATCACTGCAGTGATAAATGTGAAATGGAAAATCATTTCAGTATAAATTGTGCTCATGAATATTAATTTATTATACAGAATGTCCGAAGCATTGGATTAAAAACAGTTTAATTTTAAGATTTTTGCCATTGTAATTTTAGTCTTTTTCATAAATGTTTTAAAACTTATGTATTTCTGGTTATGAGAACGTTTATTGACTGTTCATATTGTTTATTACTGGGATTTTAATACTAAGTAATGATGGCAACAAACTATACTTTATTAATAAGGATAACTTTACAGCGTGTACAGTTACATAGCTTTAAGAATAATGCTGGCGGAAAACGAGCATTGGTGACTTTCCCTTGTCATTCTGGTCGCACTGTTTATTGCCGTGTCTATCGTAGCACTTCAATGTCACTTTAATTATAACTCACAAACATGCCCTTTTTTACAAAACAACACACGAAAATTAATACATCAAACTGCTTAATTCTAGTTGACAAATCTTATACGTATACATCAAAATATATTGAAACTAAACACAATTCAAATGTAATGTAAGTATAACAAAATTGTATGTATCTAGTCTTATAAAACTATAAATTTAATCGGTTGGGTGGCTTTATTATTCTTCCACTTTTTGTACATATATCATTACTCGTTTCCTTTGGTAGGACATTCACAGGGCCGCTTTTTGGAACGAAACCTCACTATCTAAATCATTAACCCTCTGATAATATTTTTTAATAAATGATGTATTATGTCTTAAAACTCTATTATTTATTTCAACCCAATAACTCCTGGGTGGAAAGTCAAGCTTCTTCACAATTTTCCCTTCCTCCCAATGTTTAGTTTTAACATTTTTAATTAAAACCTTCTCATTTGGATGAAACTCGGCATGAATGTTTGCATTTTTATTGTAATACTCAGACTGTTTTAATCGATTGTCTTTCATTGTATCAATGGCATTTTGAATTACCACGGGTATTAATGAATCTAATTTAGTTGGTAACTTAGTTCGCAAATTCCTACTTTGAATTAGCTGTGCCGGTGACCACTGTAATCCAGCAACTGGACTATTTCTATATTCAAGCAAACTTAAATTGAAATCAGATTTAGCTTCATCACTTTTAATTAAGAGGTCCTTTACAATCCCTACATATTTTTCCACTAGACCATTAGCTTTAGGATAATGCGGGCTAGTTGTAACCACACTAAAATTCCACTGTTCTGCAAACTGTCTAAACTCATAGGAGTTAAATGGCATATTATCAGCAATAACTGTTTGCGGAATACCCCATCTTGAGAATATTACCTTGGATACTTTAATTACAGTGGATGCGTCTTTGTTTGTTACTTTTATGGCCTCTGGCCATCTAGAATAGTAATCAGCCATCACTAAATAATTCTGATTTTTATATTCTGCAAAATCCATCGCTACTTTTAGATGGTAGCTCAGGAATTTCATGACTAATCAAGGGTCTTTTATATTTGACTTTTGAAATTTTGACAAATTTTACAACTCTGAACAAAGCTTATTAAACTAGCTCTAATCCTGGCCAATAGAATAAACTACACGTTTTATCCTTTATTTTACTAATTCCCAGATGTGATTCATGAGCTTTACTTAAAATGAATTCTCTCAATGTTTTCGAATAATTAACCTCCGTTTATAAAATACTAATTCATGTTCTACAGTTATTTCATTCCTGAGTTCATAAAATGATTCAGCTCTCGCACTTCATTGTTTAATTTTTCGCCAACCTTCTTTATAAAAATTCTTAATTTGCCCTAACACGTTATCTTTAGCAGTTTCCTCTTAAATTCTATTAGTCTATTTTCTGTGAAGCTAATATCATACTCTGTTATCACATGAATTCTTTCAGTCATAGTATCATCGTCTTTGATTTGGATTTGTAAAAATTTCTAGATAAATAATCTGCTATATACATAAATCTGCCTGGCAAATACTTTAATTGAAAATTGTATGAAATTAATTTCAATCGTAATCGCCATAGCGATTGTTTTTATATCAGCTATTTCTTTTTTAATTATTGCCGTTAGCGGTTGATGATCAGTATAAACTACAACATTCATATGTCCATAGACATAGAAATGGAACTTGTTTAAAGCCCACGAACATGCCAATAATTCCTTCTCTATTTGTGCGTATTGAATTTCAGTTTGCGTTAAACACCTTGATATAAACGCCATTGGTTTATTTTCTTGCAAAAGACATGCACCTAAGGCATCTTTTGAAGAATCACATTGAATTTCAATCGGTCGATTAACATCAAAATGCATTAAAGCAGTACTGTTAACAACCATTTTTTAAATTTTTTGAAATAAATTATCATGGACCTCCGTCCACAACCACTCCACATTATTTTTAAGTAATTCTCTTAAAGGTGATATTACATCGCTTAAGTTTGGTAAAAAATTTCTTATGAAATTGACCATTCCCAGAAATTTCTGCAGGTCTTTTTTATTTTCAGGACGTTTTAGCTCCTCAATACATTTAGATCGTTCAGGATCTGAAAGGATGCCTTTGTTGCTAAAAATTGAACCTAAATATTTAACCTCCGTTTTACAATATTGTAATTTGTCGGGATTAAATTTTATATTATTTGTTCTTGCTACATTTACAACATTCTGTATTATAATTTGCAATTCTTTTTCAGTATTTGCAGCACACAATAAATCATCAAAGTAGGGTATTACATCCTTAATATTACCAAAGTATTTATTAACTAACTTGATAAAAATCTCAGGTATTACAGACAACCCAAACGGAGCCCTTAAATAATGGTAATTACCAAAAGGAGTGCTAAAAGTGCACAACTTGCTTGACTTTTCATCCAGAACCAACTGGTGAAATCCATCTTTAAGGTCAAAAATACAATAGCATTTTTTATTAGCCAACTTGGAGCTAATTTCATCAAACGTTGGAATTTCATAAAAGTCCCTAACTAACACTACTTCAGGAAATGAGCCTAAACCTGAAAATACATCCTCATTTGCATTTATGAATTTTACCTTTCCCGAATTTTCATTTTTACATATATGGTTAACTCTATTTATTAAACCTAGTTCTACACAAGAATCTAGTCCTAAAATGGGAATACAGACATTATTTTCTACTACAATAAATTTTGTAACAATTAATTTGTCCTTATAGTTTAAAGTCGCTTTGAATTCGCCACATGGCGTTATTTTAAATCCACCAAAAGCTTCAAGTTTAATATTGGTCCTATCTAATTTGTGATTAGACAATTTATTAAAAATTCCCATTGGTATTATATTAGTTGCTGCTCCACTATCTAATTTAAAATTAATACTAACATTATCTAAGAGCAATTATGTATGCCATTCTTTATCTGTGTAGTGAATAGTTTTAATAACATTAATCTGAAACGTATTATCTGTTTCACTTAATTCAAATGTTTGGCGCTTATCGCTAGCAGTACTTTGCCATTTACAACAGACTTTAAAATGGTTATATTTTGAACATTTAAGACATTGCTGTCCCATTGCAGGACATTCGCCCTTAATATGATTACGGTTACACCTCTACCGTTATTGCTAGCAACTTTCTGAACGTTGGTCTCTTCATTTGTGCCAAATCGTTTCTTTCCATGTATTTTATTGGACCTAATATCAACAACTGAAATTCTTGTACGGTCATCCTCTAGGGTTTTTCTATTTAACTTTGCAATTTCTGCTCCTTTACAGTATCCAATTACCGATTTCAAAGTTGTGTCCTCCCGCAATAATCTTGCTTGTATATCGGGATCATTAATGCCTAAAACAATTTGAGTACGCAGGATTTTGCTCTCTGCTTCCCCAAAGCCACAGGATTTCACTAAATTCCTTAAATCAGTTAAAAATACAGCAAAGGGTTCACCTGGTTTTTGTTTTCTCGAGAAAAATTTATAGTGTTCTATTACCTCATTTTTCTTGGGCATACAATAAGACTCGAATTCTTTCAAAATTAAATCAATAGTTGTCAACGACGCAACATCAAACGTGTTATAAACTTTTAAAGCTTCACTGCCCATTAAATTTAATAATCTCGCAATCTGAACCGCATCAGTTTTTTTGTCGGTTTCCGTTGCTGTAAAATAAATCGATACCTGTTGTTTAAAGGATTTAAAATTTTCTGCAAGGTTGCCTTCCAGTGTCAATTCGCCTGGTTTATTGTATTCAGACATTTTCTTACACGAAAAACTACTCCAATTTTGCTTGAATAAATGTGCTTCTAACCTTACTTTCAAATATTGCCAGAATCAAAGTTCCCAGTTAATTTTAATACGAAATATATTCATTTTCTAACGACTGCGCCATGTTTATTACTGGGATTTTAATACTAAGTAATGATGGCAACAAACTATACTTTATTAATAAGGATAACTTTACAGCGTGTACAGTTACATAGCTTTAAGAATAATGCTGGTGGAAAACGAGCATTTGTGACTTTCCCTTGTCATTCTGGTCGCACTGTTTATTGCCGTGTCTATCGTAGCACTTCAATGTCACTTTAATTATAACTCACAAACACATATCAATTTTGTAAATTTATAACTAAAAGTTTCTCGGAACCACTCGCAGAATTAAATTGACAGATGTTTGATTACTTTAAAGGCTTCCTTAGCAACGCAAGTCTAACTGTCCCTATATGTACAACAACCTATTCGTTTGAAACTTCAAATTTGACATCGATTGATTTTTTGACTTTAATATATATTGTAATATTTTTTCAATATTAAATCATCGTTTTGCGTCAGAAAAAAAAATAGCGTATTATACACGGGTAAAAATGTAAGATTTTAACTTTCGGTGTCTCCTCTGCTTCGCGTTGGGAGACAAACACACCTTGAGCTAAAATTTAGTACTTTTTTTCCTTGTATAATAAATAACTATTATTTGTAGTCATAATTTTGAAAGGACGTATTTGACAGTAAACACTTATTAGTTGTTACTATAGAAACAATTTTGCACAAAACTTCTAAGATTTTGTTTCTGAAATTGTCAGTTTTTATAAATGCAAATTTCATAGAAGTTGATAACTAAATACAAGAATAATTTACGAATGCATACATTATATCCCAGGTAACGGTTTTTATTGGCTCAACGAGATGAAAGACTCACTCATCGGCTCGCCTTTCAATCCCTCGTATCGCCTGTAAAAACATACATACCTTGCTAATAATGTAAAATACTATTACAGTTACCAATGCTTTTAGATATACCTAAAAATATCATTCTGTATGGTAAATCTTTACACTAACTATCACTAGTATCATCGAGTAGTGTAACTTGTAGAATTTAGTAAATATAATAATTTTTCAAATATTTGATGTTTTGTGTGTTAATGCTATTTATTAATATTTATTGACACTATATCCTACACCTTCCTATTGAATGTAATATTGTAGCATTTTAAATGTGAGTAGCTTTGTGTTATAAAAAATTTTGTAATGGTATATTGTCACTTGCATTCACAATTTATGTATACCACAACACAAATTTTCAAGAACAACGAAAGCCTATTTTTGTGCTATTTTTAATTTAAATGTATTTTTATATTATTTTTGAATCTTTCAGTGGTCGTAACCACATAAGTTCTTGATATATTGTAATATATCGTCTTGTGAAGTTCCGTTAAATGTTTATGCTCATATTTCTTTTTAATAATTTCTGTATTAGTAAATCTCCACCAATAGAAGTGAGCAGTTTCCTTTAAGAAATATAATTTTTCTTGATCTAAGAAGAATTATTTTTGTATCATATATTGTACATACTCGAAGGTTATCAAATCCATCATGGCTACTTGGTATAAAATTATTACAGTTTTATGATTCATTTGTTTTGATTAATAATGTGTCACGCATGCGTACCTATGACCTCATAGTCTAGACACGAACACTTTGCATGCAATTTGTGCTGATACAAAATACTAGTATCTTTTTCTGGTTTAGTTAACCTTTCGGTTAGTTAATTGTACGTTTATATTAGATACAGAAAACGACACAAACATAACTTCAATTTGCAGTCTTAATTCATCTCTTCGAAGTTTATCGAACATGTCTCGATTTATGTTATTCCATTTCTTATAAAGCACTTCTTATTTGCCATCAAAACTTCAACGGGTAACTTGAGTAGATAGTTACCTTATGGAATAAGTATTTAACAGAGTGATAATAGTCAAGAAGGTTTGGATAATACCCTATCAAGTTGGTTGCTTTTAATTTTAGGGGTACATTTGGTCCCAGATCGTAAGTGCATGTTGAACATGTCTGTTGAGAACTAGTTTCGAAGTCATCTGGAGATAAGAAGTATCTGCAGATAACAATCACTCATCAGGTATTTATGATAATCTCTGAAACTATACCCAAGAAAATTTGTGAATAAATGAACATTTTGAATTCATAACATGAACTGATAAAACGTACCTACAGTACGTTTGTGTGATTAGGTTAAGAATTTAATTAAGAACATTTTGATATATTTGATTTTTAATATTTGCTTAAAAATGTCTATCATGTATTTATAATTAACACGTTTATAGAAAAAAAATGTATGAAATGCTCAAAAAGATCGGAATGTGTTTTAGGGATAGACGGATAGTACGTGGCTTTTAGTAATGGAATCCATTGTTTACCGAAAGTCATTAATTCGTTTGCTACTCAGTTATTTTTATGTGGGATTATATTAGCAGCTTCTTTGATTTTGCGTTTATAGTGGTTCTCTTCTTTGTCAATAATTTTTGCGCCCTCCCATTTTATTTTATGACTGAAGTCCCATGCATGTTGTCCAATCACAGATTTTTCAAATTTTCTATTTTTTATATATGATTTAGGTTTTGTTAATCGAACTTCAAATGGTCTGGAACTATCCTCTATATAAAACTTGTTATATTCACACGGTATTTTGTATATGCAGTTTTTTGAACTTTTTATTGAGTTTTTGTTAATCATGTTTATAACGGAGCTTCGCTCTCAAATTTACTATGGGGATTATGTAGTAATTTACAGAGCAAATTACCTATAATAAACTTTCTTTATAACGGGGAATTGTACTTGAAGGGGCTGCTTCACAGCATGGCAGGGAAATAACACAGGAACAGATATTTCAAGGGCAACTCAATGCACTTACCTCAATCCCAGACTAGCTATACATACTTACGGTTATCCGTCCAAAGTTGAGAGCGCTGTGGATTCTTAGTCAGAACAGGTTCATCAGCCTTTCACTATATTACACTATTGCGGATTGATAAGACTGAGGTATACCAAAACATCTATTGGAAACACGTTCTAACTATCTGCTCCAAGTACAAGTAAACTAAATGTAAAATAATTAACAAACAAGTGGCCAAATGCATGCAGATGGTTAACATCAACTAAAATAAGAAATATGAGTAAATATTTATTATAGCGCTTTTAACAATACTAAGCAGTGTTTAAATATACATAAATAAATACCAGTTAAAGGAATCTTACAATCTCAACACAAATACTCAACTCTTGAAGAATAAACAATATTTCTTTCCAACTTCGGTCTTTGAAGCAACATGATTAAGTTGTTTTTTAAATACGCTGTATGATAAAGGATCTGTAACACTTCATACACTTCGAATCTAACACCTACTATTTTCTTCGTCTGCGATAATACTCCCAACGCAAACAACAATACGTTCAATACTCTTAAGTACGATGGCTTCAACCTTTATACTCTCAACATACGAATTCCAACCAAACATCACAAACAGTAATACAATAGTGTTGAAACTAAAGTTAACATTAAAATGAAAATATAAGGGTACCTAAGAACGTGAAAATTAATCTCAGGCATTAATCACAAATGTATACTTACACTCTGTTCAAATGCACACAGACATGTGGTTGCGTAAATTCCAGCAACAAAAGCTGATTACCAAAATAACAATTTATCTCGATACGTTATGGCTTCTTCTATTTAAATCCCAACAAACTACCGTTGGATGATTATTCATAAATTGAATAATACTAGAATAATTATAGACGAGCCTGCAACACACTAGGTCTCTTGTGCATGGTGGATCAATTCAAAAAGAAAGGACGGATCTCGTTATCAGAATTTGACAATTAGAAATCAAGCTTTCCCCTACAAAATGTATACATAAGCGGAGCATCAAATATTCGTACTTGGCGTACATGGCGAGTAAATCTTAGTATGAAAATGTAATTCTTGATATCAAACAGTTTGTACCCTTAAATGAATAATTTATCAATTACAAAAATGTATGAACTGGTCATCCACAACTAACACACAACGAATAAATCGCAAGTAAAATACAACACGGCACTGCTGGTTACATCTAAAGATGCATTGCGCGTGATTTAATAATTATTATCAATATAACACGGCATCTATTTACAAACGAATATATTACTTTTAGTTTTGAATGAAACCAAATAATTATTAATTTAGAAACTACAAATTTTTGCTATTACATCTTGTATTAACAACAATATTAAATGCTTGAAAATAAATGATATGTAAGTAGTTTTGTATCGATATATACACGTAAATTTAAACAAGAATATGGTAGGCAACCAAGCTACCTTTTGTTCACATTTCTAAAGCCTAGTTACATACAACAAACACAGACACAAATATACAAAAATCAGTGACAATAAAACCCTCAAAAACTTATTGTCACTTATAGTGTATTGTTGGTTCTAAATACTGTTTTAATTTTGAATTTGTTTCCTATTCTTTGAATTTTTTTTAGAGAATCCTTGTATGTATGGTATTGAGAGCATTTTTTTGATGCTTATCGTTGTTTCCATTTTCTACTTCCTAATTTTTTGAGACTTTCTTCATTTCTTTCTCTATTATTCTTTTAAGATACTTGTTGTTTTTTTTATTAGTGTACATCTGATTAGGTCTTTCTCTTTCTTTAAAATTTCTCCATTTGATGATAATTAATTTTGCTCTATCATACATGGTTTTGATAATTCCTTGTTTGACACACTGTGGGTGGTTTGAATCGAAGTTTAAGTATCTGTTTGCGTGCGTTGGTTTCCTGTATACCGATGTATTAATTGTTGTATCGTTTTTGCTAACTAAAATATCTAAAAACGGACGTTTTCCATGTTGCTCTAATTCATATGTGAATTTAATAGTTGATTCTGTTTTGTTAATTGAATCTACAAAGTTTTTAAATAGTTCTGTATTTTGAGGCCAAATAGCATAGACATCATCTACGTATCTTCACCAGATTAGTGGTTTCAATTCTTGTGTGAATACTACATCTTTTTCGAATTCCTCCATGACTATATTACTAAAGATTGGCGATAGTGGACTTCCCATTTCCATTCCGAAGCTTTGTTTGTAGAATTGATCACTTATTTGAAAATATGTGGTATTGATGCATACACCAAGTAATTCCATGATTGATGATATACTTAGTTTTGTTCTTTCTTTAAGATTGTCATCTTTTTCTAGTTGGTTTTTTATAATATTAAGTGTTTTGTTTACAGGGACATTTGTAAAGAGATTTACTACAATAAAACTTACCATTGAGCGTGTATTTTCAATTTTTATGTTTGATAATTTTTTTAAACAGTATTTGTTGTTTTTTATGAAACAGTCCATTTTGCCTGCTAATGGATTTATAATTTTTAAGAGAAATTTTGCTAAATTATAGCATGATTAATCTATGCAGCTTACGATAGGTTTCAAAGGCATGCCACTTTATGAATTTTTGGTAGACCGTAAAAGTGGGGTGGTTTGCTGTAATGTGGAATCAGTTTTTTCTTTTTTGTTTTCGAACTCACTTTTAAATTTATATAGAGTTTTGTATATTTTATTTTCAATTGATTTTGTTGGGTTTGTTTCTAAACTAATGGAATTCTGTGTTCAACAGTTCGTTGACTTTTGCGGTGGAATTGTTTTTTCCCTTACTACTGTTGCATTGCCTTTGTCAGCAGGTAGAATTATAATTGCGTTATCATTTTTTAGATTGGGAATTGCTTTTATTTTGTTACTACTTACATTTGGTTTTATTTTGTGATTCTTTTCTATTTCGATCTTGCATCATACTCTAAATTCGTTTGCGTGGTCTTCTTCGAGTTGGTTTGCTGTTTTTGGAATACAGCTGATTATTTCAAATGCCTGTATTGATTTTGGTGTTACTGCAAAGTTCAGGCCTTTTGATAGAATTAGTTTTTTTGTGTCGTTAATAGTTTTGTTCGATAAATTTATGTCTGTTTAGCATAATGTTGCTGTTTTCTAATGTTTTAGTTTGCATATTATTTTTCTCTATAAATAGATTATTAAACTTCTTTATGTGAATTTCTTTTTGTCTGGAAAATTTCGATTCGTAGTAGGTTTTTGCACTAACAAGAATTTCATCAAAATCATCTTTTGTTACCGTTATTCGTATGAAATTTATAATGCTCTCAATATCTTGTTTTAACTTATAAATAATGTGTCGGTGGTTTTGTAGTCTTTCTCTCATCATACTGTAACTTGCTCTTTCAAGAATCCTTGATACTTTATTGCTTGTCTGACCAAATTTGATTCTGAATCCTTTTGGTATTATTTCGTTGTTTCTATATTTTATTAGGAACGTGAGCGAATTTTTAGAGTGCGACAGCTTTAGGTTTAGATTGTCTAAGTGTTTAAAACAAATACAAATTTCAGGCCCATACCTGACTTGTAAATACTCTCTGTATGTTTGTTGTGGTTTGTTTTGTATTTCTCTTAATCTTCTTTGGGAAATAAACCACTCATAGTTGTTAAAATCGTCTTTATTTAGGTATCGATCCATGACCTAGGATCGTCGTCAAAATAATAAAAATTTCAAGTTTGACGTTTATGATATAAATTGAAGGTGGCTTTGATTTATTAGTGTTTGACGTATTTAGCTTGAATACATTAAGTGCAAATTTTAAAGTTTAGAAGAATGAGTGTCTTCAATTTGTGTTGTGTCCTGGTAGCGATTTTGAAGTAACCAATACGCTTAACGTGAAATCAGCTGATTAATATTTGTATAGTTAAATTTCATATAAATTCAATAACTTGAGGATTGGAAAACATTTTTTAACATGTTTCTATTTATATGATTGGGAGGATGGTTATTAAAGAAGTGTGTGATCAGCTGATTTCACGTTAAGCATATTGGCTACTTCAAAGTTGCTGCCAGGACACAAAACAGATTGAAGGCACTCATTCTTCTAAACTTTAGAATTTTCACCTATTGTATTCAAGCAAAATATATCAAACATTAATAAAATCAGTCACTTTCAATTTATGTAATAAATGCCAAACTTGAAATTTTTATTATTTTGACAACGATCCTAGGTCATGGATCGAAACATAAATAAAGACGATTTTAACTAACAACTATGAGTAGTTAGATTTCCAAAGAAGATTAAGAAAAACACAGTGAACTCCTTAAGTAAATGTGTTATGTACAGTTTCAATCCCAGAAAATCTAGCCAGTAATCCATGAGAACTCGGTGAAGTGCCCCACTAAAATTTCTGTTTCGAGAAAGTACCAAAAAAGTCGACTGTACGAATAAGAATGATTGTGAACTAACTCGGTGGGACCTAATTTCGAGGGGGTTTCTATGACAAACCCCCCAGAAAGAATAACAAGGATGCCAAAAACATGAGATCAGGAAAATGATTCTGGCCTAAAATTCACATGAGTAATTATTAAATGTTGTTGTTTTGTTTTCGTACTTACTTAAGGTCGGTTTGACGCAGCTCTAAATTCTTTTCTATATTGTGCTAGTCTAAAAAGGTCTACATACCCTTCACAACCTAAATCTCTAATAATTTGACTAATATAGCTTTGTCTAGGTCTTCCTACTCTATTTTTATTTGGTAATCTATAATTTAAGACCTTACTGAATAGTCCCTCAAGTCTTAACTGTTGGCCTATCATTCTATCTCTCCTGACCTTTAATTGTTTCCACATACAGGGTTCCTCACCTATCCTTCTATAAACTTCCTCATTTGCTACTCAATCCGTCCAATTATTGTTTTATATTCTCCTATAACACTAAGTTTCAAAAGTTTCTATCTTTTTCTTATCTACCTCTTTAATTGTCCAAGTCTCACTACCGTATAATAAAATGCTCCATACGTACGATTTTAAGAAACTACTTTTTCTATTATCTAAACTAATACTATTAGCTATTAATGTCTTTCTTTTTTAAAAACATTTTTCTAGCTTGAGCTATTCTAGCTACTATATCCCTTCTGCTACGTTCGTCCTTTGTAATTATACTACCTAAATAGCAAAATTTATCTACCTCCTCTAACTCGGTATCACTTATTTTTAATTTTGGTTTAGAACTAGGCTGTAACTCATTTCTCATTATCTTTATCTTTCCTGAGTTAATTATCATTCTATAGTTACTCTGTAGTATATCATCTAAAATATTTAAAAACTCTCCTAACTCTTTTCTGGACTCTGCTATAATGGTTATATCATCTGCAAAACGTAACATGTTTATTTTCTGTCCCTGTTTAGTAATACTTATCTCTTTTTTCTGTCTGTCCCTAGCTTAGTTTAAAACTTCCTTAATATATACATTAAAAATCAAGGGAGTACAGCCCTGTCTAACACCATTTCTAATCTTAGCTTCCTTTTCTATTTCATCAAATCTAATTACTACGCTTTGGTTTTTATATAGACTAAATAATTTTTTTATCCCTATGAGAGATTCCTATTTTTCGCAAAACCTTGAACATAATAATCCAATTAACCCTATCAAATGCTTTTTCTAAATCTACAAACGCAAAATGAGTTTTTTTATTTTTTTGTAACCTTTTTTCAATAATTACGGTAATCATTAGTATCGGTAATCTAGTCCCCTCTGTCTTTACGAAAACCATATTGGTCTTCACCTAAATAATTCTCAGTCAAAGCTTCTAACTCAATTTTTATTATTGTTGTTAGTATTTTGAAAGCGTGAAAAGTTAAACTACCCGTTCTAAAATTCTCACACCTATCAGCTCCTGATTTTTTTGAGATTGGGATAATAATATTTTTTTCGAAATCTGTTGGGACCTCACCTATGCCATATATTACTTTTACTAGTTCATATAATCTGTCTAAAGTTTTCTGACTTGCATATTTCATTAATTCTGCGGGTATATCGTCTATCCCCGGTGCTTTATTTAGTTTAAGATCCCTAACAGCTCTATCAAATTCCTCTCTTAATATTGAGAACACTATTTCTACATCCTCTTCTTGGTCGTTTTTTAACTCATCCATATCGTCCTCTTTATATAAATCTTCTAAATATCTTTTCCATCTATCTGCTACCTCAACTTTATTTATTAGAAGCTCATTATTCTCATCTTTAATGCCATTATATGTTTTCCTATCTTCTCCAAAAAACTGTGTAACTACGCTGTAAGCCCTGTCTGTCATACCTACTCTCAAATCATCTTATATTTGCTTACAATTATCCTCCATCCATTTATTTCTAGTTTTTCTACACTCATGCACTCTAGCTCTATTATATTTGTGCTTACTTTCACTATTCAATTCTCTGAAAGGTTTAGGCTTTCTTTTATTCTCTATTAAATCTAATATCTCCTGTGTTACTTAGGGTTTTCTCGCTTCTATTTTTTTGTTACCTATAGTCTGTGTTGCTGTATCATGTACAAACCTTTTTATTTCTTTCCATCTATTTTCTACGTTCCCTCCTATAGCTATCTCTTTGATCTTATTATCTAATACTTGTTTATATTCTTCTTTTACCTCACTATCATTAAGCTTACCTAGATCCCATCCCTCTCTTTTAGCCTTTCTCAATTTTTTAAATTTTAGGTTACACTTCATTTTAACTAAGTTATGATCGTTATCTATGTCAGCCCCTGGATAACTACGACCATTTTTAACTTGGTTTGTAAATCTTTGTTTAACTAAAATATAATCTATTTGGTATCTAGCCCTATCATCTGGCTCTTTCCAGGTATATCTTTTTCTAACATGTTGTTCGAATAGGGTGTTTACAGTTACTAATCTATGTTCCTGGCAAAACTCAACTAATCTTTCTTCTCTATGATTTCGTCTACCATACCCAAATTTTCCTACCATTTTTCCCCCACTACCTTCTCCCACTGATGTATTAAAATCGCCCATAACTATTACTTCTCATCTCCCCTTACTTTTCTCGCTATACTATTTATATCCTCGTATCACTTTTCTACTTCTTAATCCTCGTACTGAGTTGTTGGCATGTAAACCTGTACTAAAACAGTGTCTGTGGGTTTCGTACTCAATCTATCCATAATTATTCCATCACTAAATTGTAAGTACTTTTTAATGTTACGTCCTGATCTTTTACCTAATACTATTCCTACCCCTGCCTGTTCATTAGTTGAAGAAGTTGTGATTATTCTATAATTGTCTTTCCAAGTCATTACTATCTGGTCATCTCTCACCTCACTAATACCTAAAATATCCAACTTTTTTTTTCTCATTTCAAGTAATAAATTCGTTAACTTATCTACTCTAAGTAATGACCTTACATTCCAAGTCCCTATCACTAAATCGAACCATTGTTTTAAATTCTTACGATGACGAGCCCCAGGTACCACCTTACGCAGATCCAAATGAGGGGGTATTTTACCTCCGGGCAAGAATTTTACTTGTGAGCTCTCCATCATACATAGTTCATGTTTTAGGTTACGCATACCTGGGAAATATTATGGTAGGTTCCCATATCTTTCCACAACTCAGTTTTTAAATATTTTAGCAAAATGCCGTATCTGTCACAGCCAACCCCCAACAACTTTGTAAATTATTAAGGATTGCCCAAGACCAACCGACTCTCCTCTAATATCTTTTAGCCAGCAAGGTTGCTGCACCTTTTAATCGCTTTTAACGATAAGCAGGCTTTCTATAGTAGTATTCTTTGTCCATACTACAAGGGTAAATTCACTATTGTTAAAAACCAATGTAAAACAAACGTCATAATAAGGACACTAATATACCTACTTGAAAACTGTTAACTGAAGAAAGGTTTCCAAAATTAAATGTTGAATTACCTGACCATTAATCGTGCCTCTAGGTAATTGCAATGTAATTTATTACAATAAAAATGGAACTACCACCTTCACATTAGTTGTGAAAAACCCTAATACAAGACTATCATACAATTATGTTTTTCTACGACTGTTTTGGAACGAGCCTATTTTAGGTGTGTTTTTGATAGAGAAATCTACTACATTCTATACAGGTTCTTATTCCCGCACTCGTTGCTAGACAAGTTGCTAGGCAACCAGTGCGGGAATGTTCAATTTGCACGGTTGCGCTTATATTTCTATTAATCAAGTAGCCCTGCACTTGCATCTTATTTCCAATGACGGCCGAGTTTTCAAAGGTGGGCTATGAAACAAATAATAAACCAACAAATGTCAAATAAATAATTTCATACTGTGAAAGCGTTTAAAATCTTAAAGTATTTGCAAAGTCTTTAAAAAATGGCTAGTGATAGTGAAAGCGAACTAGAACCGACGCCTCCAAATATTGTGGAAGCTGCACTACATTAAATTTATTACCGGAAATTTCCAAAAAAAATATGAGACTGCTTATAAATCGTTTATGGATTGGCGAAGAGATCAAAAGACAACATCTTATTCTGAAAATGTTTTAATTGCGTACTTTAATGAATTATCTAATAAGTATAAATCTCCGATATTGTGGATGCATTATTCTATGTTGAGAACAAGTCTCACCATCCTTCATAATGTAGATATATCAAAGTATGGAAAATTAAGAGCGTTTCTCAAACGGAAGTCAAGCGGTTATAAATCGAAAAAATCAAAAATTTTTACAACAGGAAATAAATAAATTTATTACTGAGGCTCCGGATCAACAGTTTCTTCTGACAAAAGTATGTAATATTAACTTAGGAGAATAATGCGTGTTTATAGCTATTTTTATATTGTTACAGACTGCATTAATTATGGGAATTATGGGTGCTTGCCGCAGACAGGAATTACATCAGATGAAGATTACTCATTTCACGGAATTGGGTTCTGCGATATTAGTTACAGTTCCCGATACGAAAACAAAAATTATACGCAGCTTTACGATAACGAGTAATTTTTATGAAATCACAAAAAAATACTGGAATCTACGTCCATCAAATGTTTGCGATCCTAGTTTTTTCTTAAATTATCAGAAAGGAAAATGCACCACACAGAAAGTGGGTATAAATTTGGTGCTATGAGAAAGCAAATTGCGACGTATTTAAAACTACCCAATCCGGAATTATATACTGGTCATTGCTTCCGGAGATCTTCCGCCACTATTCTTGTAGATGCTGGAGAAGATATAACATCTTTAAAAATGCACGGTGGCTGGAAATCAACATCAGTCGCCGAAAACTATATAGCCGATTCTTTAACAAATAAGTTGAATGTAGGCGACATAATACAAAATTCAATTGATAGCACATCAAATGTTCCATCAACGTCCAAAGACTAGAATTTCCAACGTCAAGAAAATTTAGTTTTTGGGAAAACACTTTCTACAATGACGTTTAATAATTGCAATGTAACCTTTAATATTGTTAATAATAATGAATCTAAAAACTAAACTTAAATCAATTTATTTACTTTTATTATGATAAATTTGTACTTTTCTTTGAATTTATGTATATTCACAAACGATAATAAACTTATGATATTAATAAAATGTATACTCCTATACTTACCATGTATTTTATAATATTAACAAAAGAGGTATCACATTTAAAAAGTACGTACTACAGTCGTAGAAAAAGTATAGTGTACAACACGCATGGAATGCCCATTTCTCACTCGTATGATTTGCAGCACTCGCTTTCAGCTTGTGCTGCAATTTATCATACTCGTGAGAAATGGGCATCATTCCATGCTCGTTGTACAATATACTATTTCATTACAAGTACATATAAATATTATTGAATAAAAAGAAATAATCAAATATATTACAAATTATTATCTATATTCGTAACCTAATCACACGAACATACTGCAGGTACGTTTGTCAGTTTGCGAATTAATTAAAAATGTTCATTCATTTACAATTTTTCTAGTTTATAGTTTTAGAGGTTTTCATCTGAGTGACTTTTGCCTGTAGATACTGCGGACACCACTAATAACATTTATCTTCGGGGACTTCGAAAGAAACTAGCTGTTTTCAACCTGCTTACAGTAATATTAATATTTGTGTTAAAAAATAATTATTATTCACATTTTAATGTTAAATTAATCTCAATTTCACTCGAAAACTGTAGATCTTCCTCTAAAGTAGCTGATGACTTTGACCTAGGTCTACCCCTGCCCCTTTTCGCTTTAACAGAAGTACAAGCAGTATCTGAAAATTGACCAGGTCCTTCAACGTCAATGTAATTATCATCTTTTATGTGACCCTTAAAATATGGATTATCTATCTGACAAACTAGCAAGACTAATTTGATCTGGTTCAGCTATAGTATAATTTTCTTCATAGACACCAAGTCGCATGTGGTCCTCATCTTGGTAGGCTTGTTCTTGTTCTTCTGCTTATGTTAAGTTATCAATTTAATGGAACTAGAGCGTTCTTAAAATTAAAAGTAATCAACCTGGTAGAGTATTATCTGAACTTTATTGATTACTTACAGTCTGCTTGATATCTATTCTTCAAGACAAACTAACCTACTCTAGTTACATGTTGTTTCTTTGGATATTAATTACGAAGTACTCTATAAAAAAATTCTTCTTTCCATAAAGCAATTCGAGACATCTTTAGCAAAAACTTCGAACAGATGAGTTAAGACTGCAAATTGAAATGACTTTGTCATTTTCTCTATCTAATATATGTAAAATTAAATAACGAAAACCTTTTTTTAGACTCAGAGGAAGAAACTCCATTTTTTAACTCTGTACAAATTTTGCATGAGTATATATTTTCATATCTAGACAATGTTATATGCATCAGTGATATACTTTTCAATCAAAACAATCAATTTTAACCTTTAAATCTGCCATCATGAATTTCACAAGCTTTGAGTATGAACAATATGATACAGAACTAATTCTTCCTTAAATGAAATGTTCAAAATGCTCAATAAGATTGGAATGAGTTATAGCGATAGACGCACGGTATTTAGCTTATACAAAGAACAAACAACTGTAATAGAATTAGAGCAGGAACGTAGAGAAGTAAATAGTAGGCAAAGTGTGAGACAGGGATGCGCCCTATCCCCATTAATTTTTAACTTGTACATCGAAGAGGCAATGAATACTGTCAAATGCAGGAAGACATGTGGAATTATTACACAGGGACAAATGATTGATATGCTTTGATTTGCAGATGATATAGCGGTATTAGTATCTAGCAAGGAAGAGTTAGAAGCAACTTTTAATGAAATGGAAATATTGCTAGCAGAAAGATACTGTATGAAAATAACAAAAATACAACTAAAGTATCAGTATGTAAAAGAGGGGAAACTAAGTTAAAAACAAGAATACAGATAGGAAACGAGAACAAACAAGAGGTTAAGGATTTCTGCTAACTAGGAAGCTAAATAACGCAAGATTGGAGAAGTGCAAAAGATATAAAAAGTAGCACCAGGCCGTGTTGCATTTAACAAGTAAATGCAACTACTATGTTTGAAAATAACAAACAGAAACAGGGAAAAGTTTGCTAAAAGTGTGTGCATAGTATCATATGGCTGGAAACGTGCACAGTAGTAGAAGCGTACAGGAAAAAGATGGAACACTTTTAAAATGTGGTGCTACAGACGCATTATGAGGATATCATGGACAGGTAAAGCTAAGAACAAAAAGATACTGGAAATGTTAGGGGAAGAAAGAAACATGTGAAAAACAATAAAAAATAGGAGCGATAGGATGATAGGACACATCCTAATGCATACGGAAATAGTGCGAAATATATCAGAATTAAAGAAAGAATAAAAGCGATAAGAGGTAGACCTAGATTATATTGATTTACACAGATAGTGAAAGATGTAGACTGTAGGAATTTTAAGGAAATATGTAGGCTAGTTCAGAATAGAAAACAATAGGATACGTGTCTCACCCGTTCTAGAACGGATAACCTTGTGATGAAAAAAGTAATTTTATTTAAACCTGATAATTAAGGTGTTGGTTTTACAAGTTTCTCAACAAATCTTGATTGTGCAAAATGAATAATTGGAAAACTATTGATTCAATAAGTGATGGGATATCTTGATAGACGTCAGGGTAGTTAAATCCCTATGCTTATCGTTGATTATGAGTGAAATAGTGTATATTTTTTAGAAAACAATAGAAAAAGGAGAAAGCGTATATATAGGGTTTATCGATCTGGAAAACCATTCAACAATATAAAATGGAAAATATGTTTGAAATACTCAAAAAATTGGAATGAGTTATAGGAATAAACAGATAGTACACAGCTTATCTAAAGAACAAACAGCAGGAACAAAATTAAAGCAGAAATGTAGAGAAGTAAATATTATGAAAGGGATGAGACATAGATGTACCCTATTCCTGTTAATTTTTAACTTGTAGCGATTGATTTGCCAAGATTTGCAAATGATGTAGTGGTATTAGCTTCTTTCTCTTAAAGATTGGAAATGGTACCAACAGGGATACAGTATAAAAATCAACAAAATTAGAACTAAAGTATTAGTGTGTATGGGGGAAAATAAGTCAAAAACCTTAATAAAAAATAAAAAAACGAGAATTTATAAAAAGTTAAGGATTTCTGCTACCTAGGAAGCTAAATAACGTAAGACGGGGAAAGTGCAAAAGATATAAAAAAAAGATTATCAGAAGGCTGTGCTGTATTTAACAAGAAAAAGAAAGCTGCTATGTTCGACAACAATATAGAAACAAGGAAAAAATGGTTGAAACAATATGCATAGAGCATACCACTGCATGGCTGTGAAACGTGGACAGTAGGAGAAGCAGTCAGCAAAAAGATAGAAGCCCTTGAAATGTGGTGCTACAAATGTATATATCGTGGACAGAGAAAGTTAAGAACAAAGAGACTCTAAGAACAGTAGAGGAAGAAAGTAATATGTGGAAAACTGTAAAAAAAAATAGAAGAGAACGATAGGACACATTCAAGGTATGAGAGAATAGTGCGGAATATATTCGAAGCAGAGAAAAGAAAAAGAGATAGAAGTATAGCTAGATTAGACTACTGCAGACAGTGAAATATGCAGGCTGTGACAATTTCAGGAAAATGCATCAGTTAGCTCAGAATAGGAAACAATGCACGCACACGTACAACCAAGTTCAGGACTGAAGACCTAATGCTGATAAGATCAGGAATGCGTGTAATCTAAAAATTCTATTTCTTAAGGGAAATAAACTCTCGATATTGGTGGAATTTTCTAATAAATAAACTATTAAAACTAAATATGATTATAAACATTTCAAAGGAATGTCTCAAATATGACTTCTAAACGTTATCCAATAGGTAGATAATTAAAAATCAGCATTAAGAGTTAGTTAAAATTATCATCTAGTAATATGGAAACTTATAGATTTTTTGTTTTTGTTTCTCTTTACTTAACAAGTTATAAACATAAAGTTGCTCACAATCTTATGTATATCTTCTTTCTGTAAGTGCTTTTCTATACCATTATAATGATAATTTTTTTTGTTGCAGAAAAAGTAAAATTTATACATGAAGAACTAGAACTTTAGACTTGTCTGAAATTAAGGTTAATATACTTTTAAAAATTAGCAGACTATTTATTTTCTACTATAATTTTAATACAGATAAAATATTTAAAAATTAACAAACATATGTGTATTGTTATCTAAACTTTATGCAATGTGTTTGTATAGAGCAGTGTGAAAGTTGTTTTATTATGTAAAAACTAAATATTGAGTTAAATTTGCATTAACTGAAATTAAGATATTGTGTAAAATGCAATGCTATTGTCAGCTTAGCAATTTTTAGTAGAGACCACTTTTAGTGACATACCACGTTGGTTTTTGTTATAACTTTTTTCTAGTAATTTATTCTAAGTAGTCTTTAGTTTTCTACTTAAAACGTTATGTAAAATGAATGGTTTGGCATTTTTCGAGGGGAATGTAATTAATCACTATACTGTAGTAATTAACAATAGTAATTTTTACTTGTCTATTAAACTTGGATTTACAGGAAGTGATACATGTGATTTTTTTCTCAATTCATATACAACATTGTTTGAGTATTTCTGTCTTCCTTGTAGAAAAACACAGACTCACTTTTAGCTAATTGCACATAAATGCTTCTACATTCTGATTGTTCTAAAAATGTTTGCCAAGTGTCTCTTAATGGTTTAAAATAGTACCAAGTCCAGCAAGACGATAGTATGCTTCACTAAATTCTAGTGTAAACCTTGCATTTTTTTTTTTATTAATTTCAGCATGGCACCTAACGTTGTTCTTAATCAGAAGAATATTACAGATTGAAAGTGCAGTATTGTTGTTTAGATTAATGGGTGGTTCTAACCTTTTGTAAGAAAATTTCCTTCATATTGTACACTATAACCAGAACTTTGTAACCATTTTTTATTGTGAGTGGTGTTGCAGATAATGGATAATGTCACATGAGTTACAATCAACTGCTCTTCATCAATATGTGTCGTGACTGACTGGAGCAGCAACTTGTAGAAATATGTCTGATGCATAATAAAAACTATATAAATAATCAAAATAATTTCTTAGCATTTTGTAAAAAGATTCATGTAATGAATATAAGAAAAAGGTTCATGCTATGAATATAAGAACATTTAGCCCAATCTGAGATGCTAAACGTTACTGACCTTTAAGAAGTTGAAATCATTTATACGAGACAATGATTCACACATGAAAAATGCTTAAATTGTGATCAAAAATAAAATTGATTTTCTAATAGATAACAACTTTATGTTTGTTAATTGATCAAAATTCCTGTTCAATTTTTAATTCAAATTAGCTATTCTGTAATGTTAAACTATTTTTAATAAAGTTTTATTTAACAATTCGATAATTCTTATATGATAATAACAAGCCCAGGGTAAAGTTAGAATGAAAAACGGCTTTTAGAAAAAGAAAACTCTTGAAAGACTTTTAGCTAACTGGGTTTTGACCCGCGGTCACATGAGATTGGGTCAGTTGGTTTATTAAAGTTGGAAAATAAAATAATGGACGTCGCCTAAATTTTTATAATGCAACTGACTGAATCAGATTACATAAAAGGAAAATTTGGAAACCTAAATTATCACCAGCCTGGTTAAATACAAAGTTCGATCACGATAAATATATTACTTATTCCTGTTCTTCTTCCACAATGGACTGACGAAGTCCTAGGACAGTACTGAAACATAAACACTGCCAGCAAAGATAACCATTTTTACCTTATAATACTGTATAAACACAAAATCTTTATTTTCAATTACAATTAATTTTTATTGTATTACTATATGGATTTATAGCAAGTGGAATCCTTCAAATACCTTGTCACCTTGGAGGAATTTAATAATTAGTCAATAATAGACTGAATTCAAAAATAATTCTATATTCTTTTAAAACAGATTATGTACCATCATTTAGTTCAGTACAATGTGTCCCAAATTGGATGTATTAATGGGTAACTTATTTGTTATTAAAGATACAATAAAACTGTGCGCTGTCATGGGCCAACTTTTTCAGATCAATTCAATGGTAAAAATCACAAATGAGCGATCTTCTTTTGTTTTGAAGTTATAGCCAAAAATTGATATTTTTAACAATTCTATTAATTCGTATAACTCGTTTGTTTGCAAAAACATCCAAAAATACTGTAGAAGTCTTTTATACAGTTTTTTACGTAGAATACAGTGGCATACGCAAATATGTAGTATTTATAACACTTGAGGTTATAATATCAACTTGAATTTTTTAAATGGAAACCACAATTGATTGCCACTTTATTTAAAAGCTCCTTTTTACAGCTTTTCAAAAAATATATAGTTTAATATAATTATCTTTTCAAATGGCCGATTTATTCAAAGTTTTTGGTATAATAAAATAATTTATTATAATGGTAATAAATAGTTAGCCGCGAAACAAAAGGTAAACAAAAAACGACAATTGTTTGTATAACAAACGTCAACAAGCTCAATCATATCTATTGCACATGCCATAAATTGTATTGTTAGTTTGTAAGCGAGGCATCAGTCTGTTACTAAATAGCAAAATTTGAAAAATACGATATGCTAGTTGCATTTATTGAGTCTGCGAGAATTATTCTATCAGCAAAAACTTTATATTTTAACAGGTAATTGTGTAACTAATAGCAAATAATATTACTATGTCGTTTGTAAATAATACAAGTATCCTGAAAGACGACAACCAAATATTAACATGTTTAAAAGGTTAGATAGTAATTTACAACAGATTGGCTGCTTTGACAAACCTAGAACAAAACAGTATGCAGTTTTCAATCAAGAGCAAACTACTGTTGCAACCATAGCATGCGTGGAAATGAACCCAAGAACATCGTGTAGAAAAATTGAAAGGGAAATGGGTGTTTCTAAATCAGCAGCTTCAAGCATATTGAAGCATAATAAATATCGACCCTATACAATTAAAGTTATACATAGTTTGTTTCCGGACGATTTTAAAAAAAAAGGCGATTTTGTCAATAGTATCTTCATAAATGTGCTGCTACTAACAATTTTGGAAATAACATTATATGGTCTGATGAAACACATGTGAGTAGTGCTGGTATCTTCAACAGACACAACAATCGACACTGGTCTGATAAAAATACCTATCAAACATATACAAGGCATCAACAAGGCTGTTTTGTTGGTGGCAAATTTCAATACCATATTTTTGAAAACAATCTTTCAGCTGGTCGTTACATTGAAATTTTGGATACCAACTTTAACGAATTACTGAAGGACATGCCTCTCGAAAAAAGACAAAGTGTGGTTCTAACAAGATGGTGCACCCCCACAGAATGCTATAATTACTCGTGATTATTTAAAGAGAGAACATCCCAATAAATGGATGGCTACGTTTGGACCTGTTCAGTGGCCGCCTAGATCTCCTGACTTGTCGATATTGGACTATTTCTTGTGGAATTTTTTGAAAGAGGAAATCTATAAAACCCAGCACCATAGTATTGAAGAGTTGCGGAATTCAATTGATGCAGCATTTTGTAAAGTTAAGGCGGTTCATTTATTAAATTCAATTAAATCTTTAATAAAACGATGCGAACTTTGTTTAAGAGAGAATGGAGGCCAGTTTGAACAATATCTCTGAATTGTCAGTAAATAAAACTATTTTAGTATTCCCATCTGTGTTCTAGTGTTTTATATATATTATGTGTGAGGGTGTGTGTGCGTGCACACGTGTGCACGTGCTTGTGTGTGTGTGAGGGTATGAGGTGTGTGAGTGTGTGTAGTTATGTATCCATATATAGATTATAGACTATTTATATGTGGATAGGGAAATGTAATTTTCAATTTAAGATGTAGTTATATTAATTTTTGTAATATATGTAGTTATGATATTGTATTCTTCTAGCTTTCAAACTTTGTTGTTTAGAAATGTGATGTGGTACAATAATAAACTCTTGTTTTGTGTTTACCTTTTGTTTCGTGGCCAACTATTAATTACCAATAATATAAATTATTTTATTATACCAAAAACATGGAATAAATCGGCCATTTGAAAAGATAATTATATTAAACTATATATTTTTCGCTGTCAAAAAGAGCTTTTATATAAAGCGGCAACCAATTGTGGTTTCCATTTAAGAAAATGCAAGTTTATATTATTACCTCAAAAGTGTTATAAATATTAAATATTTGCATATGCCACTGTATTCTGTGTAAAAGCTGTATAAAAGATTTCTACAGTATTTTTGTATGTTTTTCCAAACAAACGAGTTATACAAATAGAAATGTTAAAAATGTCAATTTTTGACTATAACTCGAAAACAAAAGATCAGCTCATTTGTGATTTCACCATTGAATTGATCTCAAAAAGTTGGTCCATGACTGCACACAGTTTTTAAATTCTGCTCAACCTTCTGCTTTCTGGTTTTAGGCTTTATTACGTGAACATCTTGACATGTAATGTAAACTAGATACAGAGTATCATTAAAATTGAAGATTGACCTTGATTTGATAATTAACATGTGACAATCACATATCTAAACAAAATACCTTTTTTTTTGTAAAGCAGGTAAAGTTTAAGAATAATTTATGAACCTGAGGATATCACCAATAACAAACATTGTTCTATAAATCATAAAGATCACAAAATTCACGAAGAGGGTAATCCTTTTAACAAAGTACATCACAAAATAATTCATGAAATAAATAGTTGATTCCATTCAACACTATGAGGTAGTTTATAACCTCTCAACAATAACTCTGCATTCCTTCATTTATAAATTAATGATTCATCGTAAAAACACAGTATAATCATAAAAAATTAAACGATCTTACTAAACGATTTCAAATGATCTGTTAACCTTAAACCATACATCTGTCAACCAAACAATTTACTGCATTGCTAGATACGGATGGGAAATCCATTTTAGTTGAATGTAACAGCATCAAAATTTATTTTATTAGGTCCCATGAATTAAACCTAAGTTGCACGTTCCGAAGATGAAATTATAACCAACAAGTGAGCCGCTGCTATCAACTGATATTCATCGAAGTATCAAACAACCTTTCATTTTAAATAGAACATCAGGACTGCCTTGCAACTCTTTATCACTTTTCTCTTTTTCTTCTCCTTCGCCAAGAAAACTTAATTTCTGGCGCCGTCTTGACTGTCTAATCACAGCAAGCGACCCTTCACTTCCAAACAAGAAACGAAAAGTGATTGTGCTGTCACGAATGAACACTCAAACAAGAATACCTTTGATCTACCGTTAAGGAACTACGAAATGGTTTGTAAATATGTTATCAGCTGGAACCGCAGAATACGTTGCAGATTGCAATTTCAAGTGAAGTTGTAATGTACCTTGAAAAATTGTTGCATTATTAAATCTACAAGAATACTAAAATCAATAACAGAATAAAACCTCGTTGAGTAAATACTGAAATTGCGAATTTGTAGCGGTAATGTCCACAAATAATATTGCAAGAATTTTTAAATGTTACAATTCTATAATTTTAAAAATAAATATATTAATTTTTGAGGACTTCCATCCCCAAAACTCAATATATTTACTTTAAAAGTTATAGTTATTTGAATTTCAAAATTGGGCAGGAAATCTGATCAATTAACAAATGTAAAGTTTCCCACTCTTTCCAAAGATTCTGAAGGAGTAACTTCCAAATATTCCACTAATGAGGACAAAAAATTGTTAAGTATTTTCTTGGGATATCCAAACATATTTTTAAGGCAGTGATTTCATTATTTTCTTCTGCAACATCATGCTGGTGACCGACTTGGCGATTCATCCACCTCCAGAGACAATTTCTCTTTCCTACAACTGTCCCAACGTTTCGAGCTTGCTATCCTTAATCCACAATCACTTCGGCTGACTGCAATGTTTATACTATCGGGTGACAGTAAATTACCCGTTTCAAACACCGTAAATAAGTGCACAAAATTGATAGTCACAACAATTTTTTTAAAAACGATGTCTAAAACTAAATTCTTCAACTAGTGATATATAAGAATAATTCGAGTAACATAACAAAATTCTTGGGCTTTTACTCATTTCTTTTGGTCCATAGTATCACTGTACAAAGTAGCTTGCTTTCATCATAAAGTGCAGTTTTTTTAACAAAATAGCCGTAACCCCTAGGGCTAATTAGATTTATCCTTTTTAAATGTTGCATTATTTTAGATATGCTAATTTATTAATTTTTTTCGAGATTTTGTTCTGTAAATCGTCAAAGCCCATAAAATATTTAACTTGATGGACAGATACATTATTTGGAACGGGATTTTTCAAGCAAACTATGATAGTGGACCATTGAGAGGTGCCCGTACAATAGATTTCATTACTGCAAACTCAATTGTTATATGCATGCTATCAACTGGCATATAGGTGTGGGTGGGAATTAAATAATTTATTTGAACTACTTTGAGATTGGTTGACTTAAAGCATGGCAAAGCATACTTAATTCATTTTCATTTTGAACAAAACAAGAACCTGAATAAGGAAGAAGTTTTTTTGATACCATCACGTAAATCAACATCTTCAAGAAATTGAAGATGGCAAGTTAAAATTTTGTTCGCTCCACGGTGGGCATTATTTTCGGTACAGATGTAGCAACACCCGTTCCGTGTATTGTTCTCGTACGTGGTACAGTTATAAACTGTGACTTTGCAGCTGTAGTACAATGTCGTCGAATCGCTCTGGGGTGTGTTCAAGACTTTTCCCTGTCAAAACCCACAAATAAAGTTTTATCAATTTTATTTATACGTTGGTGAAATTTAAAAATGTCATAGGTGGTATGTTTTCTGCCAAATGGTTTGAACATTTTTTATCTCATTCTTAATTTTAACATCAAAATTGGAAGTGCCTGCTCAAATAGAACATTTATCCTTTTTAAGGATATGGAACCTAATATTAAAATTTATTGTAAAGCAATTAAGAAAAAACTTTGAATGGTTTGTGTTATCTGTTAACTGTGCAGTGATTTACGTAAATATGAAAAACATTTGTAATGTTGAGCTTTTTGCAAAAGGATTAAAGACAGTATCAAGTTCTTTGTATAACCTAATATCTCTTCAGATGTTTTATTGTGACCGTCTGCTTTATACATCAATTGATGTTTCCAAAGTATGTAGAATAAATCTTTGAGTGATATCCAATGTAGCAATCAAAAATTGAAGACCACTTGTCGTCTACCTACACCTTGGTTTATGTAGTATGCGTATTTAACATTTCTATTAGATTCATTTGTTCTTTTGGCATATTTAGATCTTCTTAAACACCTTTTTAAAGAAGATTGTGCTATCTAATCTTTCTGTCTTTACTGATCTCCACAGTTATTACCGCATTCCTTTCCTGCGCATGTATTTGATTGCATTTTTTGTCCTTCTATTTCTTGACCTATTTTGTTTTAGTATTTTTCCCTTTTTGTGGTTAACTTCATTTTCACTTCTAATAGTTTTGTGTTTTCTTTCGATTAGAATAAGCTTTACGTTTTTGGTGTGTTTTATTCTTCTTGTTTTTATTATTCAGAGGTTTAACCAAATTAGTTGCATCTTTAATGAAGAACCAGACTAAGATAGATGTCTGAAGGAGGGCAGCAGCTCCTTCAGTACTTAACGCAGCAGGGGACGGTATGGCATTCAAACACACTACTGGGATGTCCAAGGCAATAGGAAACCCATCTTACCTCCCCAGTAAACAGTGTCACAATTGTTATTTAACATGATGGCATCCTCTGAGGTAAAAGATTCTTGAGTTAAAATATTTCTCCATTTGGATCTCCAGGAGGAGACTACTTCGGCAGGTGTGATCGGAAAGTTTAAAAGAAGAACCAACTCGAAGCCTGAAATGACAGAAGTATGAAACAAGTAGGTAAGTTAGAGAAATTAAAAATTGTAATGGATAGGTTAGCATTAGACATAATAGGGTTTAGCGGGTCAGAGACGGGAGATTTTTGGGGCGGAGACTTTAGGGTAATTCATCAGAGGAAGGAAATTTGGGTGTATGTATAGTTATGCGAAAAAGATCAGACACTAGAAAACTACTTACAAAAGAACGAAAGAGTACCAATGGTTAGATTAGAATCTAAAGCGTTAAATACAGTATTACAAGTATACATGCCCTCCTCTATCTGCAGTGCGGAAGAGGTGGAAGCGATTTACAAAGATATCAGACACGCTAAGATTTGTAAAGGGACATGAAAATTTAATAATTATGGGAGATTTTAATACAGTGGGGTAAGTGAGGGTATGGAAGGAGTGATAGTAGGTCTATTTAGTTTAGGCACGAGATACGCCAGTGGAAATAGGTTGGTAGAATTTTGCGAGAAAAACAATTTAACCACCACAAACACATTATTTCAACATCATGCTAGAAGACATAGGAAGATATCAAATAGATTACATTCTTGTTCGCCAACGCTCTAGGAATCCAGTAAAAGATTGTAGAAGCAGATAGACACCCACCGCAACATAGCAATTACGAAAGCTGCACTTAAATTTAAAAAGGAACAGAAAAAGGCACTTTGACTTCGAGAAACTATAAGATAAAGATATTCACAAAAGATTTGAGAAACAATCAAACAAATTGCCGAAAGGGTCGGGAAAATTTTGGACATTAAGGAAATGGTAACAGGATGGAATAATCCAACTTAGACATGGCGGCCAGAGATATTCTGGGGCATAAACAAAAAGAAAATAAGTAACCATAGGTTACAACGGATAGTCTGAAATTAATAGAAAAAAGCCAAAAATACAAAGACAATCAAGATGAAGCAGGAAAACAGATATACAAAACCATAAGATTGGTAATTATACGTAAATGCCGGAAAGCTAAAGAACAATGGATTCATGAAAAGTGCAAAGCGGTAAGGAAAGACAGACGAAGCATACAAACTAATTAGAATCAATTTTAGGGATATAAACAATATAGCAAAAATATAAGGGATACGAGAGGAAACATCATTATAGAAAATGTAGAGGTAGTGGTTAGATGGCAGGAATATATAGGCAATTTATATGCAGGAGAGGAACTAACAGCATTAGAATAGGAATCAAACATTGAAGATGATGATGGGATATCCTATACTTAGAGATGAATTTGAATTAGCATTAAAGGGTCTGAAAAATGGTAATGTGCCGGGTACAGATAAGATGCAAGCAGAAACTGCTGGACAACAGTAACAGAACGTCCCTTTCAACTTGTATGCTATGTGAATGAGACAGGCGAGATATCAAAAGATTTCAAACGTAACATCATAGTAACTATATCAAAAAAGAGAGGCACGGATACATGTGACGTGTCGAAAATATTAACTAGAATTGTACAAAGACTAATGAAAAAACGTGCTGAAGAAGTACTAGGAGAAGATCAATTTGGGTTTAGGCAAAACAGGGGAACACGGGAGGCTATTTTAGCTCTAAGGGTGATAACGGAGAAAACAATAGAAAAAAGGGAGAACGTTTATATAAGGTTTGTAGATCTGAAAAAAGCATTCGACAATGTAAAATGGAAAAAAATGTGCGAAATACTAAAAAAGATTGGAACGTTTTAGGAATAGACCTAAGTACATAGCTTATGCAAAGAGCAAACAGCGGTAATAGAATTAGAACAGGAACGTAGAGAAGTAAATATTAGGAAAGGGGTGAGATAGGGATATGCCTTATCCCCATTAATTTTTAAATTGTACATAGAAGAGGCAATGATTACTATCAAATGTAGGAAGACATTTGGAATTACTATACAGGGACAAAAGATTGATGTGCTTAGATTTGCAGATGATATAGCGGTATTAGCATCTGAAGAGTTAGAAGCTGCTCTTAATGAAATGGGAACAGTTCTAACAGAGAGATGCTGTATGAAAATTAACAAAAATAAAACTAAAGTTCCAGTATGCAAAGGAGGGGGAAAATATACTAAAAACAATACAAATAGGTAATGAGAACTTACAAGAGGTTAAAAGGATTTTTGATACCTAGGAAGCCAAATTATGCAAGATGGGAAAAGCACAAAAGATATAACACAAGGATTAGCACAAGGTTATGCTACATTTAACAATAAAAATCAACTACTGTGTTCAAAGACAACAAACATAGAAACAAGGATAAGATTGTTTAAAACATGAGTGGAGCACAGCACTACGGCTGTAAAGTCTGGACAGCAGGAGAAGCGGACAAGAAAGACATGGAACCTTTGAAATGTGGTGCTACAGATGTATGATAAAGATATCATGGACAGATAAAGTTAAGAACAAAGAGGTACTAGAAATGGTAGGGCAAGAAAGAAATATGTGAAAAACAGTAAAAAATAAGAGAGGATGATAGGTCGCATACTAAGACATGAGGGAATAGTGCGGAAGATAGATGCAGAGATGGGAAAAAAAGAGAAGTAGAGGTAGACCTAGGTTAGACATTGCACGCAGATAGTGAAAGATGTAGGCTGTGAGAATTTCAGTGAAATGTGAAGGCTAGCTCAGAATAGAAATCAAGAGGTACGCTTCCAACCAGATGCAAGATGGTAAAACAAATTTTGAAAAAAATTAATGTACTTAAACATGATTATTATAAACAGCTACAGGTATTGGCGTTGCAACTTTCTCAACTAATGTTAATTGTACGAAAGTATTTACTAGAAAACTATTAATTTGGCAAATGTCTAAGTGATGGGTGATCCCTAGCAGCCACAGTCTGCTTAACCCCCTTCACATACCACTGAATATCGGCGAAATAGGGCATATAATTTGAAAACAATAGAAGGGGAACCGAACTGTATATAGGCTGTGGTGCTATAAAAGTAGGTACACATTAAATAATATAAACCAGCTGGCAGGTCTACTAAAACATTTCCCGCAAACTTTATAAAAATTTATTTATCATTTCGCATGATCAGAAATATATTGGCATTGGTTACACTAATGTACCAAATATGTTTAATAAGAATACATTGAACAACTTACTTTTACTAATATTTTAAGCTAGAAAACTTGAACTATACACAACAATGTACTATACATTTACAACGAACTAACCTTATAAACTATAAACACAAAGAGCACTTTTATGAACGACATCTAGCAAGTAAGATTTTCGAAAGGCCTTTGCAAAAAGAGGTTCATCATCATTAGGTCTTCAGTCCTGGAACTGGTTAGACGCGTACATCCATTGTTTCCCATTCTGGGCTAACATAAACATTTCTTTGGAATTCCCAGTCTGTATCTTTCACTATCTGCGTGCAATAGTTTGATCTAGGTCTACCTCTACCTCTCTTTTTCCCGTATCTCTGCCTGTAATCTCCCCAGCACTATACCCCAAATGCCTTAGAACATGTTCTATTATATTTCTCCTATTTTGTTTCCTTTTCCACAGATACCTTTCTTTCCCTACTATTACTAGAACCTCTTTGTTATTTTTACTTTGTCCGTCCATGCTATCATGATCGAGCTCCTACCTTTTTCATGTCTACTGATTTTACTGTCCCTATTTCATAGCCGTACAGTACTGTGCTCCACACATATGCTTTCAACAATTTTCTTCGTGTTTCTAGGTTTGTTGTCTTCGAACATAGCAGTTGCTCTTTCTTGTTAGATACAGCCTCCTTCCCCTTCTATTTTTATTGATATATACCCTATTTCACAGATATTCGATGGTATGTGTTGCGTGCAGCATAAAATGTACTAAATTTAGAGACTAGTTGGCTGTGTTCAAATTTTATTTAATGAAATTAATGTCACACAACAGGTAGAAAAGTTTGTAAATTGGAAAAAAACCAAAGGTATTGCATGAATCTAATGTTATAGTTCAACTAATTGTATGTTCTTTTTCTTTATAGTTATTTAAAGCTAGTTTAAATAAGAACGCTTTGCCAGCAAGTTGTATTTACTGCACTACAAAATCTTGGTATCTTAACGTTCTTTAAATAATCTTGTACAAGACACAGAAAGATGTCGCAATGTAGAGGAGCATCTGCAGAGGAAGAGAAGGACAAGAAAACCCGTCAAGTTTATTCACAATGCTCAAACTCTGAAAGCTTCAGCGATATGGTTCAATGCGATATGCGTGATACTTGGTTTCACTACGCATGTGTAATGTAACCGTAGAGGTGGAGAATCATAGTTGGTACTGCAATTCCTGTTTAAAAACTGAACAGCATAACACAAGAAAAGAACGATCTGTTCAAAGGCAACATATAGCATCCGAGCTTACCGTATCTTCACGAAAGCAATGGAAAATTAAACTTGAACTCCAACGTTTAACTGAAGAATGCGAGACGGAGCTAAAATATATTAAGCAAGAGTATCAATTGCTGATGACCTTAAACAGTGACAACGAGGGCGAGTCGTTAACAGAGTTAAAACTGAAAAGAGCTACAGACTGGGTCAACTCTACTCCTAAAGTAAACGCCACCGGGAAAGACTGAACACATAATAGAAGTCAATCAGAACGTTTTGATAAATCGAAATCTGAAGATGCCTCACTGTCAAAGGAGAAGGCGTCTTATTCATCTTCAAATGGACACCCAGCGGGTTATGTTCAAGCTATCCACGAAGGAACAGTGCCAAATCGTACGCAATTGGCAGCCCGGCAACTTATGTCTAAAGATCTACCTATCTTTAGTGGTAATGCAGAAGACTGGCCATTATTTATCAGCAACTACCAGAACAGCACTAGTATTTGCGATTACACTGATGCTGAAAATTTAGCCAGACTACAGAAATGCCTAAAGGGAAAAAGCATTAGAATCCGTAAAGTGCAGATTTTTAATGCCATCAGCCGTTTCAGAAGTTATAGAGATGCTTCAGATGCTCTTTGGGTGCCCCGAAAGTATTATTAGGTCCCTAATGACCAAAATTAGAAACGAGGTTTTTCTAAAGGCAGATAAGTTGGAAACGTTAGTGGATTATGCTTTGTCTGTCCGCAATGGAAAATGCCCTACTTACGGATCATTTACGGAATCCTGTGCTGTTACAAGACCTGGTAGAAAAGTTGCCAGCACCAGTGAAGTTAAACTGGGCACTGTTTTTACTGGACCGGCCCAAACAGACAGGGAACTTGTTGACGTTTAGCGACTGGCTATTTAAAGTAGCAAAGGCGGCTAATTTAGTAACCTCCAATGGGACCAACGCATGTCCTGCGGAAGAAAGTAAACAGTGCTGAGTAAGCTCAAAACAACGTTTTCTTTTGCATTCGCAGGCACTGAGCGACAAATTAGAATCCATGGTCCGTTATTTATGCTCAAAGGCACATAGATTTGCAGACTGTGATTGATTTAAGAGCACAAGCCGTCAAGATAGATGGGAAATTCTGAAAGAAAGGCGCCTTTGCCAATGTTGCCTTGCCAAGCATTCGTTTTTCAAGTGTAAAAATGTAAAGGCATGACAAGAATCTGGTTGTGTATCAAAGCATCGCCACTTCTACGTAATGCTAATCACAATTACAAGTCCAAGGAAGAAGGTGGAAGGTCAAGTCATGGGGAACTAATCACAGCAGTGTCTCAGCAATCAAGCTGCAATGCACATCAAACCAACGTCTCGAGTCAGGAATTTTCTTTAGAATCTTGTCAGTGGTATTGTATGGCTCCAATAGTATCGGTGTTAGGACCTTTGCTCTATTAGATGAAGGTTCGTTCGTCACTGGGAGAAGAAGGAATGGCTAATAAACTGCAGCTTAGTGGGACACCAGAAAGTTTGTCTAAAGTGGACAGCCAACACTGTGCAAACAGAAGCGTAATTCAGATGAGTGTGCTTTCAGATTTCTAAGCAAGCGGGTGGAAGTCGTCGGGATACACTATCTGACGTACGTATGGTGAAAAGTCTAAATTTACCATTGCAATCTACCGTACAGACTGATCTCGTGAAAAAGTATACTTATCTAAAAGATATTCCATTTGATTCGTACAGTAACGTAATTCCAAAAATTCTAATAGGGTAGGACAATTGGAAGCTAAGCTGTCCGTTGGAAGTTTGTGAAGGTAAATGGAAAGAGCCCGTTGCAATTAACACGTAATTAGGATGGTCTATACATGTCTGCTATAGCAGTAAATCTGATTTGATGGATTTCGCGCCAATAATTTTGAAAAGACGTGTGTGTATTTCCGTCACTTCAAACAGTGCGTTTGTGCGAGATTGCACTTACGCGGTGTGCCAAGAAGGAAAGTGGTGGATTTCCGGGGGATGTGTCGGGATTGGTGACCGAGACGTGAACGAATGTAGTTATCTTTGTGTCTTATCGTGTCTTTTTTTGAGATGTAGGTTTCCTCCCATTTCTACCAATTATCGTTCCTCTTACCCGTTCCTTGTGGTTCCGTTAATAAATAGGAAGAAAGCAAATTGGAATTTGGTTTCAACCGGGCTCAACGAAATACCCACGCCCGAAAGATCAACGGAGCCCCGCTATCGCCATCATGGAGTAATGCTGTGAGAAACCCTACAGTTTACTTAATATCTTATTTGCGCATCATTTTTGCAATTATTTTGCATTGCTACCAACAGACTGTAGTGGCTCGCGTACCGTACCGGCTGGGGTATAATAACTTATCCAGCATCTGTCAACAACGATCGAGGTCTTAATATACTAAAAGAGCAAACCATATGAAAGAACAAGTGTTTTGAATCTCCATTGCTATGGAAGTGTACTAGCTTTGACGTTCCTGATAGCTACGGCATGGCTAAGAAACGATTATCATGTTTGGGAAAGAAAACTCTAAATGACCCAGTTTTGTATGATAATCTGAAAGACCAAATTCAAAATCTGTTATAAAAGGGTTACGCGCAAAAGTTAACGCGCCCCAAGAACTTCAATTAAAAAAGCTAAAAACATGGTACTTGCAGATATTCATTGTGAAGAAACCGAATAAGCTATTATAGGTTTGTTTAGTTTTGGACGCTGCCGTACAAGTCAATGGAATCTCTTCGAACAGGATGCTATTAAAGGGTCCAGCACAACTTCCGGAAGTACTGTACAATTTTTTATATAAAGCCATAACCAAATGCGTTGACATTCATAAAATGTTCGTGTTAATGAATCTGGCCAGCAAGTTCAGAGGTTTTTATGGAGAGACGACAGGGAAAAGGAACCAGATACTTATGTGATGCAAATTTTAACCTTTGGTATGACCTGTTCTCCAAGTATAGCTCAGTATGTTAAGAACTTGAATGTTCATAAGCATGCAAACGAGTACCATGTGCAGTTGAACCTATTATAAAACAGTATTACGTGGACGACTTGTTGGACAGCGTAGATACCGAACAAGAAGCTATATAGTCGGTCAAAGAAATCGAGGTAATACATGAAAACGGTGGATTTCATATGCGGAATTGGCTTTCTAACTCCGAGAGGGTGCATAGAGAACTAGGTGAAGATGAGCACCCTCCATTAAAGGGTAAACCACTTACTGTAATCTCAGACGCCGGCCAGCAAGAAAAGGTTCTTGGTAGGTGGTGGTGTACTAATTCCGATACTTTTACATATCTCCTAAAATTCAGTAGGCTAAATAAGGAAATATTGACAGGCATCAGACGTCCTACTAAACGTTAAATATTAAAAACATTGTCTGTTTTTGATCCGTTGGGCTTTTTATCGTTTTATTTAACCGTTGTTAAAGTACTTCTCCAAGACATTTGGAGAACTGCAATTGGTTGGGATGAGCAATTATCAAATTCGCCATTTGAAAGATGGTTGCAATGGATTCAATACCTGCCCTTATTAGAAGAAGTGCACATCGATCAATGCTATTCCAAATTCCTAACCAATGTTAAAGCTAATTTAGCGTTACACGTTTTTGTAGATGCGAGCGAAAATGCATGTGCAGCAGTTGCCTACTTTCGAATAGAATTCAACGGGACTGTAGAATGTGCTTTAGTTGGAGCCAAAACAAAGGTGTCGTCCTTATGACCTGTTTCAATCCCGACTGGAGTTGTAGGCAGCTTTGTTAGGAGCAAGATTAGTAGATAGTTTTTGTAAAGGTCACCAAATTAACATTGCAAAGAAAGTTATGTGGTTAGATTCCCGGACGGCGTTGTGTTGGTTAAACTCGGATTCTAGGAAATAGAAACATTTTGTAATGTTTTGTGTAAGTTAGATTTTGGAAACAACAAAACAGACGGATTGGCGTTGGGTTCCATCTAAGTTAAATGTTGCGAATGATGCCACAAAAGGTCAAAGGTTCCAGACTTTAGCAGCAGTAGCTGATGAATCGCTGGTCCAAGTTTTTTATATGAAAGCGAAGACGATTGACCAAAAGATCAGAACCCATGTTATATGTCAGAGGAAGATACAAAACCAAATTATGTGTTCTTAGAACGATTTTCTAAATGGCACCGCCTGTACAGTACAGTTGCCTACGTATTTAGATTCATTAGACATTTAAGACAAAGATGCCGTGGAAGACGTCTGGGCAAGAAAGGGGGGTATTGCTTCACAAATAGGATTGGAAGTCGACTCTTTCTGATATTGATTTAGGGTTTAGTTTATTAACAATAATTAGCTTAGCAAAAGAAAACACTTCGATTGGACATGTATGTAGAATAAAAACAAGCGTGCTCGATTAACTTATGTACATTTACTTCATTTATTAGTTTAATTAGAATAGTACAATAGCCGCGCAAAGCGAGGCATTTAAAACACTAGAAACAATTACATATTCATTTAGAATGATTGATCATAGGGAGCATTGCGAATAGTAATATTGCGCGACCGCTCTTGACCGCATTTTATACAGAACTGTTCACATTAACGAACGACGTTACCCCTATGAGGTCTAGTCCAATTAAAGGTGGGGTGCGTTGCGATATTCCTAGATTCTAACCGCTTGAACGGTTTAACCCAGGTGAAGATAGATTTGTAGATTCGTAGAAGCGGCATAAAATTCTAACAACGTCTATCAGTTGAATTGGTGTCATCAGAGGAGCTATTGAGCGCACAAAATGAACTGTACCGCCGTGTTCAATATGATTACTTTGGTGATGAAATCACTGTGCTTAAAACAAAGTTACAACTTACTACGTGTTCTGCTTATCTTGACCCTGATAATATTTTGCGAATACACGGTAGAATTGATTCGTGTGCAGAAGCAACACAAGAGGTAAAAAGACCTATTATTTTGCCAAGAAACAGCAAAATTACACTGCTTTTAGTAAAGTCTTACCATGATAAACTACACCATTGCGGTAAACGAAGTTAGGCAAAAATTCTAGATATCCTGTTTACGCACAGTTGTCAAAGATGTCAGTTAAAAATGTCAAAAGTGTAAAAATAGCCGTGCAAGACCAGCTGAACCAGAAATGGCCACATTACCAAATGCTCGCAAGTCTGCCTTCACGAGACCATTTTCCTTTGTCGGCATAGACTACTTTGAACCATTTGTAGTAGCAGTGGGAAGACGAAGTGAAAAACGATGGGGGTGTTATTTTTACTTGCCTCACCATTCGAGTTATACACTTGGAGATTGCACATTTTCTATCTACTGATTCGTGTATTATGTGTGTACAGAACATTGTAGCAACTCGAGATATACATTGACAATGGAACTAATTTTCATGGTAGCGGACAATGAGCTAAAAGCTGAGCTTAGGAACTTGGATTTGTATCAATTACAGCTAAAGTTTACCACAGTTCACAGTAAATGGAAATTTATACTGCCATCCTCGCCACATGTGGGAGGGAGCTTGGAAAGGTTGGTTCGTTCAATTAAAAAGTTTTGTGTCAACTGTTGCCAGCAATCGTAAATTGTCGTTTGCGAGACGAAACACTTTGGAACCTGTTTAAATAAATTGAAAACTTAATAAACTCGAGACCTTATATGTATGTTGCATTAGAAGCAGACACGGACGAACTGTAACTCCGAATCACTGTCTATTAGGCTCTTCAAACAGGTATAAATCGCCTGGAGTGTTTAACGATGACGATTTATTAAAGCGCAAGAATTGGCGCAAATCTCAACAGCTTACCAGTATGTTTTGGAACTGATAGGTCAGGGATACTTACTTACCATTACGAAGCGTACAAAATGGTTTCAGAACCCCAAAGTGCCATTAAAAGTAGGTGACGTTGTCATAGAGGTGAATGCGAGGCTATACCCACAAATACTTGGTCAAATAGTATAGTTAGCCGTATAGTGACATCTAAAGATGGGCAGGTTCGGCGAGCAACAGTGAGGACTAATGATGGCGAATATGTAAAACTTGTCGCAAAATTGGCAGTTCTAGATGTCCAAAGTTTAGGTTAATCGTAAGCTGTCATCAATACTGATTCAGTTACCGGGAGGGAGAATGTTGCATGCAGCATAAAATATACTAAATTTAAAGACCAGTTAGCTGTGTTAATTGTTTTTAATGAAATTAATGTCACGCGACAGGTAGAAAAGTTTGTAAATTGGAAACAGACCAACGGTATTGAATGAAAGCTAATGTTGTAGTTCAACTAATTGTATGTTCTTTTTCTTTATAGTTATTTAAAGCCAGTTTAAGTAAAAACGCTTCGCCAGCAACTTGTATTTACTATGTTACAAAATCTTGGTATCTTAACAGTATGTGAAGGGGGTTAAGCAACCTGCAGCTGCCAAGATTCCTTAACACTTAGACATTTGTCTAATTAAAAGTTTTCCAATAAGTTCTTTCATGCAATCAAGATCAGTTGAGAATATTGCAAAACCAACACCTGTAGCTATTTACAATAATAATCAGGTTCAAGTACAATTATTTTTTCTCGTTATTAAATTTTCTGTCTTGGAACTGGTTGGATGCGTACCTCCATTGATTTCTATTCTGAACTAGCCTACAGGTTCCCCGAAATTCCCACAGGCTAGACACAGCTTGGTTCCCCTTGTATTGTTTTTTAGATATATATACTATGTCACAGATATTCCGTGGTATGTAAAGTGGGTTAAGCAATCTGTGAGTATCAAGATCCCCCAACACTTAGGCATTTGCCAAATTAATAGTTTTCCAATAACCCCTTTTGCACAATCAACATTAGTTGAGAATATTCTAAATTAACACCTGTAGTTGTTTATAATAATTATCTATTTTAAGGACAATTTTTCTTTCGTCATTAGGTTTTCAGTCTTGGAACTGGTTTGACGGCTACCTCCATTGATTTCTATTTTGAGTTAGCTTACATATTTTCCTGAAATTCCCACAGCCTACATCTTTGATGGTGTCGAATAATCAAATCAAGGTCTACCTCTACGTCTCTTTTTCCTATCTCTGTTGCTAATATATTCCGTACTATTCCCTCATGCCTTAGTATGTGATCTATCATCCTATTTTTACTGTTCCCCACATATTTCTTACTTTCATTACCATTTCTAGAACCTCTTTATTCTTAACTTTATCTGTCCTTTATCAATATCATGCACCTGTAGCACATTTCAAAAGCTTCTATCTTTTCCTATCCGCTTCTCCTGCTGTCCAGGTTTCACAGTCGTACAGTGCTGTGCTCCACACATATGCTTTCAGCAAACTTTTCCTTGTTTGTTTGTTGTCTTTGAACATAGAAGTTGCTTTTTCTTGTTAAATGCAGCAGTCCTTTGTGCTAAACTGTAAGTATAAAATGTATAATTTATCCAAACCAGGAGAATGCTGTGTGCTTGTTAGTATTGAAACAGTTGTAGTAAATGATATTTTTCTAAACCTCAGTTTCTTTTAGCTGTATAAGACATTAACCAAAAATACCGTAATTTTTAAACCTATTCCATGATTCTTAAGCATAGCAGATGCAAAAAGTATATGCTTTTTTGTTGTAAATGTTTAATTTTTAGAACAGAGTTAAAAAAGAGATTAAGTTGCCAAGAAAAATCATGTAAAATACACAAATTAGTAATTTTTGCGGATTTCAGCAATTGTGCTTTCCTATGTTTATTTCATATTGTTACCTACGCTTTCGACCTGAGTCGTGATGAGTGCTGCGGAAACGTAGTCTCAGGTTTAGTCACTGCTGGCTACAGAGGCCGCACATAACAATGACTGGTTAGGTCATAGGATCAAGTTAATGCGACTTAGAAATTAAAGAACTAAAGAACACGTTGACAACAATTAACAAGTATAATAAAATGTTACTAAAATATAATGGAACAGGATAGGACATAGACATAACTTAACCGAGTATAACAGTTATCTAAAAATAGTTTCGACTTAGATTGTCGTGCTGGTTTGTGACTATCGTTGGAAGTACATTGTAGCTATGACCCATTGGATGGTCTATTCGTACTGGACCAGGACTGACTGTATATTGAATAGTAACCAAATATTCACTAAGACTTTAACTAATTAATACTAATACCCTTTTCCAGCATCCAATGAGTTATATAGATTTCTCGAAGGATATTGGAATGAGCACAGCTCTGATCTGGAACATACTATCAGGCTTGGGTAAACCGCCTCTTTATCGTGGTATCTGTAACCTAGATAATCTAATTCTCAGATGTTAAACTAGGACAACTTGAATGTAAACAGAAACCATATTGCAAATAGGTCGTGGTAAATCTTACGAATACAATGTAATTCAAGATTAACGTTTTAGTTCAATTGTATATAAAGTAGCACATTATAATTTTTTTTTTACGTATGTAACATAATTAATTCTATCGATATTCACCATGTTGTTTGCTGCATTAAGCCACTCTGCTAACAATCGGCATAAATAAGCAAATTATAAAAAACAATACACAGTCCGTCTGTTTTTATTACTTCAAATAATTACAAACTTAAAAACTATTTGTTGTATAAAAATATGATGCTTAATCAAAAAGACCAAGACCCATATCATCATCAGACTCCTCGGGTTCCTCCTCCTTCTTTTCTTCAACTGGAGCAGCAGCCGCTGCAGCAGGAGCAGCACCACCAGCGGCTACGGGTGCACCACCTGCAGGTGCTGCACCTGCACCAGTACCAATCTTAGTTATTAAATCTTTTATATTGATTCCTTCAAGTGCTTTGGCAAATAAACCAGGCCAATAGGGTTCAACATCAACACCGGCTGCTTTTAGGATGGTTTGTATTTTTTCGCCCTGCAATTACAAAAATATTAATACACACTCCAAGAACCTTACATAAGAATTGATAAAACGTACAAATTAATGCTGGATGTAACATGTAAAGCAAAATAATAAAAGATACCTTAGGTCGGGTGAAAAACTTACAGTAATTGCAACTTCGTCATCTGCTAAGATGAGAGCAGCGTATACACAGGCTACTTCAGCGTTTGTAGACATTTTCAATGTAAAAACTGTAATAGTTGCAGTAAGAATAAGTGCAAGTCGCCAAAGGCCTTAGCTCAGATGAGAACAAGCACACCGTTCTGTAATGAATACACGAAAGAATGAATAACCTAACCTTAAAAGTTTTATCTAGTTTTTCCCCAACTAATACCACTTGCTATAAACTTATCATAAACTAAGTACATATGAGAATCCATATTAAAAACTGAATAATAATAAGATTTATAAACCAATCAACTGTCTAATATACAAATAAGCGTAATTGTTCCTTGAACTGTATTTAACTAGTTAAATAATTTTACACAAGGCAAGGTGATACATATTACAAATATAATGATAAACAGTCCATATGTATTACTTTCGAAAGGAACGCAATAGCTTAGACCACAAAAATTACTAGCACCATTTAAGTCCGCTAATAACAACCATTTTCATCCGCATACACTAACCAACCGCAATTGCACATTCAAAGAAAGAAGCTAATTTGTGTTATCAGTAAAAAATAATAAATTTAAAACTGACATTCGATAATACAGTATGTGTTTAACGACCTAAACCGAATTTCGAAACAATACAGAATATCCTTGGCGATTATAGAGAATCAATGCGCGAATAAATGCAATACGTAAAAAAATTCATGATAAAAATATAGAAGCTTAAATATATCAAATACAATAGAAATATACCAAAAAGAAATATATACAAGAATAAAAAACATGTTAGAATAAACTCCAAACTACTACATTGACATTTACAACTATACTCAAAATGTCGTAGTTCGGTGCGTCGACATCGTGGCGTTGAAGTTAGCAGACCATGATCAACACCGCTCTTGATGTTGATGTTAGCAGGCCATAATAAGCACCACTATTAGTGCTGATGGTAGAAGCCTATGTTGATTACCGCTATTGTTATCGACGATAGCAGATTATGATGAGCACTGTTATTGGAGTTGATAGTAGCAGACTAAGAAAAACGCTGCTGTTGATTATCTCAGACTATGAGTAGCTTCGAGAGAACGATTCCTGTTGAAGATCCATGTTACCCTATATCAAAGTACACGTGCCAAACATAGAACAAGGGCCTAGAAAATCTGGATCTCCAACGCATTTTTTGTGCTACCCTAAAAGTAGCGAATCTATTGGCTGCCCAATTTACTAACCTTTTTTCAACATACCTTGCATAGGGAAAGAAAGCATATAAATATGATTGCGAATTCTGCAAAATTCAGTACCCTTAGTGCTCACCACAGCCTGAGGACTCGACTACAGTGCTCACCATAGCCTGTAAACCGTCACAACAAGCAGTGCTCTCCATAGCCTGCTTAATTCTTTAAGCCGTTACACTGCCCAACGCCCCACCTGGGGCATGTATGGCAGAACTCCCCATAGCCTGCTAAATACCTGACCAGTATCGCTGCCCGGCGCCGTACCTGGGGTACGTCGTCATAGTTTAGCACGCAGCGCTCGTCCTAGCCTGCTTAATTTAGACTTGTTACTCTGCACGTCGCCGCACCTGAGGCACGTCGTCATAGTTTAGCATAAGTACACCACGTAATAGCAGTGCTTCTCATAGCTTGCTTAATATCTGATCAGTTACGCTGCCCGTCGCCGTACCTGGGGCACGCCGCCTTAATTCTTTATTACTCCACGTTGTTCCACAAGTGAACCGCGACTTCTGAAGAGTTCCGAAGACCTCCGAAGACGTCTGGACCTCTTCAAACAATAAATACTTCCTTATTTGGGTTAGTCAAGTTTTTACTCAGCTTCACGAGTAAAACCCGAGGATTTCCGAAGACTTCTGAAGCCTACCGAAAACTTCCTAAAAACCCCTCAATATTGTGTATATAGTCAATGTATAGTTTTTGTATGTATATCATTATTCTTTATAACTTCGCGTTGTTTCCACAAGTGAATCACGAAGACTAACGAAAAAGTCCGAAGACTACCGAAGACCTTTGAACTTCTCCGAACTCTGTATATATCTGTTTACTTAGTATGTTCCGGCACTGAGGAACCCAGTGCAGTTTCACATGCCCACAACACTATGGGAAATGGTCTCCCGCCTAACGAAAACTAAAGCAAACGAAAAAGAAACAACAAAAGGTACAAGCGTTTCCACGCCAGCGACCAGATTGCTACGCACAACGGAGCAGCTACTAAGATGCGCATTTTGTTCACAACGACACGCACCGAGACTGCCCAACCAAGGCATCGGGAAACGACCCACCGACCGAGCAACGCCAAGCTCAAGCAGAAAGGCAAACTTGTGGACAGATGTCCCAAGAAGAGTATCGAAGACCTTCTAAGACGTCTGGACTTCTTCAAACAATAAATACTTTGTTATTTGAGTTAGTCAAGATCTTACTTAGCCTCACGAGTAAAGCCCGAGGATTTCCGAAGACTTCCGAAGCCTACCGAAAACTTCCGGACCTCTCAATATTGTGTATATAGTCTATGCATAGTTTTTGTATGTATATCATTATTCTTTATAACTTCGCGTTGTTCCACAAGTGGATCATGAAGACTCCCGAAAAAGTCTGAAGACTACCGAAGACCTTTGGACCTCTCCGAACTTCGTATATACATGTTTACTTAGTATATAAGCTCCTACTTGGTTCCACGAGCAACCACCAAGCCTTCCGAAGATTGTCGAAGACTTCCGAAGTGCTTCAAAGTGCATAAACTGTTTATTTTGACTTTTTACTTGTATATTTGTGTACATATGAACCTTCTTTGTTTTCTTTTGCAAACATTAAAAATAACAGTGCTAAGTCTGCATACCTTCAGACACCGCCAACCCCGACGATAACATCCACCTGTTTATATATGATTTAGCTTCCTTTTGGTTGCACGTGAGGGTTGTTCTCGGCCAATGGGGACGCTTGGTTTGTATTAGAATTGTTCTTCGGCCAATCGGAAAGCTGCGTTTGAGTTAAGGTTGTTTTTTGGCCAATGGAAACGCTGGGTTAGTGTTCGTGGTTTGAGTAATCCGTTCTGTATGTTGCAAGACGCAACCGTGCCGGCTTCGGTCTCCTACGGGTTTTTGCTCTGTTTTCGGCAGGTGTAATCTGATATACCGTAACAGCAACTGCGAGGGGGTATTAACATCAAATTATCCACGACCATTTCCTCTAAACAAAAAAAAAACGAAATCTTGTTACCATGGCAACAAATAGTGACTTATTAACACTGTTTTGTGAAATTTTAGTTAAAAAGTTAAACCATTGTAGTACAACAATTTTGAAAGAAAGCACGTCAAATGTAAATGCGAAAATTGACATTCTAGCGCCTTTCGGTCTAATGTAATTATGTTAGAACGTAGACAAAGTATCACTGACGGCTCCTCGTTGCGTTACACCTTTTGGGATCTGTTGACCGGCGGGTACAAGACTTTGCATTTGAAATTACGATAGGGTATTTTCGAGAAGTCCTCAGAAATCTCCAGATAGTAATTTACATAATTTCTGAAAAGCTCGTGAAATAACTAGTACAACTTAAATAGGTATAAATTAGCCTTAAGTAGTTTCGAAGTCAGTCAGTTGTAATTGCAGCTTCTATCATGATAAACCACGATGTTAATTTCGATTGTAATACTTGAGTGACAATGTAAAGCTTTATGCTGTAGTTTATAGCTTTAAAATTTGTAACATGAATCACTCTACAGTTACATGAATTTGATATAAATTAATCATAGTGATTAGTGCTAGCTATATAAATTAATTGTAAAGCTTCGAGATTAAATTAATTAAAAAGACTATACTGTACAGTTGGTTAAAGTTTTGAAAATAAATCGTTTCGAGCTTTTAGAAAGTTTATAGTTTTCAAGTTGTTGAAAATGCTCTCCAACCAGTTTGAAAATTAAAAACTGTTGTCATTGTAAATATACTTATTTTATTACAATATATTAAAACAATAAACCAACGTCCAATATTCATATTTGAAGTAAACAGATTTATGACGGTATGCTTAATACAATTGGCGATCAATGCCCATCATATGCGACTGAAAAATTGGATTGTTTCATTCAAAATAGGAAAACTCTCTTCAAAAATATTGTCGCAGTTCACTACATGATATTACCAGACCGTTGAATAGGGCTGTAACATATAACTGATATACTAAAGATTTTATATGAATGCGACCATTTAGATGTAAAATTTTTTTGCAAAATGAGTTCTCAAATGATTGATCTTATATGTGATTTTTCAATGCTCCACCCGAAGACACTACATTGGCCAGGAAGCGAGTTTTTTTTTTACCTGGAAAATGTGTAATTTTGCTGAACCCTTGCTGTTCCAAGCAAGGTAGGGATCTTTAACGTGCGTGACAACACTCACACACGGGACCTCCATTTTACCTCTCATCCGAACGAGGATGTATTGTTGTGAAAAATGCTCGCCTAACATTTTTCAAGCGGACCGTGTCGGGATTCGAATCCGGGATCTTGAACGTAGTAGTCACACATACCAACTACACCACGGAGCCGCCTCAAATGATTGACCGTGCATTTATATTTCCAATGCTCCACCATAAGGTACTACATTGGCCAGGAGGTGAGTTTTTTGTTGCCTGGAAATTTAGAATTTTGTCGAACCCTTGCCGTTCCAGGCAAGGTAAGGATCTTTAACGTGCGTGACAACACTCACACATGGGACCTCCATTTAACCTCTCATCCGAACGGGGGCGTAATTTTTGTGAAAAATGCTCACCTGTCATTTTTCAAACAGTCGGCCGTGTCGGGATTTGAACCCAGGACCTTGGGATCCGTAGTCTTACGCTTACTACATTGATCCACGGCGACGCTTCAAATGATTGACCGTTCATTTACATTTCCAATGCTCCACCCGAAGGTACTACATTGGCCAGGAGGCGAGTTTTTTGTTGCCTGGAAATTTAGAATTTTGCCGAACCCTTGCCGTTCCAGACAAGGTAGGGATCTTTAACGTGCGTGACAACACTCACACACGGGACCTCCATTTAACCTCTCATCCGAACGAGGGCGTAATATTTGTGAAAAATGCTCACCTGCCATTTTTCAAGCAGTCGGCCGTGTCGGGATTTGAACCCGGGACCTTGGGATCCGTAGTCTTACGCTTACTACATTGATCTACGGCGACGTCAAATGATTGACCGCTGAACACAAACGAGCAAGAGTGGAAGCATCACCGTCAATCTGTGACCGTTTTGGAGAAAATTCAGATTTTTGAACCGCCTTGTGACTACGGCAAAGCAGCAGTCGATGGAGACGATTCTTCAAAAATTCGTTGGAAAAGTTCCTGCTTCAGCTTTTTGGGATGTCTGTGAAACAATTATGATCGATTATCTAGAAAATGGATAACATCACTTCGATTGGTTAGTTCATCGGCAACATACATGGCAAACGTTAGCGTTGTCGAGCGAAAACCACGATGAGTTAGAAGTTGAAAACCAGGTGAGGACAATTCGTTCTCATATTGACATATGTTAATTAAAAAAGAATTATGATGGTGCAACGAAAGTAAGAATTCGAATTGCTACTGAGGCTCTAAGAGATCTATAAACGTGTCAAATGAATATTTAATGGCATATTTAGTTGTGCTAACATTCTTCAAATCGGAAGGTTGCATGGTTTTAAATGTAAAACTAAGAACTTGAATAAACTGCAATTGTGGAAGAGTCAGGATCCGCTCTACCATGATTATTCAATATACTATTTAATTATTTTTTGGGAGAAGCCTACCAACGGAAATTTATGGACGAACAAAATGACGGAGGGTAGTGGCACGATGTTAGGCGTGTCGAAGCAGGGTTGTGGAAGGGATTACTCTGATTGAAATTTATCTGCACTACATTGAAAACTATTTCTTATAGTATCAGAGCCGAATTGAACGTTTGCTGTTAACAACCTGTTTATTTATCAGACTGAGGGGAAAGGATCGATTGATATTTTTGCTGTTATGGAGCTTACTGGACGGGAAAGCTTGTCGCTATCAGTATAAGTTTGTAACTGTATGACAAAATATAGAATCTATAGTAGGATTAAACGATTTTAAGGGGACGGGCAGTGCAGCAAATGTATAAGCAACTATCATGCAGAACATAAACTTGTAGTGTAACCGACCTGATGGCTGACCCAAACGCCCTCTATAAACAGTACACCGGGCTCCATGATCTAACATCTAGTGGCAGTGGCTCGACGACACCTACTTTGTGTTGTTATAATGTAACCCATATTTACACTGAGAAGATGGCGTTAAGGCGGAAGGTTTGAAATAAAACTACAGCATTTGCCTAACCTTACTTTTAATCAAAACAATAACCACTAAATAGGTCATTGGTATGAGTACATAGAAAATGACATTCAAAGCAAACAGTGCAGTACTCAATCTGGGCGATTTGGGAAAGAGCACGGCAGAGAAAACCCCAAACTACCCTCACACTTTCAACTGCATTTGGTACATCTCTACAAGGACAATAACGTACAAGTACCCAGATCACCAACACTGAAATCGTCGGGACTACAACTGTTACTCAGACATACCACACATTACAACTGAAGAAACGTTAGTGTAGACCAGCTAGTTTTTTCTGGTAGGTACTGAGGTCGGATAACTAATACTACCCAGCTATAGTTGAAGAGGGAAGACACCAGGAAAATGACCTGCACCTTGACTACCAATGTTCCCACCCGCACGGACATAAAATGTTAGTAATATTGAACAAGGGTCGAACACTCGCACCCACATACATACATTAACAGTTTTCAGCCCGTGTTACAAAGGCTAGCCGACTTCCTATCATTTGCAAAAGATACACTAGAAATACATTGACAAGGCAACATGAATCGCTGAAATGAACTTATGATATGATTGCACATAATTAAAAAGGCGCTTATTATTGAATAGACTATCTCTAACATAGTCATAAATGCAGACGCAAAAGGCACGAGATGGTCGATCATACCAGAGGTTTGATTTAATTACATCACAACAATTATCACAAACGTTAAATACTAGCTATTTATATAGAAGCATCGGCTAAATAATAGGATAAACACAACAACAAACATTTTATTACGTGTTACACTTATGTTCTAAACTCTAAGGTATACTTTTTTAAGTTCCGGCGGGTAATGTATGAGAGCCACTACGACAGTTGGTAACACAAAAGATATTCGAAAAATTTTGCGCAATAAACGGTTACGTCATACTTATGATCAAATTATTATCACATACAAAAAATGTTTATTTTAATTAAAAGAGAAAACAAAAGGTACTCACGTAAACTGTAGGACTTCTCACAGCATTACGGTTATTTTGGAGGCAGCTGGGCGTCGTTGAGCACTGTGGGCGTGGATAGTCCTTTTGCCCCCGGTTGAATCCAAATTTAAAATTTGTTTTTTCTCTTCTGTAGCGGAACACAGGAATAGGGTGAGGGACGATACAGGGCAGAGATAAGGCAAAGGAACCTACATAATCTGAAAGAGAAGAATAAACACACAGAAATAACCACTCATTTCGAAGTCTCGCTGACTATTCCCGACGTGTCGGAAATTCACCACTTTCTTTTCATACTGCGTCAGCCCAATTTCGGGCGCCGACGCGACTATAAAAAGGGACGGAAATGCACGCACAAGTCTTTCAAATTATTGGCGCGCATTCACTTGCAAATTAAACTAAAATTGGAAGTATTTACAGGCCGATTTTCGGCATGGACCATACGTTTAAACCGAGATATGAGCGGTGCAGTTGTAAATGTGATGAATATGCTGAAATAAAACAATTACACATAAAATAAAAATGTCAAATGCATCACAAATATTAAACATTATAAAACATGTAGACAGCAAATACATATCAAAATTTTACATCATAAATACAAGCCCACATTCAGGCGCGAAATCTTTATATAAGTGCATGTTAGTTAAATATAGTAAGCAAATGTTAAAAATTATTCATTATGATTGCATCGGTTAAAACGTATCTTTTGAAAAATTAAACCCATCGTGGCATTATAAATTACAAACAAAAATAGTTAATTAAATTTCTATTTTAAAACCAAAACAAACATAACATAGAAATATAATACTGTTGATATTCAAGCTTGCCCAATAATTTGAATTAATACGATGTCAGGGATGTTGGTGCTTTTCATAAAGAGCAGCTCGTAAAATTACTGTAAGTTTACATTTACTATTGAGTCGGCAACAGGTGCAATGCAATTGGAGTTGCAACTCTATATTAAATACTAAATAAACATTATTTCAGATTAAACAAATATTAGTTTTACTCTGGGTTAGATACTAAATAAGCAATTCAAATAAATAAATATTGGTTTTGGGTTGTTAAACCAAACAACACATCTTTATACATAAAACATATTCAATAACATAGTAAATTCACCTAAAATTACATATAATAAACAATCCACATCAAATGCTAAGTCAAAAGCAACAGGTAGCACATAAATATTTCTTTGAATGGTTAAATAACTAATGGTTTTACATTAAGTACTAACATCACATTCAAAACAACGCTCTGATTACAAGATGTAATCAGATTACCTTAAATAACCACTATATTATAAACTTAAAACATTACCTTTAATAAAAAACCGCCAAGTGAAGTTTTTCAACTTTGCCAGCTTAAAATCTAAAACAAAGTCCTTTAACCCTTGACGACTCGACCGATCGTTCCTACACATGCGCCCTTATAACATAAATTCTGACATAACGGAATGCGTTCAGAAACTTGTAAGTGGTTACTGAGCTATTCTAATAAATGTCTTCAAATATCGAGATGTGCACAATAATATGTTCAATGATTATTAACAAATGAGCAATCGACTTAGAAACACTACGGATCACTACAAACTACCTCATATTTTGCACTGTTTTAACTTTTACCATTCTAACAGCAATAACATGCGATATAATTTTAGTTATGTAGTTATACAATGCATATTCTAAATTATGTAGGAAGGATATACAATATTAAAGACAGTTCTAGCTTTTCCTAGAATAATACTATTGTCTGTATATGATTGTTTTTATTAATTATTTGAGAAACCCTAGTACGTGTTGGTTGCAAGACAGTATTTTTTTCGAATTTATAATATTAGTTCAACATTTAGATCAGTGTCAGTAATTTAGTTTGGGGTCATTCCTTTTTGCCTTGTCAGGTGATATAGTAAATTCCGCCATAAATCGTTCTATAGAAATTAAACAAGATATCGATATTTTAAAATTTTCTAATAATTCCAAAATGGCCACCATTAGTAATGTTTTTAAAAACAAGTATCTAATAATAAATAGCTCAATTAGCGTGGATTAGTATATAATAGATTTGTGAATCATAGTCATGGATAGTATTAAATTATGGAATGAGTTGTGTCGAAATAATCGCATCTAGCAGGTTTTATTATTATTTTTTATTATTATTATTATTATTATTTATTTTTAGCTCAAGATTATACAATATACATTATTGATGTATATAAAGATCTTGGTATATATAATTAATGAACTATCACTTCAGATTCACTCATTAATTTAGGAATTTTCGCACTATGTGGCATGTTTGTAACACAACTGCTTTAACACATAAATTTTGAAGTCTATACGGTAAACCAATTCTTTCCAAATTTTTCTTCATGTATTTACTTAGAATTCCGTCGACTCCTATTACTAAAGGGATAATTTCTATCGATTTTATATGCCAAATTCTTTTAATTTCAATTGCAAGGTCTTCATACTTTTCAATTTTGTGTTTCTCTGCTTTAAATATGTTTGAGCTTAAAGGAACGGTTATATCGATTATGTATGCTTCACTCTTAATTTTATCAAATAAGATGTCCGGTTTGTTGTACGCTATGGTATGATCTGTAAGTAATCGTCTATCCCAATATAACAGTATATTATTGTTTTCCAATACAGCAGCAGGTGTGTATTTGTAGTATGACATTGGGTTCTTCAACAAATCATATTTTATTGCTAATTGCTGGTGTATTATTTTGGCGAATTGATTATGTCTTCCAAATAAGCATTTGGAGCGAGTGCTAAACAACCTGCGGTGATATGCTCTATGGTTTCTCCAATTTCATTACATTTACGGCATCTGTCAATGGTTTTACATCCTAAAATGTGTTTTCGTAGTTTTTAGTACGAATAATTTTACCCTGAATGGCTACGTAAAAACCTTCTGTTTCGGGATACAGATATCCTTTACTTATCCAATTTAGAGAGGCCGTTTTGTCTACATCGTGAGTGTCTAAAATTTGAGGGTATTTTCCATGAAGAATTTTATTTTTCCATATATCAATTTTGTCTTGTACTGTTGCTTTTGTTGGTTTTTTAAAAGTTCCTAATCTCAAAGGCATATAGTTTTTGTCATATTTTAATATTTTTGAGATTTTAATATTTTCTAAATTATGGAAGTATTCGCAGAGTTTATTTACCTGGCTTTTACATAGATCATGGATATTAATTAATCCCCTACCCCCGTATTTTCTAGAGATATAGAGTCGTTCAACTGACGAATTTGGGTTGAGGAATCGAAATTTTGTAAGTGATCGTCTTGTTAATCTATCAAGATCATTTAAGTCTGTTTCCGTCCATTTTAAAATTCCGAAAGAAAAGGTGAGGTAACTTATTGCCCAAGTATTTATGGCCGTAAACAAATTTTTTGCAGATAGTTGAGTATTAAGTAGTTTTGTCAATCTTTTTTTGTATGTATCTCGGTACATATTTTTCATATTTTTGTGGTTTATAGATTTATTTTGTTCAAAACCTAGGTATTTATACGTTTCCTCACTGGATAAAGATTTAATTCCTTCAAAATTGTTTTCTGTACCGGTAATTTTGCCCTTTATTATACTCAATGTTGCACATTTTTTGATTCCAAAACACATATTTATTGAATCACTAAATATTTTCATAGCGGCGATCATTGATTGTAGCATGGTTTTTGATTCAGCATATATTTTTATGTCGTCTATAAAAAGTAAGTGTGTTAATCTAAATTGATCTTTTTTGTATTCCATTCTAAATCCCCCTCCTGTATTTTTCAAAATTGCGGGCAAGGGATTTATTGCTAGACAGAACCACAATGGACTTAGAGAATCTCCCTGAAATATTCCCCGTTTAATATTTATATTACCAATATCTTCATTTTGTACATACAATTTAGTGTTCCATTGGTTCATTAAGTTTAACAGTAATTCAATTATATTTGGTGAAATTTTATAGATTTTGAGAATTGATATTAGCCAATCGTGAGGTACAGAATCATAGGCTTTATTGAAATCTATGTATCCCACATTTAAATTTCGCTTTTTCGTTTTCGCGTGAATTATTACTATTGAATCAATTGTAAGTTGTTCTTTACAGCCCATTGCATGCCTAGTACATCCTTTTTGTTCGGCTGCAATGACAGTGTCATTACAATGTTCATATATTTTAGCTCTTATGATTGAGGTTAGCAATTTATATGTTGTGCATAGGCATGTTATTGGTCTATAGCTACTGGGAAACTCAGGGTCGCCATTCTTATAAATCAATGAGGTTTTACCGGTTACCAAAAACTTGGGTACACTTTCGGGGTTTTTTAACAGATCGTTAAAACATAATGTTAAATATTTACGTGTAGAGACAAACTTCTTTAACCAAAAATTTTGTATTCCGTCTAAACCAGGGGCTTTTCAGTTTGGCGTATTATGTATTGCATTAGTAATATCAACTATAGTTATATTTGTATTTTCCATTGATTTAATACTCTTAGCCGATTCATTAATTGTTTCTAATAGATCTGGCATAAGTTTTGATTTTGATTTATTTTCCCATAGACTTTTCCAGAATTCTAGAAATCCGATTGTATTAATTTTTTGGTTTGTATTGGTGTTATCATTTTCTAAGGACCTATAAAATTTTGATTGCGAATGCACAAAGCTAGAATTTTGCTGCTTTCTTTTTGTAGTTTTATTGTATCTGCGTAAACGCGCTCCTTTTACTTTAACTTTCTGTTTTAATGTATCACAATATTCTATTAAAGATTCCGTTAAGTTCTTTTTTTTTAAATAATTTAGCTTCATGGATTATATGATTAATTTTATAACTTACTTTAGGACTGTTATCTCCTTTAATAAACTCATTTATAATATCAATTTTGCCACGCAGCAAATCTCTTTCTCTAGTTAAACGTATTTTCCATGAAGGCTCCTTATTATAATTAGGCGATTTTTCATTTCATTGCATACTTCTTGTCCATTTAACTGTATACATGTCATTATTGCACTGTAAATTATCACGTTAATTGAAGTTAGGTCATTTCCAAATTTTTGTAGTACTTTTTCCAATGTAGTGTTTACTTGTGTCATTATTTCTTCTGTCTGAATCTTAAATTTCAGTTTTGGAATCCTTGGGCGATTAATTACATCTAAACTTTCATAAAATTTGAAAGTGCTTACAATTGTATCATATTATTATTATTATTATTATTATTATTATTATTATTAAAATTATTATTAAAATTTTTTAGAATATAGGAAAAAGAGAGCGTTGAAAATCGTTTATTTTTAATCTAGCATCAGTCATAATCCGAAGTAGGATTATTAGGTACCGCTCATAGACATTAATTTCTCTACTGCTTATATTTTGTTTTGTATGGTTATTTTGAAATATGGCTTCTTGATATATATTGAACCAAGTTGTCTATGTATTGAACTTATAAAGTGCTTTTCTAAGGTATTCGAAAATCATGGATATAGGAGAATTATTAACTTACAAGGTATTTAATTTTGTTTATACATAATTCTATAACGAATATCGTTTTAAGCCTGCACAAGTTGTTAAACGATCTGCAGAAGCAGAAGATGATGATTATCTCGAAAGGCATAGAAAGATGCGTAGAATTGCGCGAGCTAGAGCGCTTCAAATGGCTAAACCACCATCCCCAACGCCGTTACAACCTCTTGATGAAGTATCTGAGGAAGAACGTCAAGAAATTTTTAAGTTTGTGGAAACTGAGCCAGTAGAGGTAATTTTAATTAAGCATGTTGTATGTATGTGTAGCATAATTTTCTTGTTGAAGTATTTTTCTAAAGTAAAATTAAACAATTGCCGATTGCTTTTGAAGGTATTGTAATGAGTTCCTCTTTTAATCAAGATGGAGATATTTTATGAAAATCGTGTTGTTGTTTTAGAATAGTTTGTAAAATATTACAAGATTGTTGCAATATTCAGAAATGTTTGGTTTCGCTTGAGCAAACAACAATAATAACAACACTTTAATACATTATTTTAAACAAGTGAAAATGTTTGTATATATTGTGGAAATTACTAATCTTTACTAAAATAAAACAAGAACAAAATATAATAGTACAGATATTAGGCATACTAAAAATAACATCATTATTTCATTCAATGATGTCGATAGTAAAACTATGTGATTGTGGATGCAATGTGGGTTAATCGATTATGTGACTTTGTTCTCGATGTAGGTTGATTGACTGAAAACGACGTGACTGTGTTGGTTTGCTGATCAAACAACTAAAAACTACATGACTGTTAAGTTAATAAAATTTAAAAGTAGGACAATCACGTAAAGTGCGTAACCCAATTTCTAATTTATTGTAAAATCTCTTAAAATAGGTACACATTATAACAAACCTACATAACAGTATAACTAACCTTTAATTGATTTATTTATGGAGTCTAACAACAAATTGTAAGCTCTAAACGTTTAACGAGTCCAAATACATAAAAGTCATTCTATGACATACCTTGGTATTTCGATACACTACCAATAAATACAGTGGTAGCCAAGGATTCTACTACGCCCAAGGTCCCGGGTTTGAATCCCGACACGGTCCGCTTGAAAAATGTTAGGCGAGCATTTTTCACAAAAATACACCCCGTTCGGATGAGAGGTAAAATGGAGGTTCCGTGTGTGGGTGTTGTCACGCACGTTAAAGATCCCTACCTTACTTGGAACAGCAAGGGTTCGGCAAAATTCTAAATTTTCCAGGTAAAGGAACTCGCTTCCTGGCCAATGTAGTACCTACAGGTGGAGCATTGGAAAATCACATGCAAGGTAGCCAAGGATTGGGCGGCTTTGTGGCGTAGTGGTATGTGTGTGACTACTACGGCCAAGGTCCCGGGTTCGAATCCCGACACGGTCCGCTTGAAAAATTTTAGGGGAGCATTTTTCACAAAAATACACCCTCGAACGGATGAGAGGTAAAATGGAGGTCCCGTGTGTGAGTGTTGTCACGCACGTTAAAGATCCCTACCTTGCTTGGAACAGCGAGGGTTTGGCAAAATTTTTAATTTTCCAGGTAAAAAAATTCGCTTCCTGGGCAATGTAGTACCTTCGGGTGGAGCATTGGAAAATCACATGTAAGGTAGTCACGGATTGGCGACTCCGTGGATTAGTTGGTATTGTAACTACTACGCCCAAGGTCCCGGGTTCGAATCATGACACTCCGCTTGAAAAATGTTCGGCAAGCATTTTTCACAAAAATACACCCTCGTTCGGATGAATGGAGGTCCTGTGTGTGAATGTTGTCATGCACGTTAAAGATCCCTACCTTGCTTGGAACAGAAATGGTTTGGCAAAATTCCAAATTTTCCAAGTAAAAAAACTCGCTTCCTGGTCAATGTAGTATCTTCGGGTTGAGCATTGGAAAAAAATCAAATGTAGTGTTTTCAAAAAATCACAAAACTTACAGTTTAAGGAAAGTTTTTGTTGTAACGAGTGTAAAAATTCCTGTACTGTTCTTCTTTCCTGCATTGCAATTTAAAAGTTTCAGCAATCTCTAATGGTATGGGATCGTAAAACTGCTCTATAACATTTTTCACTTGACTATAAGTTAATGTTTCTGGAAAATCTAGTGCCACTTTATCGGACAGAGTGTCATATGACTATGCTTTCATGAAATGCAGTAAGTAATGTTGTTTTAAATGTTCTAGTATTTGAAATACTGTAAATTCAACTTCTAATGTTTTCACTCATCTGGCCAATGTTGTATTACTTGCGTTGAAGGGTTCTACTGTAAAGATTGAGGTAGTAAGTAGTCAGTTTCTTGTTTCTTTTAATGTATTAACAGTGTTAATTCTTATAGGTTCGTGATCTTGCACTTCGTCGCCAATTCTCTATTTTGTGTGGTGTATAATTGTAGTAGTTCAGTAATAACAGGAGAATAACCAGAAACCCTTATTAATTATGTACAAAATACTTATGCTCTCATTCATAAAAAAGTTAGCCAAGACCGAGTCGAGCTTGCACTATTAGGGTTCCGTGAGCAATCAATAAACCAAATTAAGCTGTTTTTATTTTTATGTATATTTAAATCTTATCGAAATTTGATTGTGATAACTAAAAAATGAATTTATTGTCCCACATTGTACTGGTACATTAGTAAATACGTTGTCTATTACTGTCTTAAAAACATTTTTTTCCAGCAACTATTACACTGTCAAAAAAACCTGCAGTTTCCCGATAATCTGTGACTCAATAGGTAACTATCCCTATTAAAATCAAAATTTTAACTTTGGAAATGTAGGAGAACAGGGGAGAGGGCACAGTCCTTTTTGGCACATTTTGAGCTATATCATGAAGACTACTGGACCGAAAATTATAAAAAAATATTTTTAGAAGCTTTTTAGAATCCTCTTTCAAATGATACCTCACACAATATATTTATTAAATCTTTTTTCTTTTGACCAAATTAACCACCGCCATTTTAATCTAAAAAAATATATTTTTTATTTTCTGACTGTCGATATATGTGAGCGCCATAAAGACCTAGCATTGTGCCAAATTTCAAATTCCTACATTACATAGTTTTCGAGAAAAACTTCTGTGAGAGACAGACGGACAGACATAAGAGTGATCTTATAAAGGTTCCGTTATACCATATAAGGTACGGAACCCTAAAAATGGCTTCTACTCCAAAACAAAACCTACTGATATTCTAGATACCCTAACCTATATCAGTTATGCTGATTACCATATATATATATATATATATATATATATATATATATATATATATAAAGTAAAAAGGAATTATTGGCAAGTGACTCAAATTCAGCCACGAGGGCATCCTGTCGATGCGTTTCGCCCTAATTGGGGCTCATCAGGATGCCCTCGTGGCTGAATTTGAGTCACTTCAATAATCCTTTTACTTTGTTTAATTTATGACTCATTAAACCTACTTTTCTCTTAAATATATATATATATATATATATATACATATATACATATATATTATACTGTCAAGAAGGGTGGGCTTATAAAATGTTTAAATAGGGCTTGCAAACGACTTTGCTAGAATGGGGGTATATTTGGTTTTGTTTGAGTATTTTCTTTCAGGTATTTTTGGTTTATAAATTAACAACAACTATTCCACGTTCATAAATTTATAAAGCTTTTGAAACTGCATTGCATTCAACAACATATACCGCCATAGACCAGGCTAAGCTAGTTATAAGTTTGCATTGTATACGATATTTTAATTGTTATGGTTGCACGATATGAAATTTAATTTGAGTTAGCGTTTTCAAAACCATTTGAATGTAAAACAAATATCAAAATTGCTTGGTATACTGCACGCTTTTAAAATTTTAAGGAGTTAAGTAACCCGTAAAATTTGTAAATCAATTTCAGTTTGAATATGTTTTAACAATTAAAGATTGGTTATGTAATGACAGGACGTTTACTGAATAAGACAAAAATGTCTGTTGCGTACAATTTAAAAGCTGAACCATCAAAGTTTATTAGCTATTTTCAATATTGTAAAAGTTCAATATACATATGGCAACGGAAACAAAAGAAGACGGAATTTATTTTATAATGGACTTCAAATTGATATTACTGAAAAATTAGACGTGTTTTTGTACTGTTATGAGTTTTATTACATTTAAAAGTTAGAGAAAGTTTTGAAAGTCAAGTTGTACCTGGAGATAGCAAATAGTAGCAGTTTTACGAATAAAAGTTAATTAAAAGAGGGAGTGCTGGTCTGTACCGTTATTGTTTGAAGACGAAAGCATAGTGGAATTGGTAGTTAATCTGAGTATTTGTATAACATAACACCATTTGATAGAAATATTCGTAGTTTTATAGTCTGGAGCATTACCAGTTGCAATTCGAGTTACTTATTTATTTACAAAATGGAGGTGCCTGCAGCTAGGTCACTTAAGGCTTCAGGACGGCTGAAGGCGGACGCTAAATGGTATCTGGATTCCAGGTAAACTTAGTATTTAATATCCTAACGCAGTTGCTTTAATCAAATTTATAAAAGTGGAACTAGTGTTTGGGAATACTTTTAAGGCATTTACAATTATTTGAAGAATGCTCTGTGTATTCGGTTTGCCAATTGGGTCATAGATTGTCCTAAGATAATAAGAAAGATCAATCCTGTAATCATGAATAAACAATACAAAATAGGTGGTAATTGATTATATAAACGTTTCTCTATAACTCAATATATACTAAAATATAACATATATATATATATATATATATATATTATTCTACCCCCTTTCTTTTTACTTTACTTTACTTTACTTTGGTTTTAACTATAGTCTTCCTTTTATTTTTATAAACTTTAAAAATGTGCACACCTAATGCACTCCCGTACTTGCACCGTTTGGTTGGTTCTTTTATTAAATATTTATTGCAATGCCTCGACTCTATAAAACTCTTAATCTCAGGGTATTCAAACTACTTATAGTGGATTCCGTTATAAGTAGATGTGCTACGTCCAACCAAAGTGCACTCTTTTGTTTTACTACTAAAATTGCTACTCTACTTTTGTATATGCCAAAATTTCTAATTAGATCAAAGTTACTATGTGCCAAATTAAATTACAACCAAATTTTGTATGACTAATTTTTGACGTATTAAAGAATATGATTTTAAACACTCATCTGGTCTATACTCCGTCGATGCCTCGCTGACTGCTGGCACAAAATCCTAATTACCGTATCGTCTTCACAATGATGCTCTTGAATTTCCGTGCAGCTTCCAGGTGTCCTCGAATTTTAACTGTTCCCCAATATCTGAAATGATTAACCCAAATTTAGAATTTAGAAAATACCGTGTTACAACTTCCCCTGTGCTAATATCCACTTCGAATTCTTGTTTCCTCTATAAAACCGTCCGCTTCTCCGTATCTAATCTCCAATCTACTCGTTTCTTTATCTTTCTGTTCGATGCTCCTTCTAACCTTAAACCACACTCCAATATCCAACTTCTAATCTGTATAACCACTCTCGATGACCTTCTAACTTTAAACCACACTCCAATGTCAAACTTCTTTCTGTATAACCACTCTCGATAACCTGCTACCTTTAAACCACCCTCCAAATCCACTAATTTTCCGTTGCACAATCACTACTATTCCCTTTATAATTCCTATGCTTGTATCTTTTACCACTTTTCAATTAAACTCATTTTAAAACAATTACTTTTATTTTCTTTTTCAAATTATCTGAATACAAATTAGCACAGTTCTGAAAACACGTCTTTTACAAAATTGGTTCGAAAATCATCCCCTTTGTTTACTCTCTAAGGCGACCATGTTAATTCTCTACTAGCCTACTACATCTTAAAGTTCATCACAAATAGTCAAGTCCGTGTCGCACCTACCAAAGTTCATGTCTTTTATACAGTTTCATAATCACATTAAATTCTAATATATGTCCTAAATCTTTACATTCAACCAATCACATTTTACGATGTTTTAACTATTAATTTTGGGTTTACAAATATTGTCCAAAAGTTGATTCTATAGAAAATGAAACCAAAATAATTTACCCTTGACCCTGGATGCATGTTGATAGTGAACATTCACAGACGCATCCGGCTTTTGGACGGCAAATGTACTTTCAAAGGCTTTTTAAAATTCAACTCGGTATAAACCCTTGAGCATTTCACATCTTACTACGCCACTTAGTCATTTTAAAATTTCCTTTTGGCACTGAATTTCAACTACTATATTTGAATGGTATTTTAGTGTACATAAAATATGGCAAACATACATTTTTAAGTATATGTGATCGATTATGTGGATTATTTTTGTTTGGCATATACTATCTTGTACTAAACAACCCTTATAACTCTTAGTAGCTCCCTTTAGACATTATAATATATATATCAATTATGTTTTAAGTAGTTACATGGTTCGCATTCACATTTAAATCTAATAGTTTTTGCAACCAAAGACCTTCACTAACGGCAGCTCTGCCTTTGTTGTAGATAATATCACGATTTTGTTCTCTAGTCGCCTAGTACACTACATATCTGAAACTTTAAACAAAAAGTCAATTATTGTTTGCAAAACAATGTATCATTATACCCTGTTCACGTTAAATCTGGGATTACATCATAAACAGTAATAAAGTGCTAGAGATTGTAAAATGTGAATGTAACAATGAACGTAGGTTTAATGATATTAAGATATAGTGTGTAGCAGTTTGCAGTTCTGTTCGGTGTTGCAACATTTTTTACTTCTATTACCTTGACATTTCTCATTTTATTGTTATTGTTTAGTTTTGTAGTAAATCATTTGTGCTTTATATTTGCTAAATGAAACAGTTCTTTTCAGAACTAAAACACTTTATACATTGCAAGTTTCGAGTATTTAACATTTAGAATTCCTAAACATTTGGATTTGCGCACACAAGAAATGGCTACTCTGATCAGGAAATACACATAAAATAACTTTACCATGACAACGCAGCAGTTATTTGAATTATGACGTCATCCCATATTTAACGTGAATAGGGTATACCTAGTCTGCATCTATGCAACACTAGATTGGATACTTTTCATGTTACAAACTTTTAATCTGACATACTTGATTGCACTCAGATACCGCAGTCAGGGTTCTTTCTCACCTGGAAAACTGGGAAAACTAAGGAAAAATGGATGTGAAATTGCAGTAAGCCAGGAATTTTTGAATAGTTTCGGAGAAGTCTGGGTTCTTCATATTAAACCTAAAAAAGTTATTTTCTGCTTTAAGATTTATTTTTATCAATCTATATCGATTAATAATGATAGCCAAAGTGGCGCTCTATTCAAATTCAAATTTAATTTTTGTACAATACTAACACCATATGCAAATAATTTAGTTTAGCAATAAATTTAATAGTACTAATAATTCATAGCTATTACTATTTTAATTATCCCAATAGGCTGTATACGCATTTTGATTAATAAAATTAAAAACTGATGTATTAATGTGTAAAATTTAATTTAATAATTTAATAGATAGCAAAACGCTTTTGGCGTGAGCCATCCTCAGTGCATTTTCTACAAGTAACATAATAGATGTATCACATTTTAAATTAGATTAACTTACTTGTCAAATTTAATTAAAACAAGTAAGTTAATCTAAACTAAAATGTGATACATCTAGTTCAGTATCATATTACCTGTAAAAAATGCACCGAAGATGACTCATGCGGAAAGCACTTTGTTATTTATAAAATTTTTGAATTAAATTTTATACCTTAGTACATCAGTTTTTTAATTTTATTAGTATTTTCACCAAAAGCTATAGACTAATAATAATATTAAATTTAATGCCAGAAACAAATTTGTTCGCATATGTTGTCAATATTACAACAGAAATTATTGTTTGTTTACTTTTGATACTCTGGCATTATTTTAAGTGAAATAAAAATTGTACACATGATAATGTACAATTAAAATGTAGTTTATGAAATTACAGCTTTTAATTCCAAATACTTACCGCTAAGGGAATAAATATTTAGCAGAAATGAAACTTAATTGGGTAGTATTCATGCACTAGACAAATACAAATAAAAAAATTCAATTACAAGTTGTCATACTAAAATCTGCAACATTTATTTATTTGTATTACATAGCATTCAAGAGTTATATGAACATCGTGTGTTAGCACAAACAATGTTACAGCTCCATATTCAAATACAAAATTCAATGGTTATAATAAGAAGTAACATTTGGAATGCATATTAAATTAAACACCAAGAAAACCTTTATTAATTGGATATAAAGCAAAGCGTACTAACAAACAAATGCAGTAGTTATTTACAGAAATTTAACAGTAAGGTTAGTAGTTGGCTAATAAGAAAACTTATATAATTTAAATTAATCTTGAAAACGATACACACTGCAGGTGATATTTATCAACAATACCTGAATATACAAATAAAACATTTATTAAAATTACAAAAGCTTTAGTCCACTAATAGACTATTTACCAGAATAAACAGTAACAAAACTTGGTGCTGTGGATTTGCATGCACGTGTGCATCTGTGGTATTGACATATTTGGTTAACGGCTGAAGCAGTAGATGCGTACACAATTCAGTAGTGGTCATTGTTAGCACTCTCGGTACAATCGTTTGTTGATGATGCATTTGTTTTCATGGTATTAATAGAAGTCAAAACAGTACTATAAATAAAATGGCTTGAAAATGTACCAAAGCAAAATTTTTTTACATACCAGTGGAACCTTTCTTAGCTGCCAGGCAATGGAGTGTGCGTCCAGAATGAAGTAAATTTAGAACAGCACCATGCTTCAAATTAGATCGATTTTTGTTGTCCGAAAATGTGTTATCTTTATCAAAATGTTTATGATGTACTCTGATCGAATACTTAAGCTCATCCTTCATGTTTATCAAATGAATACGAGAAAGTGCCTCCCACCACTTTTTATGAACCTGCAAATAATTGAAAATAGCATTTTTTTATGCATATGTGTATTTTAATTATTTATAAAGAGAATAGACAACAAAACCACTTTTTATAAAAATCAGAATAGCAAAATTTTCTAACCGTTTAAATGTGCTACACAAGTTAAGGTTCGGACCTTGGGAGCTGTGTTTTTAAAAACCACTTCCAAAACTTCTTAACAAATTTATTTCAAACAGACATTAATTATGGAATTTTACAAACTTGATTTAAAATTACTTTAAGTCGAAAATAAATGCATTAATTGTACTATTTTGAGCAGCCTAAGCAACTGCAATGTATGTTAAAGTTGAATACTTTTACTCACTGCTGGGTCCTGTGGCTCCCGGGCTTTTTATAATGTCCCTACCCCCTCACATGGCTGTGGAAATTTGCAGAGCTCATGTCTGCTTATTTTTAATTCTATTCATTAATACATTGTTACAATCTTACCTTCTAGGTAATCACGGTATCTTGACCAGCTGTAACGTGCCACCTGCAGTATCACTATCGCCTGGATACAAAGTATTGCATCCGTTCTCATGAACTGTTGATAAACTTTATAAATTGTACTTGTATTACATTGTTGAATTTCACTTAGTATTTTCTTAACGCTTTATAATAATTTCCTATTAGGTCCTATTTTATAATACATACATCAATTGGGGGATACATAACTCACAAAGCAGATCTTGGATGTAGAAGAATCTACAATTCAAAAAATGTACAAATGTTTGTAAATATTTGCTCACTAAGTGATATTTTCTCGGGTGATTTTAATAATAAATTTCTCTCCTTTGTAAACGCTGTTGCATCTGCTCATGAGATTGCTTTTCCTTTAGTAAAATGCAAACCAAAATACAAAAGTTGGCTAACAAAGGGCATCAAAATCTCTGCTAAAAATAAAAGATCACTACATCTTATCCATAAACACTTTCCAAATTCAACTTTTATTAAATTATATTACAAGAGTTATAAAAAGATTTTTCTACGACTGTTTTGGAACGAGCCTATTTTAGGTATGTTTTTGATAGAGAAATCTACTACATTCTATACAGGTTTTCATTCCCGCACTCGTTGCTAGGCAAGTTGCTAAGCAACCAGTGCGGGAATGTTCAATTTGCACGGTTGCGCTTATATTTCTATTAATCAAATAGCCCTGCACTTGCATCTTATTTCCAATGACGGCTGAGTTTTCAAAGGTGACGTTTAATAATTGCAATGTAACCTTTAATATTGTTAATAATAATGAATCTAAAAACTAAACTTAAATCAATTTATGTACTTTTATTATGATAAATTTGTACTTTTCTTTGAATTTATGTATATTCACAAACGATAATAAACTTATGATATTAATAAAATGTATACTCCTATACTTACCATGTATTTTATAATATTAACAAAAGAGGTATCACATTTAAAAAGTACGTACTACAGTCTTAGAAAAAGTACAGTGTACAACACGCATGGAATGCCCATTTCTCACTCGTATGATTTGCAGCACTCGCTTTCAGCTCGTGCTGCAATTTATCATGCTCGTGAGAAATGGGCATCATTCCATGCTCGTTGTACTACATCACTCAATAAGTTCGTAGGATGATACATAGATGGCGTTGCTATGTAATAATCCATATGATTTGTAGGAGTACTAACCTTAAAAAGATATCTGTCAAAATTTCATGACAATCCGACGATTAGTTTACAAGTTACAGAGGTTTAAGTGACGATACTTTTGAGTTTTTCAAAAAAATGAATTCCAAGCAATTTCGCGTGTTGATTTATCATTGCTTTTTGATGGGTAAAAATACCATCGCAGCCAAAGCATGGCTTGATAAGTGTTATCCGGGCTCTGCTCCATCGAGACAAACGGTGGAGAAGTGGTTTGCTGATTTTAAACGTGGCCGTACAGACACTGACGATGCTGAACGCTCAGGAAGGCCAATTGAGGTGGTTACACCGGAAAACATCAAAAAAGTCCACCGAATCGTTTTGGAAAACAGAAAAGTGAAATTGCGTGAGATAGCTGACACCTTGAAGATATCAGAAGACAGTGTGCACACTATTTTGCATGAACATTTGTCCATGAGAAAGCTGTTCTCAAAGTGGGTGCCGCCTTTGCTCACAGTGGACCAAAAACAACAACGTGTCGATGATTCTGAGAGCTGTTTGGAGCTGTTCAACCGAATAAAAGGACTTTTTGCGTCGGTATGTGACAATGGATGAAACATGGATCCACCACCACACTCCAGAGTCTAATCGGCAGTCAGCTGAGTGGACTGCAGCCGGAGAACCACGTCCAAAGCGACCAAAATCGCAAAAGTCGGCTGGTAAGGTTTTGGCGTCTGTATTTTGGGATGCGCACGAATTTTGTACATCGACTATCTTGAGAAAGGAAGAAGAATCAACAGCGAATACTACATGGCATTATTAGTGCATTTGAAGGAAGAAATTGCCAAAAACGGCCACACATGAAGAAGAAAAAAATTCTCTTTCACCAAGACAATGCACCGTGTCACAAGTCGATCGCAACGATGGCCAAATTGCACCAATTGGGCTTCGAATTGCTTCCGCACCCACCGTATTCTCCAGATTTGGCCCCCAGCGACTACTACCTGTTCGCAGACCTGAAAAAAATGCTCGCCGGAAAAAATTTGGCTCGGATGAAGAGGTGATCGCTGAAACTGAAGCTTATTTTGAGGCCAAAGACGAATTGTTTTACAAAAAAGGTATCGAAATGCTAGAACGGCGTTGGACTGATTGTATCACTCTTGAAGGAATGTATGTTGATGAATAAAATCGAATTTCGCCAAAAAAATGTGTTTTTCTTAGTTATCCTACGGACTTATTGAGTGATGTGTTACAATATACTAATTTAATAAGGTAGTACAGTTAGCTAAAACTCGTTATCTATCTGATCGCATAATTAATTCAACTAATACTCAAAAAGAAACATGAAAGATTATAAGTGAATTAACAAACAGGACCTGCTCTCAGAAGCAGAAAACCTTTCTGGAAAACCGCTCTGATGAGCAAGTTGCAAATACTTTAAATATACATTTTGCTACTGCAGCAAATGATTTAATATCCAACAACAATACTCCAAATTCTGAGTCTATTGATTATCTACATCATAGGAAGCAGAGTAATCAACATAGCTTTATGATTTTTTCCACGGATCATCTTGAAATCATAAATACTTTAAAAGCTTTCAAAAATAAAAATTGTTCAGGTAATGATAATATTACTGTTAAAAATATTATTGTTTCTACCATTAAACTTGATTATACAACTTTCAAATCTTATAAACGAATCCTTTCAATCTGGAATCTTTCTATCTTGCCTAAAGCATGCTTTAGTAGTCCCATTTCACAAAGGTGGATCATTTACTGTTAATAATTTTAGACTTATCTCCTTATCAATTTTCTCTAAATTAATAGAAACTTTGTTCAAATCTCATATTTTAAATTTTGCTTCCAAATATAAAATTTTTGATTCAGTTTAGTATGGATTTCTTAAAAGAAAATCTATCACAGAGGTTATATATAATTTCCTATTACCTATTTACTCTTCACTTAATAAGAAAGATTTTTATCTGTAGCTCTATTTGTAGATCTTAGTAAAGCTTTTGATTGTGTTCATCACACCATACTCTTGAATAAGTTGCATTACTAGAACCTTTGCTCAAACCTTGTATTTTAAATTTTGCTTCCAAGTATAAAATTTTTGATTCAGTTTAGTATGGATTTCTTAAAAAAATCCACTACTGAGGCTATATATAAATTCTTATTACTTATTTACTCCTCACTTAATAAGAAAGATTCTTTATCTTTAGCTCCATTCGTAGATCTTAGTAAAGCTTTTGATTGTGTCAATCACACCATTCTCTTGGATAAGTTACATTTCCATGGTTTTCGAGGAGTATCGAACTGCTGGTTGAAATCACCAGATAGAACTCAAGCTGTTAAAATTTCTGTGAGTAATCACGCCATTTTTTCTGAAAATAGTAATTTAACTTTAGGTATCCCACAAGGGTCTGTGCTGGGCCCTATTCTGTTGCTTTTATATATAAACGATTTCACATCTTCGATTAGTTTTGCAAATTGCATGTTGTTTGCAGATGACATTAGTCTTCATTGGGAAGCTACTTTTCTAACATTAATAAATAACTGTATTCAGTCTGATCTAACAGCTGCAAAAAACTGGTTTAAGATAAATAAATTTGTTGTAAATGCCAATAAAACCTGTTGTTTAACCTTTTAAACCGCACATTGTTCCAGATGCACTTATAGATGAATTATCGCTAAATAGGATCACCAAAACAAAATTTTTAGGAATAATTCTTAATCAGAAACTAAATTTTTCAGAACACATTACTGTACTAACTAGCAAACTATCGTCTGTATGCCATGCTCTTAGAACCACAACCACCGAATTATCTCAGGAGAGTGCGCTGAAAATATATTATGCATTGCTTGAATCCCGAATGCGTTATGGAATCACTTTTTGGGGTTATACTACTCTTGACAATATTGCTATAATTTTTAAATGACAAAAATCGGCAATTAGAATAATCAGCCATTCTGACAATAACACACACTGTAGGCCATTATTTATAAAACTTAAGGTTTTAACCCACGCTTCATTATTCTTATATGAAAGAACAAAACTCTTCCATGCAAATAAAAAAAGTTAGATTTGCTCATTCATACACTACCGTGACACTCGTAATGCAAGTAATTTTCATATAATATGTCCAAATTCGTCATTAATTAAAAAGTCTTTTTTGTATGTGGCACCAACGCTTTACAACAAATTACCAATGAGAATCAAAAGAATTACAAAATCTACAAACTTTCAATCCTTCCTGTTGGCTTTGCTGCATGAACGTTGTTACTATTCAATACAAGAATTTTTAGACGACACTTTTTGAAATCTCTTAATGACATGCAAGCGTTTTGTCTTATCCGAAGTGTACATGTATTTATTTTATTGGTATTTACTAGTGCACGTTCATTTGTTTTATACTTGTTTTGTCTTTTTAGTTGTCTATTAGTTATTTATTTTAATGTTTGTTAATATTATTTTATTTTGACATTACCATGTTTTCATGGGTGCAAATATCTATCTGTCTAACAATTCTGTAATTATATCTAAAGTCAGCATCATTACCATTATAGTTCATCTAGAACACAATAAACATTTATTGTCTGTTTTAACATGTCTCTTTTTATAATCGTGCATATTTTTCACTGTATTTTATTATAAGAAATTTTTACATGATCCTGCAATAGTATACTGTATAACAAGTATGTAAACTGACTTCACATGCGCTGAATTCGATTCTTTTTCTACACAGTAAATTAAAATGAACTTACTCAAACATTGTTTGGTAGTTATTGTGACATTTCAAAATATTAAATAAAATCCAAAAGAAGAGAATATTTTCGTGTAAAATATTTACACGACAATACTCTTTTTTGGATTTTATTGAAAATTTCGTGTACACAGTCAAGAGTTAACTCATCATTTCAAAATATTTCCAAAACAAAGCAAGTGCAGAAGGCCTAAAGTACAATGGCTCTTATGAAAGTGTATACGTAAAGTATACTCCGGTATAAATATTGATATGTAAAAGTGATAGTAGAAAAAACAGTTGATATTACTTCAGTTACAAAATAATTACTTCACAGTTCTGAATATAACTATATTAATCTGATCTTACAAATTAAAGTTAAATTTTACTTACTCCATTGTCTTTTGATAAACAATCTAACTTTGCTTCCTTACCAGTATTATTGCATCCAAGAACACAACACTTAGATGCTATTGTCTTGAAAACTGCAATAGCCCAAAGTGAATTAAAACTATAGAATATCAAATTAAATATAGAAAACCAGAACCAACTTTGGTAAACAAAACAACTATGATAATCTATAGATCAAAATGAACAGTTCAGGATATGCGCATATTAACTATTGCTGTCTGGAGCACAATAACAAAAGTGCCAACTTGCAGTACTGGCAAACATAGAAAGTAAGCACCTGTTGGTTTACGTTGAGTTTCATTATTGTGTGTGTGTGTGTGTGGTCAAAATAAAAAGTTATTACGTAATCAGTTGGGCATAAATTATTACTATCGCTTCCAGATGAAAATCACTACTAACGTCTTCAGGTAGATTATGGTTTCGTGAAGGTCTGTTTTTATGTTTGGTCCAAATTCTTGCAACTAAGTGTGTTGAAAGTTGAAAACATATACTTTTGGGGGTTAGATATGGGATAGGTAATACCAAGATATGGAAATAAGTAGCCACCCGATATTCAGGCTACATCATCTAAGCATGCAAAGGCTTTGTTTGCCATTACGGCAACTGCACAAATTTAGTAGGAGGATGAGATTCGAACACTTAAAAATAAATACAAAGTTCATCTTTATCATTACATAATCATGCATATGAATGTGTGTACTTTTATAAGATAAAATATTTTCATTCGAAGCTTAGAAACGAGTGCGAATTTGAGATAAAATTTCATGGTCATTATAAAGAGTAGCAAAATCTTTTTTTAAGAACTCACTAGTTCTGGCCAACTATGGATTTGATGTTTAATAATACGGAACCCAGCTAAAGCATTATCAGAAAGCAGTTCAATAGCACTTTTAAACAGTTGTTCATTGGTACAATTTCTACAGATTTTTATATTATCAATCCTTTCGAAAAAGGAAGTCAAAAGAATTTTTGAATTTCAACCTGAAAGAGTTAAATTCCATTTATTTATAGATGCGAGTTTACAAATACCTTTGTTGTTAGAAAATGAAAATAAGCTATTTAACTCTAAAACGCATAAAATAAACACACCTAACAAAGTTCAAATAAATCAATTTACGTGGTTGAATGTCGAACATAATTCTATTGTATTTTCCGTGTACATCCTAATCATGCACAAAACTAAGAGCTCTGAAACAGGTTACTCCGATTCTTCTCAGATATTCGCTGATAGAACTTCATAACTGTATAGATGTGGAAAATTTTAAATGTCGGCGATCTTCGTCACATTTCTTCTACATTAGCATTAAACACGCACCTCGATCTGGTCGATTCAATGGTTGGTATTGTTAAATTTAGCATTCTAAGAATTTATTCCTTTTACTTCTCCAACGCAACAAACAAAGATACAACAAATTTATAAGATATTTAAGAAATACCTTAGAGCTTCATGTAAAATTACCATAAATATGTAAATGTGATTGAGTTCGTTCATTTGGCTATTAAGCTGGAGATGTAACTTCTAAAACTTTGTGTAGACCATTATTAGAAAATGGTTTAGGAATAATTTTAGTTACCCTCAAGGTCCTCTTGTTATTTGATCAACTACCATCTGGAGTAAGCCAGTTTTTTTAGAGGAAATTTACTGGTCATCTTGCTGTTTGTGTTCCAAAGCAGTTTCGATGTTGGATGTTATTGGTGATATTGAAGGCGACTTTTGTATTTAGCCGGTAAGTCTACTTTCTATTGAGTGACTAGCTGTTTATTTGTTTCCCGTAATTGGAAAATTTAAATCACTCATTTCCTAAGGAACGGTGTAGTGTCGAACACGTTTAGTTGCTACGCATATTTAGGTAAAAAACTTAAAAGTTAATGTTTTTTTCTCTAAGCTTAACGCTAATACGTTATTTAGTATTTCGAAATACAATTAGTTATTTTGAACAAGAATTACCAATTTAACTGGTTATATATGTACTTAAAAATGTTAATCTTTATCAGATCTGATATCCGTAATAAACTGACCCATGTTTTTTGTGTTTTATTAAGTTTACGAAAACTATTTAAATATCTCACTGAACAACGAAATTAAACGCTTTCTGTTAATATTTAATTTTTTTCTTGTATGACAATAATATTTAATTTCAATACACGTCTCAAATTTGGCTGTATCAATTTCTCATTTCAATTAGAATTTTAGGACCCCCTATTAAAAGTGAGACATCGTGTTTACTCACTGATTAATTTTAGAACTTGTTTATGTTACAAACTGAGCAAAGAGTCACATTTGCACAACTAGAATGAAGGTATGAGCTCCAAATCCAATTGAAAACTAAACATAATATTTTTTCTTATACTTATAGTATGTTTTTTTGTAAAGAAACGCAAACTGCCATTTCATGTTATTTATTTAACCTCATGTTTTATTACAGGTTCAGAGTCTGTACAAATTTAAGGTCAAACCATTATGGTTTTGAAACGGAATATGATCGTTGAAGTTTCTACACTTTTGTTTCACGATATTTGCTAGTAGTTGTTTATTTTATAAGTGTAGTGGCGCCCTGGTTTATCCGTTAATTATTAACGGACTCCCCTAATAGTCTCTCCCCGCAGAAGTAGAGTTCAGAGTTGGTCCGGAAGTCTCCCAAAAGTCAGTTGCCATCTACGGATAAGAAATTACATCTTATGTTTGACTTTTGTGGGAAGTTGGTGTAGTGTTGGGAAACCCCTTTTCACTAACAGCCAACAAAACACTTCGAACAAAAAAAATTGTTATAGTTTTTAAAAGTAGGTAGTTCGTTTTAAGAGCTTGAATGCAATTTATAGAAAAAACTCTTCCACAAATCAATTTACAATTTGACAAATAAAAACTATCAACCACTAAATTAACTTTATGAATGCAAAAGCAAAAGATTCGACAAAGAAATTTTCACAATTTTATTTAAATAAAAAATGTTTTAATATTCAAACCAGAAAAATGTATTGAATGTCGAAATATTAAATAACCAAATGAAAATCATTACAAGATAAATATTTTGTTATGTTAAATTTCTAAATCGGGTGATTTTTGCATTAATTTCCAACTATCTTAATTAAGCGCTTCCCACAAATTCTAATCCAAGTGACGGCTCGTTTTTTATGCTATTCCAATTAATGAATATTTAAAATCTTATATAAAATTTTCCCAAGTGTAGAAATTGTGGAATATATTTTAAACTGCGTTTATAAATTCTATGAAAGATTGGTTATCGTTAAACCACTCTAAAAGACTAGAGACTCGCCTTCTGAATTCTTTGAAACACATTCTAACAGCTGCTTATTGTTTTTAATAGTTATACGTTGAAATACTGTAAAATAAACGCTTCTAATGGTACTAAGAAATCCTACTTCATTATATCTGCACATGTTTGGCTGCTCAAGCTTTATGGATAATAAAACCATTCCCTAATTAATGCATTCTCGGTATCACCGTATTGTGGATCGATAATAATACAAATTTCTATTCATTTCTATAAGTCAGGCTAACGGCTATACGTTGTGCCTCCTTTGATTGTATGCAAGTTTGCATACTTGCCTGGATGTTTTAAAACATACTTTGCTTTCCCATACAAACAATGAAATTCAATGGAACTGACTATCGTATTATTGAGCCTTTTGCTTTCTTTGTTATAGTTTTCACAGAATATTTAACATTAATGGTTTTTCGTTATTTTTTCCGTCGTTCTCAATCTGTATAAATACAAGTTAGGCTTTTGAAAGGCTCTCTTCTCACTTCGATTTTAATTCTACACAACATCTTTTTAGCGCAAAGAAACGTTGTTGAGTCGTTGTACCTAGTGTTCTACTATAGTTAAATTGGGTCATCCTGCATCCAGCCTATTTACAAATGCAGGCTGCATTTCCTCAACCTAAGATGGTACCAGAGAAGCCGATAGTTTAAGGTACAGTTTTTCTACTTTCTTAACATTTGCCACTATTGCGGAAGACAGACACTTCGTTTGCTGTTTATAGTTTTTCACTCATGAGTATCCAATAAATTGCAGATTACATATTATGAATTTATGCTCATCCATTGACCATTGGGAAGTTTATTTCTACCAAGAAAAAATTTTTCACATTTTAGAATTTAATTGTGAACATAGATTAACTCCAGTTCTGCTAGAAAATTCAATTGTGTAGCAAAAAACACACACCATATCTTGAACTTGAGTTTATAATATTCAGCTCATAAATGGTTAATTGTTAGACCCTTATCGGTACTAAACTGTTCATAAGCCTTTAGAGTTAATAAAATTACTTAGACATAAACACAATTTTAAGTATAACAATTATGGTTATATTATTTAATTTGTTATACATAAATTGAATGTGAGCAAAGTGCAGCTGTTGTTTCGAGATCGACAAGAATGTGAATTTGATCTCAATCCTTTGAATAAGCATTTGCATGCACCATTAATCATTTTGTGTTTCTAACACTATTATGAACATTTCTTATATTTTGAATGTAATATTTTAAGAGAGAACGTTTTACATCTGTTACGTGCGAAATTGATTCTAATGATCTTTTGAATTTACTTTACTACCGAAACGTAACAATAAAATTGCACCAGCCTGGCTTACAACCAAAGGGTGGATTCTATGAAAACAACAGGAATTCTTTAGGGGTGTACAATTCTAACAATTGCACCTACCTGGAAAAGTCTCTGAACTCTGTCTAATAATAAATGCTGGGTGTCAATTTACCTGGCACTAATCTTATTTTCCTAGATGGTGAGTGATTTTTGAGATGATTGTTAGAGATTTAAATTTACGCGCTTGACTTTGCGTTGGTGGCATGCCTAACGTTCATCTCATAAACCACACAGTCCACTGCGAATACTGTTAACACGCGTAACGCTTAATGTGTTGTTATGTAAATACATTAATTTACCTTATTAAATGTATAAATCAAGTGTTTCTTTTATTGTGTGTTAACAATTCAGACCAGCTTGGTCAATGATACTAAAATAATTTCTTGCAAATAAGGTGGTAGAGCCTCGTATACACAAAACAAATTGATTAATCTAATTATCCTTATTTGGCTAAATCTGTATGTAAAAAAAGAGAAATTATTAATTATAAATATTCAATCAGGTTAAACATGTATCTATCAGTTTCTGTATTTACAATGGCAGTGCTTTACCTGGTTTCAAATCGCTTTCATTCAAACATGCACCAAAGTAAAAGTTTTCTTGATAAGAAAATAGGTGATAGGCATTTAAATATTATATAATAATTTGAAATATGCAGGTGAAAAAATTTAATGACACAGGACAAGACAAGACAACAACGGGTTGTTAGTAAGTAATCCTTGGAATCCATCTAGTGTTAGTGAAAGTGCCCATTTACCAGACCACTTTTACTAACTACCAGTGACTTCTTTAATTTCGTACTCGCAAACACACCCGAGAGCTTTTTCACTAGCATACTCGACTTTATGAAATTACCGTACTGTATGGTAAATTACTTAAAACTTGTCATCATTCGATGCTAGTTGTTAGTCGATTCAATTATAATTGCTTGAAAAGCATGATTAATCAATTGCGTTTAAATGATCCCTTCTATTATGATTTACTGATGCGTGTCACAGGGTTCGTGCAACAAACTGTTTTGAAATGGATGTCAAGGGCTTTCTCGGTGTATGAGAATCGATGTATTGGTATTTTCATACTGACTGTTTACTACCATATCTGTGCTGTTGCGTTTAGTCTCTACAGATTTAATTTTATGACGTTTTATGCTTTTGTTCATTTACAGAATTTACAATGCTTTGAGTATCTTGTGATGCGTGAGAATGTTTTTGACACCACGCTTGCAGGACGATTAGTCATGGAAAGTATATTGGTGTTTTTTTTAAATTTGGCATGTCTATAGTGAGGTTTTGGTTTTTAATTTAGGAATTATTTAGGTATTTTACTTTACTATTATTGAATAGCCCCATTATAAATTGTAAACTACCCAACGTCTATAAAATTGTTGGTGTATTTTCTTACAGGTTCATGAACTAGCTAAAATTGATAAATGTTTCCTTATATACAAATATATGTGTAATTAATGCAAGAGCACTACATGCTTCTGATTTTCGTGTTTGAAATTTTCAGACATTAGCAATTACAAAGGGTCCTAATTATTTTATAAATTGTCACTAAAAGATCATTAATTTTTATTTTTGAAACTTGGTAAATACTCTATAACACTTAACCTAATAAAACACAGGCACATGATTTTGTATATACACTTATTTCTATAACGACTACATATTTCTATCATATTTTTATTTCAATTTTAGGGTGAAGTTATAGATGAAGCAAATATAAAGAAAACTATTCTGAACTTTGAAAAGCGATGCTTAAAAAACAGAGAAATGCGTATTAAGTTTCCTGATTCGCCAGAGAAATTTATGGAAAGTGAAGTGGAACTGCATGAAATATTACAAGAAATGAGACTATTAGCAACAGCTCCTGATTATTATCCTTTACTAGTTAAATTAAGAATCATTCCAAGTATATTGGAGCTACTTTCACATGATAATACAGATATAGCGGTAAGTATTTTAAATAATATAAAATCATTCATAGTCAGCTTAGGTGCATGTGTGACCCCCACGCTATTCTATGAAAGCGTACATCAAAAAAAGTAATAAGATAATTATGCTGTTTTGTATTTACTTGCGGTTTAATATGAGTATCTTGACGTTTATTTTGTTTCCTTGTACGTTTATTTAGGATTTCCTTGAAGTCTGTTTGTAGCTATTTATTTAGATGGATATTTAGAAGTATATTCAGATGGATATTTATAGGTACATTCAGAGCTTTAAATTTCTCAATAATTAGAATTAAATTCAATTAATAGTTTACTTTACGTTTTAAGATCAAAACGGCTACTTCTTGTTGTATAAATTGTCTTATAATTTAAAAAGTTCATAAATACAACTCCGCAAGCGCGGTATACTAGACACCACGGGCAGATGGTAGCGCTAATCTTTATACAGATTTTGGCGTGCCCATCTGTCAATGACGTCACACAATGCACAAATTAAACGCGCAATTACGGAATAAATAAATGTTCGAAATGCAGTATAAACAGATAAGATACTTACATAAAGAGGTACAGTTTGCTGCGGGCTAAGTTAAGTTGGCGTCTGCTGACGTCCATCCGGGCTGCTGATGGCCCCCTTCAAGGCAATTTAAAGATGGTGGCTGCTAGCACAGCATGGACTCCGATTTGTCCCGGGGTCGTGGATTGCTCAAGGTCGCTTCAAATTTATCATCCATCTAATATGTAGAGAACGACAGGAACAGGTTTATCAGGTAAAGACAATCAAAGATAAACAAAAGGGAAATCTACACACTAGAGATAAGACACGATACGATACCTGAACCAAACCACTCTTCCCGAAGGTCAGAGGCAAACAGCCTCGTTACAGAGTCACCGGAAAACCCCACTTTTTTGTCCGTTCACGCGTCGGCGCGCACTCGCGCAAACGCACTGTGACGTGACGGAAATACACGCCAAGTCTTTTGAATTTAATTCGCGAAAACACCCGCACATCAAAGCTAAAACTAAAGAAATGTTTAGTGCCAATTTGGCACGTAACAATTGGCACTTTTAATTTTCACTATTTAATAAATTATTGACTTTCACTAAGTTCACTCTTACGTAATATTTAACTTTCAATTGACGTGATTGTCGAAGAGATACCGAATGTTTACAAGGTCTCCATGGTATTTATAGACTCCACCTATCAATTTTCTGGTGTTTATCGTGTGTTTGTTGATCAACGTGTTGTACTTTGCGCCTATCTCTGCAGAAATCGGTATTTCTAAAATTTCTTTGTTCCAATTCTTGTTCAGATGCTTGATCTCACACGTAGACGTTCAATTTTGTGCATTATATTTCTCAGAAATACCAAATTTTTATTGAATTCTGTCACGTCTTTCATGTTTGTGTCGACTATGGTTCAAACCAAATGTTATACATTTTGTTTGTTACTCCAAATATGTTGGATTTTATTGAAATACAATGTCTTATTGTCAAGTATTCATATTTCTAATAATGACTTATTTGAACGCGTTTATTTATTTATGCGTTGATTTTTTTAATGATTTTATTAAATAGCTAGTATGCCAGTTTGTTTATCTTCACTGATTACGTGTTTATTTTGATGAAACTTGATGTGTTTAAAAACCTTATTGTTGCTCGTTTCTTTCCAATTCTAGACTTGTATATTTAACTTAGAACGTATTATGAGATGTACACATTATTATTTTTGCTAAATAGTATCTAATTATTAAATATCGAGCTTCTCTCTTATGAATTAAATTGGTTATGATTTATATACAGTGTGCTCGCTATTGATTTTATTTAAAATAGTCGATTTACTCTTATTTAATGGTGGAATTGTTTGGTTTTCTTAACGTTAATAATATTTACATTTATCTCATGACCCCTATGACTTAATATACCCTTAAACTACCCCTTATAGCAATAATGTATATATATTTTGCTGTGGATCGGGGACTTAGGTTTTAAGAATCGAGAGTGAGTCATTAAATACTTTTCAAAATAAAAAGTTCACAACAAAAAAAATTTCTAAAAATATTCTTACCCTTATGTCTGCTTCAAAATATCTTCCACAGCTTCCCTGGCTAGCTCAGCTGGGCCTCTCTCGGATACCTAAATTTACAATCATTCTTCTTTCCCACTCACACACCATTCAATAAAATCACCAAATAATACAACAATCATACGATCTTTATTTACTGCTATTTGCAAACAATTATTCACAGATATGTACAGTTTGGTACTCTTGTTACAACTTAATAAGTGATATTTTGTAAAGTCCTTGTTTTAAAATTTTAATTGCAAACACATTTAATACAATAGGAGTAAATTGGCCTCAAATAATACCCTATATTTATTGCACACTGGAGTATGGTGAGCTCATAATAACCCAGTTCATTAATGTATGCCTTTTTACTTTGCATATAATTACCACAAAATTAATAAACCTATGTACCCTTAACAATCCAATTTAAATTAATAATGAAATTGAGTAAGCTTTACATACACTTTTTTTTTCAATATTTAAAATACCCTAATAATTGTCAAGTACACGTATCTTTTTCGATACGTTATATTAACCATAAGTAACCCCAATGTTCACTCACACATCACAAATAATTCCAAAAGTTTATCAGATAACAGAAGATACAAATGAGTTACCTGGAAAATACTTCAAGCCTTCCATCTCCTTGGATGATGCTATCCAGAACTCCTTTGTTTCGTGATTATGCGCTCTGATCCTCCAGATAGATGATAACCTCCATATACGCCGAGCTCCTTGCTACCAATTACCATTCCATCACAGCATACAAATTCACGTACATTATACTTTTGTTTATTGATTGATTAGCTTGTTATGGTATTAGTTGGACCTCGGTTAAATTTAATTCACTTGTCACTACACACGTTAATAACTACAAGGCCTCAACTTACCACGTTATAAGTGCTAATACTATTTTTACTGAATTATACAAATTTTCAATACTCACAAGACTCTGCCATAACGTCGGTTGATTATTATACGTAGTCTAAAGCGATGATAATACAAAGATAATCAATGAGAATCAAAAGAGAACGAGCCCCATTCTCCCAGAGTATTTATATCCTTCAAATGCCACCACTAGCCACACTTCACGCGAAATACTTATTTCTAAAATAACATTTCTGCAATTTTTAATCTAACCGCCTTAAAGCTCCCAGAAATTAACCTCGTGGACGCGCTATATAATCCGAAAAACCGCATTCACCTGTCGCATGCTCGTCCGTTGTGAAACTATTCGTTTTAACTAATGATACAGTCCTGTGTTGTCATAAAACTGCCTGTAATTTTTTATCTCTGTCTTATACATATTTGACGTCACGTTCCAACCCCATTTGAGTTATAGAAAATGAATATTGCTGACAGCGTCACTTGACTCCATGTGGACTGAGTACGTGCATTATGAAAACGAATGCTCTTATACCCGTCTCTATCTGTAGCATATTATTGATCGTGCATCTCCTCTGCTCTTTAAGAAACTTCGTTAGTTTGTTAGTCGAAGCAACTAACTGTTGGAAACTATATTCTACGAAGCCCGCTTTATTATGTTGATAAATTCAAAGAAGGTAACCTTTCAAACATGCAGGTGTTTCTAATTAGTGATCGTTTAAAATAACAATTCTCGGAGCTTCTTTTCACGGTATTCAATACAACTAACGTCCTTGTTTGTTACAACGAACCTCTTGCCTTGGAATTATTGATTTCCTTTACTCTGGTGTGTATTCCAATGCTACTACACGTTGAATTAAAATAAATTAAATTAATTATGCGTTTCTATTTGTTTTTAAAACTGGTTTTCTTTATGAACCTATTACTTTTCAATTATTAATTATAAAAATACGTCAATACTTGTTCGTTTAAATTAAATAAATGAAATAAATTTTGCGCGTGAATAAATTGTTTGTTTCTCTATACAGGGTGTTTGAAATTGCATTGCTTACCCCAAATTTAACCCTTTGAATCCATAACAATATATATATATATATATATATATATATATATATATATATATATATATATATTGACATGTTGTAGCCATATTTGTCACAAAGACAAATATACTTGTTTTAATTATGCATTTCAAACCATTATAATGGTATACAAACAATAACTATTGTTATCTGGTTTATTAAATTAAATTACAATTCTAATTACAGGTATGTAATAATATTTCCTTAAATCCAATAAGAATATTTCAATAAAATATATTCTTCTAGTGTCACTATGGTGATATATTATATCATGGTGACATAATCGTTAGGTTAGTCTCTCCTCATCTATGTCTATACTCAAATAATTTCCAAGCAATTGTCATTTGACAAAGCGTATCACTTTCGTTCTGATTTTGTTAGGGTAAAGGTCGAATAGGTTTATCTACTGATAACCATGGCCAGATGGGCCTGGTCTAGAAGAAGAGAAAAATTCTTTGTGTAGGAAAATCATTGTTGGCATGGGGCATTTGCAAAGTGTTAAAGAGAGGTATAAATGGACTTGTCGGCAAATAGCGGTGCATTTTCATAGTCACGGTGATTGATCCTGATGAAACTTCATTAAGCAGTCGGTAAGGTAAATTTGTAAAACTTTATTAATTGCATTATTGTAGTACATTTTTTGAATGTCTTGTAAATTTCAAGTAACATGGAATTTCGAAGTAGCATGCAACCAGTGTGAGGTGTAAATTGAAGGTTAAGCTGATTTTTATTTCAAAAAATAAAATTCAACTTTATGCTGTATCAAATCTGGTTTTGAGGTTAGATGTCTGTTGTACAATTAGAATGCTTGGGTTAAATTTTACAGACTGTTAAAATGAACTTCTTCTGTATTTTGAACTTTGATAAAAGCTTAAAAGTTTTGTGTTGGTGATAAATTTTATGTTAGTAAAAATCTATGTATCTGCCTCATCAAGTAGAATCTTTATTATTCATAATTTAAATTTTTTTATACTGTAAATTAAATACAAGAAATAATTTTTATGTTAAAGTATAAATAACTTGTTATTTGTACCATATGTTGTGATAAGAAAAGTTTGTGTGTTCAATTTGTACTATGTACCCATTTGAAAGTTAGGATTAACTTTGAATGTAGTTTAAAGTAATGAAATTTTCAAATCATTTGTAATAATTTCAATTGTAAAGTCACTCGTAGTACTGCCAACGATAAGAAAAATAATTATTTTATGTAGAGTAATTCATAAAATATTTTAACATTAAATTTTCTGAATCACTAATTCTTGTTTGGTTCAAGAAACATCACTATTGATAATTTTATAGAGACTGTAGCTCCACAATTTGCTGTAAATATTTTGTTATAATTTTGAAAGTAACTAAAAAGAAGATAAATTTATGTTTAACCTAAAGTTTTATTTTACTGAACTTTAAAGAAAGGTATTGCAAACTTATACTGAAAATATGAGAATTAACATCAGGTTTATAGGTGTGTCATTTTGTGATTATTGCTAATAGGTGTCTACAAGCAGAGCTAGTTGAGGCATATTCGTCAGGGCATTTGTTAATCAACATAAGAACAATTCATAAGGTGTTTTGATAATGTTAATGTAGCAATATTAATTTTTTTTTAATAACACATGTGATCTTGCCCTTGGAAGAAGATAGAACAACTATTCGCACGCGTGAGTTGGAGCTATATTATCCCATGAGAGATCATGAAAAGAGCAAGGTTAAAATATTCTTCGTGAAACGGAGACTAAATAAAGTGAAGTTGGATGCCACTGTATCTAGAAAGTATTAAAAAGATGTGATTTTAGGGTAGATACAGAAACCCTATTGAAGTGGATCATTTAAAATTTTTAATTTACCTTTGAGAAAATGCTACATATTAAAATCAGAAGGTATCTCTTATATAACAAATAACTTTACCCATTAAAACATCAAATAAATTCACACTAAACATACAAGATTTGGAGCCAATATTACTTTCAAGAAAAAGTATACTCCAAGTAAAAAAATTTAAATAGTCAACACAAGATTATCATTTGTGACAGTGAGGTGCCGAGCCTTACAGATTGGAATGATTAAAATGTTTTTTGGCAGTTTGAGACATAGCTGTTGTGGAGAAGGGGTTGCAAAAACAATTAACAGACTCTTTTGGGATTCAGCAAAAATCACTCACCCTTAACCACTGGCTGGTTATGCACAGGTTCCAGCTGGGGAACAAAAGGCGATGACTCCAGACTGATGTAGTACGTGATGGATATGCTCAAGCATGTTCAAAAGTTTTGATCGGTTAGAGAGTACATTAAGACTAGCAAATGACTTCCTATTCTATGGTCTATTGTCTGGCTGTAGCATGATTATTGTTGGCACTATGTGGTCTTAGTGGTTGTTAGCACTACTGGGGATTTACACTGTAATAAAAACCGATTAAAACACTTAAATTTTTTATGCACAAATCTCACCATCAATGACTTTCCAACCTGCTTGTCTCAAATATGATATAGAAGTGAGCGGATTTAGAAATTTACTTGCAAGGATAGTTCAACTGGTCCGCTTGAAAAATGTTAGGCGAGCATTTTTCACAAAAATACACCCTCGTTCGGATGAGAGGTAAAATGGAGGTCCCGTGTGTGAGTGTTGTCACGCACGTTAAAGATCCCTACGTTGCTTGGGACAGCAAGGGTTCGGCAAAATTCCAAATTCTCCAGGCAAAAAAAACTCGCTTCCTGGCCAGTGTAGTACCTTCGGGTGGAGCATTGGAAAATCACATGTAAGGGCGAAGCCTTATCAGAACAAATGTTTAATGTCCACATGACGTGTATATGAAACAAGTTGAAAACCATTAGGTATTTCTTGAACAATAAGGTGTATCCATGGATTTTTGGAAGATTAAATTGATGTTTATGGCTTTACAAACCAGGTTTCAAAACAGCTAAATATTTTTTTACATGATTGTGGATAAAATGTTGAACTTAACCGCGTAATTACACATAATTAGAAAATAACAACTCGCGTGTTGTTTTCTATATGGGACCAAAGAATTTTTAAGAATTGAGAATATACTCAATTTTGCAAACGAATATTCTTGACAAATTTTTTCAATTTTTTCTTTCTCTTTTGCCTTTATACGCCTAATTTGTTTCAACTAGCAATTTTTTTCTCTTTACAAACAAAACAAAATTGTTAGAGTATTTAGAATCTAGTTCTTTTATTATTAGACATTAAACAATTCTAATAACTTTCTTTTTAATCTCAGGTATCCACATTGGATCTCTTACAAGAATTGACAGACGTAGATATACTTCATGAATCTGAAGAAGGTGCAGAGGCTTTAACCGATTCTTTATTGGAACAACAAGTTATTGCACTTTTAGTACAAAATTTAGAACGTTTAGATGAAACTGTTAAGGAAGAATCTGATGGTGTACACAACACATTATCAGTGATAGAAAATTTAACAGAACTTCGTCCTGAAGTTTGTGATGAAGCTTCAAAACAAGGTTTACTCCAATGGTTATTAAAACGTTTCAAATTAAAAGCGCCATTTGATGCGAATAAGCTATATACCAGTGAATTGCTTTCGATATTATTACAAGATAATATAGGTAATCGCACTGCTTTAGGTGAGTTTGACGGTATCGATACGCTGCTGCAACAACTTGCATTTTATAAACGACACGACCCAACAACTGCTGAGGAGCATGAATTCATGGAAAATCTATTTAATTGTTTATGCAGTGCTCTAATGGTATCAAGTAATCGAGATCGTTTTTTAAAAGGAGAAGGTTTGCAACTTATGAATTTAATGTTGCGTGAGAAAAAAACTTCAAGAAATGGATCTTTAAAAGTATTAGACTATGCCATGTCAGGGCCACATGGAAAAGACAACTGCAATAAATTTGTAGACATATTAGGTTTGAGAACTATATTTCCTCTTTTTATGAAAACTCCAAAGAAAAATCGTAGAAAGGTATTATCAACTGAACAGCATGAGGAGCATGTTGCATCAATTATTGCATCGATGTTGCGTAATTGCCGAGGTCCTCAAAGGCAACGACTGATTAGTAAGTTTACTGAGAGTGATCACGAGAAAGTTGATCGCTTAATGGAACTACACTTTAAATATTTAGAAAAGGTAGAAATGCTTGATAACACTTTGGATGAATCCAACGATGAAACTGATGATTTATATATGAAACGTCTAGAAGGTGGTTTATTTACACTGCAACTTGTTGACTACATCATCGTGGAAATTTGTTCTGCAGGTGCCGGTAGTATAAAACCAAGGGTGTTACAAATTCTCAATTTAAGGGGTGGGTCTGTTAAAACTATTCGGCACATTATGCGAGAGTACGCTGGAAATTTGGGTGATGATGGTGAAAAAGAATGGAGAGACAATGAGCAGCAGCATATTCTTAATTTAGTTGATAAATTTTAACTATATATATATATATATATATATATATATATATATATATATATGATTATTTTTGTAAAATATTTTTCTACATACAGGGTGTATTGATTAATTGTAGCCATGTGTCAATCTGTTTTTTTTTTAAATTGAACACTGTATTTTATGTCACATTTCGATTGCTCCCTTTAAATACTCTGTGAACACATTTTTGTTTTTGTTTTAAATGCAGCATTGCCAAGTTATGATTTTTTTCATGAAATTTCAGAAAAACATTGACTAATTTAAAAATGTGTAAACTCATTCAGTTTTAAAATTTTGAGGTAATATTAGGTAGATAGATAAACAAAGGCTAAATATGCAATTATTTGACGATTTAGTTATACAGGGTGTTTGCGATTATTCCTAAACGTTTAAAAATTTCAAATAGCAAAAACTTTGTTATTTTAAAAGAAACGCCCTGTATATTATTTTGCATGTTGATAAAACTGTTAAACTCTTCAAGTTATGTCTACACCTTATAACCTCTAAAACTGGTAGTTTTTAAGAAATTGACAATTTTGTTGAAAAATTGATGGGCTTTTCTTGAGTAAGGTGTGATTTTTAGAATTAATTAAACATGACATTAATATTTTTTCAGCTTGATATTGATACAGTACCATATTTCAAATTGAATCAGAAATGAGTACACGTTCTATAAAAAATTAACGAATTAAACAAATAAAATAAAAGCTGTAAACACAAACCAAGAAATAGTGCTACGTACTTTTCCATAGCCTACAAAAGAACCAAAAGTAAGTGATGACCGGGTACAATCGGTGAGTAAGCAGGGTATTTCCACTACGAAATAAAGGGAGGCCTGAAATAAAAAAAAACAGACTAATTCTCATTCATAACTCATAACAAAATATCAAAAAAAACTTATAATTAAACAAAATATATTACAGGAGCACAGTAGTACTCAAAAATGCATACTCAATGATTACCATGTACATCTAAAAGCAAAACCCAAAAGAAAGCAATTTTTTTTTACAACGCCAAGCTGTAGTTTTTAGGTCGTTCCCCCATCTTAATTATAAAAAAAACCAACAGTACAATTCTAAAAATCACAACTCCAAGTGATCATAGTAAGTCTAGAAACAAATACCTACAAATAAATGACTACAGTGGTCCCCGTAAATACAATATCAATAATCGATATACACTCACATGTGTAAAATCATTTTCACTACCAGGCCATTAATTAACAAAATTTCCTATCATAGCCATACTTATGTTAAATATAAAATCACCATCGTGAGAATAAAGCTCATTACGTGAAGTTCTCACGGTAAAGGATCAGTATATATAATAAAACCCATATAACGAATAATGGATCAACACTCGCCCATGTGTTGATGCTGATGGGCCTATTAACCCTCCTTAGGGTCTGAGTGGAGTAGACGGGGCCTTGGACCACATAGGTGTGCCATAAAAAGGGGCGGCACTCGCCTCATCATTTAGGGCCAAGGTGACAGGATGGTCCTATCCACCGAAAGACGCTACAAAACAAAAAAAATTGCAGGCAAGATTAGAACCGGTACAAAAGAAAAAGTACATTTTTTCCAATTACAAATACTTACCACACAATGGTGTGTGTGAAATTCGGAAGAACGGAAACACAAAAAAAAAAAACGATAGCAACGACGAGTAATTGTTGTTGTCTTTAGGACAGAATTTAGTAACAAACAATTCGTTTTCGATAATAAGCAGTCCATGCAAAGCATTAGTGTTATCGAACAGGTGATTAAAACTTGAAACGTGGGTTTATCCAATAGTCCGATACCTCATTTCGATGAGTACCTAGATCGTTGCAATCGGGAAGTACGTAATATGCTATCAGAATAGTAAGTCCGCACACAGCTAAAACAATGTACCGACTATCTAATTTAATATTGGGAATTTTCATTTGATAACGTAAATAGATTGAAATGCAAATTATTAAGAAGTGTACTATTGTAAAGCGGTAAAAGATGCAGGAGGATGTTCTAAAGATCTAATCCAGCAAAAATCACCCTTGTTATTATTATTTGAAGCTCCATGAACGTTCATTCAACTTCTTTAAAATTTTACGTAATTTATAACGTGTATTAAAAAAACGATCTTTGTTGACCCTCACATAAAATTTTCATGAAAGTAATTTTTAAATTATTCAAATTAGAAATGTACAACGAAATATTCACAAATAAACTAATAAAACATTCAGATTGGCTAACCTTGTTGTTTCAAGTTGGAATTAGTCCCTGTACCAACTGCTCCCATATTCAGCTTAGTGATTTAATACTCCCAACGTTGAATCCAGATCTGCTTTAGGTATGGTCTGCATTTATCTTAGCATAGCTTTAAATTATTTTAGCGTCCTTTGTTAGACTTCCCAGTAATTAATAATTGAATTAACTGCTTGTTGAATTTCCCCATTGGATCTAGTAATTATTCAGAGTCCTTTTTATTAATGTTAATATTAGAATTTAAATTAAAACAACTTTTAGTTACTTACGTTTTTAAAGGGTTAAAACGACAAACCACTTTTAATTTTTCACAATTACCATTGTACTGTTTATTACTTCACGATAAATCACATTATGAATATTTTCTTTTAAGTGACGTGGACTAAGCCTTAATTCATGTTGAACTCTTTTGTTTACAAATCCGGTCGTATTTAAAAGAATTGCCTATCTATTGACAAGCGCAGAGTTTGCTATTATACGCGATTCTTACATACCAGGTTTTGGGTATTTCTATCGTATTTTGTTATATATTTATTGATGTGGATCATTTAAAATTTTTTATTCACCTATGAGAAAATGGAACATATTAAAATTAGAAGGTATCTATTATATAACAAATAACTTTTATCCAATAAAAAATTAAATAAATTCACATGTGTTAGTGATATCAAAATTTAGAATAGCAAAAACTTTGTTATTTTAAAAGAAACGCCTTGTATATTATTTTGCATGTTGATAAAGCTGTTGTTAAACTCTTCAATTTATGTCTACACCATATAACCTCTAAAACTGGTAGTTTTTAAGAAATTGACAATTTTGTTGAAAAATTGATGGGCTTTTCTTGAGTAAGGTGTGATTTTTAGAATTAATTAAACATGATATTAATATTTTTTCAGCTTGATATTGATACAGTACCATATTTCAAATTGAATCAGAAATGAGTACACGTTCTATAAAAAATTAACGAATTAAACAAAGAAAATAAAAGCTATAAACACAAACTAAGAAAGCGGACTCTATTCGAATGAATGTTGAAATACCAGAAAAGTATGTATCTTTTTTTTACTTAGCCGAAAATTACCGTAACAATAGTTATTTTATTAAATGTTCAAATTGACTACCATTTACTTCTAAACAGTAATGAATGCTCTGCTAACATTTCTCAACATATTAACATCAATATTTTTAGAAAATGTCTGTTCGTTGTTTCATATCTTCCTTTGTCATTACCGGTGTTTTGTATACTTGATTTTTAGCATAACCCCATAAGAAAAAAATCAATTTTAATGAACTCTGGGGAATGGAGTGGCCATTTGACTGCCTCATTTTTACTTATCCATCTTTCAGGAAATTCATTATTTAAAAATGTATTTACTTGCACGGTGTTGTGAACTGGTGCCCCGTCATGTTGTAAGTACCACATTTTCTGTTTGACTTTATTGGGTAAGAATTGCGATAATTGAGGTAATTGGTTGCCCAAAAAATTCAAATATAATCACTTCAGTTACAATGCCATCGAAGAAGTATGGCTCAATAATATATTTCCTATTATACCACCCTAAATATTTAAGAACCACCTTGTGTGACTAACAGTCCATACATAATGTGGTTGAACAGTATTATAAAAATGATAGTTATGTCTATTAACAAATTCTTTTTTGTAAAACGTAGCTTTATTAGCAAATAAAACATAATTAAAAAATTCTTTGTCCTGTTGAATTTTCTCTGAACACCATTCACAAAATATTTTTTGTTCCAAATCTTGTTCTAATAGCTCTTGCAACTTTTGTATGCGATATGAATGTATTTTATTTCTGTTCAGAATTCGTTGAACAACAGTGCAACTTTTGTCAGTATAATTTGACATTTCTTTGGCCGATATCTGAGGATCTTCTGTTACCATTAACATAACAGTCATCTCATTAATGCAGTTTTTGCTTTTTCATGTTTTAGTTTTGCAACATTTCCAGTTTTTATAAATCTTAATAATAAACTTTCAAATGTTTTCTTTCTGGACTGTTTTCCATGTAAATACTTCTCATGGTATATTCTTGATGCCAGTAAATAATTTCTGTCACTTTCATCTAAAGCAAAAACCATATCTACCAATACTTAGGTTTCAAAATACATTATGACCAAACCAATAATTATTAATTTATTTTACACTAAACGTAGATGATAATTAGTAGTTATTCTCAACAATAGTGTAAGATACTGCTACTAACAAATGATGAAATGTCAGTCACAGCCTACTCGCGAAAAATAATATTGTATTCAAATTTGTAAAGTAGAAAATGCCCTAAAATTGCCAATTTCTCAAAAACTATTGGTTTTTGAGGTTATATGGTGTAGACATAAATTGAAGAGACTTAACCGTTTTATTAACCTACAAAATAATATACAGGGTGTTTCGTTTAAAATAACAAAGTTTTTGCTATTCAAAATTTGCACGTTTAGGAATAATTGCAAATAGCCTGTATAACTAAGTCGTCAAATAATGTGACATATTTAGCAAGGAATGACTTTGTTTCACTGTGTACCAAATAATACCTCATAATTTTAAAACTGAACGAGCCTACACATTTTTAAATTAGTCAATATTTTTCTGAAATTTCAGGAAAATATTCAGAACTTGGCAATGTTGTACTTAAAACAAGAAATGTTCATAGAGCATTTAAAGGAAGCAATTGAAATATAAAAAAATATTGGGTGTTCAGTTTAAAAAACAAAATGGTACATGGCCACGGTATGTTTACAAATATTTTACAAGTATGCAACGGTACTCCTCCTGCAACTTTTATTTGAAACATTTTTTAATGTATATAATATTAAACGAGATATTGGACTTTCTTGCACTAATGGGCTATCCTGTGTGTGTGTGTGTGTCTATATATATATATATATATATATATATATATATATATATATATTATTGTGTAAGGGAGGGGGTTATAGAAGGTTTCTAAAGGTATATTTGTACTAATAGGGGTGTATGCCAAACGATAGGATTAATATTTCAGATTTAATAATTCAAAACTATAAATTTTGCTATACTTTACATACGGTAAAGTATGTACCATTTCAGATTGAAACTTATATGCCAAAAGGTAGTAACATGACTTTATGACGTTGATATAATGCACGGTACTTGAGGTTTTATACTGAGTTGATATTTCATGAGCCAGTTGAGAGTACATTTGCCGTCGGAAAGCCGGACGCATTTATGGATATCTGCAATATAACAAAGCGTCCAGGTCGTGTATGAATTATTTGGCTTTTCCTTTTTATAGAATCAAACTTTTAGACGAATTGTAAATCAAAATTTAAAGTGAATCAAAATGTAAAAGGTTATTGGAGTTTAGTGAAGTGTTTTGGACCAATGGTAGAAATTTAAAATTATTATAAAGACTATAGCGAAGGTATGTTGGACACTGAAAGATAGGAGATTTGTTATTGGATGTTATATATGTAAAAAATGTTATTGTAGTAAGCTAAGTTTGTTTAGTTAATAACTAAGCAATATAAATAAAGGACTTCTTTTTAAAATTTGTTCAGATACAGACCTATTTATGAAACCTGCGTTAAAATTGTAAAAGGTTATTGGAGTTTAGTGAAGTGTTTTGGACCAATGGTAGAAATTTAAAATTATTATAAAGACTATAGCGAAGGTATGTTGGACACTGAAAGATAGGAGATTTGTTATTGGATGTTATATATGTAAAAAATGTTATTGTAGTAAGCTAAGTTTGTTTAGTTAATAACTAAGCAATATAAATAAAGGACTTCTTTTTACAATTTGTTCAGATACAGACCTATTTATGAAACCTGCGTTAAAATTGTAAAATAGTTTTGAAATAAAAGTTTATTTGTGTATTCATCGAGTATTATTTAATCCAAGTATAAAAGAAAGTATATAAAGTGTTTAAAAGTGAAAAGGAAAGTCAGCGTGTATGTAAAGAAGATTTTGGAAGTGGTTATTGATGTAAAGGAGAAAGCGACGGTATATTATTTGAGAAGATTAGTGTTGGTTTTGGGATAGATTTGGGTATTACGGCAGCAGGATATTGGAGTGGTTAAAGAAGGCATCGACGACGTAAAGAATTTTGGGATTGATTTGAGAAGATATAACGGCAGAAGGACATCGTATGGATAATTGGTATAGCAGGATTAGGAGTGATTTGTATTAAGACAGCGGGATTGATTTGGTTGTGCAAGAGAGAAGTAAGCGGGATACGGAGCAGAGGAACAGGAGATAGGAATACGGCGAGGAAGAATTGACGAGGAAAGTAGATAAAGGTTTTTACTAAATTCTAAATTGGGGTAACATTATTTCAGGTTTGGGGCATCAAAATTGTTTTATAAAACACCTGGAGGCAGTGCGCAAGAGGACAATTTTGGAGAATCTTGTGTAAAAGTGCGTACGGCGATTCCGAACTTGAGCCAGCAGTCAAAGGAAGGCCTTCAGCGTGGTATATTTCTGGTAAGTACCGTGAATATATTAGAACGTCAGAAATTAAAGTCATAAAAGTTACATAAATTAATTTGACATCAGGCATCGTTGATCTATTAAGATTTGGCATATCAAAATAAATTTAGTACATTTCAAAAGTGGTAAAACAAACGAGGGTGCAGTTTGGTTGGGTATTGCACATCTACTCACGATTGAACCCACGGTGAGTAGGTGAGAAAACCCTGAGATTAAAGTTTCAAATAGTCGAGACATATAAAATATAGTAATTAGTAAAAGAAAAACCAACCAAACGTTTGCTAAAGCACCTCGATTTGAAATCATTGTGACGACGACAAAAGTCGTGTAATAAAATCTTGTTTAAAGGAGGAGTAATTATAAATTATATTATATAAAGTTAAAAATAGTAGAGACAAAAAAAACATAAAATTTAAAATTACAAGAAGGTGGCGCCCAACGTGGGGCTCGAGAAAAAGGTTAAAAAGGTGTTAGAGCGAAAGAGAGTAGAATCCGGGAGCCCGAGTTAGGTGGGGCCCGCAAGTTTTTTTAATTTTTTCAGGAAACGAGTTCAAAACAAGGAAACAGAGATGACGGACGAGGACACAAAAAGAATCACAAGATCGGGACTAATATACGGGGTTGAAATGGATGTAAGGAGACAAGACGTAGAGCTAGACGCAGGGGGCGACCTGCAGGAGACGGACACGAGACAGACAGAGTTGGAGGTAACAGACACGGACATGGACCAGGCGACGGTACCGGAGGTGAGAGCAGCAAAAAACGACGGAACCCAGGACCTTATGAGATTTCTGATGAGCATGAAAGACGATCTCAATGCATCACGCAAGGAACAAAAAGATGCACGCACGGAACAAAAAGAGGCGAATGCGGCGTTAGCCATAAAAATTGTGGAATCACATACAGAACTGACATACAAAATTACGCAATCACATAACGAGTTAAGGGACGAGTTTAGGACAGCGCACGCGGACCTGACGGCGACAATGAACCACACACAGGAATACTTACTAACGCAAATACAGATTGCAAAAGACGACGTGCGGACAGAGGTCCAACAACAAATAGACAGGGTTGACGACAAGTTAGAACACACACGGGCACATTTGCAAGGAGACTTGAACGCGACACGGACTGACTTAAGAACTGAAATTAAGACACGGGTCGACACAGTGGAAGAAACAATGATTAGCGGGTTTTCAAATTTAAGCACAGAAATAGAAACATGTGACAAACGACATGGGACCAACTACAAAAATTTAGGACAAACATTAGAAACCATACAAAACGAAAACGTACACGGTAGGACAAAACTGGACGAAAAACTTGACGACAAAGTTACGGGATTAGAAACCAGGGTAGGACATGACGTTAGACAAATTTACGAGAAACTCGACGACATAGAAAGGAGGCGAATTGGACTAGACTACGGACCGCACTTTCGATTAAACCGGGACGCTTTACCAAGTTTGAGGGACGTAAGACAGAACAGCCCATGGGATTCCTGGACCGACTAGACGAGATCGTAGGGACAGAAAACGAACGAACAAAATTACAGATTGTTGGGGCAAGTTTGACAGGAAATGCCGAAAAATGGCATAACATTATTCGTAAACAGTATGACACGACGCGGACTTCAAACGACTATTTATAGAACAGTTTTGGAACACTACACATCAGACCGACATAAGGACGAACCTAATTACAGGACATTATAGCAGGACTCACGGCACGCGCGAAGAATTCGCGATTGACAAGTTCAATCAGGCGCAACACTTAACACGAAACTGAGCGAGGACGACATTGTACTTCTACTGGCAGGTCATATGGAACCGGAGGTTACCAGAGTTGTAGTGGTACAAAATGTCAAGACATTGAGGGAATTCTTGGGAGTAATGAGAAATTTTGACCTAGCGACAGTACTGGAAGCGAAAACGCGGACACACCATTGGGAACAAAACAGGGGTTACAGGGAAGACAGTAGACGACCACCGTACCACGAAAACAGACAAAATTATAGACAGGAAAATTTTAACTACGGACATAGGAATCATTGGGGACACGAGGCACATAGACGACCGTATTTCAATAGGGACCACCGGGATAACGCCTACAATGGACAGAACAGAAACCGCACGACAACGGCGAGGATGACGGCCGGACGACTGGGGGAGGAATACAAAATGGAAATAGCCGGACGGACAGGGACGTAAACGTCCAACATATGACGACGAGCGCAATTACAACGGACCCGAATAGGATTGAGGTGGTGGAAATTCACGAGTCGCCTCAAGAAAAAAAAACGCGAATTTTTGGACGACCGACTGCTTAGGAGTTAAGATTGATGTTTGCTATAGTATAAGGGATTTGTTGTTAAACAGTTACATTTTTAATAAAAAGAATTTGTTATTTATAAATATTAGTTTAAGGGACCGTGTTTATGTTGCTTTAGTGGATAGTGGGTCACAGTTGTCGCTGGTAAATGATAGGGTAGTAGTCGAACATGGAGAATTTTTAAAGGAAAGAATAGGAACAATTTAGGGGATTAATTTATGGTCAGCGATGAACAAAAAGCTTACGACGATTTATAATGTTATCCGTGTACCGATATATATAGGAAATAAAGAAGCAGGGAATGCAGAGTTTTTAATTACGAAAGGGTTACAGTTAGACTTCATATTGGGTATGGATTTTATAGAGGATTTTGGATTGAATATAGATGGAAAGGATAGGTCAATTAGGATATTTGATAAAGATAGGTCATGGGTGGTGCCTACGGTTAGTGAGGAAAATAGGAATGGAAATAATATAGATAGTACAGGATTAGGAATGATTAAAGAGTATAATGATGGACAGGTTAAAGTACGATTATGTAATATGTTTGTAAGATTAATTAATGATGAACAGATAGGGAAAGTGAGTATTGATACTAAGATGAAGCTAGGAGAATTATTTAATAAATATGTAGGGTTATTTAATGAAGAGCCAAGATTTGGAGGCGGTACACACATAAGTTGGAGGTCACGGAAGACATCGGATTTAATACAAGGGTGTATCCAATTCCGTTTGCCATAAGAAATAGGGTTAAAATAGAGATAGACAGGATGTTAAAAGAGGGTATTATAGAACCAGCGAGAACTCAATATGTGAACCCAGTAGTTATAGTACCAAAACCAAATAAAAAGGATATAAGGATTTGTTTAGATGCGAGGAAATTGAATGCGATTACAAAACCGCAGTATGAGCAACCACAAGGGTTGGATAATTTATTGTATAAAGTATATGAAATGAAAGTTTTCAGCAAATTAGATTTAAAGAATTCGTTTTGGTTAATTCCGTTGCATGAAGACAGTAAAAGTTTACAGGTTTTAGTATCGGCGAGATTTATATGTTTTCTGTAGTTCCATTTGGTTTAAGTAGTTCTTCAGCAGCACTTGTAAGAGCGATGCAGAAGTTGTTTAATGAATATGAATGTTTCTGTTCGCATTATGTCGATGATTTGTTAATTTTTTCAAGAGACGAGCAAAAACACCTGGAGCATTTAGAAAAGGTGATCCAACGACTGGACGAAGGAGGTTTAAAGCTGAACGTAGAGAAATGCGAGTTGTTTAAAAGCAAGGTTACATACTTAGGGTTTGAAATTAGCGAACAAGGGATGAAAATTTGCAATAAAAGATTGGACGAGTTGAAAAACATTCAGCGACCAAAGAATGTGAGAGGACTGCGAGGATTTTTAGGGGTGTTAAATTATTACAAACGGTTTATACCGAGGTATTCTGAAGTGTGCGTACCGTTGGTGAGTTTGTTAAAGAAAAAGGAGAGATGGAAGTGGACTGCTGAACGAGAGAAGGCGTTCCAGGATTTAAAAGAAGCATTTTACAAGGAGTTAGCATTAAAATATCCAAATTTTAAAGATGATTTTATTTTGAGGACGGATGCGTCGAATTATGCAATCGGGGCTGAGTTGGTGCAGATACAGGATGGAGTTGAAGTACCAATTGTTTTCATTTCTAGGGTGTTGAAAGACTGCGAAACCAGGTATGCGACGGCAGAGAAGGAGATGTTGGCCATAGTATACGCGGTGAAGAAGTTGCGTTTTTATTTGTTAGGTAAGAAATTTCTAATAGAATCCGACAACACGGTGGTAACGTTCATGAAGAAAAAGGAGTTTTTAAACAGTAGGTTGTATAGATGGGCATTGGTGTTACAGGAATACGACTTGAAATTAAGCATAAGCCAGGAAAGGAGAATGTGACGGCGGATTTTCTGAGCAGACCGCAGGTGGAATCGAATCAGGACATAAACGGGTGTTTAATTGCTTTGCAGGAATTCAGGGATGTTGGTCGATGGACAAACACCAGACTTATAGAGGCGCAGAGGCACAGCGAGGTGAGCTCGATACGAGAGAAACTTACAAGAGAAAATATGGAAGAGTACAGGGGATTTACCATCGTAGGGCAGTTTGTGGTGAAAAGAATAAGGGATGCAGAGCTGGTAGTGCTATCAAGAGACGTTGCCGCTGAAATCATAAACGAAATTCATTTAAAATTCGGACACATAGGTATCAGAAAAACATTTTAGTATTCAGAGAGGCGTTTTACGCAAAAAATGATATAACGGTGATAAAGGAAAGGATAAATCGGTGTGAAATTTGCATTCTAGGTAAAGACAAGAACGTGGTGCTGCAGAATATGCCGATGAGCGTGAGCGTAAATGGACCATTGGAATTGGTGGCGATTGATTATTTAAGCAACCTGATCACGAGTGAACAGGGGTATCGACATATTTTGGTGGTGGTCGACGTTTTTTTCTAAATTTGTAAAATTATTTCCTGCAAGACGGAGTAACACGGTGCATGCATTGCAGTCAATTGGAGAATTTGAAAGCCAGGTCGGGAAGATAAAAAGAATTTTGGTAGACAACGCAACGTATTTCAACAATCAAAGATTCAGGAACGGGTTAAAAAAGGGCAAATATTAAAGTATCATTTAGTAGCATACGACATCCAAAAGCTAATCCATGCGAACGTTACATACGAGAGGTGATAAAATATTTACGATTAGCGACACAGGAGCATCACGACAGATGGGTTAGGTATCTACCACAAATAGAAAATTTTATGAACAGCGTACCGAGTTCGGTTACGAAAACATGTCCGGTAACATTAATGCGAAGGATTATACCAGCTACACCATGGAGGGAGGAAGTCGAGGTACAAGACATAACAGAGTTGCTAAGTAATGCCAGGCGCAGAATCGAAAGGATGCAGCGTAGGGACATCGAACGAAGGTGTAGAAAAATTAAGAAAAGAACGATTTTTGGAATAGGGGATTTGGTAGTCGTCAAACGAATAAGGGTTTCAAACCGCGACAAAAAAATTTGCGCGAAGCTGTTGTTTCCTTATGAAGGGCCGTACAGGATCACGCGTAGTTTTGCTGAAGGCAATACGTTTGAGCTGGAGAATATGACAGGGGGGTATCGCGGGCGTTTTCATTTGGAGAATTTGTACCCATATAGAGTAGTACAGGAAGAGGGTTTAATAGGATAGGTTAAAATGTGGTTCATGCAACGGAAAGTTTGTGTTTTTGTTTTTGTTATAGTAGTATAGTATAGGTTAGAAAATAGCGTAGTGTAATAGATGTGAGAGAAAGGCGAATGCGGGTTGCCAAAGTAAAATAGAAACAACGAAAGGATGGTTTTGAATGAAAATCAGAAATTTTTGCACACCAGGGGAAGAGAAAAACATATGAAATTTCCAATTTCATTAAAAACCAGTGGGGCCAAATATTGTGTAAGGGAGGGGGTTATAGAAGGTTTCTAAAGGTATATTTGTACTAATAGGGGTGTATGCCAAACGATAGGATTAATATTTCAGATTTAATAATTCAAAAACTATAAATTTTGCTATACTTTACATACGGTAAAGTATGTACCATTTCAGATTGAAACTTATATGCCAAAAGGTAGTAACATGACTTTATGACGTTGATATAATGCACGGTACTTGAGGTTTTATACTGAGTTGATATTTCATGAGCCAGTTGAGAGTACATTTGCCGTCGGAAAGCCGGACGCATTTATGGATATCTGCAATATAACAAAGCGTCCAGGTCGTGTATGAATTATTTGGCTTTTCCTTTTTATAGAATCAAACTTTTAGACGAATTGTAAATCAAAATTTAAAGTGAATCAAAATGTAAAAGGTTATTGGAGTTTAGTGAAGTGTTTTGGACCAATGGTAGAAATTTAAAATTATTATAAAGACTATAGCGAAGGTATGTTGGACACTGAAAGATAGGAGATTTGTTATTGGATGTTATATATGTAAAAATGTTATTGTAGTAAGCTAAGTTTGTTTAGTTAATAACTAAGCAATATAAATAAAGGACTTCTTTTACAATTTGTTCAGATACAGACCTATTTATGAAACCTGCGTTAAAATTGTAAAATAGTTTTGAAATAAAAGTTTATTTGTGTATTCATCGAGTATTATTTAATCCAAGTATAAAAGAAAGTATATAAAGTGTTTAAAAGTGAAAAGGGAAAGTCAGCGTGTATGTAAAGAAGATTTTGGAAGTGGTTATTGATGTAAAGGAGAAAGCGACGGTATATTATTTGAGAAGATTAGTGTTGGTTTTGGGATAGATTTGGGTATTACGGCAGCAGGATATTGGAGTGGTTAAAGAAGGCATCGACGACGTAAAGAATTTTGGGATTGATTTGAGAAGATATAACGGCAGAAGGACATCGTATGGATAATTGGTATAGCAGGATTAGGAGTGATTTGAATTAAGACAGCGTGATTGATTTGGTTGTGCGAAGAGAGAAGTAAGCGGATACGGAGCAGAGGAACAGGAGATAGGAATACGGCGAGGAAGAATTGACGCAGGGAAAGTAGATAAAGGTTTTTACTAAATTCTAAATTGGGGTAACATTATTTCAGGTTTGGGGCATCAAAATTGTTTTATAAAACACCTGGAGGCAGTGCGCAAGAGGACAATTTTGGAGAATCTTGTGTAAAAGTGCGTACGGCGATTCCGAACTTGAGCCAGCAGTCAAAGGAAGGCCTTCAGCGTGGTATATTTCTGGTAAGTACCGTGAATATATTAGAACGTCAGAAATTAAAGTCATAAAAGTTACATAAATTAATTTGACATCAGGCATCGTTGATCTATTAAGATTTGGCATATCAAAATAAATTTAGTACATTTCAAAAGTGGTAAAACAAACGAGGGTGCAGTTTGGTTGGGTATTGCACATCTACTCACGATTGAACCCACGGTGAGTAGGTGAGAAAACCCTGAGATTAAAGTTTCAAATAGTCGAGGCATATAAAATATAGTAATTAGTAAAAGAAAAACCAACCAAACGTTTGCTAAAGCACCTCGATTTGAAATCATTGTGACGACGACAAAAGTCGTGTAATAAAATCTTGTTTAAAGGAGGAGTAATTATAAATTATATTATATAAAGTTAAAAATGTAGAGACAAAAAAAACATAGTATTTAAATTCAAGAATATATATATATATATATATATATATATATATATATATATATATAAAAAGGTTCTTGATAATTCTTGAGCGTAGTTAAATTAGAAAAGATTTTGTTTTTTTGCTTCTTGGGATAAAGTCGCTCATAAATTAAACACAAAACATTAAATGTGTATCATTTGTATTAAATCGTACGTTTCGGTGATAATTTACACCTTAATCATCGATCTACATGAAAAAGTATATAAATAGGTAATTCATATAACAGGTAATATATGTTTAACTTACTTATTACTTGATAAAATTATTTTATGTATTCACCCATAATAAAAGTAACAGAAGGAAGCTTGTCATATTACTGATTAAGAATTAAAATTAATTTTGAATGAAATGTCAGTTCACTTATTTGACAAAAATGTAGGATCAAGGATGACATCAAACAACAAATTATGACACTATTTGATTATATTTTTTTATTTAAATAGTAGTATGTGGTTTATTTGTAAAAATTTTTTTGTATGGTGGGTTGCATAAAAATAGTTAGATTTTAAAATCATATATTTTTACAGGTGTAGTAAACAGGTTGACTTTTGACTTAAATTAAATAGAATTCTGTGTGGTAAGCAATATCATTATAGTTAGTATATTTTTTTTGAATTAAAAGTGTATAGGTATGAGTAAACTGTATGTAAATTATTGATGTTTTCTTTGTGATTGATGGAATTTTGTTCTTGGTTTATATGAAATGATTCTAAGAAAAGTCTTTTTTTGTAATTGCTTTCTATATCTAAAATTTTTACATTATCATAATTGACTTTGTGTTTTGTATTGTATAAATGTATAGAAAGAGCACAAGAAGTTTTTCCTAATTTTGCATCACTTTTGTGTTGTGTCATGCGATTTCGGAGCCACTGTTTGGTTTGGCCTACGTAGGAAGCTTTGCAATCACATTGAATTTTATACACTAAATTGCTACATAAAGCTTTATTTGTTTTTTCTTTTAGTTTAGTAAAAAAGTTTCCAATGGACTTAGTATTTGAATTTATTATAGTTACAAAAGGTTGTTTTAGTAATTTTTTATTAGTGGTGAAAGATTAGTAATATATAAAAGTTTTTGTAAATGATATCAGTATGTTTATTTTGAGGTGGAAATATGATTGTGTTAGTATGTAGTAGTTTTGATAAAAGTGGTTTAGGGTAACCATTGTTGATTAAGATTGATATTAGTTCTTTCAGATTTTTTCTTTAAATTTGGGTTCACAGATAGAGACCATACGATGTTTCAGTCCTAATATGGTGTTAATTTTTGTTTCATGCTATGATTGGAATGGTAATTTAAATATCTTTCTGAATTTGTAGGTTTTTGTAAATATCAAAATTGATCTTGTTGTCATTATTATGGATAACTAGTGTATCAAGAAATGGTATTGATTGGTGAGATTCTAGTTCATAAGAGAATTTCAAATGTTCGTTAAAATTGTTAAAATGTTGAATGGAGGTTAGTAAAAATGTTCAGGAGTGAGCAGAGAATATCATCAACGTATTTGACTAGAAATACCATTTTGAAAGGTAAGTTAGGTAAAACACTTTCTACAAGTTTGTCCATTACTATTTGTGCAATAATAGGGATAATGGTGAACCCATAGGAGTACCAAAATCTGTAAGTAAAATTTTGAGTTAAAACTAAAATATGTGTTGTTGAAGATAAGGTTTATTGAAGTGATAAATAATTGTAATGATATATGGCAATGTGGTTCTATGGAATCCCATTTTTCTGTAATAATTTGAATGACTAAGTTGACTGGTATGTTTGTAAATAAAGAGTTAACGTCGAGAGAAACGAGAATGTGATCTTGAGGTAGTTGAAAGTTACGGTATTGGTTTACGAATTGGAAGGTATCTACTATGTTGTGGCCTGTAATTGGGAAAGATTTTTGTAATATGGTAGATAAGAAAGAAGAAAATGCATATGTTGGAGAATTAATTGAAGAGATAATAGGTCTTAAAGGAATATCTGGTTTATGGATTTTTGGGATTCCATAATATTTGCTTGGAACAGAATTATTGGTGATAAGTAGTGATTTTTGTTCATTTGTAATCATGTCTTTTTTGAATAATAATTTAATGTGATTGTTTATGGTGTTCTGTATGGTAAAAGTGGGGTCCTTTTTTAGTTTTTTATATGTAAGTTCATCATCTAATAAGGTGTTGGATTTATCTATATATGTTGATTTATTAAGTATAACTGTTACGGCTCCTTTGTCTGCTTTAGTGACAAAAATATCAGGATGGTCCTTTAGGAATTTCTTTAATTTATTAAAGATTACAGAATCTGAATTAAATTTATTATTAGGATTTTTAAAAATTGGTTATTAGATTTGTAACCTGACATCTTTTATTCATTTTTGTTGTGAAGTAATATCCATTGAGTCAAGTAATATTTCAATATCTGCTAATAAGTGTCCCATATTGATGTCAGAAATACATGAGTTTAAAATAAACTTAGGGCCTAAAGATAAAAACTATTGATGTCATCAGGGATGTCTACATTACTTAAGTTACAAATCCATTTGCTATTGTTGACAAAGAGTTGTTTACTTTGGATTTGATGTGATTTTAAAGTGTTAAATTTCTTAATTAGTAATTTTTATATATATAAATTGTCTGTTATACGATTGCGTTTGTTTGTTCTTGAAATTAATATATAAATCTATAGGTATAGAATCTTTGATGGTTTCTTTAGTTTTGAAAAGTTGATTATGCCAAAATTGTATTTCTGCATGAGTGTATTCAATTTCTAAATTTAATAAAGATTTTTCTAACCTGTGATTTAGGTTAGTAACTTGTTTTGTGTTTAATTTATGAGCGACTTTATCCCAAGAAGCAAAAAACAAAATCTTTTCTATATATATATATATATATATATATATATATATATATATATATATATAATTCTATCTCTTAAATATACTGTTGAACGATTTCAAATTTTTCTTTATTTTAGTTTTTGTTAGGGTTCAATTAGCAGTTTGATTCTGGTTGTTGTCTCCACATAAAGGTAATATTTTTATTTGTATTGCAAATATTTTATATTATAATTTAGAACATTAGACCTCCTTCGTAGTAAGCCTACTGTATTAATTGATGCACTAGTGATTCTGTGGGTGTGTTATGACTAAAGTTTGGTATAAAACTTGAACTTTGGAAATTTCTTTCCAAATAAAATGTTGCCATGCCACATTTACTTCTTTATTCACTTTTGTAGAGATTGTAAATTTATGAGTCACTCATAACCATCACATTGTGGGAAATGAGTATACCAATTTCTTATGATACTTATGATTACACTTGTGATTAAAATTTAGTTACAAACAGGCTAGTGAATAAGTGAACCTAGGACTTCATTATGATTGCGATAAAATTGCTACTAAAATTGTGTGATAAGTTTAAGTAAGATTTAAGATTATGTTAATCCAAGTGCTTGAACATGCACTGAATCGAAATAAACATTTTTTGTTTAGTTCCAGTTTTTTGCAAGAAAAATAATGGTTGTTTAGTTTTCAAATCTGTTCTGGTTCGAAACTCTGCTATATAGTGTTACGTGCCATTAAATTGGCACTTAAAACATTGTTTCTAGGTTAATTTTGATGTGCGGAAGTTTCGCGCCACAAATTTAAAAGCGCGATGCGCGTATTTCCGTCACGTCAAAAGTGGGTTGGACGAATAACTTCGCGCCGACGCGTAAAAGAAAAGGGGGGTGAAGTTTCCGTTAGACGCTTTAACGTGGCTTTTTGGCCTGAACCTTTGAGTGGAGTGGACGTTTGAGGTATCGTATCGTGCCTTGTTTTTATCTATGTAGATTCCCTTGCCTAATTATCTTTGTTTGTCGCCCTATACCTGGTTTCCTTGTCCATTCCCTGCATAGGTAGAATAAATTTGTAGCCGTGGCCTAACCGTCTTCCACGCCGGAGCATCCCACGACCCTAGACGAGCCGGATGTCCATGCTCCGCCAACAGCACCGGAGCAGTCACCATCTTTAATCACTTCGGGATGGAGTCCTGATGGACTTTGATAGAGGCCAACTTTAGCTCAACCCCGCAGGACGTTCGGATTTCTGATGTAACTACTCCATTGTTTAATTTGTTCGCTGATATAACCTATTGTCTTAAATCTATATATTTTTCCGATAATTGCGTAATTTAATTTGTGCATTGGTGACGTCATTGTCAGATGGGCGCGCCAAATCTGTACAAAGGTTAGCGTTACCAACCGCCAGTGGCGTCGCTCGCTTATTCCGCGCTTGCGCGATGTATTTATGAACTTTTAACTGTAAGAATTGCGTTTTTAAAACGTAAGAATAGTAATCGTGAAACCATTGTATTTGTTTTTTGTTTTGTAACGTTTGCACATTAATTACAGATACGTTGTATATGGGAATTTTTTTTATCAATTTTAGCTAGTTCAGGAGCTTTAGTAAGAAAAAATACTTGTAAAATTTTATAGTAGTTGGGTAGCTTACAGTTTATAATGGGACTCTTCCTTTATATTAAAGTAAAATACAGAAATAAATAGTAAAATATTTACTACATTCTTTACAATTAGCACTATAGATATATCAAATTAAACAAGTTGAAAATGCAAGGCATTGTCGCAACGAACTTCCAAATGTAGACTTACTTTAAAACAATTTAAAGAAATTAAAATTATTATGTTGTAATAATTATAAGTATTCAGATAAAATAAAAATTAATTCCCGAGGGGGGGGGGGTCGGGTAACCGTGGTCAGATTTTGTGGGGGGTACCATATTTCGACTCAGCTATGTTAGGGGAGTCCAAATATGTATCGCACATTAATTTTGGACCTATTTGAAATTTTAATTTTCCCGACGGAATATCGCGGGGGCACGGCGTCCCCGTGGTCCCATTTCAACTCACATCAAAACTTAAGCTCAGGACACCGAGCTGAATCGATTGATGTATCACACATTGATGTCCGACCATTAGAAAGGCCTCGGACGGACAGACGGACAGACAGACGGACGACAAATCGATTTCATAAACGAACGAAGTTCGTTGAAAACACCAACATATTTTCCATGACTAATCATCCCTACAAACATGGAGGCGAAAACATCCTCACACATTGCAAAGATGCCGAAATCATTGTAAATTATTTAAATAGACAGAAACCATGAAATGCTGTAAAATAAATATGCAGAGACTATCCCTGACGCAGATGTGGTAGCAAATGGACAGTGTAAAAATACTATGAATATATTCTTGTGTATCAAGAAAACTCTTAACCTCAACTTCAAATCAGTTGTTCGCACGAACCCTATGAATCAGTACATCACGTAAACCCCTGGGTACTATGATATTCAGGTTTTATTATTGTAAAACGCACGGCTCAGGCAGAAACTGAAAGAAAAATAAAGTAAGGACCTGCACGAATTCCGATAATGTATAAAAAGGTTAAAAGAAAATCTAAAAATGCCATGCTAACTATTAGGCGGATGGGGGGCAAAGACAAAGAAAGGACAACTCCATCGAATTCTTATTTACAATGAACGAAAAAAATTCTATTTAAAAACTTTTCAAAATTCTCACTAGAAATTGTAATAAATTTAATATTTTTAACTTAACATTTTAAGTTTTGTAAGTTTGCTTCGTCTATCAGAGTAATGTGGCTTGAGTTTATTCGTGGTTATCAAACAATGATAAACAATGGCACGAGGGACCGGCAAAGGCATGTGGGTGCATCCCTGCACCCAGCGTTAATTGATATCGGTGATACAATCACCCGATACCCACACGATATATATATATATATATATATATATATATATATATATATATAAACACATGCACTCACACATTCACACACTCATACATACCTTCACTGCCAGAGCCCATGCGCTGACAGCGGCACCGCATGACCTCATGAAAGATTCCCAGAGACGGGGTCCAGGTGTCTGTGAAAACCTCCCGCGCAACCACACGGTGGCTAACGGAAATGAAAAGGCAGAGAAACAGGAACGGTAAAAAGAAGGAGGTAGGTTATTTGGAATGCATAAGAGGCACTTCCAGGTAGAAGAAAGTAGAGGAAGGGCTCGCATTGAGTAAAAGAGACAGAAAAAGGTGGATAGCAAAGCGCTACTCAACGAGCCAATGTAGCCAGTAGCTCAGAGTGAGGGAACATCACTCTTATGTGGCAGACGGGTGTTCCGGGACAAGAACAGGTTCACCGAAAGAAGAATAAGGCAGAAACGGAGACATCGGGATAAGAAAAAGTAGAGTTTTTGGACAAGCGTCCGAGAGAAGGTAGAGAGTTGTCCCTATTGAAACACAGCGCAGTCTGAAGGACCACCTGCGATATTAATCCGACAAGATAAGATAAATCATAAGTTGAAATTCACTAGGCTCTTAAGAGAACTAGTACGATCATTTTCCTAACGAGTGTATCCACTACGATAAGAAAATCAGACAAAAGTTGACACGACAACTTAAAAGTATCATTACAGATACATTCACACAAAAACAAATTGTTTTAAGGTAGTTTTTTTAAAACGGTAGCACCCTAAACACACAAAAATGCCCAATTATAAGCAGTTAAATACAGGTACACTGTCCCAATATGCTAAAACAACCGAGAATTTAATAAGATAACAATAAGAAGCAATAGCACCTCACCACAAAGTTCAATAAAAAACAATGAAAAAAATGTTTATAAGTTATGGTGATTTAGTAGAAAAAGAAACAAATAATGCTATAGTATAATGTGGGCGACTGTAATAATTCAGAGGAAAAAACACATGGAATAGACAATCCTAGCTTTTTGCAACTGCGAATATGAATTATTTCTTTCAATGGCATAGGTCGCAACTCCTATGTGGGCCCAAAGAAAAAAAATATCCACTCAACATCAGCTAAAACCAATCATAAAAATTCAATGAGTTATTTCAACCAAAGTTACGACAATTACCACACAAAATTAAATGACGAAGAAAAATACTAAAAATCGAATAATATGCAGTAGGAAAAGTTCGAGGGTTGATTAAATGAAACGACTGTTGTGATACCTACCTACATGTAAACACTACTTTAGATTATAAGTAGGTGTAAAGGGGGCTTTAGGATGAGCCAGTGTGAAATAAATATGGATTACGTAGATAGGTGTTGCTAATTCAATTTTACCTTTTCCTGATTTCGACTATACACCTCCCGACAATTACAACAAATTGGCGACGAGGATCGGATAGTATCCATAGTGCAAAGTTATATTTATTAAAAAATTGTACGCATTACGCAAAAAAAATTTTCTAACTTAAAAAAAAAAAAGACCACGTTTTTACCATTTTTAGAAGAAAAAGAAAGTTACAAGTGCAATGCCTACAGAAAGTATAAGTACAAATATTCAAAATGTGCAAACTACTCCAAGTACTCTAAATTCTGGAAATGCTTTCGTACAAGCAGTTTTTACAGTTGAGCTGTTTGACGCGAGTCATACCAAATGGAATCGTTGGGTAAAACGTTTGGAGGTTGCTTTTAAAGTTTTTAATGTTGCAGAACACTTGAAGGTACCTTATTTACTACATTTTATGGGTGGTGATAGTTACGATACGCTTTGCAATAAATTGTCTCCAGAGGAACCTGAAACAAAATCTTACAATGAAATTGTACAGATATTGGATCAGTTTTACAATCCTGCACCGCTCGAGATTGCAGAGGTGTTTGGTTTCCACTGTAGGAAGCAGCACGAAGGTGAGCGAATTCAGGAATTCTTACATGCTTTACAAAAATTAGCAATAAACTGCAAGTTTGGCGAATTCTTAAGAACTGCACTACGCAACCAATTTGTATATGGTACGTATTCAAAACGTATTCAGTCTAGGTTATTGGAAACCAGGGACTTAACTTTGGACAAAGCCATAGAAATAGCAACAGGTATGGAGCTATCAGAGGTAGATTCAAGGCAACTTCAACAACGTCAAGAAGTTATAAAGAATTCAAATCAGCTAAACCAGGTTAAAGCAACTAGCAGTTGTCATATGGGTGCGGTAAGGAAACCATTTACTTCAAGTAATCTCACAAACAAGGTGAGTTCAAAAAAGGTTTAGTGGTACTAGGGTTAAATGCTTTCGTTGTGGTAGTCAAAGTCATTTAGCAAGTAAGTGCAATAAAATAAATATTACATGTACTTATTGTAATACGAAAGGACATATGCAATCAGTTTGCATGAAAAAGGCCAATCGGGTTAAAACTATTGGTGTCGTTACAAATGCTGAAACAGAAATAAAGGATATTTTGCAAATTAAAAACCACAATAGAGATAAAATTATGATTGAGGTTAAATTAGATTCAGTCATAGTACCATTTGAATTGGACACAGGTGCAGCTGTTTCAATTATGAGCTTTGACAAATACAAATTGTTGTTTGGTCACAAACCTTTAAAAAAAAAAGTGATGTAACACTTATCTCTTACTGTAATACTAAAATAAATGTATTGGGTTATATTACTGTACAGGTGCAATATAAGAATGTTACAGAAAATTTAAATCTTTATATTGTTCCTACAAATAGGGATGCTTTATTCGGTCGAGAATGGCTTCATAAAATTAAGTTAGATTGGGAAAGCATATGTCAAATTAGTATTACTAATGTTTCAAGTTTATTACAAAATATAAAAATGTTACCGAACCTGGCATAGGATGCATAACCGATTCACAAGCACGTTTAAATTTAAAACCAAATACAAGGCCAGTTTTCAAAAAAGCACGCACAGTTCCTTTTGCTTTACTACCCCGAGTTGGGCAGGAAATTGTTGCGTTGGTTGAACAAGGTATTTTAAAGAAGGTAAATACATCGGACTGGGCTACACCCATAGTGCCGGTTGTAAAATCAAATGGAAAAATTAGACTTTGCGGTGACTTTAAAGTTACTCTGAATCAATATTTGCAAATCGATGAACATCCATTGCCTACAGTAAATGAACTATTTGCGACAATGGCTGGTGGTGAGAAATTTACCAAAATTGATCTGAGTGAAGCATATTTACACATGCCTGTTCACCCAGACGACCAACATTTACTAACACTTAATACACATAAAGGTCTATACATGTGTACAAGACTTATGTATGGAATTGCGTCCGGACCTGCTATTTTCCAGAGGGATATGGAAAAGAAATTACAAGGCATTGAAGGAGTCAGTGTATTCATTGACGATATTAAAATTACGGACCAAATGATGATGTACATTTGGAACGTTTAGAAGCTGTACTAAAATGCCTCAGTAATCATAATCTTAAGATAAATTTAGGTAAATCATTTTCTTACAAGATTCAATTGAATACTGTGGTTATAAAATCAATAAAGGTGGCATACACAAACTTACTAGCAAAGTTGAGGCAATACAGAATATGAAGCGCCCACAAATAAATCTGAAGTGAGGGCAATGTTAGGGTTAGTTAACTATTATGGTAGGTTTTCAAAATCTGAGCTTGTTATTGCGACCATTAAACTTACTATTACAAAATAGTGTGAAGTTTAAGTGGACACAAGATTGTGAACAAGCATTTCTAAATATTAAATTACGTTTTCAAGACCAAGAGGTGTTGTGCCACTACGATCCTACATTACCTGTAATTTTAGCTACGGATTCGAGTCCTTATGCTGTGGGTGCAGTACTCTCTCATGTTTTCCCTGATGGCACAGAACGTCCTATTTCGTTTGCGTCACAAACTTTGACAAAAACGCAACAACGGTATGCACAGATTGATAAGGAAGCGTATTCTATTATATACGTGTAAAGTTCTATCAATATATATATGGTAGGCGATTTATTTTATATACAGATCACCAACCGTTAGTACACATTTTTGCACCTAATAAGGGTATACCAATATTAAGTGCTACACGAATGCAGCACTATGCATTATTTTTGCAAGCATTTGATTACGATATCAAGTATAAAAATACAAAGTTACATGGAAATGCAGATGCTCTTTCAAGATTGCCAACTAATTCAGAGGAAACTTACTTGTTTGAGGCATCTGATGTGTACGAGATAAATCAAATCGAGACTTTACCTTTAACTGTAAAGGAAATTGCTAAACATACACAAAATGATAGGACCCTACAACCATTGTTACAGGGATTAAAATCAGGAGAAAGCATTGAGAGTTTGGACAGATTTCATATAAATCAATCAGAATTTACATTACAGCAAAATTGTATAATGCGGGGGCACAGAACTGTGATTCCTGGTTCGTTACGGCAGGGCATATTAGCCGAATTACACATTGCACATTTCGAATATCAAAATGAAAGCTCTTGCTAGAAGCTACTGTTGGTGGCCAGGAATCGATAGTGATATACAACAAGTTTGTGCTGACTGTCGAGAGTGCAATGTGAATAAGAATAATCCAGTCAAAGTTCTAACACATCCATGGGAACCTGCGACTACCATTTTCGCGAGTTCATATTGACTTTGCTGGACCTTTTTACGGCGTTTACTTTTTAATATTAGTTGATGCTTATTCTAAATGGCCGGAAATTCATATTATGAACAAAATTACTTCAAACTTAACCATTAAAATATTACGAAGAATATTTGCACGATTTGGAATACCAAGGACTGTGGTAACCGATAATGGATCACAGTTTACTTCCGAAGTGTTCAAAAACTTTCTTAAAATGAATGGTATTTTACACAAGCGCACTGCTCCGTTTCATCCTGCTACAAATGGGCAAGCTGAACGTTATGTACAAACCCTTAAACAAAGCCTTAGGGCAATGAAAAATGACACAAGATTTGGATTTACCTATTGCGAAATTACTTATGCAATACCGAAAATGCCACATTGTTCAACTAACGATTCGCCTGCTATGCTCATGTTGGGTAGGCAAATTCGAACTCGAATTGACTTAATTAAACCTAGTTTAGATACGACTGATTACAACACAATAAAATTAAAGTACCAGAATTTAAAATTGGATCACGAGTTGCAGTGCGTGACTATTCTTCAAATGTAAAATGGGTATTTGGTAGAGTTTTGAGCGTCTAGGTAAATTACATTCCTTAATTAAATTAGATGATGGCCGTATGTATAAAAGGCACATTGATCAAATGCGGGAAGTGGGTGAAAATCTCCATCCTGATGTGATGACTTCTCCCTATACTGATTCCAAAACTGATGATACTGTATTCACAAAATCATCAGATCTTGAAGGTACTGTAAATTTAGGAGATAGTGTAAATACAAATGTAATACCTAGATTAAGTACTAACAATAATACTGAAGTGGACAAAAGTGATTACAGTGAACATAATCAAAGTGCAAGTGTTGATAATGAAAGTAATAAAAATCAGCCTACTAATATTACGGATACACCCTTAGTACGTAGATCAAATAGAATAAGACATGCACCAAATCGATTGGATTTATGAAAGTGGTATTATGTATAGTAGAAATTGCTCTTGTTTAGCAAATTATGTTTTATATGTTAGACGTTACGTCGCTAGTTACGTAAGAAGTCATGTTTTCTTTTCGACAAGGGAAGGTGTTGTGATACCTACCTACATGTAAACACTACTTTAGATTATAAGTAGGTGTAAAGGGGGCTTTAGGATGAGCCAGTGTGAAATAAATATGGATTACGTAGATAGGTGTTGCTAATTCAATTTTACCTTTTCCTGATTTCGACTATACACCTCCCGACAATTACAACAACGACAGAGTTATATTGGGGGGTATAGAGAATGAAGTGATATAACGGTATGGTCAAGGAAAAGTCAACCAAAAGAAAAAGATAGCTAATTTAAGGTAAGTAAAGTTAAACGTGTAAGAGATTATATACTGTATGAGAGAGGGAATAAGTAATTAAAGTTACTAATTGATGGTGAGAACAAAAAAATATTAGGTAAATAGTGAGGAGAATAGAACGTCAAAAACTTAACTAGCATTTGGATCAGCCGAGAATGGCTTAAGTTCTTTAATATGCCACCTGCCTTGACGTTTTCCTTCAGCATCCTGAAGTTCGTAGATAAGGGGACTAATGACACGAATAATCTTACAAAGGATGAATTTAGGGGCTAATTTTGAAGAAAATTTCTTAGATGCATCCGATAAGACATAATTCTTTTTCCAAACTTGTTCGCACAAGGCGAAGGAAATATTTCGTTTACGTAAGTTACAGTGGTCCTTACTCTTTTCGTAAGCTTTTAACAAATTTTTTCTAACGTCGTTAAAGATAGAAGGTAATGACTGTTGGTCTCTGTCCCAACGTACTTTATCGTCAAATTCAATTACGTTAGTATCGTCAGGCACTAAACCATAATAACTCCCATCGATTGGGGTATATCTTCCAAAAACAAGAAATGACGGAGTGAATTGGGTTGCTTCGTGTTTAGATGTACGCAAAGCTTGAGCAATTTTAAAAATATATTCATCCCATGTAGTATGGTCTGAATCAATATAGGAAGAAATAGCGGTAACTAAAACTCTATTTACTCTTTCGGTAGGGTTCACTTGGAGGTGGTATTTTGCGTTAAACCAAATTTTTTGTACTTTGTAACTTTTGACGAAATTCTGAAAATCTTTAGAGATAAATTGTGCCCCATTGCCGCAAAGAATAATCTGAGGGACACCAAAGATAAGAAATACATTTTGTTCTAGGAATTTAATTATAGCTGCAGATGTAACTTTACGTAAGGGTTGCACCATAACAAATTTAGAAAACCAATCGGTGACAACTAAAAGATATTGGTTACCTCTTTTCGATCGGGGGAGAGGTCCTAATAAGTCAAGCGAAATTAATTGAAAGGGATAAGATACACGTTTAAAGTTACCCATTAAACCAGGGCTGGCGTCTTGCGAACTCTTATGAGAACCACAAATTTTACAGGTCTTAATATAACGACAAACAGATTGCTTTAGTGTGGGCCAGTAATATAATTCAGATATTTTAGCGAGAGTTTTTGTAACACCAAGGTGTGCAGCAATGGGATCATCGTGACATAATTTGAGCACCTCACTGCGGTTAGCAGTAGGCACGACAAGTTTCCATTCAGGAATATTCGATATTTTATGTGGAGAAGAAGATACAAATTTATATAGTCTCTTATTAGTTACACAAAAGGTAGGGAATTTATTGGGATTATCGGAAATTTTTTTAATCATATTGAGATACCAGGTATCAGGAATTAAATTTGAAAGGTTAAGAGAAACAACATCACAAGATAAGGCATCAGGTACGATATTTAATTTGCCAGGCCTATGCCTAACATCAAAAGTGAATTGAGAGATACGCAAGTTCCATCTTGCCAAACGACCTGCGGGTTGTTTTAAGTTATTAAGCCAAGTGAGGGCTGCACAATCAGTGATTACGGTAAAATGTGTACCTTCAACATATCCTCTAAATTTCTCGATGCCAAAGATAACGCCCAATAATTCTCGTTCGGTAGCTGAGTATTTTTGTTCGGCAGAAGTTAAGGCGCGACTTGCATAAGCGATTGGATGTTCTAAACCATTGCTTACCTGGAACAACATTGCACCTAAACCAGTAAGCGAGGCATCGGTTTGTATATAAAACTTTTCATCGAAATTGGGTGAAATTAAGATAGGTGCTGAAGTGATTAACGTTTTAATTTGTTCGAAAGCCTGTTGAGATTCTAAATTCCACTCGATAGTTTGGGCTTTCTTTTTATTTTTAATTAAAGCGGTAATGGGTGCAGATATAGTTGAAAGGTTGGGTAGAAAGATGCGATAGTAGCTAATCATTCCAATTAAACGTTTGATTTTGGTAACAGTTTTAGGTGTTTTGAATTTAGTAATAGCATGAACTTTAGCAGGATCTGCTCGTAAGCCAGTTCCATCGATAATAAAACCAAGAAATGTAAGGGATGAACAACAAAATTGACACTTTTCCCAGTTTATCTTAAAACCTGCTGCATTTAAACATTCTGCAACCTCATTTAATGTAGCAATATGTTCATCAAAGGAACTTGAGATAACTAAAATATCATCCAAAAATAGAAAGGCACGTTTCTGATGTAAGATAGGACCTAACGTTTGATCCATAGTATGTTGTAGGGTTTGTGGTGCGTTACAGAGACCAAATGGCAAAAAATTATATTCGAAAAGACCTCGGCCTGGAACACAAAAAGCAGTTTTTTGACGAGAAGATAGGTCGAGAGGTATCTGATAAAAAGCTTGTCTAAGATCGATAGATGAGATAAATTTTGCGTTTCGAAGCCGGCTTAAAATAGAGTCAGTTCTAGGTAGAGGGTAAGCATCAGAAACAGTCACGGAATTCAACTTTCTGCCATCAAAACAAACACGCCATTCGTCATTCTTTTTGCGAACTAATAATACGGGAGACGTCCAGGGTGAATTTGAGGGAGAGATAACACCAGATTCTAACATTTTATCTATTTCAGCATGCAAATACTTTTGTAATGCAGGCGATAACGGATATTGACGTTGCTTAATAGTAAGGCCATCACCTGTGGAGATAACATGTGTTGCAGTAGTAACGCAACCAAGTTCAGAGGTATTAAGTTTACGAAATTTGTCGATTGTAGCGTTAAGGGTTACATTTTGGGAATCAGTAAGAGAAATTTTGTTAGATATTCCTGTAGATGCACAGGAATTTGTTTTAAGAGAGGTTTGCCATGAAAAATCCTGGAAATAAAGTGACAAATTAAAAAGTTTACAAAAATCCACACCTAGTAGAAAAGGATAAGCTAATGCAGGGACAATCAAAAATGAAACGTCACGTTCAAGTGATTCTACTCGAATTTTTAATTTAAGGGAAACCGTTACATATATTTGATTATCGTCAGCTAAATTTATGGAAGTTTTTTCGGGAATAATTTGAATTTTAATATTTTGTTTAGATAATTGATGTAAACCTTTGTTATTTATAAGGGAACATGAGGAACCTGTGTCCAATAAAGCTATTACAGTTAAGGAACCAATCGAAATGAGCAAGTGTGGACGATTATCAAAGGGTTTCTTAACAAGTTGTAGAGCGGCAGACTTTTTATGATAAAAGGAGTTAACGGTTTGTAACCAATTAGACCACTCGGATGGAGTAGTATAACATAATTCTTCTAATGAAGGTAAGGCATTTTGAACATTAACAGTAGCGGTATTATTGTTAGATAAATTTAATAACGGTACAGCGTTAGAGGTAGTTTTATGGTTTAAATTTATTGACGTCTGGGTCCGTTGAATGATTGGTGTTGAGGACGATTTTGATTTCTTGAGATATTCACGCCCTGGGTTGGAATATCTCGACGAGAGTTTCCCGATACATTAGGATTACAGGTCGTGCAGTTAGATTTATAGATATTTGAGCGACCACAACCATAACAAAAAATATTTCAAGGGTATGTGCAGACATTATAGTTATGTCCACTTCTCTTACAGTTGCAACAGGTAAGTGAGTTATTAGTTACGGTAGAAGGAACATTAAGGGTAGATACTTTATGGGAAGCTCGAACTTGACAAGCTAAATCTGGTTCTAAAAGACCAGATTGTTTTTCTGGGGGAGAGCGGTATTTATCAATTCTTAACTTCACTTCCTGAAGAGAACGACATAGATCTTTAAAGTGGGCTAAGGAAGAGATGTGTTGTAAGGCCAGACGTTCAGAGAAATAAGGGTTTAAATTTCTAAGTAACTGATCGATAATTTCAGATTCTGAAGGTTTTTTATCGAGTCTACTATATAAGGCTTCTAATGAGGTAATGAAGGAAACAACATTTTCGTCAGGTCCTTGGGTTCGATTTCGTATCTCGTTCCAAAGGTCGGTAATATAACCATGCGGAAGAAAATCTCGTTTCAAACACGCAACTATCTTTTCCCAGGTAGAAATTTGGTCTCGGATGTTTCTGTACCAGATTAACGCGGAGTCTGAAAACAAGTCACCTGCTGAAACAAATAAATCCTGATCGGTACACTGGCGAGAAACTTTGAAATCATTAATTCGGTCAAGGAAGGACGATAAAGAGACTTGCGAATCAAACCCTTGAAAAGTGAGACCCCATTTGTAAACAGGTATGGATTTCCCTACTGGTTGAGCTTGGGCAAGTACGAGATTTGAAAACGGTAACGATATATCTACGTCTGCGTTTGGATTGAGTTTCTCAAGAACAATCCCTTCAAGTAATAATATTTCCGACAATAAATTTTGTTTAGCTTGGTTCGCTTGTTCATCGTCATATAAGGACAATAATTCTATACGCTGTTTGACATGCATTATTCTGGACACCAAGCGCCTCAGCTCGATATCGCTGGGTCCAGGATCTATTCTATTTATTATACCAGTTATATCGTCCTAAGACAGTTTAATTTCAGATACGTTGTGAGGCCAATCGGAAAAGATTTTTTTTAAGATAGGGACGCCTTTCATTTCCTGGACTAAAATGGCTCTAAGTTGTGATCTCCTATCGTTTTGGTTAGACGCAGGAATAATATTTCTGCACTCAATCTCGTAAATGAGCTCGAGGGATTTTAGGTGTGAAATATTCATTTTGTGTTTATATTTGAGACACGATATATATAAGATATACAATACTGAGGTAAATCAGAAGGTAAAAACGGTATAGCTACTTCAAGTCAGTACGATAAAGATACTTAAGGGTAAAAACTTCATATAAAAACATTCGTAAGGTATAATATTCAAATTTTATCACGGTAAGTAACCAAAACACTAAAGAAACACGTTTAGAACAATACGAGGACAAGGTTAGTGTTTAATAAAGGAATATATCATTAATAAACTACAAAAACACGTAGGTAATGTGTTATTTAACAAATAAAACAAGAACTGTTAATTTAGCATTTTCAAAAGATATTCTAAAGGGGCAATTTACTACAATAACGTTTTTAAACATAAGGTTTCTTCAAAAGTAAGATCGAATATCATAATCAAACAGGTAAATGACTAAGGCACTTTATTTATAAGTGTAAACACACAAGGTAATTTATGTACGGGTTTTGTTTAAAAAAAACAGGAAGGGTTATGTTTTAATCTGATATAAAGTAGATTATTTTCGTAATAAAGGCATGCATTACTTATTTATTTATGTAGTTGATTGTTTATTTTATTTGTGTATAAATAATTCACTTACCAGTATAATACAGAAGTAAGGTTAAAGGATCGATTCTTCTTAAAAGCTTATATTTGAATCTAAAAGCAAACCAATCACACACAATACAACTGAAGTTAACAAACACATCCCACATTGATAATTTGGAAAAACATTATATTAAAACACATTTTATAATTAACAGTTATATTTTTTCAAAATGGCGGTATTCACCTTTTGTTACCATAGCAACCAACTGATTTTGACATCTAAAGGATTGTGGTATGTTCCGAAACACGAACATAAAATTCAAGGTTAACAGATATTAAATAATTGATTTTTTAGTGCAAAAGCTATAAATTACATTGGTAATACATTGTATATTCATAAGAACAAAGGAAAATTCTCAAGTTTATCATTTCCACGTTGAAGGCGCCATTTTCTTGCAATTTAAAACGTCGATAATTACAGTTAAAAAGTCGATAAATACATCGCGCAAGCGCGATGAAAAAGCGACTCCACGGGCGGTTACTAGCGCTAACCTTATTACAGATTTTGCGCGCCCAACTTCCAATGACGTCACCAATGCCCAAATTATATGGCGCAATAATCGGAAAATTTATATAAATTTAAGACAATAGGTAATACAGTAATTACTCACATGATAGGCCCAGATTTCCACGAAGTACACCTATCGTCCTTCAGGATAGATAAAGATGGTGGCTGCACGTCCCTAAGGGCTGCTGCTGGCCCTCTTACAAGAAACGGCAATTAACCGGGGTACATCTTACGCACATCCAAATAGCTTGGACTTGATCTCAGGGCTCCACTCCAGCGTGAAATGCGGTTCTGCCTACGGCTTCAAATTCATCACCTACGTAGGGAATGGACAAGGAAAACCAGGTATAAGGGCGACAAACAAAGATAATTTAGGCAAGGGAATCTACATAGATAATAACAAGCACGATACGATACCTCAAACGTCCACTCCACTCGAAGGTTCAGGCAAAAAAGTCACGTTACAGAGAGCACCCGGAAAAACCCCACTTTTTTCCTACCCGCTCGCGTCGCGCGATCTGGCGCAAACGCACTGTGACGTAACAGAAATACGCGCCCCGAGTCTTTTGAAATTTGTGGCGCGAAACTTCCGCACATGAAAATTATCCTAAAAACAATGTTTAAGGGCCAATTTATTGGCACGTAACAAACTAGACTAATATCTTTATTTTATTTATTATCTTAGATAATAACCTTAGTTTAATATCGTTATCTTACCGATTACCTATAATAATAATTTTGGTTTAATTTCTCGTTATCTTACCGACTACCGTTAGTAATAACTTTAGTTAATTTCACGTTATCTTACCTATTATCTTTAGTAATAACTTTTGTTTTATTTCGCGTTACCTTACCCACTATCTCTAATAATAACTTTAGCTTAATATCGCGTTATCTTACCTAGTATCTCAAATAATAACTAAAGCTAATATCGTTATCTTATCTATTACCTTTGATGATAACAATTTAAGCTCAATAGCGTTATCTTATCTATTATCTTTAGCAACAATTTGAGATCTTGTCTTATCTTTTTATCTTCCTAACGTTTGGTATTTATGACCAGATGTGGGAATTGAAATTGAATTGAAATTTAAGTGAAAAAGCTAACCTGATGTAGAAATGTAATTTGTTGGGTTAGCAACATAAGGATTTAGTAGGGTGGTACTTTTGGTAAATTTGTTGATTCACAACCATGTCATGGACAAGTTTTGATGTGTATCGTTAGTAAAACCAAAGTACCAGTAACAAAAATTTGCTAGAGTGTAGATTAACACACTCTCATGAACATTTTAAATTTGGGCACTTTTTGCCAACAAAGAACAGTTTTGATGCAGCGCTCATGTGCGTTTGCACGTAGGAAACTTTAATGTTAGCTTTAGTTTAGATAGGTTAGGCGACTTGTCGAATTTGTTTTAATTTAAGTAGTGTTTCATGCTCCCTGACAAATTTGTGCTGTCGATTATTTGTGTAGTCAAAGACAATGGGGCTACATTTTCCGTTTCCTGGTAATTCGGTAGACGTGTTATCGGTCGAAAAAACCAGGTGGCGCCTTATATAAACATTTTGTAGGTTTTAAGTTAGGTTTTATATAGGGTAGTTAGGACTCTGATTTTAAGCTGTTACTGTGCTAACAGACTTTTTCTTTTTTTAAGTGTTTTCTTTTATGGCTTTGTCGCGATTGTTACGTGCCAATAAATTGGCACTAAACATTCCCTAGTTTTAGCTTTGATGTGCGGAAGTTTTCGCGCCTTAAAATTCAAAAGACTCGGTGCGCGTATTTCCGTCACGTCAAAAGTGGGTTGGGCGAATAATTTCACGCCGACGCGTGAAAGGAGAAAAAGTGGGGTTTTTTCCGGTGAACTCTGTAACGTGGCTTTTTGCCTCTGACCTTCGTGAAGAGCGGTTTTGTTCAGGTATCGTATCGTGCCTTATCTTGTATCTATGTAGATTTCTTTGTCTTGCTTATCTGTTTGTCGCCCCTTATACCTGGTTTTCCTTGTTCATTCCCTACATTGGTAGGAGGTAATTTGTAGCCGTTGGCCGAACCGCATTCCACGCCGGAGCACCATCTTTAAACACTCCGGAGTGGCGCCTTGAGATCCAGTCGAAGCCATTTGGATGGGCGTAAGGCGTACCCTCCGTTAATTGCCTTAAAAGGGGCCATCAGTAGCCCTGATGGACGTCAACAGAAGCCAACTTTAACTCAACCCCGCAGGACGTCGGATTTCTTATAAGTACTTTATTTGCTTAATCTGTTCGCTAATTTAATATATATTTTTCCGCAAATTGCGCGTTTAATTAGTATATTGGTGACGTCATTGACAGATTGGCGCGCCAAAACCGGTCTAAAGATTGGAGCTACCACCTGTCCGTGGCGTCGCTTATTCCGCGCTTGCGGAGTTGTATTTATGAACTTTTAAATTGTAAGAAACCCCCGCCATTTTAATCTAAAAATATTTTTTTTTTATTTTCTGACTGTCGATATACGTGCGCGCCATAAAGACCTAGCATTGTGCTACATTTCAAATTCCTACGTTACATAGTTTTCGAGAAAAATCTCTGTGACAGACGGACGGACGGACACGAGAGTGATCTTATAAAGGTGCCGGACCCCGTCGCAGGTCGGGTCTCAGGGATTTTTCCCCATCTGCTCCTCCCTCTCGTCGGACCTGCTGCCAAGCTGCAATAGCAAGTATTAGCAGCTTTCAGTAACTCACGATAATCTGTAGAATAATCAAAATACATAGAAAAGTATTTGGCCATAATTGACATATTAATGGCACTTGGTGCCTTTCAATTTAAAATTATTGCAAACCGATGCCGTTAGTAACTGCTTTTACAGTAATTACAGACTGATCTGAATAAGTATTAGTTAAGTTTATGTAGCTCCACAAGTTACGTTTCGGGCCTTGGGAGCGGTCTTTTTAAAAACTTCTTCCAAGACTTGTAAGAAATTTTATTATTTTAAACAGACATTAATTATGGAATTTTGATAAACTGTTGTAAATACTCTAAGTCGAAATAAAATAATAATTGAACTAATATTAGGGCGAGTAGCCTAGGTAAACAACAATGTTAAAGCTGAAATTCTCAGACTGATTGACGGTCTTGGGGCTCCCGGGATATTTATGTTCTCTCTGCCCTTCACATGTCTGTGAGAACTTGCAGAGCTCATGTTTGTTTATTTCTTAATTTTATTTATTATACAATGTAACAATCTTAATTTCTAGGTAATTGCGGTTTCTTAACTGTCTGTGACCTGCACCTGCAGTCTGGAATACAATTTATTACATCTGTTCTCATAACTTGTTTGTGAACTTTCATTAATTTTATTTAATTATCCATGAGATACAATGTTGCATCTAACTTAGTAATTCTTTATAATTCTTAATAATTTCTATTAATGATACATATAAATTAGAGGATACATAACTCACAGAGTTGTTGGAATTATGGAAAACCTTGACACGTTTACCAAATGAACCGCGGGGGACCCTTCATTTATGCCTTCAGAAATCGCTAAAAACGAACTAGAAGCACTAAAATGAAACTTTTAATGTTCAATTTAAATTTTTAATAAATAATTAATAAAAAATATGACTAGATTTATCTGACGGTCTCAGGCAGATCTCAAAAATGTCTATACGAAGGTCTTACTTTTCCATTTTTATTTCCATGTAATACTTCTTCAGGGTACGCTCCTAATTCAATTCCGGTTGTAATATAATCGTTCTTATGTTAAATAAGACTTTTCAATTTACTAAAAAGATTCTTTTCATTAGAGCAAAATAATTTTTCGTACACCACTATAATGTTTAATTTCATTTTTTTAAGGTACAATGATTTTTTGTAAATTGCAAACGGTTTGCTCCAGAAAAAAATTATTAATTTCACGTATCTTTTTGACAAGAATCCAAGATAATCGAGAACCTGAATCTATTTGCAACTATGTTCTTATTAGTTTTAAAAAATTAATTTGCTTAAATTATTTTGATTAATTTATATACTGGTAGACCTTGACTTTAACACTGGGTAACTCTCCTTCCTAATAAAAAGAATAAATGTTACAAATATGAATTGTTTACTATATATGTACTAACACCATGGAGCTGTATCAATCGACATTAAATATAAAATTTTGTCCGAACAGAAATAAGCTACTTAAAAGTGGATACTTTTGGTTGGATGATAAAAAGAAAGTCGATGGCGCTGAAGGATTATGGAGAATTCACGACGATCTTTACGATGTCACTGATTTTATTAAAAAACATCCAGGAGGAGAGTTCTGGTTAAAATTTACTCAGGTATGGTACTCACTTTTTAGTCTTAAATGTAGTACTTTGGAATAGCAACATATCCGGTATCAACTGTAAAATTCTGAATGTTGCAATAAACTTTTAGTGAATGTAATATAAATAATGGATTGGTTAAGTTGATTTTTAAAGTGCGTGAAGTTGGCACCACAACGTAAGGTACAAGTTTCAAAATCCATTGTATATGTATTGCAGCGTAAAAAATGCAGCTTAAAAATAAACAATTTAGTTTTAAGAACAAGAAAGATATGAACAAAATTATTTTGGTGTTGTCAACATCGTAAAATGTACCAAATAAGTTGAAATATTAAATTACTATAATTTTTTTGCCATTTTGCATGCTCAAAGTCGCCTTTGTGAGCTCACAAATGTAAATTCATAAATAAAATAGTTTAAAATAATATCATTTGGTTGGTTTCAATTTCCTATTAGTCCTTGCTAATATTACTAAAGTAAATTATTTCAAAATTTCTTTTTATTGTTGTATTAGACCCAAAATGCGCATCAAAACGCCCAAGAAATTAGAACTAGCATAAAAAAAAATTATAAATAATTTAATCTCATTAATATCAACTAAAATTTTAGCTTGAGCTCTATTGAAACCATTAATTTTTTAAAATTTTATTTTGCAATTTTGTACACCTCAAAAGTGCTACCAACGCCAAGAACGAAATGTTATAATCCACTTAATTTAGTCCGAATCAATTTCTTTTAAAAAAGATTTCAGTTTTATATAAATTTAGTTACATTCTGCAATAAATGCAAGTAGTATTACATCATATTGCGATATCAAATCAAGACAATAATTCACAACCATAAGTACTTGCAAAATAACTGTTGCAATTTTTGGAATTCGGTAAAACTCCATTCAGACCAAAGTTGAAGTTTTGAGTTCACTTTATTCCAAAAAGTTTGAGGTTTTTAGTGAATTAAGAAAATGGTTACTACACCTCTTTTTCATCTTAAATCAGACAAAATCATTGTATCAAGGTTTTTATTCTATTTGTTATACATAACATTTCGACCACCAAGTTCGTGCTTTCAAACGCAAGTCGCTTTCCTGTCTTTGGTATACTATTGTTAATATTTCTAGTTTTCTAGTTCTAAAAAGCATCAAAAAGCTATGGTATAAAATCAATACTAATTGCACTATTCCAAAATCTGTTTTTACAGATATCATAGAGTTAGTTTTCAATACAAGTTATTTTAGTTTTAATAATGAATTTTTTCTACAAACCTTTGGTTGTCCAATGGGATCTAGTCTAAGTCCTGTACTTGCCAGAATTGTTATTGATGATTTATGAGACAAAGTTATACCCAAATTAAACTTCACAATTCCATTTATTAAAAAATTTGCAGACGATATAATAGCATCTGTACCAGAAGACAAAATTAACGAAACTCTTAAAATTTTCAATAGTTACGATGATAAAATTAAATTTACCGTAGAATTAGAAAACAACCAGTCCATCCCATTTCTTGACACTCTACTAATTAGAAAAAATGATAAGTAGAGCATTATTAAGAATCTCAAGACCTCATTTCCTCCAGAATCCCTCATATTCTCACTCATCTGAACCAAATAGTTTTCTTCGACTAACCATTTTTCATCTTTCGAGATAGCATCTTTCGAGATAAATATATATCGCATGTTCATCTTAGCATCTTCATTTCCTCAACATCTGGACCAAATAATTTTCTTCGACTATCCATTTTTTCATCTTTCGAGATAAACCTATCTTGTTTGGTATCAATTAATATTAGATTTTTCTCAGCTACCCGAATCTCTAGGAATTATTTAGATAGCGCCATCCCACAGGGAGCTACCCTCATTTTAAGATTTTTTACCGCTAACATTCTGATCCAAATAGCTTTTTTCGACTAGCCATTGCATCTTTCGAGCTAAATGTACCTTGTTTGGTATCAATTAATATTAGATTTTTCTCAGCTACCCGAATCTCTAGGAATTTTTTAGATAGCGCCATCCCACAGGGAACTACCCTCATTTTAAGATTTTTTACCGCTAACATTCTGATCCAAATAGCTTTCTTCGACTAGCCATTGCATCTTACGAGCTAAATGTACCTTGTTTGGTATCAATTAATATTAGATTTTTCTCAGCTACTCAAATTTTTAGGAATTTTTTAGATAGCATCATCTCCCAGGGAGCTACTTCAATTTTAAGATTTTTTTACCGCTAACATTCTGATCCAAATAGCTTTCTTCGACTAGCCATTGCATCTTTCGAGCTAAATGTACCTTGTTTGGTATCAATTAATATTAGATTTTTCTCAGCTACTCGAATTTCTAGGAATTTTTTAGATAGCATCATCCCCCAGGGAGCTACTTCAATTTTAAGATTTTTTTTTGCCGCTAACATTCTGATCCAAATAGTTTTCTTCGACTAGCCATTGTATCTTTCGAGCTAAATGTACCTTGTTTGATATCAATTAATATTAGAGTTTTCTCAGCTACTCGAATTTCTAGGAATTTTTTAGATAGCATCATCCCCCAGGGAGCTACACCAATTTTAAGATTTTTTTTACCGCTAACATTGTGAACCAAAATAGTTTCCTTCGACTAGCCATTTTTTCATCTTTCGAGCTAAATGTACCTTGCTTGGTATCAATTAATATTAGAATTTTTTAAGCTACTCGAATTTCTAGGAATTTTTTAGATAGCATCATCTCCCAGAAAGCTACCCCAATTTTAAGAATTTCTACCAGCAGCGATTTTTACCCGTCCTTATAAATTTTTTAGTCATGCAATACATGAAATTAGTCTAAAATTTTACGTACAATCCGAATCTGCAAACAGATTTGAGATCGAACCACCCCTTACCATTTTACACACACCCTCTAAATTATAAATTTCCTGCAGCTAATACGTAAAAGAAAATCTAAAAACCATTCTTAAAACTTTTTATTACAGACAATTTTTACTAATACAGTTTAACTTTTGTAAACCACATTTCTAAATACATATTCACAATTTTTATTCTTAACCTAGAACACCTCACATCGGCTTATACTTATTAATATTTATTTCTAAATAGAGCACCTTTTCCAAAGACCAACCGGCCCCACGTGTTTCAAATTTCTCTGATTTTGTTCTCATGGTTTCGCTTAAGACCTCGTACAATTTTCCACATAACTAGAAGATGTTATAACCATATTTTTTGTGTTAAAGGATTTCACATCGGTAGTCTCTTCTCACATTTTGGTGTAAAAGCCGTAGAGTTCGCAATATACTTTTATTGCTGTATGTTGTATTCTTTTTTCATTAATTAATCGAATAAATTGCTCTTTTTGCTTCCAAAGAAACTCGGACACCCCATCGTCGACACTAGCGTTCTTTATGCGATAGCTATCCATACGGTTGTTAAACGCTGTGCTAACCATTTCTACACCATCTTCACCAGTAGTGGTAACTGATGCATTTTTATGTCTGTTGCTTCTCAAGTGTGTGGCATAGGTAGTCTTTTCCATTTCGAAATCGCATACTTTACACAATTCGTGGTTGTTTCGTACAAGACCCTTTAACAGCTGGCGGAGCTGAACGTTTACGGCTTAATGACATACCGTGCTATTTTTCCTTGTGTCGTAGTAAGTTGTCCATTCTCGTAAAAGCGATACCGCAAAACCCACAGTTTAAGTACTTTGCTGCTGACGGATGTATAAGCTTAAGCGTGGACGATGTTACACCACGACATTTGTTCTGGTGCCGTTTGAGAGCATTTTTCCAGGTATAGGAAGCACAGCAAGAGTTGCATTTAAAAACGTTTGCAGGTACTATTTTAGAACTAAACAAAATCCACACTATAGGACTTTGGTTAAACTTGTAAGCGAACTAACTTATAACTAAAAAGTTTACTCTTGCGTACCTGCTTTATGTACCCTATAGAATGCAAACCGAAGGTTCCGAAGACACCCGAACGAAGTTGAGGATTCAGCAGGGAACTAAATGACGTCATCTTGTGCCAATCCTTGCTGCTCGTCCAGTACATTTAGCACCAATTCATGCACCCGGTTCGCTTCGTCCATGCTGCGAATGCAGTTAATAGAAACATCGGAAACGTCTTCCATGTTATACGGATCGGCAATCGCATCGCGTGCATATTAAAAATCCAAAAGGGTGGTAGCACACGCACACAAATTGGCTACAAGTCGTGCGGTAGAAGATGCAGTGCTACTATAAACAGAAACTTAATAAAACACTTTAAACCTTTACTAAGAAAATACCAAACTTGTTGTTTACAGAATACTTACTAATAAAACAATTTAATTTTAAATAACTTCTACGTCATCTTTTAGAAAATGGTAGGTTGAAATATTTTCTTTGGAAACAATCGAAGATTGCCGAAGACACTCAAAGAGTGCACAAGCGCGGTCACTAAACCAATTAGCATTAATACAAAATATTCCGTACTTTCGTAGGTTACTCATTTCCTAGAACCAAATCTTCCGCATAGCGCTCGGTAGCACGTAATTATTTCTAGAACCGGTAAGTACTTGATATCGCCCAAATAGAGAATTAGATGGTCGATGTCTGTTAACTTCCGATTCCTCGTAAAAGGTAAAAAAAACTCGGTCAATCATTCATCTAACTTATACTTCGACCCGCCTTCGTTCTGATAATTTCCAAACATTTTTCAAACGACAATGGTCTCAGAATTTTTAAACCTTCGAGAGATCTATAAGTCGTGATCAATTACACATCCGAGCTACCCGTAAACTAACAGTGCGCTGTATAATACATGCATACCCCTTCTCTGCGCTACAGCTATTCTTGTAGTTGCTTGAAAAAGTCAGTCGCCTTTTTTACTGCTAGGACAGCTGCAAAGCACCATTCTATACTTTTTTTAAAAGTATAGCACATCGCGCACTTTTTTGTCTGATAATTAAATTTTGCTTATGTAGGTTTTTACACTTTCGCATATTTAAACAGCTAATACGATCGATTAACCACTTTCGATTATTCTAACGGGAACCACCATGCATTCCACCGCACCGTTCTTTTTGAATCCAACGATCCTCTGGGCTTCCACACACTAACACCTAACGTATCTTTCCTACTATTTGTTAAACAAAAATTACCGGCATTGCCATGTCCGTATGCGGACGTAAGCAGATGTTTGTGGATGTGTACAAGAATATGTAACCATATACATTAATCAGCCCAAGCTATTTTATTTAGTCTAAGAAAACTACTATTTTTCTAAACCACAATTACTAATCACCTTTATAGGTTTAACATTTCTACCATTTCCCAAAGACTGGTTCTACGTACATGAAAACTTTAATTTCTTATTGGAGAAAATCTTATTCTCCCACGCACTGTTGGTAGTTGCATGCCCACCCCTTTTGGGAAAATATGCTCGTTATAGGTTGTAGCACCCGCGATTTTACTTAACTACACTTCGTGAGACCCCTTTAATCTTTTTAATCGTGTCCTCGCTTACAATACAATAGGACTTGGCTTTTGTACCAACAAATTATAATGCTAGACCCCCATTAAATTTGTCTTTGAATTTCCCTACAACTTTTTTGTTGACAAGCGGTATATTGTATTTATTATCCGCGGGGTAGTCACTCTTTTAAGATAAATATTTTTTTTTTTGGTATCAACTCATATTAGATTTTTCTAGAGAACCCAAATCTGTAAATAGATTTTAAATAGAACCACCCTTACAAAGTCACGCCTTTTAAAGATCCAAACCTCTAATTTTTACCTATCTTTATTTAACTCCATCTTTAAAACTTTTTTTTCGCTACCCAAGACATATGCTTTAACCAACCATTTCCCTAGAAATCTAAAACCGCCGTGTCCCCGCGAACACCACGTGGAGATAACACGCATACTCTGTCAACTAGGAAAGAAGCAGGAAGGATTTGGAAGGTGGGCAAGGAACTTAAAAATTATGGAATTTGAAAACTAATATATACAATAGATTTACAAAATCTATACAAATATAAACAACTATCTTAAATCTATATCTTTATGCCCTCCCCCCAAGCGTAGATTGCTGTACTATTAGGAATGACGTTACGCTTGTCATCTTCGCTCGATAAAATAATTTTATTAATAAGCTGCGTGTGCAAATCGTGTTTTTTACTCCGGATACATACACCGGCAAGTACTCCATACCACCCAAAATAAAGAATTAGATGCTTGGTGATTGTTAACTTCTGCTTTCCACGTGTACGCCCAGACTGACTGACAGACAGATAATTAAATATTTATCACGACATTTTGAGGTTGAGGTGAGGCAACATGTAGCGTTGCAAAATATTGTGGACAGGGAGATGTTTTTGGAGTACCTGTAAAGGTATGATGACGTGAATAGTGGACGACCTCGGGAAAGTAGGGAACGACAAGTGAATGCAGTTAGATTTGAGCCAAGACGGGACAATTACGCAAGACCGGGGACCAATTTTACCTACAACAGACAGAACTGGGAACCTAGACGCACGTTTTTCAGGAGCAACAGTGTAGGTAGGGGACCTGCACCTAGACCGGGGGTAACTAGACAGAACAGTTTACCGGACATAAGGGGGACATCGACAACAAATAGGGAAAGTGACAACACGAACAGAGTAGAAACGCCAAGGACATATGCTGAAGTGGTAGCAAGACCAGAACCGAGTAGGGAGACCAGACCTGGACAGGATTTTTAGACAAGGACAAACCACTAGACATTACTGTGTACAAGTATGAACATCCACGGGAATTTTTAAAAATAGAGGAAGAAGTTGAGCCAGAAATAATAGAAAAATTTTGTTTGCCCATAATTGAAATTAAAATTTTTGAAGCGAGTTTAGTATCGGAAGAATTCGTCAATGAAATTAAGGATAAAGTGTGTGACAGGATAATGCCAATAAAAAGAAGTCACCTGGTTGCGCCGAATAAAAAGCGATTTGCTGTTGTGAATAGTGTAGTTATTTAAAGTAGAGTTAGGCTCGGTTAGCTGTGAACAGGAATTTATAATTATACCTGGGTTAAAGTTTAAAGGGATATCAGGGGTCGGTTGTATGATGAAGTTAGGTGTTATAATAGATATGGAGAGGCAAATAGTTAGGATTGGGGATAGGATATTGCCCTGGAAGGCAAGTTCCGATGTCACAGAAGATGACATGGGGTTATGTATTAATATTATAAAGGGAGATGAGGAAGAGGCGAAAGAGATCGATTCAGGTGAATATAATGAGAAAAAGTTAGAAGAGGTACAATTGGTAGTCAACGAAGAGGCTGAACAAGTAGAGGTAAAGTCGACTGTTTTGCCTCCACTCGTTGGATACAAGTGAAGCTTTACTTGTTCACGGCTAAGTCTGGGAATTACCCCGAGGGTGAGCAATGAGAAAGGGCGTGGGGATGGTATAAACTCTACAACAAGCTAACATAAAAAAGAAAAAGGGAAATTGAGCGCCACTGTATCTATATGGACAATACTAGAAACTCTATACTCCTATGAGAAGATACAGAAACTCATTGGAATTAAGCACCATAAAAAACTTAGAACTTAATGACCTAACACATCTGGAAACCTCTGGAGCATACTTACAACCTCTTCGATCTCGATGACCCTGAAAGAAAAAGTACACAACAAATTCTCTATTAAAAAAACACCGTTTGTGCTTTTTAATAAAAAGCATACTAATAATTACGAGTGGATAATGTTGAGATTACCACATCAAAGGTATTTGAATTGAAAATGGACATCTAGAATAAATCAATCGTAACATATCTGTGTTTTTAAATTACTTCAACATTCCTCTAATTTCATTATTCAAAAAATTTATTTACTTTAAAATATTCTTATTAAAATTAATTGTGCATGAAATAAAAAGCTTGAGTCCAAAAATGTAATTTAATATAGTTTCTCTCTTTTCGTTTTTTTTTCAAATATGGTTACAAATACAAAATAATAAAATTGAATTCTTTATAAATCTGTCTTGACATAATAAGACCTTAATTTTAATAATATTTCAAAACAAGATTTCTGATACCCAATGGACAGATCTGTTTATTGGTTTACATTTATTTCACATCAGTTTAATTTATTTCTTTATAAAAAATTTAAATCACGTGCAGCTAACTTGGATAAATAAAATTTTAAACTTATTCAGGTATAATGACCTTATTAAAATTTGACATCTGTAATGAACTTTTTAAAAAACAGGAAGTGGACTTTAGAATCACAAACAATACTTTAAACACATGGATCTTCCGCGTGTCTTACAAAATTACCTTAGTAGTACTTCCTAACAAATATATTGCACGTTGTTATTCGTGCACAAAATTTAGCATAATTAAACAACCTTCGATTAAAATTTCATGTGAGCACTTTTAAAGTCTGACAAACATAATAACAGAAAGGTTTGATACCTGTTTTTTAATTAAGACGTTACTCCTAGTTATCGAACTACGATGCACATTTTCTGGAACCTGCTTACTAATTTGTTGCAACAAAACATCGAACAAAAGCTGTGCGTTCTTAATAAACAAACGTTGCCCCAATCTCTTTACATGTATTTCTAGTTACTTTATGCGCGTTAACAAATACCGACTCGAACCATTTTTGAAAGGAAGCGTGTCTAGTGCCTTGCCGGAGTCACAGGAATCAATCTCTTCTGTCTCCCAAGACGACCAGCCCTCCTGTGCCTATCTCGGCACGCCTATTCTGAGGCCCCACTTATGAAGAACTTGGGAGCCTATCTGTATATGATGCAGTCTGGACTACATTCTCAAATACAATCGCTGACTTGGTTATTCATACCGAGCAAGTAGAGAACGGCTCATCTGCTTTGCGCGTCACCGCCTGTGGATTAGGCAACACAAACGACTAGTTCCCTTTTAAATATGTTTTCTGAGTGTATATTGTTATTAAATATTTCTGGGTAAAGCATTTAAGCTAATTAAACGGTCATGAGTTCCTGTTCCATTGTGGAATTGTTTCTTTCAGATGTAACAGTATCAAATACAAGAATCAAATATCACAGACTAAAAATGCACAGATGTGATTCCTCCAAAACTAATGCTACAGAATATATATTTGTTACAACACCCCTAAACAACTCCTTATCACAGCATTATATATGTATATATATATATATATATATATATATATATATTTATAAATATTGACGTGATAAGGGGTCACGAGAGGTCATTGAAACCAGAATTCTACAAATAAGCCCCACCAAAATATAAGAGAATTCGGAAAACTAGAAATTTCCGAAAATTTATGGTTGTACCTTGTATAATACAAGCTTTTTTTGTTAAGAAAAAATGCAATTACGTGTGTATAAATAATCACCCTGTATGATATACGCGTATTGTAAATACATAGCAACTAATGTAAGCCGTATATGTAAAAATAATTATTTTTAAGATACTATAAAACGCATTACACGCAAAAGCAAGTCAATCGATTTCAAACCATTTATTTTTATTTATTAATCATCATAAAAAAATACATTTTATGCATAATTTAGCGTAAAAATCATATCAATCTAGTTAAAATCAACGCTTTAATCTTAATGTGTATACACGTGTATACACGTTTTGCCGTGAAAAGCAATCGTTTTTACAATTATAAAGATGCGGGTCTTTTTACAGGTGCAAAACCCATTGATAACGCCATTAAACCTTTAAATTAATTATATAAATTGAATTCATTTTAAATAAAACATGTTTTTGAATTTTCGAGAGAATAGAGAAAGGATACGTCATCTGTACTTAGAACAACGTAAATACATAATGAATGTTTTAAACACTTATTCTAAAAAACAGCAGGAACGTTAAAAATCGATAAAATTGATAAGAATTATTTATTAGCTTTCCCAATCACTGTAGGAGAGATGCGATGCGACACAATAACCTTGGGAGATAGAGTAGGATGAACAGCGCAAACAGCGCACATCATTATTATAAATTAAACTCGCGAATCCTCGCTAATGAATTTTTCTCGGAAATCTTATATCATTGCGGTGTACTACATTCCATACGAAACAATGTGGAAGGCGTGACGTAATCAAGATAAATTGTATATAAACCGGAACTTTGATTAAATCGATTCATTCATGAATTCGATCGCAAAAATGTTACTTTGATTAAGTCGCCAGCTTGTTGTTAAATCACTCCATTTCAAAAAGTTATGCAGCAAATTAATATGTAGAAAGTGTGATCAGTCACTGGAATAAAACTTATGCTATTTTATTGAACAGGATAACTTTAAACAAACCATTGTCGTGTACTAGGCTGGTCACGCGCCTTTCTTACTAACCTTCATATGTGTAGATGCATGTACATGCCTACGTGATGTGTGCACATGTGTAAATATGGGTGCGTGAATGTTAATGCTTGCGTGACTGCCGGTGCACGGGCGCACGTGTTGTACATGTAACTGCAAGTATGCGTGTGTACTTATGGAAGTGCGTGTCTAAGTACGCGCGCGCCTACGTAGACACGCATTATTACAGTACATGCGTGTGGTTGTTCAAGTGTACGTGACATGCCTGCTTTCGCGTAGACATGCGTACGTCCACACGTACGTTAGTCGGCTCTAACAAACGTGCGTGCCTGCGTATGGTGTATACAATGTACGTTCAAAGGTATTTTAGGGGTCTATTTCTATTTGTTAACTTTTTTTAAAGATGCTTTGTCGGAACAAGGTTTTCGTTACTGAAATTAATGATATAAATATGCTAGAAGGTGCAAGTTAAAGCAAATGAGTACGTAGGAAAGCGTCAACATTTGTACTAGATTATATCTAACTAAAATTTATAACCTTAGAATTATACTAATTTTTAATAATCCTACACCTCATGTAAATTAAAACCACATTTTGACATATCTAATTATTTTTTTAGCAACCATTTACATAAATATTTGTTCACCATTGGTGTTGTTTATAATTGCAAGGTGAAAAAATCGCGATTTGGAGAATTATCTATTTAAGCGGATTATACATCTTATGCAATTAAAATAAACGGTTCACGTCAATTATAACCAAGAAAGATTTAAATTAGAGTTTTTTTTCTCCTGTAGGGCATATCAAAAGTACTAAAATACTTAAGGCATTCTAAAAGTTTGAATAAGTTTCTTCCTATTGATTTGAATTTTTGCAAACTTTATAAAATTTATATCCTAGCTGGAAGTAACGTGATCTAGAATGATGTTACTAAATGTTCTGCACACGTTATCTGTTATTCATCATCATCATTGGCTCTTCAGTCCTGAAACTGGTTAGACGCGTACCATCATTGTTTCCTATTCTGAACTAACCTACAGATTTCCCCGAAATTTGCACAGTCTGCATCCATCACTATCTGATCTAGGTCTACATCCACCTCTTTTTTCCTATCTCTGCTTGTCATATATCCCATACTATTCCCCAAAAATGCCTTAGAACGTATTCTGCCATTCTATTTCTCATATTTTTTTCCCAAAGATATCCTTGTTCCCTTACTGTTTCTATAACCTATTTGTTATTACCTTTGTCTGTCCATCCTTATACATCTGAAGCACGGCATTTCAATGCCGCTACTGTTCTTCTGTCTGCTTCTCAGACTGCTTGTATTTCGTAGGCATACTGTCTGTGCTGTGCTCCACACATACGATTTTAACAACTTTTTGTTCTATGTTTGTTGTCTTTCATCATAGGCGCCGTTCTTTCTTGTTAGATGCAGTTCGGTCACCTTCTATTGTTTTACAATTATGTACCCTATTTCTCCGACATTCAGTGGTTGCGAAAGGGGGTAAGCAGCCTGTGGCTGCCAAGTTCCCTCAGCACTTGAACATTTACTGATTTAATATTTTTTCCAATATATCTTCTCGCACAGTCAACATTAGTTGCAGATATTTCACAACAAACAACTAGTTGTTTATAATAATCATCAGATTTATCTGCGCTTATTTTTTCGTCATTGGGTTTCTCGTCTCAAAACTGGTTGGACATGTACCTGCACTTATTTCTTTTCTAAACTAACCTACATAGTTCCCTGAAATTCTCACACAGCAATACAGCTATGTTCCCCTTATATTATTTTCTAATATTATGCCCTATTTCACTGAGATTTATTGAAGGGGGTTAAGCAACCTGTGGCTGTCAAGATCCCCAACACTTAGACATTTGCCGAAATAATAGTTTTCCAGTAAATGCTTTCACGCAATTACCATTATTCGAGAATATTGCCCCTCCAATGCTTGTAGTTGCTTATAATAAATATCATGTTTAAGTGCAGCTACTTTTTTCGTCATTAATTTATCCAATTTGGTACTGGTTGGATGCGTATATCCATTGATTTCTCTTCTGAGCTAGCCTACACATTTCCCTGAAACTCCTACAGCCTACATCTTTCACTATCTGTGTGCAGTAGTCTAACCTAGGTCTACCTCTTCTTCTCTTTTTTCCTATCTCTGCTTCTAGTATATTCCGCACTATTCCCTCATGCCGTAGTATGTGGCCTATCATCCTATCTCCCCTATTTTTTACCTTTTTCCACATATTTCTTTCTTCCCCTACCATTTTTAGTACCTCTTCGTTCTTGACTTTGTCTGTCCATGATATCTTCATCATACGTCTGTAGCACCACATTTTAAAGGCTTTTATCTTTTTCTTGTCCGCTTTTCCTACTGTTCAGGCTTCACATCCGTACAGTGCTGTGCTCCACACATATGTTTTGAGCAATCTTTTCCTTGTTTCTATGTTTGTGGTCTTTGAGCACAGTAGTTGCTTTTTCTTGTTAAATGTAGCACGACCTTGTGCTAATCTTTGTTTTATATCTTTTGAGCTTTTCCCATCTTGCGTTATTTGGCTTCCTAGGTAGCAGAAATCCTTAACCTCTTGTAAGTTCGTGTTACATATTTGTATTCTTGTTTTTGATTTATTTTTCCTTCCTTTGCATACTAGTACCTTAGTTTTACTTTTGTTAATTTTCATACCGTATCTCTCTGTTAGAACTGTTTCCATTTCATTGAGAGCAGCTTCTAACTCTTCCTTGCTAGATGCTAATACCGCTATATCATCTGCAAATGTAAGCATATCAATTTTTTGTCCCTGCATAGTAATTCCAAATGTCTTCCTGCATTTGAAAGTATTCATTGCCTCTTCAATGTACAGTTAAAAATTAGTGGGGATAGGGAACATCCCTCTCACCCCTTTCCTGATGTTTACTTCTCTACGTTCCTGCTCTAATTCTATTACTCCCGTTTGTTCTTTGTATAAGTTATGTACTATCCGTCTATCCCTATAACTCATTCCAATCTTTTTGAGTATTTCGAACATTTTTTTCCATCTTACATTGTCAAATGCTTTTTCCAGATCTACAAACCCTATATACACGCTTTCCCCTTTTTCTATTGTTTTCTCCATTATCACCCTTAGAGCTAAGATAGCCTCCCGTCTTCCCCTGTTTCGCCTAAACTCAAATTGGTCTTATCCTAGTATTTCTTCCGCCGGTTTTTCCATTCGTCTTTGCACAATTTTAGTTAATATTTTTGACACGTGTGCTGTCAAACTTATTGTTCGAAAATTTTCACATCTATCTGCGCCTTTCTTTTTTGGTATAGTGATTATGATGTTATGTTTGAAATCTTTGGGTATCTCGCCTGTTTCATACATATAGCTTACAAGTTGGAAGAGACGTTCTGTTACTGCTTGACCAGCGGCTTTTAGAGTCTCCGCTTGCACCTTATCTGTACCCGGCGCCATACCATTTTTCAGACCCTTTAATGCTATTTCAAATTCATCTTTAAGTACAGGATATCTCAAGTCAGCATTTTCAATGTCGGATTCCCTTTTTAATTCAGTTAGTTCTTATCCTGCATATAAATTCCCTATATATTCTTACCATCTACCCACTTTCTTTACATTTTCTATAATAACATTTCCTCCCGCGTCCCTTATATTTTTGCTATACGGTTCTATATCCCTAAAATTGATTCTAATTAGTTTGTATGCTCTTACGTTTAAAAAACGATTCTTACAGTTAAAAAGTTCATAAATACATCGCGCAAGCGCGATGAAAAAGCGACGCCACGGCGGTTGGTAACGCTAACCTTTATACAGATTTCGCGCGCTCATCTGCCAATGACGTCACCAATGCATAAATTTAATACGTAATTATCGGAAAAATATATAAATTTAAGACAATAGATTATACAGCAATTACTCACATGAATATCTCCCTGGGTTAAAGTTGTCTTTTGTTCAAGTCCATCAGGACTACTGATGGCCCTTTTAAAGCAGTTAAAGATGGTGACTGCTCCGGTGCTGTTGGTGGAGCATGGACATCCGGCTCGTTCTAGGGTCGTAAACTCGGTTCGGCCAACGGCTGCAAATTATCTCTACCTATTCAGGGAAAGACGGGAACAGGTATAAGGGCGACAACAAAGACAATTAGGCAAGGGAATCTACATAGATAAAAACAAGGCACGATACGATACCTCAAACGTCCACTCTACTCGAAGGTTCAGGCAAAAAAGCCACGTTACAGAGAGCACAAGAAACACTTCTCCCACTTTTGTCTTTCACGCGTCGGCGCAAAGTTATTCGTCCAACCCACTTTTGACGTAACCGAAATACGCGCACCGAGTTTTTTGAAATTATGGCGCGAAACTTCCGCACATCAAAATTAACCTAAAACAATGTTTAAGTGCCAATTAATTGGCACGTAACAATGCTTCTTCTGTCTTTCCTACTTCCATCTTAGTTTGTACCTCTTTGCACTTTTCATCAATCCATTGTTCTTTAGCTTTCCTGCATTTTCGAATAATTTCCATTTATGGCTTTGTATCTCTGTTTTTCTGTTTCGTCTGATTTATTTTTGTATTTTCGTCTTTCTTTTATTAAATTCAGGAAATCCTTTGTTATCCATGGTTTTTTATTTACTTTTTGTGTATACCCCAGAATATTTCTGGCCGCCATGTCGAGGCTAGATTTAATGTTATTCCATTCTGTTTCTACTTCCTTAGTATCAGATATTTTCCCGATATCTTTGAGCAATTCATTTGACCTTTTTTCGAATCTTTTTTGAATATCTTTCTCTTTTAGTTTCTGTAGGTCCAAGTGCTTTTTTTCGTTTCCTTTTTTCAAATTTTTAAATTTAAGTGCGGCCTTCATAAATCTGTTATTACAAACTAAAAAAATTATGCAGATTATACGTAATAACGTGTTTCCATTTAAACAGTCAGAGGTAAATTATTAACCATACAAGTGTTCAGAAATTGCTACGTACATTGACGTAACATAAAAAAAATCAAGAAAAAGAAAAAGAAAGAAAGTCTGGGCTCAGGCGGCGAGTGGACGGGGTCTTATACCTATAGCTAAAGAGAAACCTGAAATAAATAGAAAAAAATTTATATATAAACACTCACTCATTCACACACCAAACGAAACATACAACGAAAAAGAAAGAACTTATAATTAAAAACAAAATATATATACAAACAAACAGTACTCTCCAAAACCCAACCCCAAAAAAAGTCAATGTCCCCAATTTACATATTACATTTAAAAAAAAATTACCCCTGAAAATGGCGAGCTGTAGTTTTTAGGCAACTCCCCCTGACGGTAACTAGAAGAAAAAAAGAAAAAACTAAACGCCACCCTAAAAACCACAGCTCTAAATCATCGTAAAAGTAAACTTATACTAAATTTACAAACATGTATAGTATTAATCAAAAAAAAACAGTAAATACCCAAAATCGTTCAAAAATTTTCATATATAAAAAAAATCAAATTTGGAAATGTCATCTTAGAACGGTAAAATCACCGGCGTTCTTGTTCCGCGGTAAGAAGCGGATACAAAGAAAAAAAAAGAAGGACTCACCCTCGAGTTCCTGACATCGGGGGGAAGGCTGTCGCTGGTCCGCCTCAGCGAACAGGCCAAAAGAAACGCAGCTCCAGGGATCAACGTGTTACCCGCGGGAAGCACGCTAAATAAGGCGTGCCGGAGATTTACAAAAAAATAACGAACGAAGCCAACCAACTTGTTGTCTAGTTGATTATCGAACAGCAAATGAAAATTACATGTGTTAGGCACCAAAGCAAGGAAATAAACCAGGAAACCCTAGTTTTATTAAAATAAATTCCCCGAATTCTTTTAAAAAGGGAAAACACACTAGCATTTAAGTATTAAAATACTTGGAAAGTCGTCTATCTACTTAAGGCGTAAATTCCACGGGACGAAATTCTGAGAAAGGATATTTATTTTTAATTACCATACAAATTTTAATATACGAAAGGGTTATTTTTAATTAACGGAATTAATTTTTGTGTTGAACGCCAAATGAATTTAAGATAAAAATTATTGTACCTACACTAATTAACTATTTTCGAAAATGAACGTAACAAAATTAAAAAACTGCCGTACTTAATATAAAAAGCGGCTCCGTGGCTTAGTTTTTATGACGTGTGACTACTACGCCCAAGGTCTCAAATGCGGTATAGGATTGGGCACCAGCGCTGATTCGATTGGTTAATTTGAATTTGTTATGGGCAATTAATGCGAAGTGCCGAAATCAGTACCAGTATATCGGACAGTGATGAAATACAGGTCGGAAATATAACTAAACGATGTTAATGGTTTACGTATAAATCAGGTTAATCAGGTATTAAAGGAACATATTATAATTTTAACAAGTAAATAAAAACATAAAACCAAGAAAAACTTTGTTAATGTCTTGATCCGTGGGACTTGGCATTTGGCTGATTTTGGGTCACATTAGTTGCTAGATTACGTTTTCGTTTTCTTGATAATATATATTCTCCTTTTGGTGGTCTACCTACTGGAAGCCTTTTACAACCTCTAGTAATCCCTACCTTGCGTCAACTGATTGCAGTAGGTTGTACTTTAATAGCCAAGTTTGTTCGCCGACGGATCGGAATTGAGCTTCCAGCAGTATTTAAAAATGACTCCCACGATGTTTTTGTTTTAATACATTTTAATCTTTTTAAAAAATTTCTATGGCTAAATGTGATGTACCAAAAGAATTATGATGCTTCTGCATTAAAATCAATGTTTCGTCTAAAGTTTCCTTCAGAGACCTCTTCTCTGCAACCAAAAGTGATACTATTGTTTGGCGATACCGTTAGTATTTTCAGTTTTTGAAGCTACCTTACATGCTTCACCCGAAGGTCCTACATTAGCCAGGAAGCGAGTTTCATTACCTGGAAAAATTTGGAATTTTGCCGAACCCTTGCTGTTCCAAGCAAGGTAGGGATCTTTAACGTGCGTGACAACACACACACGGGACCTCTATTTTGCCTCTCACCCGAGCGAGGGTGTATTTTTGTGAAAAATGCTCGCCTAACATTTTTCAAGCGGACCGTGTCGGGATTCGAACCCGGGACCTTGGGCGTAGTAATCACACACCTACCACTACGTCACGAAACTGCCTTTTTTTTAAAACTACCAGTGGCTCGTAAAATGATATAAGTTGAACATTTTCCCCAAACGCTAATTTGACCATACAATAATGCGATTTTAAACTTACTGGAGGAGCATTTAATATTGATTCATCATCATCATCATTTTGTTTTCGACCATATTTAAGGTCGGTTTGACACAGCTCTAACTTCTTTTCTATTCTGTGCCAATCTAAAAAGGTCTACATACCCTTCACAAACTAAATCTCTAATAATTTGACTAATATAGCTTTGTCTAGATCTTCCTACTCTGTTTTATTTGGTAGTCTATAATCTAAGGCCTTACTAAATAGTCCCTTATGTCTTAACTGGTGCCCTATCATTCTATCTCTCCTGACCTTTAATTGTTTCCACATACAGGGTTCCTCACATATCTTTCTAGAAACTTCCTTATTAACAAATATTAACAAATAGAGCAACAACTCTATCTGTCGAACTAATCTTTAACATTCTCCTATAACACCAAGTTTTAAAAGCATCTATCTTTTTCTTATCTACCTCTTTAACTAATCTAATCTAATCCAATCTAAACTAATACTATTAGCTATTAGTAAGTCTTTCTTTTTTAAAAACATTTTTCTAGCTTGAGCTTGTCTAGCTACTACATTTCTTCTGATACGTTCGTCTTTTGTAACTATGTTAGTAAAATTATAAAATGGGGGCGGCCTGTAAAACAAAAGTTAGAGGGAGGTCACCGGCCTAGCTAGCGGAAGGTCGTGGATCATATAGAGGGTTAAAATTTTGCATAAAGGGTTAAATTAATCTATAATATACTACAAAAAGAATTTGGCACTTACCTTTCACAAATATCGTGGCTTAATGACAATTACCAAGGGCGCCAGACAAGTCGAGAATGTCCAAATGTTCGTGCAAAATCTTGAGAGACTTGTCATCCCAAGGAGGACAATTGTTTCTTTTAATCAACTCTTATCTTTTTTAATACTTATGCAACTTTCATGATAAAAAAATAATAAAAAAACTATTAACTTAATCAACGGCAAACAAAACTATTTAATTAACAGAGCAATAAACGTGAACCTCTTACATTCATTGATTTTAATTTAGAAATTTAATTAAATAGGTGAATATAGAATTATGAAAATTTTGCGTACATAAGTAATTCCCAAACACTTGTATATGAAAGAAAACTTATACTATAAATTTTACACTAAATTAATCCTACGGTTTATGGCCAAAACGTCCTAACAAATAAACTAACTAAAAATGGGTCATGCTACTTAACTATAAAAACTTACTTACTAAAAATCGTCCATTGTTTGATGGCTTGCCTTCCTGTTTGTAATTTTTAAATAATTGAGTGGCACACGAACCCGACTGGATCTTATTGACAATATCACTTAACTTGTGCATCACATGCTTACAAGCTTTTTATTATTTACCTTGTATCACTATAAATCCGCGAACATACGGGCATAACCCTCGCAAACTGGAAGAGTTATCACTCCTTTCCAATTTTTACTATCGTGATACTAAGTGAAATATTTTATCTGTGATGCCGGAGAACGCTACCCGCGAACTACGTTTCTTTCTACTTCTTGACCACGGACAGCTCCATTGGAAAAACTCTCTCTTTTTGCTAAAGCTTTAAGTTATATAGATTAATTCTTACTCTAACCATTTTTACGTCATTTTCTGTTATCCAATGACTGAACAGAACCTCTCACAAAACAAGATTTTAGAAACGAAATCCAACCCCTTTTTAGATGAGGGTCACGGAAGCAATTATTTTTCTAAGGGTTTAAATATATCGTACCTTCTTTTCTTAATTATTGAAATGTGGACCATACCTATGGCGACAGTGGTCTGCCATTAACAAAGACCGGCTAACCTACTTGAGCCGAAATGGATTTTAAATACAATGGATGTCTCCAGACTACTTAAAATTACTTGCAATCTTTGAACAAATCAAATTGGAAATAGTTTTCGCTATTTACAATGTTTCGTTTTCTATAACCCGCTGTCAATCAAAGAAATTATTAAGAAAATTAAGCTTTTTAAACAGAAAATTGATTTCCTTTATTTACGTTAAATTCCATTTTAATTTTATTAGATTCGTCAATCTGTAACCGATCTAAGCTTTAAATTTATTGCATTTGATTTACAAGGGTTGAGCTTTAAATTATGGTGACCTGCCGCTGGAATTTCTAATAGTTTAGCCTGAAGCTATTTGTAATTCTGGTCTTTTATTATAAGGGAGCCTAACTAAAATATGAAGTAATTTATTGTGGAATTTTTGTCTATAAGTTATGCAAGTTACTGAATTTTAATTAATTAATTGATCTGTTTATTCGTTAACATTACAAAATAATGTTACAACTATATTACCTAAATAGCAAAATTTATCTACCTCCTCTAACTCGGTATTACCTATTTTTAATTTTCGTTTAGAACTAGGCTATAACTCACTTGTCATTATCTTTGTCTTTCTTGAGTTAATTCTCATATTATAGTTACTCTGTAGTATCTCATCTAAAACATTTAAAAACTTTCCTAACTCTTTTCTAGACTCTGCTATAATGACTATACCATTTGCAAAACGTAACATCTATTTTCTGTCCCTGTACACTAATATCTATCTCTTTTCTCTCTCTAGCTATGTTTAAAGCTTCCTCAATATAAACATTAAAAATTAAAGAAGATGGTATACAACCCTGTCTAACACCATTTCTAATCTTAGTTTCCTTTTCTATTTCATCAAATCTAATTACTTCGCTTTTGTTTTTATATAGACTGTAAATAATTTTTCTATCCCTATGAGAGATTTCTATTTTTCACAAAACCCTGAACACAACAAACCAATTAACCTTATCAAATCCTTTTTCTAATTCTACAAACGCAAAATGAGTCTTTTATTTTTTTATAACCTTTTTTCGACAATTACCCTAATCATTAGTATCGGATCTCTAGTCCCTTTGTCTTTACAATAACCATATTGGTCTTCGCCTAAATAAATCTCAGTCAAACCTTCTACTCTATTTTTAATTATTATTGTTAGTATTTTGGAAGCGTGGGAAGTTAAACTAACCGTTCTAAAATTCTCACACCTACCAGTTCCTGACTTTTTTTAGGATTGGGATAATAATATTTTGTTCGAAATTTATTGAAACGTCACCTGTGTCATATATTACTTTTACTAGTTCATATAATCTGTCTAAAGTTTTCTTACTTGCATATTTTATTAATTCTGTGGGTATATAGTCTTTCCTCGGCGCTTTATTTAGTTTAAGATCTCTAACAGCTCTATCAAATTCCTCTCTTAATATTGAGAACCCTATTTCTACATCCTCTTCTTGAGCGTTCTCTAACTCATCCATATCGTCTCCATTATATAAATCTTCTAAATATCTTTTTCATCTCTCTATTACCTCAACTTTATTTATAAGAAGCTCATTATTCTTAGCTTTAATACCATTATATTTTTCCTATCTCCCTCGAAAAACTTTTTAACTGCCCTGTAATCCCTGTCTGTCTTACCTACTCTCAAATCGTCTTGTATTCTTTTATAATTCTCCTCCATTCATTTATTTCTAGCTTTTCTACACTCATATACTTTCTTATGTCTAACTCTATTATATTTTTGCTTACTTTCACTATCCAATTCTCTGAAAGGTTTAAGCTTTTTTCTATTCTCTTTTAAATCTAATATCGCCTTTGTTACCTAGGGTTTTCTTGCTTCTACTCTTTTCTTACCTATAATCTGTGTTGCTGTATCATGTACAATCCTTTCTATTTCTTTCCATCTATTTTCTAAGCACCCTCCTATAGCTATCTCTTTCATCTTATTATCTAATACTTGTTTATATTCCTCTTTTACCTCACTATTATTAAGCTTACCTAGATCCCTTTCTCAATTTTTTGAATTTTAGATTACACTTCATTTTAACTAAGCTATGATCACTATCTATGTCAGCCCCCGGATAACTACGACAGTTTGTAACTTGGTTTCTAAGTCTTTGTTTAACTAAAATATAATCTATTTGGTATCTAGCTCTATCACCTGTCGCTTTCCAAGTATATCTTCTTCTAACATGTTTTTTGAATATGTTGTTTACAGTTACTAATCTATGTTCCAGGCAAAACTTAACTAATTTTTCTCCCCTATTATTTCGTCTACCACACCCAAAATTCCTACCATTTCTCCCTCACTATCGCCAATAACTATTAAATTCTCATCTCCCTTTATTTTTCTCACTATGCTATTTATATCCTCCTATACCTTTCTGCTTCCTCATCCTCGAACTGAGTTGTTGGCATGTAAACCTGTACTAAAACAGTGTCTGTGGGGTTTGTACTCAATCTAACCATAATTATTCTATCACTAAATTGTAAGTACTCTTTAACTTTACGTCTTAATCTTCTATCTAACACTATTCCTACCCCTGCCTGTCCATTAGTTGAAGAAGTTGTAATTATTCTATAATTATCTTTCCAAAAGTCATTACTATATGGCCATCTCACCTCACTAATACCTAAATTGTCCAGTTTTCATTTTCTCATTTCAAATAATAAAACTTATCTACTCTAAGTAGTGACCTTACATTCCAAGGCTCGATCACTAAATCGAACTGTTGTTTTAAATTCTTTCGATGACAAGCCCCCAAGTACCCCCTCCCGGAGATCCGAATGAAGGGGTATTTTACCTCCGGACAAGATTTTACTTGTGAGCAATCCATCATGCATAGTTCGTGTTTTGGACCACGCATACCTGGGTAATATTGTGATAGGTTCCTATATCTTTCCACAACGCATTTTAAAGATTTTAGCAAAAAGCCAGATACGTCCAACCTCCATCAACCTTGTAAATTATTGAGGATCGCCCGAGACAAACCTACTCTCCTCCAATATCTTTTCGCCAGCAAGGCTGCTGCCCTTTGCTGCGCCTTTTAATCGCCTTTTACGATTTGCAGGCTTACTATAGTAATATTCTTTGTCCTCCTACTATAGGGAGACTAGGACAAGTACAAGATCCAATACTTCCGTCAACATAATAAAATTTGCTCTCGTTGCTCATACTAGAAACTTTGTACATTTTTTGACTGATGCATTGAATATCTTTTTCGTTAATCGAAGAGGTTCTTTTTAATAGGTTTAATAATAACAATCTCGGAGTTGCATTTCTCGAGTGAACAAACTTTCTTATTCTTTTCTGGTAATACTTCTCTAAGCATTTGGCAATAAATTCAATTAAGGCTATTGCATTGTATGCGTTGTTACGCGATAAAACAATATCTTTAAACAACCGGATGCTCACTTCACAGAAATTGATAGTCTAATGACCATGGGTGGCTGAACTACGAACAGCCATGCATCAATCTTCTTTTCTGGCTCAATAATTTTCCAAGTAAGCAATCCATTGTGAATATCTTCTAAACACTTCAATTTTCGAATTAATATTCATTTCATCATCTCCGCTCAACCCATTTACAGTTTTTGTTTGATACCCATTTGCAGAATCTATTCCTGTTGCAATAGAGAAAAAAGAAGTAGCTTTCTGAATATCTTCGGCATTTAAAATATCTCTAAATGCATTGTAAACAATCCGGCGCCATACTGCTTGTAAAATACGAAATCGGCATAAAAATGTTTTTGACTCGGGAAAAGCATGTTTAATTGCGCTCCTTTCGGCACTACTGTCATCTGTAACAAATACTTTTGGGTAACTTTACCACTAAATGTAATTGGTAAACTGGACTTTAATAAAGTAAATCCAGCTTTATAGTCTTCTTCTGACTGCCCTTTTGTAGTGAAAGGAATAAGAGACACAGCCCCTACCACACAAGGAGTTAAAATTAATGTCAATGAATGACCACTTGCATCACAAGAGGCCGTGCGATCAACAAATACTATATCTTTTGCAAAATCTAGTTGGTGAACTCTTTGCATAAGTGTAGTTGCAATTAATATACAATAAGGATTCTCTTGATATTCAAGTATGATGCCGTTCCTAATGTACAGCTCTCGTTTTTCTTTTAATTTCTAAAAAAGTTATTCAAATAATAAATAAGGAACATTTTGTATCACCTACACAAACTTCTACAGAACCAACTCCAAAACGCGGCCCCAAATTTCTTGTTCGCCATTCATTAACCCAGTGCTGCACGGTGCGATATTTTGAATTTATTCTTGCATTAGCAAACTCAGCACTATCAACTACAAATTCTAATTCCAGTTTTAACTCATGAAGATTTATAGATTCAGTCAAGCCTAATCCATCATTGAAATATGATTTAAAACGTGTTTGAACGTCAATTCTAGAACGAAAGAAAAACGCTGCCTCTGAAGTCGTTAGAGTATGGCTGTGCTCTCCTTTTAACTCAACAACAGCTGTATATCTGTCCTGCAGAGAAAAAAGTAACATAGTTTAAAAATAATATCTACGTTACTATGAAAGATTAAAGATATGTGCAATAATTTCACACAAGATTGTTATGCGAATGTTTTGCTACATTTCAGTACATTATCCTTAACTTTATTAAAATTAATTGTATTCCATTATGTGGTAGTTCTTTGAAATATGTTCATATTAATTGTATAAAACAGCACCAAAACAGTAGGGATCAATAAAAAAAACAACAAATATTTGCTATAGTATTGCATTAAAGAATCTAGCTCGATTTGAAATGATCATTTGGGCTTTGCATAAAAGTCTAAGTTATTATTTCATCTTATTCACTGTAATACGATACTATTTATCAACTTACCTTGAGTAATTAACTATCTAAAATATATATATATATATATATATATATATATATATATATATATTGCCATGGAACTTGACTTATCTCTGGAACTTACTTTTTAAAAATCATTCAAGCCCCAACGTTGGGCCGTCATAAATTGCCGTGGATCTTACTAAAAACATTAATTTCAAAAATATAAAAATTTCACAAAATTTTCTTACCCGGATTCTGCTTCCTTAAGTTAATTTCTTCAGCAGCTTCTTTGGCTAGCTCAGCTCTGCCTCTTCTCGGATACCTAAATTTACTATCATTCTCTTTACCATTCATACACCATTCAATGAAATCACAAAATAATACAACAATCATACAATATTTATTTACCGCTATTTACAAATAATAATTCATAGTTATGTATAATTCGGTGCTCTAGTTACACCTCAAAAAATACTATCTTTGTAAAGTCCTTGTTTATAAAATTGTAATTTCAAACACATTTAATGCAACGGGAGTAAATGGGCCCCAAATAATACCTTATCTTTATTTATTACTACACACTGGAGTATGGTGAGCTCATGATAACCCAGTTTATTAATGTATGCTTTCCACTTTGTATATTATGACTACAAACTTAATAAACGCATGTACTCTTAACAATGAAATTTAAATTTATCAAGAAATTTAATAAGCTTTACGTACACCTTTTGTGTTATATTTAAAATACCATAATAATAGTCAGTTATACGTATCTTTTCAATACGATAAATAACGAAAAATAACCATCAAAGTTCACTCACACATCACAAATAATTTCAACAGTTTATCAAAGAAAAACCAGTAAATTCAAATGAGTTACCTGGAAAATGCGTCCAGAGTCCCTCTCCGTAGATGATGCGTTATCTTCCTGAACCCCTCGGTTTCGTGATTATGCGCGCCGCTCTACCAGCTATTTATAGATGAAAACTCCGTTTAAGCTGAGCTTCGTGCTACCCATTTTAACATCAATTCCAACATCCAAATCCATGTATATTACACTTTTTTATTATTGCATTATTAATTTACGAGCTTGTTAGGAATTCGTTGGACCTTAGTTAAATTTAATCACTCGGCACTACACGCACTACTAACTATAAGGCCCCAAATAATCTAATACTATTTTACTGAATTTTACAAATTTTTAATACTCACAAGCCTCGTCAGTTGATTATTATACGTTGTTAAGCGATGCAAAATTAAAGAGAGCCCTATTAATTTTCTTTTCGTATTTATACACTAACACTGTCACCTTCCGTACGCTCTTAACGCGAAATACCTAATCGAAAATAATATTTTCGCAAATTTTGTATAACCGTCTAAAACTTCCAGAAATATTCCCTCGTCAACACGCTATATCATACAAACTATCACAACCACCTGTCGCGTGTTCGTCTGTTCTAAAACTAACTATATCGACCAATGATATAGTCCTATGACGACATAAAATTCCGCCTGTAATATCTTTATTCATGTCTTATGAGTATTTGATGTCGCGTTCTAATCTTTACTTGAGTGGTAGAAAATCGATATAGTTGCCCGCGTCTTATGGACTCCACGTGGAGCGAATACGTGCGCTATGAAATCGAATGTTCTTATACCTGTCTCATTCTGTAGCATATTATTGATTGTGCAACCCTTCTGCTCTTTACAAAACTCTTGCAAGCGTTTATGCGAAACTACCGACGGTTGAACAACATTTCCTTGAAGCTCGCCTTATTATGCTCACAAATAAGCAGAAGATGACCTTTCCAACATGCAGATGTGCTCAATTAGTGATCGTTTAAAATAACACTTCTCGGAGTTTACATTTCACAGTATTCTATATAACAGATGTCTATTTGTTCGTTACGAAAGCTTTTCGCCTTGGGATTATTGATTTTACATGCTTTGATGCGTTTCTGACGTTATTGCCCGTTAAATTAAACTAAATTAAATTAATTATGCGTTCTATTGGCTTATAAAACTGATTTTCTTTAAGAATTTATTACTTTTTAATCCCTAATTATAACAATACGTCAATACTTGTTAATTTAAATTAAATAAATGAAATAAATTTTGCGCGTAACTATTATGTTTCTTACTCTATACAGGGTGTTTTAAAATTGCATTGCTTACCCCCAAATTTAACCCTTTAAATCCACTACAATATATATATATATATATATATATATATATATATTATTGGGGTAAGTTGATAAATACTATCGTATTGCAATTAATAAGATGAAATAATGAGTTAGACTCTTATGCAAAACCCAAATGATCATTTCAAATCGAGCTAGTAATTGAAAGAAGGAAAATATAAGGTCTTGGACAGGATTTGAACCTGCATCTCAGTTTTGCCGGAACTGTGCTTTTACCAATTACGCCACCGAGACCGATGACTATAATTGGGAAATTTACAAATCTAAATCGTTTACAGAACTATACAAATTATTTGCAGTCCGCAATAAAGAATTTGTGTAGAACACAATGAAAAATAAAATGTATAGGTAAATAAACTCTTATGAAAATAATAAGTGCTTAGTTAGGGGAGGAAACATCCACTTACGATTTCAGCTTCCTGAGGCTTCGTCAGAGCAGATTAGTTTCCAACAAGTGGATGTTTCCTCTCCTTGTGAAATAATAATGGTATTGTTTTATTAATGGCTATACAACTATTAGTCCGATTTGTATAGTAACTAAGTTCTTATTATTTTCATAAGAGTTTATTTGCATATACATTTTATTTTTCATTGTGTTATACGTGATAAGTTTTTAACAGGTAGAAACTTGTTTCGTTCTCCCTGCACCCCAAAATACAATGTAAGAACTAGAGTCGTTGTTATTCGTTCGAAGCGTTAAGACGTTCTTTAGAGCAACATACAATTTGGTGTGTTTTCGAAGCTCTTTTTATGGTTCGTTATATAAAAGATTAATTATTGTGTAGTAATTGGAATAAAGGGTTGTAATTACACAAGTGTTATGATCGTAACAGTGCGAACTTTGTGAGTGATAATAAACTTGTCGTTCAATGGATATTTTGTCTTGTCTTGCAGAGGAAGCACTACTACATCATTAAAATACAGTCCACTAATTCGTCGTACTATCAATCGTTGGGCCAGCAAAATTCGTCCTTCGATAGTATCTCAAGGTATGTAAATTGCTATATTCTAGCTACAACCTCACTTGTTGTGTTTCCTTTTTTAGGTTTTGTAAGCGTCTTGTTCATTGAATTGTCTTTGTGTGCAGTGTGTTCAATTGTTTTGGAAGCAGCTGCTTCATTGTCCTTCTAATTGTGTTGGTGAGTAGTTTTGTATACTCGTGGACGTTTTCGTCTGATCCTATGTTTTGTGGGGGTACAAATGTGTCCCTCAGTTTGTTTCAATTTGCGATTCGTATTTTGTATCGTACTTTGGTAAAGTTTTGTGGTGTCAAATGACCCGGTTGTCATGTTGATGTTGAAGTGATTAGGTTGTGGTCACTGACACTTTTGTGTTCTAATACCTGCCAGTTTTGTATGTAGTTGTACGCCAGCCCATTTGTCAGTGTAACGTCTATATTTGTCCCTGTTCCTGCATAAATGTTGTATGTGGGTGGGTTATTAGGAAGGTTGATTATTTCGAGTTGTAGTTCGTTATTTAAATTTTCGACTCGTTCTCCGCGTTCGTCCGTGAGAGAACTGTGTCACATCGGGGATTTTTCATTTACGTCTGCCTTAATAACTATTGGTTTATTATTGTAAGTGTGTAATATGTTGCGTATGTTGTTTATATATGGTTGGGGTCCAGTCTGAAAGTAGCTTGTTACCAAGATCCATTTTCCAACCCGACCATTTGAGACCTTCAGACATGTACAGTGTTCTCCGCTGTTTCGTTGGATTGTTGTGGTTGTCAATGCGGTGTCAAAAATGGCCACTGTCGTTTGTGGGTTTTTACCTGCATGTATTTGTCGTGCCTTGACTGGCATGCTTGGAATCTTTCCATGCACCAGATAAGGTTCCTGTATAAGAAGTGCATGTAATCGTAAGGTTTCAGCTAGTTGTTTAAGCTCTTTCATTACAGTTGCACAGTGCATGGCATTTATTTGTTCAATTCTGATCTTTTCGTCGTCCATTAGGAGTAATAGCTGTGTATGCTGCATTCTAGTTATGACTTGTGTTTGTGTGTGAGTGTAGGTTCGTATTCCGTTTGTGGGTGGGTTTCTATTTTGTCTGTGTGCATGTTCTCTTGTAGTGTATGTTGAAGTTGTTGTCGATATGTGATTGCTCTTGTTTTGTCCCTTTGAATTTGTAAAGGTGATTTGTGTTTCGTTTGATTAGGTTTACTGTCGATAGTCGATCTTTTGTACGAGTCTGTCCATTAACATTTTGTTGGTTGGGCAATCTTCTTCCCCACAGTGTCCACTTGCATCAGTGGTGCATGTGCAATGTTTCGTGACGCGTCCTAAGTCGAGACATCAAACTCGCAGGTGTCGAAAGTTCAATTTATATTAGTTACGTTATTGTTATTAAATGTGAAAGTTGTGTTTCGAATAGCATAAAGTAAAAGTTTAGTGTCGCCGTTCTTAAGATCAGCATCCACCTCGTAGAATGCATCTGCCTCCAGCAACAGCTATTTTGATTAAGGGTGCCCTTTTTTGAATCTAGCAGCTGCGTGATTTCCTGTTGATCCATTAGAAGATACGCTGATTTTGTAAGTATTTTTGTTTGTACTTGCTTTATTTATGTATTTAGAAACTCCCGCAGAAAGTCAAAGTAAAAATAACTATTTGCACTACTGCTAACTTTAAACCGCTTAATCAACTCGAATACATTAAATCGTTATAATAATAATATTAGAACAATAAAAGAATACTGTCAACTTTACAAACTCTTCCGTAAACATACAAAAATTACAATACTATCGACAGCGTCAAGCCGAAGTGTCAGATTCCACGTCTTTATTCCGAATCATCTTCTTTTATTCCCCTTGTTCAGGCCTGTTTTCTCCCGAATCGCACCAACTACTTCCTAATTAACTTTAACTTAACACACATCATTATCAGTAGGTCTTCAGTCCTGGAACTGGTTAGACGCGTACCATTATTGTTTCCTATTCTGAACTAACCTACAGATTTCCCTGAAATTAGCACAGTCTGCATCTATAATAATAATCTATAGGAACACTGTGGCACGATTTAAATAAAATTAAATAAAAACCCTTAAAAAATATTTAAATTATTAGATACGTATTTCGACCACTATGTGGTCATCATCAATAAAAAAAAAAAAAATTAGCTGTATAATTTACTATATTGTTGCTTTAAACACTATCGAGGATATTCTCCTCACCCGCAGGCTGGTGTTCTCAACAACAAACAAGTAAATTGTGACATTATAACTTAAATCTACCTAATTTATACTAATTCTAAATCTACTGAAGCGGAACCAGTTTAATCTTGCTTTCTCATTGGTTGTTGACCAATAGGGAAAGCAAAGCAGATGATTCTATTGGCCCTTTATCGGTGTTTAAGAGGGGTCCTTTATGTTTAACAATTTTAATTGATTCATAGGCATTTAAGGAGGAAAACCGCTTTTAACAATTTAACATTTTCTAGTTTAACGGGGTGGCTGGTTTCAAATATATGTTTGGCGACCTGAGACCTTTCATATTTACCATATTTGAAGTGAGCAATGTGTTCTTTAAATCTTGTTGTTATATTCCTCTTGGTCTGACCAATATATTTTTGAAAACACCCTGGCCCTGCACAACTAATTTCATAAATCCCCGATTTTTGCAATTTTTCCTCCTTGTCTTTTGGATTACCTAGCAAATCTTTAATTTTATTAGTATTAGTAAAAGCAATTTTAAATTATACTGTTTGAATATTTTATCAAGACCCTTTGTGGTTTTGTGAAACGGAAGTTTAACATATTTAACATTATCGTTAGAGGTGGTTGATTGCAAAGTCGTTGACTTACGGATGTTGATCCTATTTTTACACTTTCTAAAAATATTATCTATAATATCAGAAGAGAAACCATTGTAATTCGCTATTTGTTTAATAAGAGCAAATTCCTTATTAAATCTGTTTTTATTTAAAGGAAATTCCATAATCTATTAATTAAAAAGTTAAATGAAGCCAACTTATGTTGTATGCTATGATTAGAGAAGACAAAATAAAGCGATTTACATTGGTTTCTTTTCTATAAATGTCAAATTCTAATTTATTACCATTTCTAATTACTAATGTATCTAAAAGGGTAATTGGCCATTATTCTCTAGTTCATACGTAAATTTTATGCTTTGAAATTTTGAATTCATTTCTTTAAGAAAATCATCAACATTTGATTTAGAAGTGTCAAAACTGCAAAAATATCATCCACGTACCTTAACCATATTCTTGGGAAGTATTTGAGTTTTCTTTTAACTCGGTTTCAAAACGAGACATAAATAAATTTGCTATGAAAGGTGATAAGCTATTTCCCATTGCTGTGCCTTCATGTTGTTCGTAGAATCTTGTTGTTGAATTGAAAACAGTTCTGGGACATGCAATGCGAAACAAGCTTGATATAGTCTTCAACTTTATCATCATCAATATCACTATCTATAAGAACATCCTTTAAATATGTTAAAGTACGTGGTATTGGAACACTAGGGAATAATGAACTGACATCAAATGAAATTAAGATTTCGTTCTCTTCTAATGTGATATTTTTAATTTTATTAATGAACTCTAAAGAGTTTTGTACAGACAAACTATTAAACTTTAAATTCTTAAATTCATTTGACAGCCATCGTGATAAATAGTAAGTCGGTGAGTTGATACCTGAAACTATTGGTCTCATCGATTTATTATTTTTGTGAATCTATAACTATAACTATAATCTATAACTATCTGATCTAGGTCTACATCTACCTTTTTTTTCCTATCTCTGCTTGTAATATATCCCATACTATGTTACACTTCTAAGGAAAGTTTATATGGTTGGTAAAACAATTAACCAAATATTACACTTAGATGGTGGTACATTGAAATGGCGATAGATGGCTCTTAAAAGCCTGTAATACAGTTACCAAAGTTCAAAAGATACATCGCGCAAGCGCAATGGTTAAAAGCGATGCTACGCCCTGGCGGCCGGAACGCAAACCCCTTTTACAGGTTTCGCGCGCCAATCACCATGACGTCATCGACAATTTATATTGCGCCATAATTAGGAGCAGTTACATAAAATTAGAACAATGAAAATTAGAGAATCTACTCACGTGAGGAATCCGGTAACCGGCAGGAAGTCACGTTACGGCAGCCTCGGCTACGGTGCTGATGGTAGAGCATGGACATCGGTCGTGGGCTGCTCCAGGGTCATCTCCATTTCCTATATGTAGTGGAACGACAGGAATAGGTTAATTAAGGAACGACAAAACAAGATAATCAAAGGGAAATCTACATAATAAGATAAGACACGAACCCGGCACGACTGTTACACTTGAAAGTTCGGCAAAAACAGCCACGATTCAGGGCGAGAACCGCGAAACTCCCCCCACTCTTTGTCTACTATTGCCTTACCCCTATGGGGATAAGCACACTTGCGCAAACTCACTATTGTGACGTGCCGGAAGCACCGCCCAGTCTATTTAAAATGTTCCCGCGTCTTGCGTATTTGAAAATTATGGCGGGAAACTTCCGTACATCAAGAAAACTAAACTACTAACAATGTTAAAGTGCAAATTCGGTTTGCACGTAACAATCGCGACAAAGCCACAAAAGAAAAAACTTAAAAAAGAAAAAGTCTGTTAGCACAGTAACAGCTTAAAGTCTAAGTCCTAACTACCCTATATAAATCCTAACTTAAAACCTACAAAATGTTTATATAAGGCGCCACCTGGTTTTTTCGACCGATAACACGTCTACCGAAGTACCAGGAAACGGAATAGGTAGCCCGATAGTCTGTGACTACACTAATTACCGACAGCACAAATTTGTCGCGGAGCATGAAACACCACTTAAACTAACACGGGTGCGACAAGTCGCCTAAACTATCTAAACCTATCTAAACTTATCTAACTAAAGCTAACACAAAGTTCTTATATGCAAACACACATGAGTGTTGCATTGAAACTATTCTTCCTTTGGCAAGAAGTGCCCAAATTTAAAATGTTCACGGAGTGCACTCTAGCAAATTTTGTTACTGGTACTTTGGTTTTCTAATGATGCACCTTTAAAACTTGTCCATGACATAGTTGTGAATCAACAAATTTACCCAAAGTACCGCCTACTAAATCCTTATATGCTAACCTGACAAATTACATTTCTAAATTGGGTTAGCTTTTTCACTTAAATTTCAGGCAAAAAAAATATTTCCCACGTCTGGTCATATATACCACACGTTAGGACGATAAAAAGATAAGATAAGATCTCAAATTGATGTTAAAGATAGTAGATAAGATAATGACATTAAGCTTAAGTTGTTATCCTCAAAGGTAATGAATAAGATAACGGTATTAAGCTTTAGTTATTATTTGAGATACTCGATAAGATAACACGATATTCAGTTAAAGTGATTATAAGAGATAGTAGGTAAAGTGACATGAATTTAAACAGAAGTTATTACTCAAGATAACCGGTAAGATAACGCGAAATAACTCGAAGTCATCCTAACGGTAGTCGGTAAGATAACGATAAATTAAACCAAAATTATTACTAACGGTAATCGGTAAGATAACGATACTAAACTAAAGTTATTACCAAAGGTAATCAATAAGATAACGATATTAAACCTAAAGGTATTATCGAAGATAATAAAGAAGACAAAGATATTGGCCTAGTTATTACCCAAGACAATGATAACAACAAATAGAGTGGCTCCAGTAGAGCCGTTGAAATGGGATTGACCCGTGCCCTCTAAAAAGAGAAACCTATAAAACACGGCGTAGTCTGAAGGACCACCCGCGATATTGATCCGACAAGATAAGATATATCATATATTGACATTCACTAGGCTCCTAAGAGAACTAGTGCGATCATTTTCCTAACGAGTACATTGACTACGATAAGAAAATCAGACAAAGGTAGACACGACAACTTAAAGTATCATTACAGATACAAACACACAAAAACAACTGTTTTAAGGTAGTTTTTTTTTTAAATCGGTAGCACCCTAAACACACAAAAATGCCCAATTTTAAGCAGTTAATTACAGATACACTGTCCCCATATGCTAAAACAACCGAGAATTTAATAAGATAACAATAAGAAGCAATAGCACCTCACCACAAAGTTCAATAAAAAACAACGAAAAAAATGTTTATAAGTTATGTAGAAAAAGAAAGAAATAATGATGTAGTATAATGTAGGCGACTGCAATAATTCAGAAGAAAAACACATGGAATAGGTAATCCTAGTCTTTGCAACTGCGAATATGAACTGTTTCTTACAATGGCATAGGTCATGACTCCTATGTTGGCCCAAAGAAAAAATCATCCACTCAACATCAGCTAAAACCAATCATAAAAATTCAATGAGTTATTACAACCAAAGTTACGACAATTACCACACAATTAAACCATATAAGAGAAATACTAAAAACCAAATAATATGTAGTAGGAAAATTTCAAGAGTTAATTAAGTGAAACGACAGAGTTATATTTGGAGGTGTAGAGGATGAAGTGATATATAACTACGTTATGATTAAGAAAAAGTTAACCAAAAGAAAAAGATAGGTGATTTAAGGGAAGTAAAGTTAAACGTGTAAGAAATTGTATATTATATAAGAGAAGGAATAAGTAATTGCGGTTACTAATTGATGGTGAGAACAAAAAAATATTAGGTAAATCGTGAGGATTTAACCATATTAAGGTACCAGGTATCAAGGATTAAATTTAGAAGATTAGAGAAACAACATCACGAGATAAGGCATCAAGTACGATATTTAATTTGCCAGGCCTATGCCTAACGTTAAAAGTAAAATGAGATGTACACAAGTTCCATCTTGCGAAACGACCTGCGGGTTATTTTAAGTTATTAAGCCAAGTGAAAGCTACGAACATTAGATATATTGTTAAAGGAGTAAACGTGACAAGCTCTCAGACATACGTAAAGTTAAACGATTTTAAAGACAATTTTAAGGCATTCAAAGAGATTCAAATCGATATGTAAAGAGACAATAGCAATAGACATTGTATAAAGCATATTTTTACTGGGATGGGAAGTTCTCATTTGAGTTCTTTCCAACCCAATAAGGGAAAATTTCAACATCATTATTAAAAAATGATTTACAAATTAAAGCGACAACTTACCAACCGAATCCTCGTCTAGAGTTACAACGCTTAACGACCGGCCAATGGGCCTCGTTCTAGACTTACAGAGCTACACGACCAAATCCGACTGTAAACCTCGCTCAATAGATGTTAACGTAGGGCGTTGAAATATCAATAACTAAAAAAATATGCAATTAGACAAAGGTAAACACGACAATTTGAAAGAAAAATTCCACGACACCTATACAAAAGGCATTCCAAATTCTTGGAATGTTCTTTCAATATTGCGAAAGTTATCGAGAAGTATCGTAAATGAATTTAAATGATAACGTTACTGGAATTTCTTTAATTTAATATTCAAAGGCACAGGTATAAAGAGATGCATTTTAGGTTATACTAGTTGAACCATACAAGGGAAAAACTTTTAAAACTATATATCCGAACAAGATAATATCTAAGGGAACAAAATATATTAGGTTAGATCAAAATAACCCTTTAAAAGACACTAAAGGTTAGGTAAAAAGGAAATCTATTTTTAGGCAAACAATTTTGTTTATAGATAGGTAAATTTCTAAGGCATTTTTTAAAACGTAACATACAAGAGAGTGCATTTAAGTTTCAAAAAAACGGGCTTTTTTAAAGTTAAGGAAAACAAACAAAGATATTTTTTAATAGGTAATTCTGTAATACTGTATTTAAAGACATCTAGTGAAGGTAAATAATTATTTGTATACTTACATGAAAACAAATAGGGTTAGATAATTTCCTAAAGGTCATATTTAAATCCAAAAATAAACCACTCACAACAACATAATTGAAGTTAAACAAATCGCACATACTAAATTTAGAGAAATATTATATTAGAAACACATTTTTTAAACAACAGTTATATTTTCAAAATGACGGTATTCACATTTCAGTTGCCATAGCAACTAAATTTTTTTGACATTTAAGAAAATGAGGCATGTTCCGAAATGCGGGTATAAAACTCAAGGTTATAGGTATTCGGTAATTGGTTTTAAGTGAAAAAACTATTTTTTAATTAACATTGATAATACATTAGATGTTTATAAAAACAAAGGAAAACTCCCCGGTACGTAACCTCCACGTTAATAAGGGCGCCATCTGTTACACTTCTAAGGAAAGTTTATATGGTCGGTAAAACAATTAACCAAATATTACACTTAGATGGTGGTACATTGAAATGGCGATAGATGGCTCTTAAAAGCCTGTAATACAGTTACCAAAGTTCAAAAGATACATCGCGCAAGCGCAATGGTTAAAAGCGATGCTACGCCCTGGCGGCCGGAACGCAAACCCCTTTTACAGGTTTCGCGCGCCAATCACCATGACGTCATCGACAATTTATATTGCGCCATAATTAGGAGCAGTTACATAAAATTAGAACAATGAAAATTAGAGAATCTACTCACGTGAGGAATCCGGTAACCGGCAGGAAGTCACGCTACGGCAGCCTCGGCTACGGTGCTGATGGTAGAGCATGGACATCGGTCGTGGGCTGCTCCAGGGTCATCTCCATTTCCTATATGTAGTGGAACGACAGGAATAGGTTAATTAAGGAACGACAAAACAAGATAATCAAAGGAAATCTACATAATAAGATAAGACACGAACCCGGCACGACTGTTACACTTGAAAGTTCGGCAAAAACAGCCACGATTCAGGGCGAGAACCGCGAAACTCCCCCCACTCTTTGTCTACTATTGCCTTACCCCTATGGGGATAAGCACACTTGCGCAAACTCACTATTGTGACGTGCCGGAAGCACCGCCCAGTCTATTTAAAATGTTCCCGCGTCTTGCGTATTTGAAAATTATGGCGGGAAACTTCCGTACATCAAGAAAACTAAACTACTAACAATGTTAAAGTGCAAATTCGGTTTGCACGTAACAACTATTCCCCTACTATTTTTATAACCTATTTGTTATTATTTTTGTCTGTCCATGCTATCGTCCTCATACATCTGAAGCACAGTATTCCAAAAGGCTGCTACCGTTTTTCTGTCTGCGTTTCAGACTGCCACTATTTCTTAGGCATACTATGTTGTGCTCCACACATATGCTTTCAACAATTTTCTTCTTGTTCTATGTTTGTTGTCTTTCTTCATAGGCGCTGTTCTTACTTATTAGATGCAGTTCGGTCACCTTCTATTGTTGTACAATTATATACCCTATTTCTCCGACCTTCAGTGGTTGTGAAGGGAGGTAAGCAGCCTGTTGCTGCCAAGTTCACCCAACACTTAACCATTTACCGATTTAATATATTTTCCAATATATCTTTCCGCACAGTCATCATTAGTTGCAGATATTTCGCAACCAACACTAGTTGTTTATACTAATCATCAGATTTATTTGCGCTTATTTTTTCGTCATTAGGTTTTCCGTCTCAAAACTGGTTGGACATGTACCTGCACTTATTTATATTCTGAGCTAGCCTACATAGTTCCCTGAAATTCTCACACAGCAGGTGTATACAACTCGTTCCCTTTCTATTGTTTTCTAATTTTATGCCCTATTTCACCGAGATTTAGTGAAGGGGGTTAAGCAACCTGTGGCTACCAAGATCCCCCAACACTTAGACGTTTGCCGAAATAATGGTTTTCCAGTAAATCCTTTCACACACTTAACATTATTCGAGAATATTGCCTAACCAATTCTTGTAGTTACTTATAATAATCATCATGTTTAAGCAGTAATTTTTTCGACATTAGTTTATCCATCTTGGGATTGGTTGGATGCGTACCTCCATTGATTTCTATTCTGGGCTAGCCTACACATCTCCTTGAAACCTCTACATCCTACATCTTTTACTATCTGTGTGCAGTAGTCTAACCTATGTCTGCCTCTTCTTCTCTTTTTTCCTATCTCTGCTTCTAATATATTTCGCACTATTCCCTCATGCCGTAGTATGTGGCCTATTATCCTATCTCTACTATTTGTTAGCGTTTTCCACATATTTCTTTCTTCCTCTACCATTTTTAGTACTTCTTCGTTCTTAACTTTGTCTGTCCATGATATCTTCATCATACGTCTGTAGCACCACATTTCAAAGGCTTCTACCTTTTTCTTGTCCGCTTCTCCTATTGTCCAGGCTTCACAGCCGTACAGTGCTGTGCTCCACACATATGTTTTAAGCAATCTTTTTCTTGTTTCTATGTTTGTGGTCTTTGACCACAGTAGTTGCTTTTTCTTGTTAAATGTAGCACGACCTTGTGCTAATCTTTGTTTTATATCTTTGTGCTTTTCCCATCTTGCGTTATTTGGCTTCCTTAACCTCTTGTAAGTTCTCTTGTAAGTTCGTGTTACATACTTGTATTCTTGTTTTTGATTTATTTTCCCCACCTTTGCATACTAGAACTTTAGTTTTAGTTTCGTTAATTTTCATACCGTATCTCTCTGTTAGAACCGTTTCCATTTCATTAAGAGTAGCTTCTAACTCTTCCTTGCTAGAGGCTAATACCGCTATATCATCTGCAAATCTAAGCATATCAATTTTTGGTCCTTGCATAGTAATTCCAAATGTCTTTCTGCATTTGACAGTATTCATTGCCTCTTCTATGTACAAGTTAAAAATCAATGGGGATAGGGCACATCCCTGTCTCACCCCTTTTCTAATGTTCACTTCTCTACGTTACTGCTCTAATTTTATTACTGCTGTTTGCTCTTTGTATAAGCTATGTACTGTTCGTCTATCCCTATAACTCATTCCAATCTTTTTGAGTATTTCAAACATTTTTTTCCATTTTACATTGTCAAATGCTTTTTCCAGATCTACAAACCCTATATACACGCTTTCCCCTTTTTCTATTGTTTTGTCCATTATCACTCTCAGAGTTAAAATAGCTCCCCGTCTTCCCCTGTTTCGCTTAAACCCAAATTGATCTTCTCCTAGTATTTCTTTCACCCGTTTTTCCATTCGTCTTTGCACAATTCTAGTTAATATTTTTGACACGTGTGCTGTCACACTTATTGTTCGAAAATTTTCACATCTATCCGCGCCTTTCTTTTTTGGTATAGTTACTATGATGCTACGTTTGAAATCTTTGGGTATCTCGCCTGTCTCATACATATAGCTTACAAGTTGGAAGAGACGTTCTGTTACTGCTTGTCCAGCGGCTTTTAGAGTTTCTGCTTGCACCTTATCTGTACCCGGCGCCTTACCATTTTTCAGGCTCTTTAATGCTAATTCAAACTCATTTCTAAGTATAGGATATCCCAAGTCATCATTTTCAATGTCTGATTCCTGTTCTAATGCAGTTAGTTCCTCTCTTGCATATATGTTCACTATATATTCTTGCCATCTACACACTTTCTCTACGTTTTCTGTGATGACGATTCCTTGTGCGTCCCTTATATTTTTGCTATACGGTTTTACATCCCTAAAATTCATTATAATTAATTTGTATACTTCGTCTGTCTTACCTATTTCCATCTTCGTTTGTACCTCTTTGCACTTTTCGTCAATTCATTGTTCTTTAGCTTTCCTGCATTTTCGAATAATTTCCCATTTTATGGCTTTGTATCTCTGTTTTCTTGTGTCGTCTGATTTATTTTTGTATTTTTGTCTTTCTTCTATTAAATTCAGGATATGCTTTGTTATCCATGGTTTCTTATTTTCTTTTTGTGTATACCCCAGAATATCTCTGGCCGCCATATCTAGGCTGGATTTAATGTTATTCCATTCTATTTCTATTTCCTTAGTATCAGATATTTTCCCGATATCTTTGAGCAATTCATTTGACTTTTTTTCGAATCTTTCTTGTATATCTTTATCTTTTAGTTTCTCTAAGTCAAGTGCCTTTTTCTGTTTCTTTTTTTCACATTCTTCAATTTAAGTGCGGCCTTCAAAATTACGATGTTGTGGTCAGTATCTATATCTGCTTCTGGATAGCTTCTACAGTCTTTTACTTGATTCCTAAACCGATGTCTAACAAGAATGTAATCTATTTGATATCTTCCTATATCTCCTGGCATCTTCCACGTATATCGTCTTCCTTGTTCTTGTCGCAAAATTCTATCAGCCTATTTCCCTTGTCGTTTCTCGTGCCTAGACCAAATAAACCTACTACCGCTCCTTCCCTACTCTCACCTACCACGGCATTAAAATCTCCCGTAATTATTAAATTGTCATGTCCTTTTACATATCTTAATATGTCTTCGATATCTTTGTAGATGGCTTCTACCTCTTCGTCACTGTAGCTAGAGATGGACATGTATACTTGTATTATTACATACTGTGTTTACTGGTTTAGATTCTAATTTAACCATGAGTACTCTTTCGTTCTTTTGTAAGTAATTTTCTACACAGTATCCTATCTTTTTCCGCATAACTATCCCCACGCCCAAATTTCCTTCCTCTGCTCCTGTACGAATTACCCTGAAGTCTCCACTCCAAAAATCCCCCGCCTCTGGCCATCGAACTTCGCTGATCCCTACTATGTCTAGTGATAACCTATTCATTTCGATTTTTAGGTCCTCTAGCTTACCTACTTGCTTCATACTTCTAACATTCCACGCTCCGACTCGCAGAATGTTCCCGCCTCTTATTTTTAACTTTCCGATCGCATCCTCCGAAGTAGTCCCCTCCCGGAGATACGAATGGGGAACTATTTGAACTCCGGAATCTTTTACCCCAGAGGATGCCATCATCATTAATAACAATTTAAGTACGCTGTGTATTTGGGAGGTAATGTGGTGGTTTCCCGTTGCCTTCCACATCGCGGTAGTGTGTCTTAGACTGCGATACCGACCCCTATGGTCTCTGCCAATCTAAGTACCGAAAGAGCCGCTACCCTCTTAGTCTGGTTCCTCACTAACGACCCTACTACTTTGGTTGGACCTGTAGTTTGACTCTTTAGCTCATTAGAACATGCAAGCCATTTCACCTGTTCTAGTAATTTAGAACTTCGGCAAGGTGCAGGTCCTTTGAAATGGAACTTAACACACACGAATGTAAATTATACAATTATTAAAAATAAGTTGGCTTGAGTGATATTATTAAAATATTATTTATAAATATTATATGAGATGTTAATATTATTTTAAAATTACTATGTGTTAATTTACTACTAACATGAAATTATGGAATATCTTTCAATGTCATGTATATTTACATATTATGATAAAAAATGTTATAAAAAGAAGAAATAATAACAATTAAGTAACTAGTTATTGCTGAATGTTTTTCAACTGCTTTACTTTAAGTAAATTATAATTACAGTCAATATTTAATTTAATACTTGCACCTTGCAATAAATATTTTGTGTATTATTTCCAAATAAAAAAACTTAATTAAAGCAGCCGGAAAGATTCGCAAAACGGCCAAAAAATGCAAATTGGCAATAAACGCTTTAGTCTTAACTATTAACTTTTGAGACGAACCAAATCCCAAGAAAACGACAACAGTAACTGTTGAATCCTTTATATTCTTATGTGTTTTAAACACTGTATGAATTTTTCATATTATAATTTTTAGAAATATTTTGTCAGATAACGAAACAGTTGAATATTTAATTGAAAATTTTAATAATATTAACATTAATAATATTGCAACTATTCAAGTGGCAGAGGAAATAGCTGGTGCTATTAGACCGTTTTCAGGCAGTAGTGAATATATTGAGTCGTTTATAAACTCTGCAGATCGCTATTACAATAGATACGGTAAAACTACTTGACAATAGTCTTAGTGAATTTGTTTTTGCCTCTATCTGTTCTAAAATAACAGACGAAACTGGCGATTTTATACCATGTAGACCTGGCCGGAAATTAAAACATTCTTAAGACAAAAATTCGGCAACAAGTTAAACAGACATGTTTTAGAGAAATAATTTGTTACGAAAATTGTAGCCACACGTTGAGTATGCTAGAAATTTGGTTACGATATAAAAGTAGACTGGAAAAAAGAATGACCGGGCCCAATCGGCGAGTAGGCAGGGTTATACAAGATCAAAAATAATTATAGTGAAACTTAAATTTTTTTTGTTCATTGACAGCCCCAATTTTATTGTTGTTTGAGCCCTAAACGTTGCGGCGTTGCTGTAACTTATTTTTCTTACTGGACATCAGTGAACAACTTTTATTTTACAAAAGACTGAAACGTCTTTTTTCTACATTAAGGCGCTAGTGAACAAAAATCTTTCGACATAGCTAGGGGTCTATTCCTGGGTTGAGCAATGAGAAGTGAGGGGGGGGGAGTCGAATTCTCTTTGCAAACCAAAGTTAAGCTAAATCAAATAGGCGCCACCATGTCCTGAGATAATTACGATAATTGCAAAGCACAGTTCTAAGTGCGGATGTGGAAACCCAAAGATAAAATGATCGCCTTCGTTAACAAAAACCTGTCTTATTAAAATAAGACGCAGCTCCTGTAAGAAATTGCAAAGGTTAAATAAATAAAAAAGTAGAACACCATTTGTTTCCTATAAAAGTATATAAAGAAATAATAAACAAAGTATTTCCAATATAATATTGGCATCAAATTATTACTCAGAAAAATTTCATCTTTATGTAATTAGATTTGATCGCATTTGACCAAAATAAAAGCCTTAAATTTTGAACTAATTGTTTACTAAAAAAACTCTTTTAAAATATCGGAACCCGTAACAAAAAATTGTCATAATCAACTACATCAAAGTTAAAGTTTTTACTTTCCTTTTTTTTTTTTTAACCAACCAACTGTACTTTAAACATGAACTTGTTATAAATATTAAAGTGATAATGATTTGTAAGCATAACACAGTGAATTACGTTCTAACCTGGGCAGATCTTTTCAGGTGGATTACAAATTACTAGAACCTAACATAATGAGAATTTGAACTTTCATATTTACGTTTAATAATTTATGTATAGATAAAAGCTGATCACAAAAATAGGTATGTTTGTTTAAATTCCATTACAGCTGCACAAAGCATCTGCTTTCAAGACAACATCTGTCAACTGTGCAAAACAGAAAAATATAACGTCGAAAACATACGTTAAACTTATCGAAGGTTCATATGAAACAAAGCATGTTATTATAGAAAGCTAATCCGACAAAATTTCGTTTTACGGCTTATAAAACCAGCTCAACAATTAATTGAAATTTACACAATTTACGTGTTATAAACATAATATCAAGTTTACGTGTTCTAACCTTTAAAACACATGCAAGAAATATCTTACAGCTAATAACGAACTCAACTGCTATTTGTTGTTTCACGAAAAATTATGACGGGATTTACGTTCTTCAATCAAGGTTACCAGCCATTCTAATTTGAAACGACTACATTCAAATTAACATCCATAATTTCTTATCAAACAAATTTCTTACTAGGCAATTTTCAAATCGACTGTTCCTACATAATGGTAATTCTTAACCTTTTCTTGGATTCTAGTTGACGAATTCTGCATGTTTCATTCTACGTTGTCGCATTCTACGTTGTCGCATTCTACGTTGTCGCGCTAAATAAATTACCTCAAATTACATTAGTTCGTAAAATATATACTTTACCAACCGTTATTAGAAGATATCCCAACAATTAATAGTTGATGCGAAGATTGCCAGCCTCCAGCCGAAAATACATCTTAACAACGCTGTTGCCGCCGGCCGACTGACTTGTCGAAACCAGGGCCGAGTGGTCGCGCCGTCAGAGGCGGGGAACACGAAACAAACAAATAGAGATGTGCTTGGACATAGCTTTATGCGACACAGATATATTAATATAAGTAGATCCCTAAGAAACAATGCACGTTTAGCGCATTATTCTTGCAATTCTATGCAATTAAATTATGACTGAAAATAAAAACGTTACACTATTGCCTGAAATAAAAAATTATAAGTTTGGTTCAACCTGCAACGAAAATAAAGACATTAATTTATAACAGAAAATAAATTGCTTATTGTATTGAATCGCATTTAATTTAACAATTTGGTTAAGCTATATAACATAACAACAGAGAAAATATTTATAATTAAATCCTATTACAATGTCCTGTAACCTTGGGACAATCGAGATATATATATATATATATATATATATATATTTATATTGTTATAGATTCAAAGGGTTAAATTTGGGGTAAACAATGCAATTTCAACCACCCTGTATAGAGAAAAGAACAAATTATTTACGCGCAAAATTTATTTAGTTTATTTAATTTAAACGGACAAGTATTGGCGTATTTTTGTAATTAATGAATGAAAGGTTAAAGGTACATAAAGAAAAACAGTTTTAAAAACAAATAGAAACGCATAATTAATTTAATTTATGTTAATTCAACGTGTAAAAGCATTAGAAAACACACCAGGGTAAAAAAAATCAATAATCCCAAGGCAAAAGGTTTTTGGTAACAAACAAGAACGTCAGTTTTATCTGATACGGTAAAATATAAACTCCAAGAATTGTTGTTTTAAACGGTCTATAATTAGAAACACCTGCATTTTTAAAAGGTTACATTCTTCGAAATTATTTAATAAAGCAAGATTTCATAGAAAATAGTTTTCAACCGTCAGTTGATTTGAATAACAAACTAACAAAGTGATGTGTAAATGAATATTGGGGTTATTTATGGTTATATAACGTATCGGAAAAGATACGTGTGCTGGACAATTACTGGAGTTATTTAAAATTTTGAAATAGGGTGTATTTAAAACTTACTAAATTTCATTGGATTGTTAAGGGTAAACGGGTCTATTAATTTTGTATTAATTTATGCAAGGTAAAAGGCATACATTAATAAACTGGGTTATTATGAGCTCACCATACTCCAGTGTACAATAAATTTAGGGTATTATATGGGGCCCATCTACTCATATTGTATTAAATGTGTTTGCAAATAATAATTTAAAACAAGGACTTTAAAACATATCACTTATTGAGTTGTAATTAGTGTACCAAACTGTTTATACCTGTGAATAATTTGTCTGTAAATAGCGGTAAATAAAAGATTGTATGATTGTTGTATTATTTGGTGATTTTATTGAATGGTGTGCGAGTGGGAAGGAAGAATGGTTGTAAATTTAGGTATCCGAGAAGAGGCACAGCTGAGCTAGCCAGGGAAGCTGCTGAAGATTTTTGAAGCAGAAATAAAAGGGTAAGAAATTTTTTGTGTGAAATTTTTTTATTTTTATTTTTTTTTTGAAAATCAGTTAATGACACTGTCGATGTACTAAGGCTTAACACACGAACCACGGCAATATATATATATATATATATATATATATATATTGCTGTAGTGGCACCCTCACTTAGTCGGATGTAATAAACGTTCTACTAAACGCCACCGGTCTGTGTTCTCTCAATTTAATCTTTTGCTTTTATAATTATGCCACGGCTAGCCTTTTTTAATCTACACAGAGTGCACAACGTTACGATGATCAATTTAATTTACTCCTTTAACTCTTACCTGTTTGAATTGATAGAATGAAGTCAATCAACATTCATATACTGAAACGAAATAATATTTACAATTTTTGAAATTCTTTAAATACACCCTTCAATCAATTAATATTATATGGATTATTTATCCCAAAATTTATGTACTTTTAATTCAATATAAAGTCACCAAAAACATCACCTTTTACAAAAAATTAGGAACGTTTGAGATCTTTTTATGATTATTACGTAAGTTTTAACGTACTCGATGTCCTTGTTGACTCTTTACAAATTAGTGAAAAAATTAATATATTCAATGTTAATTTAAATTGAAAAGATTCCTTAAAACTAGGTAGGTCTGACCTGCTTTGTTTCGTGTTGTGGATCAACACCCCCTTACTGTCTTCAATCGAATACCAATACTCTGCTTTGTTGAACCAATGTTTCAGTACAGTTACCCCTTGCTTTCCAAAAATCACCTAGTGCTTTATTCTATATCTCTCTGCATGTGCTTTGAATCTCTTCCCTTAAATACCACTTGAAATTCCAGACTTTGGATCATAAATTAGCAGCATATTAGAATTGTCCTATAATTATACCAAAATTAAAATTAGAATTGTTTTATTAGTAAACCAGAAATAGTCCAGAAGCCTATTAGAATTGAATTGTTCCAAAATTAGAATTGTCTTCGACGCAGATTAAAAGCCCTATCATTATAAATATTTAATTTATTTTAATTAACCAATTTCTACTCACGTTTTCTAAAAAAAACGGCAAAAACTCTTCATGTATTCTTAACACAATCTTTATGCAGCACTATTTTCACTATATTGTTACGTGCCGAAAATTTCGACCGTAAACATTCATATAGTTTTAATATGCGGGAATTTCGCGCCATAAATTTAAAAGACTTGTTGCGCGTATCTCCGTCAATTCAGAAGTGCGTTGCGCGAATTTCGCGCCGACGCGTGTGGACATAGAAAAGTGGGGAATTTCCGAAAAAGACGCCTTAGGACTTGCCTTTTAAACCCGAAGAAGAGTGGTTGTGTCTTATCGTATCCTTTGATTATGTAGATTCCCTTGCCTTTTTTGATTATCGTTCCTCAACCTGTTCCTTATCGTACCTCTACATAGGTAGAAGGTATTAATTTGGATGCAACCTGGTAGAAGATCCACGACCCGAGAAAAAGCCGTGAGCAGCGCAGACCCAAGAAATATGAACGGAGCTCCGAGCGCCATCATGAAATAATCCTGAAGGAAGTCACGAGTCGCCATCAGGAAGTAATTCGGAAGGAAGCTTTACATACTCACGTAAGTACCCCGCGGGGGTGTTTATATAATTTGTATATTTAAAAAGAAAAATGTGTGTTGCAATAATTTGCATATTGTGTGACGTCATCGAAATTTGAGCGTCAAATTCCACATTATGTAATACCGTTACCAACTGTCTTTTGTGTCGCATGTATCGCGTTTACGGGATTGTATTAATATTCTAAATTTTATTTATTTGACGCGTAGATTTCTGGTTAAAAGTGATGTATTCAACGTGCATCAAGTGTAGACTGATCTGCCTTATCACCGGTGAGTGTTAAAAGCTTTTCCCATTACTTTGGGTTTGATTTCCAAGCAATTTTGCAGATTGTCGCGACCAACCAGGTTTTCTTTAATATTCCCTGTATTTTTAAGCTGTTTCTGATGAAATTCCTTTGGATTTCCGTGTCATGGTGTTTATTTACGATCTTTGATACATTATAATTTGTTATCGTGGTCAGACTTTCAACTTACGTCTGTTGTTTTGGTGAGATAATGCTTTTGGATAATTGTATAAAAAGAAATGGTGTAACTCTAGTGCTGTTTTCGTTCATGTATTTATTTATTTGAAAGTGCGTTTTTTTTATCAAAGCGATCATGGTTCCAGCGTAATTGCATGAAGATTTATTAGGTTTCATCTTATCTTCTGCGTAATTATTTTATAAATTTGTAGAACACTTCTCAACGTATGTTTAATTACATGTCCGATTATTTCTCTGCTGAATACGTGTTCTATTGTTGAAAGATATGCTTACTTGCATTGATTAATGTTAATTACGTTCTATATACAGGGTGTTATGTGCTTGCTATTTACATAATGTACGAATTACTTATTTTTCTGCTAAATAAATGCAGTTTTCTGATTCTCATTGCTATTTATAGTGAAGTACCAGTAAATATTAGGGTTAGGTGAATATAGCGTAAAATTTTATTGTAAATATTAATTATTAATAAGTTAAGAAACATAATTTGAGACGCATAATTACGTAAATGCATATAAAACATAAATTACGGCAAGCAGAAGTAACATTTGTTTTAATATTCTAAAGAATAAAAGCTTTCAGCGTACGTAAAGCGGCAGTCGTTAGTTAAGTTGCACGTGTTATAGAGATTCTATGAACCTTATAGTTGGAAAAAGGTAACGAACATAAAATCTTGTCAACAAATAATAGCGGGAATAATTTAATGAGGACGAAATACAGGTGCAGACAGCACGTACGCAAACAATATCGATTTCTAGAGAGAAAAGACTATAGTTGCGGGCTTGATATTGAAGCGGGACGCAGACACGCTATGTTTTCAGAATAAATCCAGCAGAAGGGGTATAGAAATCCGGGGATATGTTGCTAACGGAGCACGACAGTTACATTAAATAAGCAAGAGTAGGATAAACGACAATAGCGGGGGTTAGATAAAACAGCGCTGGTGAACAAATGGGAGAATAATGTTTAAAGATGAAATAAGACGGAAGATTTTGTGTATAAGTGTGAATGAAACGAGAGATATACGCGTCTATAGGGGGCGTATTGTAGAGGCTAGAACTTTAAACGACATTGCGAGGATTTCGTGGTATCGAGCTTGTTTGGAGCGCAAATTTCATGGATTTGAAAGACGATTGAGCTCGGTAGGGTAAAAATACGGGGAATTTGCCAAGGATAATAGGATTGTTTGTGGAAGCGTTCGACCGTTGGTGTGTTTGTGCAGTGATACCAGGAAAAGTGCGACAGGAGTGTTAGAAATCGATGTAGGGGGGGTGGCGACTTTGGAAGGTGATATAAACCCGTAGGGGGTGGTAAATCGCTCTCTTCTCTTTTGTCTTTAGTTACGATCGCCTACCTTACTACATAGCAAAGTTTATTGAGTAAAGTTACAGTTGAGTTAGCACAAGTGGGTGCTTTTATATCTTTGGCTATAAATAATCAAAATTATAGCGCCAGTAAGTACAATTTTAGTACTGGGTGTTTGAAGGGGCGTATGTATTCTGAGTACCAAGCAAATGTATGGACGGACCAGCAAGTGCACGAGAGCATGGTAGTACCGTGCACTTGTGGGAAAAAATCTAATAGAAACGGTGTGTTCCTGATGGCGAGAGGCCACCTGGAGCCGGAATTTTAACGTGCAGTCGAAGAGGGAGGATCACGTTGGAGATGGTGTCCATATAAAACACCTGGAGACAGAATTTGAATGTGCAGTTGAGGAGAAGGATCACGTTGGAGATGGTGTCCATGTAGAGAGCACTTAAAACAAAATCCAGGTAACTCTACTTATAAGACTTTTGTTTGTTTTCGTTGGTGATTTTCTGGGTGACTATTTTTGTGATTTGGCGTATTTATTATGGTATAAAATCATTTTTAATTGATGAGTCAATGTAAAAAGAACTTAATGAAAAATTTATGTAAGAATTTGATGATATCACTTGAAGGTGAAAACAATAAATTTTGTAAAAGGTAAAAGGGTTTTAGGAAATTGCAGTGCCGTTGTTAGTACGTATATAAAAGGAAGTTTACTATGAGCTCGTATTTGACCTGGGGTATAAAGTAAAGGTTGGAAATAAGCCCAGTTACTTTGTTGCAAGGATGATGTAGGATGATGTTAAATTAATTTGCTTTAAACTGAACTATTATTTACCGCAATTAATAAAAATGTGTTTGAGCTTAAACTGAATTGATAAGCAACTGATTGGATATGTTAATAAATATTTATGTACTTTTGGCATTCAGTGTTATTTTTGGTAGGTTAGGATTTTCAGGGAACGAGTGAGCAGCCGTGGAGGATATCTCTGAGGGAGCTGGAGGTTTTGGCGTCCGAATTAAGAGCATTTTCAGAGGATATCGGTGTTAAATCGTATAAATTGTAAGTCTATGTGATAGGGCTTCAATTTTAGGTAGGTAGAAAATTTTGTACGTACATTTAAAATTTTTTAGGAGTTTCCAAAGGTAAGCATCATAAAAATTTTTATGATAGCACGTTTCGTGGAAGTACAAATTAGCAGATACTGAGGAAACACGGCACAATTTATGCGACCAACCGGGGCCCGAGAAAAACCACAGCAATATATTATATATATATATATATATATATATATATATATATATTTTAATGATAAGTTGTTTGTATATTGGGTATGAAGTCCAAGCAATAAAAGTTGGTGTAAAATTTAAAAGTTTAGTTTTATTGTTCTTAACGTTTCGGCGACTCTTTTCGCCTTTATCAAAAGTATCTACAAATGGAAGCGTTGTAAATTAAAGTTAACATAGCATATGAATAAGTCACTCGCCGAATCGAATTAATAATTGTCAAATTATTTTTTGAAAATGACAGATGATTATGTTGACTAACATGATAATTAAAATAAATTTAGATGGAACTTGAAGGGAAGTTTCTTAAAGTATTGTATGTTGAAGGTTGAAGTGATGAAAGGTCGGTATGGTTGAAGATGATGATGTAGGTGTGTTTCAAGAACATGAACATAAACATAACATCAGTGTAATCTTCATATGAAGGAGTTAATGTTGTTTACTGGATTTGAAGTGACTTGAGTTGTATAAAGTGGAATAGAATCTATGTGAGTCTTCTACATCTTGTTTGTTGTTTAAACATTGTTGTTCTTTATTGATGTGGTAAGATTCTAAGAACAATCTTGTTTTGTAATTGGGCTCCTTTTCTAATATTTCTGTTTCTTCAAATGTGGGAGTATGTTTGGTTGCATATACATGTGTGGAAAGTGCACATTTGTTGGGATTGCGTTTACAGTCGCTTCTATGTTGGGTTAGACGACTCTTCAACCACTGGGAAGTTTGGCCTATGTAACAGGCCTGGCAGCTGCAGACGATCTTGTAGATTAGGTTACTGTCAAGTAATTTAGGTGTAGGGTTCTTTATTTTGGTGAAAAGATTCTGAATGGTATTGTTGTATTCGAAAGAAATGGTAATTTCTGGTTGTTTAAGTACCTTAACCAACAGTGGAGTTAGTCTTTGTATGAATGGCAATTTCTTGTGCATAATGTTGTTGTTCTGTTGATAAGTTTTTAGGATTGTTGTTGATTGTCAGAGTATTGGTGTAAATGAGTTTACGTAAGAGTTGTTTGGGGTAGCCATTATTTAATAAAGTATTGAAGAGAATTTTCTTGTTTTTGTTTAAAAATTGTGGGTCATATATATATATATATATATATATATATATATATATATATATATTGTAGCGGGCTACTACTAACGCGTTTCACTAATTTAAAACAAGTAGTAATAAAAGTCTTTATTACTCACTGTTAATAAGTCTAATTAACAGTGTATGCCTTATTTATAGATGCTTTCAGTCCAATTAACAATGAAGCACTATCACACTAATGAATTTACAAGCTCTAATATCTTCAAGACGTTTTTGCTTAACTCCACCGCTCTGTGTTATCAAATCAATTTTATTCTTACTAATTTTATTATTATGCCACGGCTAGCCCAATTTAATTTACACAGAGTGCAGAACGTTACGATGATCAATTTTTCTCTTCTCCACCCCTTTATGATTACCTATTTGTTTGAATTGATAAAACGAAGTCAATTAATTTCATATAATGAAAAGAAATATTATTTACAATTTTTGAAAATTTTTAAATACACTCCTCAATCAATCAATATCATATATATCATTTATCCCAAAATTTATATACTTTGAATTCTATCTAAAGTCACAAAAGACTACCTTTTTACCAAAAAAACCTGGAACGTTCTAGACCCCTTTATAATATATTACGTAAGTTTAACGTATGCAATGTTTGTTGTTGACTTCGCTACAGGTTTTATATAAATTGAATAAATTCAGTATTGAAATTTAAATAGAAAAATATAAAATTAATTAGATCTGACCTCCGACATGTTGTTCGGGTTGTGGATCAACACCCTTTCGTTGTCCTCATTCGTCTATCACTGCTCTGCTTGGTTGAACCAATATTTGAGTACAGTTACCTCTTGTTTTCCAAAAATTACTTTGTACTTCTTTGTCTTATCTGCCTTGAATCTCTCCCTTCAAAATTTTCGACGCAAATCAAAATTGTACCAGAATTGTACCAAAATATAATTATCGACGCTGATTTGAAATATTATATTGATCCAGATTTAAATTATTATCATCAACGCATACTTGAAAAATCCAGACTTGAAGTATTCAGAAATACACCACACATTGGAAATGTTATATCTATCCAAATTTGAATTATTATCATCAACACATTCGAATTATTATCATCAACGCATTCGAAGCCCTATCATTATAAATATTCAGTTTAAATAAATTACCCCAAATTCTACTCGCGTTAAATGGCAAAAGAGTGTTCGTAATCGTTGCACTATTATCACATACACCGGATATTCTGCTTTATTTATTCACTGTAACATAAACTTGATATTCTATTTAAATTACGCGTGACTTTCTGGTCAACAGTGACGCAGCTTCGTCCTGCATGAGTTGTGAACTAACCCGTCTTATTATTGCTCTGTGTTATATAGGCTCATCCCACTTACATGTGGGCTGGGTTTTCAAGCAGTTCTGTATATATCTCAATTAACCAGGTGTTTAATATTCCCTGCATTTTGAAGTTGTTTCTGATGTAATTTCTTGGATTTTCCGTGTAATGGTGTTTATTTGATACCTTATTATTTGTTATCTTGACCATACGTTGTTTTGTGAAGATATCGCCTTTTCAATAATTGAACAAAATAAATGATGTAACTTTAATTCTGTTTTCGTTTATGTATTTTTATGCGGGTTTGAAACTGCGTTTTCTTATCAAAAATGTTTATTGTTTCAGCGTAATCGCATAAGGCTTTGTTAGGTTTTATCTTTTATTTTCGTATTTGTTTTATAACACTTCTCAATGCGCGTTTAATTACATGTACTATCATTTTTCTTGAATACGCGTTCTGTTGTTGAAAGATATGCTCACTGGCATTACTTAAAATTAATAACGGTCTATATACAGAGTGTTAGATACTTGCTATTTACATAATGTATGAATTACCTATTTTTCTGCTAAATACGCGTTCTACTATTGTAAAATATGCTTACTTGCATCGCCTAAAACTAATTATGGTTTATATACAGGGTGTTAAATGCTTGCTATTTACATAATATACAAATTACTTAATTTTCTGCTAAATAAATGCAGTTTTCTGATTGCTATTTCTATTTATGGTTACTACATGACCTTTGATACTCAATACACCCCTAAACAACCCCTTATCACAGCAATATATATATTGCTATGATAAGCGTGTAGTTTAAGGGTAGATAAAGTCATAGGGGTCTTAAGGTAACTGTAAATATAATTAACGTTCATCATCATCAAGTCTTCAGTCCTAGAACTGGTTGGACGGGTACCCTTGTTTCCTAGTCTGAACCAACTTACACATTTACCTGAAATTTACACAGTTTGCATCTATCACTATTAGTGTGGGAAAGTCTGATCTTGGTCTACCTACCTAATTTGAAATTAAGTCGATATTTCATAGATGGCCATAACAAATACGTTTCACCTTTGGACTTGTTCGATGTGCTAAATGCAAGAATTTTTGCAAAAGTATAACACACCGTCCTTTGGCGACGCTTGAGTTGATACCCTGGAGGGTAGAGATCAAAATAAAAATGATATTAAAATAATTGCATTTAACAAATTTACTTCTGTACTTGACTAGTCTAACACTATTGATTACTTACCTGATGACAATCTTATTTTACTCTTGCCATCTTACAGAAGTTCTTTTGAAATTATTTTTGTGTATTGTTTTTGGTTGTTTCATAAGGGTTATAAACCACTTCATCCTGATGAGATCCAGAGTCGATGAATGTTTATTCCCTTTATGAAACAAACAAATTCTTTCATTTATGGCTATGCAAATACTAGCTTGCTTTGTATAGTTAAAAACTTTCTTTCGATTCTTCTTAAAGTGGGTGTTTATTTATACATCGTATATACTGTTTTATTTATTAAATTTACGGACGTGATAATTCATTAAGTAATGTTGATGGAAAATCGTTCTGGAATAAAAGCGTCCGATAAAAAATTAATTATTGAATAATCATTTATTAAACATCAACGTTTCGGATAATATGAATCCTTAATCATGAGCTAAAAATTGCAATTAACAAAAAACAGGAAACTAGCATTACTATAAAGCACTTACATTCAATGTGATTAATAAAAATAATTCATATAAACATTGAATAGAATATTAAAGTGTCAGTGTGACGGATAAAAACATCAAGTAGTATTAAATAAGAATAGACATGAATAATTGAATTTGAAAAAACACAAAATTAAAATATAACTAACCAATAAGAAGAGTGCAAGGAATCGATCTACTAAAAATTAATCCGTTACATATGCTTTATATTGTAGTTAAAATATCTAAAAAGCAAAAGCAAACAACTGGATAAATTCAATTTAGCAGCCACAGGCAGCTTACCTCCCTTTACAACCACTGAATGTCGGAGAAATAGGGTATATAATTGTAAAACAATAGAAGGTGACCGAACTGCATCTAACAAGTAAGAACAGCGCCTATGATGAAAGACAACAAACATAGAACAAGAAGAAAATTGTTGAAAGCATATGTGTGGAGCACAGCACAGTATGCCTACGAAATACGGGCAGTAGGAAAAGCAGACAGAAAAACGGCAGCAGCCTTTTGGAATGTTGTGCTTAAGAGATATGCGGATGATAGCATGGACAGACAAAGTTAATAATAAATAGGTTATAGCAATAGTAGGGGAATAAAGATATTTGTGGAAAAAGAATAAGAGAAATAGAAGGGCAGAATACGTTCTAAGGCATTTTTGGGAAATAGCATGGGATATATTACAAGCAAAGATAGGAAAAAGGAGGTAGCTGTTGACCTAGGTCAGATAGTGATAGATGCAAACTGTACAAATTTCAGGGAAATGTGAAGGTTAGTTCAGAATAGGCAACAATGATGGTACGCGTCTAACCAGTTCCAGGACTAAAGACCTAATGATGACGAAATAATAAATATTTGTATGTTTAATATCAACATTCCTTCATGTTAGCACCAAATCTAAGCATCGCCAGATTATTTAATTGCGTAAAAACTTTGTAAACGCTCTCTGTATGTTTATTGTGGTTTGTTTTGTAGTTTTCTTAATCATTCTTGAGTATTAAACCACTACGAGTTTTTAAAATTGTCTTTATTTCCGTTTCGATCCATGACCTAGGATCGTTGTCAAAATAATAAAAAAATTTAAGTTTGACAATTTTAAAAACTCTGAGTGGTTTAATACCCAAAAAAGGTTAAGAAAAAAAAACTTTGTAAGTAGTCCAAAATCTGACTATTGAATACAGAAAAGGACAAAGCATGTAAATTAATTTGAGGCTTCTCAGTTTTGGTTACATATTCTAAAAGTAGACTTTTAGCTGTTTGCGTTCCCTTTTTCTTTTCTGTCCGATTTGAATGCTCAGGCAGGGTTGTTGCTAGTTCGGTCAAGGGCAAAACTAATAGTGACAGTAGTGTTAAAATAACTGAATAATTATGTAAAAATTTACTTTCATAACTTATAGTTAATCCTCAAAATCCTGAGCGTGTAAGTGCTTGGCACATACACGCTTATTAAGCTTATTTTCTTATAACATTTCCAAACCCATTCTGATTTATTTGAAAAGGAAAATAAATGTAGCATTTTTTCACTCTTCTTCTCTTCTTCTTCTTCTTTTTCGAAGTATTTACTCAAGTAGCTAGACTGTAAATTTTGGCACTTGGCATTTGCGACAGAGTAATGATTTTTTATATTCTTAAATAGTAACATATGTAAATTTTTTGTTACATCTAAAAATCCAGTTGCAAAATACTAGTGTTTAGATCATACCTTGGTATGAATAACGCACTAAACAAATGGTGTAATATATTTAAAATGATGTTTAGTCTTGAAAATATTGTGCTTATTCACTGCGAAAATACTATATATAACAATCCAAGATATCTAAAGTAGTATATTGATAATAATCCAGAAAGAACATTAATAATTAATATCAACTTTAACAAAGGGAAGGCAATATGACGCACACTATGCCATTGATGCTGACCTTGAATTTATGTAGTCCACCTATTATAGATCATTCGTTTTGACTTTAGGATGACGTAAAATGTAGTAATAAAGTGTTAACAACTGTGTGTAAATGAATACCTAGAATTCCGCTTGAAGGATACTGTTTTTTCACACATAAAGGTTGGCATTTTTGTACGGTGTTGCCACTAATTCCTCTTGCAAATGGAAATATTCGTGTATCTTTCATTAAATATATTAGAATTTAAACTAACATTGACAGTGTAGCATTTTATCCAGTTGTGACGTCATCCTAAAGTTAAAGCGAATGGACTATACTTTATAAATTTTGGATCGACAACGTTTCAGTAGAACCAATTCAACCATTTTGAAGTCTCCTGTAAACGTGGTATTACTTCTGGTTTAACTATTTATTTTCCAGGGACTGGATATAACTGAAGCTTTCGAAAGTTATCATATTTCGTTAAAACCAGAACAAACGTTAAAGAAGTACTTCGTGCGTAAAGCTCAAACACCAAGAGCTTCACCGTACACTTTTATAGAAAATGGTTTTTATAAAACATTGAAAAGAAATGTCCGTAAAACTTTGCCAAATATTCCAAACACTGTAACACTAAGAACAAACCTTTATACTGACATTTTTATGGTTTCTGCACTAATAACTGCAATCATTGCAACTCGCACTTGGAATTATGGTCTAGGAATAATAGCAGGATTCCTAATGGCTAATTCTTCTATCGCATCTCATAATTATTACCATAAAAAGGACAACTTTAGAATGTATTACAGCGAAATGGCTTTAATTTCTTCCAGGTAAACATAGTTATAAAATAAGATAAAACATTTATTAAATTTATTTACAGGGAATGGAGAATTCTTCATGTATTGAGTCACCATATGTTTACAAACTCCATAGCTGACATTCAAGCATATATAGTTGAGCCAATGGTACAGTTTTATCCTCACAAAAAATCGATAGTCTACAAATATTTGTCTTGGATATATGTACCAGTGTTTTTGTGGCCTACAGCATTCTATTACCTATTTCTAGCTAGGTAATTATGTTTTTTACTTAAAAAAAGATTGAGCACATTTTTTGACAATAGCGTGTATCTTCCGTTTGTCATACAATAAATTCAACGGATTCTATTTAGTCTAAAAAATTCGTGGTCGATTTTAAAGAGTTGTTTGTTTTTACAGAAATTAGAAGCACAAATCATAACTTTTCAGTTATTTCTTATATACATGACAGATAATTGCATTGCCGTTGTAATAGTAAAAAAAAATGGTAAAAATAACAATGATAAAGTTGTGTTAGCATGCTCTTCCATAGTCAAAAATTTAATAACAGCTTAAGCAATTATTAATTTAACAATGACGAAAACTAATTTTAAAACTTATATATATATATATATATATATATATATATATATATATATTGCTGTGATATATTCCTTTGAATGCGGGAACTGGGTCCTTTCAACAAAAAAATTCTAGTCCCACAGATTGGGCGTCATAAACGGCTGTGATCCTCTTTTCGCCTCGGCTGCTCACCTAATGTTATAAACCTCCTCATTCATAAAAAAACAACACATTCCTACCAAAAACATCAACGTTAACTCTATTTACATCAATATTCCGAATACATTAAAATTTCAAAATTAAAACTCAGCATAAATTTCAGTTTTAAAAGAATTTCAAGATTAATTTTATTATCATTTTAATGTGCATCCAAAATTAAAGTCCTAGTTGGATGCCTACTAATTAATATAACAATATAAGCAGACCGGAGTCTGAGTATAAAGGAGCATCTACCACTCCTTTACGTTAATTAACCAGGTTCGTCTAATTGAGCTCAAAGACATACCCAAATTTTCATCATATTACCGAACATCAAAACTAAATACCCTTTCTACTTCAACAAGCAAATTTCATCTTAAAATTAAAATTTTATGGTTAGTACAATTTCACTAATGTCCATTTAAAGTAAATCAATTATAAAGTTATTCAACACACACAAAATGTCAAACAAAATAGTATAATTTACCTGAAGGTTACTGTCCTCGTAGCTTCAAAGTACATCGTCCCTTTAGTTAATCACACCATTCCAACAGGATTATATTTACGGCTTCTAATTCTCAAGGCTTTTAAAATTTTCTCCATCACCATTTATTTAAAGTTGTTTCTGGGCTTTTCCGGAACTCATCTATGTATATCTGACCCTTGTTTCGTGGATCCAGACACGTATTTGAACCATTTAATTATTAACACCCCGAAAAATAGCAAATAACTTCATACTTCTTTCACCAATATACGCCAAAACTGCCTACTTTTGTGTATACATTTGTCGTTGTAAATTTTGCTAATTGGTACAGTGAAACTAAATTTTATTACCTTGTATCTAAGTGCACTGAAGTACATTCATGTTAGCACGTAAATAACCAACTATTTTGAATCACTAAAATATACGAGCAAAATTTTAAATTATTTTATCAAACTAAAATGCACTGTTTAACATCTTCAATCAAGTCGCGGATGTAAGAGCTTTTAACGCATCGAATAGTCAAAAGTCTAAGAGGGCTTGTTTATATTCATCTCGGTATATATAGCAAAAAGCCGGCACGTCGCTTTTGTCCTCAAAACGGGTAATTCTAAAGAATTCCTCATTCTATGTTCCCAGTCTGTCGCTCGCGCGTCGGTTTTTACGAATTTAGTAATCACCCCAGTTAAATTTCAGAAATTTCAACACGGCACGCAACGTCTGGAAATAACCGATTAAATTTTATACAGAACTGTTATTTTTACCTCTCAAGTTTGCCTTTTACTTTTAACCAATCGCAACCCCATGACGTTGCGCTACTCACGCCTTTTACTATATGTGTCTCGGTCTTGCGCATATTATCTGTCTCTATCTAACCTGTTCTTATTGATGCAAAGTGATATTCTGTATTATCGATTATTTTAGTCCACATGGAGTGTGAAATAACCCACCTTTAGCATTTCTCGTAACTATTATGCGACGTTTTCCCCAAGATTCTCTGAAACCATTTGTTATCTGCAAACTTTTTGCCGTATGTGACATTTAAACTACGCAGGTGTTCAACATAATATTAATTCTCAGAGCTTTATTTTCTGGTATTATAATCTTGGGTTTTTACAAGTTTCTATAGATATTATCTGTTACTAACGGTTCAATTAACTTGAATTAAAATTAATACCCTTTAAATTTTAGTGCATCCTAATTAAATATTCAATTATTATCTGTACATTTCGTTTAATACTCGTTGCCCAAACTTGAATCAATTAATATAAATCTTGCACGTAATTTCCATTTGATTCTTTACTTTGGAATAATTAAATTACACGTTGAGCATTTTAAAACTGCTTATTTTTATATAAAGCGTCTTGTAAATAATTTTAATCTCTCATTTTTAATAAAACGAATGAATTTTTATTCTCCACGGGTTTTTAATAAAGCGTATTATCTAATAAACTTCCTTATACACGGTGATTAAAATTATTTGATGTAATCCATTAATTTTATACCCTGGTCTAAATATGAGTATTTTCCCCCTATTTGAATACAAATAATCCCACTTATTTGAATTCAAATATAAAACATTTAGACAACAAAATTACAAAAAAACTGCCTATCTCTCTCTACCCTTATCTATCTAACTTACCTACTTTGTCTCCAATCGAAAAAAAAATATTTACACCTATCCTATATCCCTATCCTATTCCTAACTTTCACCTAATTCTATAAACTGAAATTATCCCTAACTTCATCCTACTCATCCATCTAATCCTATATACATCCTATATACCTATCCTATTCCTAACTTTTAACTAATCTTCACTATACTTTACTTCCCCCTACCTAATCCTATATACCTATCCTATTTCTAACTTTATTCCTAACTCTCCACTAATCTTATATGAAATATCTATACTTAACCTATCTTATTTTCTTCCTACCTTTACTCTTTATTCTCATCCTAAACCTATTCCTAATTATCTCCCATATTTATCCTATACCTAGCTTTATTTTCTATAAACACTTACTTCTACTTTTCTATATACACCTATTCTATCCCTTGTTCTATATCTATACTAAAGTTCACCTATCTCTATCCTTTGTTCATTAAGTTATTTAAATCTAACTCTCTTCTTGACCCTCCAAGTCTTCCTTCTTACCATCCTAATACTCTTCATCCCTATCTCTCCCCCTTCTATATCTATACTTAACATCTCTATTATCTCACATACAATAAACTTATCATCCCTCTTATCCTGACTCTTAAATATTACTTCTTCTTCAGTCCCTACACTTGTCTGTTTCTCATTTATTCTTGTTTCCCTTTCTGCCGACAAACCAAACGATACTACTTTACAATTATCGATTTTTCCCTCTATGGAAAACCCTACGTACCTTCTAGACTGCTTGTGTAATGGAATCCGCCAGAATGAATTCCTTAAATCTACTTTATTAAAAACAAACTTGCCACTTAACCTCGTCAAAAATAATTCTGCCTTCACCTGCTCCCGATATGCTGCTGTTGCTTCTACCCCCACTAATTCTGCATGTTTTTGTACTAAAGCTTGAACCTCTACTATCCTATCCTCTGGACATCTTATTGTGTCGATCTGTTTACCTTCATCATCCTCTACCTCTACTACATTAATACTAAACTCCGTGTCATCCTCTGTGACTTCATAACTGCCCTTCCATGGCACTACCCTATCCTTAATCCTTATTACCTTCCTTTCCATATCTATCAAAACCCTAACTTCATCATACAGTCAACACCTAAAATGCTCTGAAACTTCAGTCCAGGTACAATTACAAACTCCTGTTCACAGCTAAAACCTCCTATATCTATCCTAAGCACCACAACACTATTTACTACAGCAAACTTCTTTTTATTTGGAGCTACTAAATGGCTACGTTTTATAGGCATAATTCTATCACAAACCTTATCCCTAATTTTGCTGACGAATTCCTCCGATATTAAACTCGCCTCTGCCCTGTATCAAGTAATACTTCTACATTATTTTCAAAAATTTCTAAATTAATAATTGGCAAACATAATTTTCCTTAGTTTCTGGCTCTACTTCCTCCTCAATTTTGAAAAATTCACGTGGATGTTCATATACATTTACACTGAAATCTAGTGGTCTGTCGCGTTCTAAAATCCTGTCTCGTCCTGTTTTCAGTGCTTGGTCCTGGTTGTCCTTCTACAACCTGTGCGTATGTCCTCCTTGTGTTAATATCCGTGTCCCTGTCTCTATTCGGCGTGCTGGTCACAGTCCTGTTTACGTCCGGTAAACTGTTCTGTCGCGTGTAACTAGGTCTTGGCGTCGGTCCCCTAGTCGCACTATTGCTCCTGTATTCCTGTCCTCGTCGTTCCCAATTCGGTCGAAAATTTCTGTTGTAGTCAGGCCGTCTCGGATAATTCGGTGTCCTGTTGTCAAACCTAACTGTGTTAACGTTTCGTTCTCGTATCTCTCTTGTCCGTCCAACACATACATCGTCATATCTCTGTAAGTATTCCAAAACGTCTCCCGTTCTGTGATGTTTTGTAAGGCCACGTGTTGTCTAATTTCCAGTTCAAAATGTCGTGATAGGTACTTGATTATCTGTCTGTCCGTCAATGGTGGATTCAGTTGTTTGGCCACACTGTATTTGCGGATGGCATATTGCTCCCTAGAACCTGCAAACTCTCCCTTAAATTTTCCTGTAATCAAGTCGTCCCTAATCTGATCCTGTTTGTGATCACTCCAGTAATGTTGTAAAATTTGTTTTCAAAGTCCTGATACGTGTCTATGTCCTGTCCTACTAAATTGTACCATGCTTCCGCATTGTCCTTTAATAAAGCCTTTATCGTATTTAGTTTAGTCTGTTCGTCAAATAAATTTCCCACTAGATTTCTTACACTATTAATAAAAATTTGTGGATTTACCCTGTTATCACCATAAAATTTCATGTGTTGGTCCAATGATACTCCACCTGTAGAAAATCTGGGACCATCCCCCGTTAAATTTGACATGTTGTATTTGATACTACTAACTTCGCGTTCTACCCTGCCTAACTGATCCCTACATGAGTCCGTCACTTCAGTCATTTTTATATTAATCTCTTCTTCACAAAATTGCGTACTTCGGACCTTAAATGTCCCATTTCCTGTCGAAGACCTGTAATATCACGCTCATTTTTTCAACCCTATTTTCAACTTCCCCCATCTTTACGGTAAGACTATTTTTAAATTCTGAAACTTCTTTATTCGTCTTATCTATTTTCTCACTTAGGGTTTCCCTAACTCCTGTTAATGTCTCATTCATTCGGTCAAATTTCTTATTCGATTCTTCACTCATCCTCTCTAACATTCTCAATATCATCTCGTTTCCTTGATCCCCCGATTCCGTCCTCGACTGATCTCTACTGCCTCCAGCTTCTTCCATTTTCGTATTTTTTTCACACAATGCACTATCGTCACTTCCAATTTCCACTCCTTGACTCCTTAACCACTCTTTTCTCTGCATACGTTCTAATCACTCACACACACTCTAAAAATACTCTTAAATTTATACACACACAGAAACTCTCTTTCTCAGATCGCCAGTTTCCTGGAATAAAATAACAAAATTTTATTTGGAACTCGAGCCCTCACGTTGTGGTCGCCAAAATTTGCTGTGATATACTCCTTTGAATGCGAGAACTGGGTCCTTTCAACAAAAAAATTCTAGTCCCACAGATTGGGCGTCATAAACGGCTGTGATCCTCTTTTCGCCTCGGCTGCTCACCTAATGTTATAAACCTCCTCATTCATAAAAAAACAACACATTCCTACCAAAACATCAACGTTAACTCTATTTACATCAATATTCAGAATACATTAAAATTTCAAAATTAAAACTCAGCATAAATTTCAGTTTTCAAAAGAATTTCAAGATTAATTTTATTATCCTTTTAATGTGCATCCAAAATTAAAGTCCTTGTTGGATGCCTACTAATTAATATAACAATATAAGCAGACCGGAGTCTGAGTATAAAGGAGCATCTACCACCCTTTACGTTAATTAACCAGGTTCGTCTAATTGAGCTCAAAGACATACCCAAATTTTCATCATATTACCGAACATCAAAACTAAATACCCTTTCTACTTCAACAAGCAAATTTCATCTTAAAATTAAAATTTTATGGTTAGTACAATTTCACTAATGTCCATTTAAAGTAAATCAATTATAAAGTTATTCAACACACACAAAATGTCAAACAAAATAGTATAATTTACCTGAAGGTTACTGTCCTCGTAGCTTCAAAGTACATCGTCCCTTTAGTTAATCACACCACTCCAACAGGATTATATTTACGGCTTCTAATTCTCAACGCTTTTAAAATTTTCTCCATCACCAGTTGTTTCTGGGCTTTTCCGGAACTCATCTATGTATATCTGACCCTTGTTTCGTGGATCCAGACACGTATTTGAACCATTTAATTATTAACACCCCGAAAATAGCAAATAACTTCATACTTCTTTCACCAATATACGCCAAAACTGCCTACTTTTGTGTATACATTTGTCGTTGTAAATTTTGCTAATTGGTACAGTGAAACTAAATTTTATTACCTTGTATCTAAGTGCACTGAAATACATTCATGTTAGCACGTAAATAACCAACTATTTTGAATCACTAAAATATACGAGCAAAATTTTAAATTATTTTATCAAACTAAAATGCACTGTTTAACATCTTCAATCAAGTCGCGGATGTAAGAGCTTTTAACGCATCGAATAGTCAAAAGTCTAAGAGTCTAAGAGGGCTTGTTTATATTCATCTCGGTATATATAGCAAAAAGCCGGCACGTCGCTTTTGTCCTCAAAACGGGTAATTCTAAAGAATTCCTCATTCTATGTTCCCAGTCTGTCGCTCGCGCGTCGATTTTACGAATTTTCACTCGTCCCATTTAAATCTCAGAAATTTCAACACACGGCACGCAAGCATGTCCGAGAAAAACTAATTAATTTTGTACAGAAATTGTTGTTTCTACCTCTGATATTTGCATCCTATTTTCAACCAATTGTGACCCTCGTGACGTTGCTTAAATCCCGCCTTTTACTATATGTGTCTTTGCTTGACGCATTTCTCTTTCCTTTTCTAACCTGTTCGTATTGGTGCAAATTGATATTCTTTATTATCGATTATATTTTAGTCCATGTGGACTGTTATCTGGGTTTAATAACCCCGTATCGCACATTCTCGTGAATATTAAGCCCGGTTTCTCCAAGATTCTTTGAAACTATTAATTATCTACAAAATTTACGCCGTATGTGATATTTAAACTACGCAGGTGTTCAAAATAATATTAATTCTCAGAGCTTTTAAATAAACCCTGTTTTGTATTTTGTGCTAAAGCATCTGACCGTTTCCAATATCCTTAGACTCGACATGTTTATCTACACAAATTAAACTGAAATTGCCTTTTAAAAACATCCTACTTCTAACTAACACTTCTAGGATTTGCATTATTGGGTTTTACAAGTTTCTATAGATATTATCTGTACGTTTTGTTCAATACCGGTTATTTGAAATAGAGTTAATTAAGATAAATTTTGCACGTAATTTCCATTTGTTTCTTTTGATATAAAGCGTCTTATAAATAATTTAAATTTCTTATTTTACTGAAACGACCGAGTTTATTTATGCTTCAAGGTTTTAATAAAGCGTATTATTTAATGAAATTCCTTATACACGGTGATTAAAATTATTTGATGTAATCCATTAATTTTCTACCCTGGTCTAAATATGAGTAATATATATATATATATATATATATATATATATATATATGGATGTTTCTTGAAAAATAATGTAGACTACAATAGGATACAAATGATCAATTCCCGTTATCGATAGCTGTTGGCTTGAGTTTTCTAATGTATCATATTCGAGTATTCGTTGTCGAACTGTTATTTTAGCTCCATCTTATGACTTATATCGGTCCGAAGTACCAGATATTTCCATGGATATTCACTGATATATTTAACATGAATTTCCTGATGAAGAAAGTAGTACGTTCTAATCGTCAAGTTGAATAAATTTTGTCTCAAATCTACCTAACTTTATCTGTAAGCGCGGATAAACAAGTGTTGTAAAAAATAAGCAATTGTCTGCAAAATTAGAAATTCATTCGACTCCTACAGCTAATATATTTATAACATAACATTCTCAAATTAGTTTGTACGAAGTTGTTTCTTTGAGTGATGGAATTTTTCCAACAACTAAATTATCTACTGCAATTGCCGTTAGTTTACTTTCAACTTTAACACATCATTATGTAACTAGGTCAGATAATGATTTACTACTAGCTATCGGTCAAGTAAATTGAATAGTTACGCTGTTCACCGTTACTTCTTCTGAATTTGATTCATTTAGCTTTCCAGGAAAAAAATTGGTATGTTGTGCCATGTGATCCAGCAAATGTCGGTTATACCAGTTGTTGGACTGCAACGAAACATCATGTTAAGCTGTACGAATAACTGTTTCTTCCTGCATCGTTTTGATGACCTCCATCAGGAAAAATTGAGTCTCGTTTTTATTAAGTTTTTCAGGTTATTCATCGCACAATCGGAGATGTTACGGTGTTGAAATTAAGCTTACTTCACTCAAACTGTCGGAATATGCTAATAAAAACAGATATTATACGATTTTATATCTATATAAAATTTAGAGCGCACTATTATTTAAAAGTGGCGTTTGCATAATAATTTTTTTGCAGCTATAGCAAAATTCATTTGGACTTGTAGATATTTTTTTTCTTTACAGATATAGTTTATCGGTACAATTTTTTATATTTATTTATTTACAGTTACTTCTGGACAATACATAAGTATATGGTATGTATGACTATTTTAATTGCTGTTTTATGTAAATTGTAAATAGTAAGATTGAAGATAAAGAAAACAACTCACTACATAATTCCTTTAAATTGCTGTTGTATGTAAATATTATGATCGAGAGTAAGTCAAGAACGTATTAATGATTTTTGCTTTGATTTTTGGTATTGTGTAAATTCTTCGAGATAATTCGTAAAAAAATATTGTTTTCATCGCAGGTTGATTTTTCTTTCTTGTTATAACATGTTTGTTTAATTAGAACCTTTGTAAATAAAATTCCTTTCTTGAGGTTTCTACTTTCTTTCTGTGTAACCCACTACATTCTACGACGTTTTAGCTAGTACTGCCTTTTTTCTTTGCTTACTTTATTTTTCTTTCTTGTCCGCACGGAATACCGCAACATGGCATTGTTTAGTTTATCTACTCTCTTTTTAATTTGAATCATATTTTTTCTACTATTTAATTGTAGTTGCTATCTATATCTGTGCTTAAAACACATTTATCATCTTTTACTTAATTTTTGAATCTGTCTCTACTTAATGTATAATCTACTCAAAACCTACAAATAGCATAAGGTATTTTTCAGTAAAGTTCGTTGTTTATAATTCTTAAACATTGTAATAGCTACAATTGCTTTTGTTTCATGATGTAGAACTTTAAGACCTTTTTACTCCTAACTGATCTTAAATTTGATCATATGTTGTTTCTAGTTCCCCATACTCATGATCAGCTATGGGCATGTATACTACCAACTACCACTGTATCTATTGGTTTGATCGTAAACTGTTATTATCCTATTGCGAAACTGTAATAGTATATTGTATACTCAATAGGAAAGACTCAACATTCCCGGACGACACAGAATCCGGGAATGTTGCTTTTCCTACGTGGTATATATACTATTTTTCCGCAAATCGTTAAAAAACGACAGAAATTAAAATACTAATTTTAAAAAATCTGATTAATTTTATTTATAAATAAATGATGCTGTCAAATTCTTAGTAAAAATTATTTGAAACGAGTTTTTTAGGAAATTGTTCGTAGATGCGTGAACGGCACCTACTGGAGGTTTCCTAAATAACTTGCTTGCAACGAGGACGCAAAATTTTATTTCAAAGGTGCAAATTGGCCCCTAATGAGCGCCTAATTATGGCACAAATTTTTTTTTCAAAATTTTGAAAAAGTGCGGCTACTTGAACTTGGCTGGAGCAATAGTTTTTTTTTAATATAACTTGTTTACTAGGTGCGCGCAACATTTTGTTTTAACGGCGCAAAATAACGCCTAATTATGCCACAAGAAATTTTTTGAAATTCAGAAAAAGTGCGGCTAACATTACGCACCTAAACAATGCAGTAATTTTTTTCTTAACCATCCTCCCAAGTCTTTACGCTCGAACGAGTCCTCGTTTAGATTACTGTTAGAAATAGATATTATTATTAAAAAACACAAATCACTTAACACGCATATCAAAACAGTCCGCAATAGTTTTAGCAACAAAAAACAAGACTTCTGATAATGCGTGTTAAGTGATTTGCGTTTTTAAATAATAGTATCTATCTCTAGCAGTAACCTAACCTCAAAAAGACTATCACGGGACTCGTTCGAGCGTAAAGACTCGGGAGGATGGTTAAGAAATTTTTTTTTGCCCTAACCCAATATTAGGTATGCAGAAATTAGTTTGAGTTTTCCACATAAACAGCAACACTTTTCCTACGCGCCATACTCAAGGTTTTTAGTGATTTTTGTTGGCGTGTATTGCACATACATAATTCTGCAAAAATCTCAACGTTTGTACACTTTCGTACACTAAGGTAAAAGGAAAGCGATTTGCGGGGACCGGAGACCGCAGAAATGGTAACTTCTTTACCAAACAAATTTCTTCTCTTCTTTATGGATAATTGTTCGTTAGGGCGATTATAGGTTCGGGCCTTTGGAGCAATGTTTTTAAATTAACATGAAATTTTGAATAACTGTATAAAATAACTTTAAATCGAAAATATTTAGTTAATTGAAATAAGGCGAGTAGTCTAGGTAAACAACAATGCAAAAGCTGTAGTACTCAGACTGACTCTATTGAGTAGCTTGAACAACGAAGTATGGAGTTTGAAGACTGACTGCCGAGCCTTGAGGTTCCGGGCTTTTTATAATAACCTGCCCCCTCACATGGCTGTGGGAACTTGCAGATCTCATGTCTGCTTTACTCTTAATTCTACACTTTATTACATTGTAACAATCTTATTTCTAGGTAATTACGGTATGTTAACCGTCTGTGACCTGCCGCCTGCAGTATCACTGTCCTCTCGGATACAAAGGCATATCCGTTCTCATGAACTGTTACTAACCTGTCTGGATTATCTTTGTATTACATTGTTGCAATTAACTTATAATTTATTTAACAATTTCTAATAATTCCTCTTAGATATTATTATTCAATATATATATATATATATATATATATATATATATATATATAGGTAATTTGGAGGATACATAACTGGCGTAGCGTTTGTACACTTTCTCAAACTATAATATAAAAAAATAAACATAGAACTGCTGAAGTGTCAGGGTCCATCAAATGATCGACGTTTTCTTACAAAAATTTTGTTGTGGACGGATAATGCAAAATGGGGCGGGAAGGAATGGGCGGACAGAGGAAGGGTGTCTTGGTGTGTTTACCATCCACGCCTTGAGTATTTCTTACTACTTATCGCCTATTTTCAATTGTCGATTGTTTCCACTAACGCTCGCGTTTGAAGTGTTTTGTTTTGGAAACTCCCATTTTAACTATGCCGAAATGCAAGTTCATATTTAATATTAGTTTACATGCAAAACTATTTATTAAGCAAACGAATACTCCCTAGGATTTCATATGGGTAAACGTACAGAATTCAGTGTGTCTCATAGCGGTACCGGGAATATTGAGCAGCATGTAAAATCTGAGAGACGTAAATGTGTCAACCGCTTGTTATACTCCCGACTGTTCTAGTCTAAGGTACACTGTTAAAGTTTCGCGCGTAACTGATAAGAGCTACTACGACAGTTGGCAACACAAAATTAACACGTACATAAAATTGCGCAACAACGTATTACGTCATTAATGCGTCTCAAATTTGTAATACATACAAAAGAACAAGATAAAATGTACTCACGTAAGATGTGGAGCTCTTCACAGCATTGCAGCTATTCTGGCGGCAGGATCTCGATGTTGGGCGTGGGTCGGCTTTCGCCCCTCGTCGAAACCAGATTAATTTGTCTTCTCTCTTCTTGAATTTGTACCGATACGATAGGAATAAGGTAGGGAGCGATAAAGGTACGATACAGGAAACCTACATTACCTAAAGGAGAAGACAAAAAAAGACACAGATAAACTCACTATTCCACGTTTCGTTGCCTAGTCCCTGACGTGTCGGAAAATGCGCACTTCCTTGCCCACTTCGCGTCTGCGCAATCTCTCGCGCCGACGCAACTGTCTGAAGTGACGGAAATGCACTCACAAGTCTTTTAAAATATTGGCGCGAATGCACTCGCAACTTAAAAACTTACAATGCCAATTTTGGCGTGTAACACACTTCGAGCTCTTCGATGTTAAATTTTCCAAGAAATCGAACGAAAACAGAAGTTATTGTAGTAAATGTATTGAGACGTACAGCGATTGAAGAATTAAATATTGATCATGATAAATCGAATTTACAATTTTGACGGATGCTTCAAACCACGATAACAAGAACATTGTTATGTTTTTTTTCCAACAGAAGATCAACAAAAACAATTTGTAAAGCTACGCGAGTTAACGTTAGTGGCTTCGAGCGGTCCTTTTTAAAAGACTTCTTTGAACTTTAACACATTTATTTGGTTTTGTACAGAATTTAATTATGGAATTTTAACAAACATGAATTATACATCTAAGTCGAAATACTTTAATTAATTGTACAGTGAGTTACCAGTGAACTGCAAGGTTAAAGCTGAACGTCTGATGAACTGACTAGGAGTGGAGCTCCTAGTCCTTATATAACTTTCTCCCCCTCACAATACTGTGGGAACCTGCGGACGTAATGTCCGCTTACACTTTGTAATACTTAGTTGCTATCTTAAGAGCTTTTCATAAATTACATTGTTGCAGGCTTATTCTGCGTAATCACGGTACGTGACATCCGTCGACCGTCTGTGACCTGACTTTTGCAGTGTCACTTATCCTTGTGCTACTTTGTAGCGTTTCCACTCGTGGGAAATGAAATCATAATAATATAATGTAATTAAATGTTGCAACGACATAAAATCAATATAATTGTCCATACACTAATGTTATCATAGTGCACTTTGGGCGTCTTGATCTCGTTTAATTTTTCTTTGTATTCTTCCATGAGTTTCATGGCGTGGTTTAAGTTGTCTAATTCCAGGTGTTCCAATTGCATTAGTTTTTGAAGGGTTTCTTCATCTTCTTCTTGATTTGCAGATCGGGTAGATTTGCTAATTTCTTGCTTTGTACTGGATCTTGGTAAACTCTAATTATTTCATTTTTTAATTTTAAATAACAATTTTCCTTAAGGGTGATTAATTTACTTCCGGTTAATGCTAAATTACTTTCATCTTGATTACAATACATTGTTGCGATTACTTCGGTGGGAAAAATGGCTATCCATTTATTTTCCTTTATTTTCTGAATTTTCATGTTGTTGATTAATACAGGTTTGGCTTCACAATTTTCATAGTGATTGGTAAATTTTAGTAGTTGTACTTCGCAAGGGCTGTCTTCTTGAATAGTTGTGGTTGTTAATGATTGGCATAAGTATTGATTGGGTGTGACTTCATTACATTTGTCGTTCGTATAACCATATCTTTGTTCATTTAAGGATAGGAATTTGGTTTTTGGAATAATAACTTGGTATGTGCTAGTCATTTTCATTGGAAAAGCAAATAAATGATAATAATTGTAATTGTTAATCTCTACTATTGGTATTTCTATTAAAAATGTTATATCGTTGTTTTTTACATAGCCTTTAACTATGGCTATTTTTTCAAATATTAAAATGTTTGATTCTAATACATCGAAAGGTAATTTACTATTAGTTATAAAAGATTTTATTCTCAATAATTCTGTTAATAATTCTATCGGTTCTATGATACTTGAATGTAGGGTATTTAATTTTGCAAAGGTTACTGCGTTTTCTAATGTTGCTAGGATTTGCTGAATTAAAGTTAGGGTTGATATTATCTGGTTATATATCGTATTGAATCTTATTAAATCTCGCATGCCTAACATAGTAGTTCGCATGTTATTTTCTAGGGTTTCTATTCGATTGGCTATACTATCTTGATTTCTAACTAGTTTTCTAAGGGTTTCATTAAATTTGATGATCGTTGATTGTGTTAACGATATTTGATTACTAATTATAGTTTTAATGTCGTTTTGATTTTCTATCAATTGTTGTATCGCGTTGTCATAGCGTTCTACGTCTTGGTTATCTAAATTTCCGGTAATTGCTTTAATTACGTTTCCTAATCCGTTGATTAGTCCTCGTTTTCTTCTCGTCATTTGTTCTGTAGGTATTAGTCGATTAAATTTGTCTTCGATATTTTTCAAGATACTTTCTGTTATACTGTCGTAGTTCATCATTTCTATTGCGTATTCTTTTCCGAATTTTGTTGTGTCCATTGATTGTTTTAGTCGAAAATAATTGTTTTGATTATTTGAAATTCTTGTTTTAGCTCGGATAAATCGAATTTTTGTGCAAAGGTCCAATAATCTATGGTGTTTTGCATACTGCCTAATTTTATTGGTAGTATACCGGGGTTGTTCTTTATGTCTTCAATTATAATTTCTGTGTCCGTTCTACCTGGGTGGAGGTTGACGGTAAGGGTGACGATTGTCCATCTGAAAGTACAGGGTGTCTTAAATTTTGAGGTGAACATATTTTGTTATCTTGCCGTCGTCTATCGCGGCTACGTTTTTGTCTGATATTCGTTTGATTTTAAAGGGTCCTAAATTTCTCGGTGCCGTTTTGTGTCTTTTACTTTGGTAATTTTTCTCGAATACGGTTTGTCCTATGGAAAATTTGTTTATGTCTGAGCTTTTATTACGGGTCGCGGTAATTCGCTCTTTATCGTTATCTAATTTGTCCTTTACTTTGTCATAGGTTATTTTTAGTTTCTCCTTGTGGTCTTTAGCGTATTGCTGATAGATTTCTTTGTTATAATGTATATCGTAGGGGTTGCGTGAATCTGAATGTCCTAAGGTTAGTTCTAAGGGTGTAAAATTTGTAGTTGAATGAATCGTGTTATTATACGCGATTAATGCGTATGACATTAAGTTAGTTATGTGTTCCTTCTTGTAATTTATTCTTAATAGTCTGATTTGTTCTAATAGGGTTGAATGTAGTCTCTCAATTAGTCCGTTTGATTCAGGGTGGTTTTCCGTTATAAAGTGTATTTTTATTTTGTGTAATTCTAAAGTGTTTTGAATTGTTTCGTTTTTGAATTCGCTTCCGTTATCTAATGTTATTGCTTCGGGTGTTCCGTAAAATGTAAAATAGTGTAGAAATCCTTGAGTTACGTCTATACTATTTTTAGAAGTAATTGGTATTGCTTGTCCTATTTTCGTAAATGCGTCCACGATTGTTAGGTAACTTTGTGCTTCTACTACTAGAGTATCTGCATGTAATTTCTGGAAAGGTTTGTCTGGTGTTTTAGTTAACATTAAGGGTATCTTTGGGGGTTTTCTGTCATATTTGGCTTTATCACATAATTCGCATTGATTGATAAAGTCGGTCGTTAGTTCTTTCATGTCCTTGAAATAGTAGCGTCTCATAATTTGTTTTAGGGTCTCGTTTATTCCTCGATGGTTGGTCTTTCCTTCGTGTTGGTTTCTTATTACGTCATTTATTTCGTCACGGTCGTCTAATGTTATTAATTTTCTCGTGCATCTTATAAGTTCAGGCCAGAATTGTTAAATAGTTTTACATATATTTCTGAAAATCGTTTGTACAAGTTTTCCGTGTTAAAATAAAAGTAAAATCGTTTTTTCTCAGGGGTGTATTCCTTTAATATTTTAATTATCTGTGATTCATTGTCGTCTTTAGTTATTTGAACTTGGTAAATTTTCTTATTGTCCACTTTCGTGTATTTAACAGGGTTGGGGTTGTTTAAAACTTCTGTGATTATAAATTGATTGGGTTTCATGTCAATAGCTTCGTTTAAAATTTTTATTGCTGTTTCCGGTTCGTCATTTTGTGTTGAATGTATAGTTTCCATTTCGTCTGCGTCTTCTCTGACTTCGGTTTCGTCTACGTTTCCTGCTAATGATTCTGTCTCAAGTGCGTTAAGTTGGATTCTACTTAAGGCGTCTGCATTATTGTTGTAAATTCCCTTTTTGTATATGATCTCATAATCATATTCTTCTAGTCTGATTCTCCATCTTTGTAATTTCGAGTTAGGTTCTTTGAGTTTGCATAGCCAAACTAATGGTCTATGATCGGTATATATATAGAATTTCCGTCCGTATAGGTACGGTCTGAAATACTTTATTGCCCAAATTATGGCTAACAATTCTTTCTCTATCGTACTGTATAGTTGCTCTGATTCGTTGAGGGTCCTTGATGCGTAACTGATAGGTTTGTCGTTACCTACTGTTCCTTGGCTTAATACTGCGCCTAAGGCTACATTTGATGCGTCTGTTGTTAAAATGAATGGTTTCGAAAAGTCTGGGTATTCTAATACGGGGTGATTTGTTAAAATGCTTTTAATTTTATCTACTGCTTTTATGAATTCTGGGGTATGTACAATTTTGTTTCCTTTCTTTAAACAATTGGTTAGGGGCTTTGTTATTTGAGCATAACCTTTTATAAATTTTCGGTAATATCCGCTAAGGCCTAAAATCCTTTAATTTCTTTATTCGTTTTGGGTATAGGGTAATTTAATACAGCGTTTGTTTTGTCGGGGTTTGGCATCACTCCTTGGGGTGTTATTACGTGTCCTAAAAAGGTTACGTCTTTCTGTAGAAATTCGCTTTTGTCTAGTTGTACTTTGAATTTTGCGGTTCTTAATCTTTCGAACACTTCTCTTAATCTTTCTATGTGTTCCACTAATGATGTTGAATACACTATTATATCGTCTAGGTACACAAGGCATTTTCGTTGTGTATCCCTCGTAGTATGTTATCCATTACTCGTTGAAAAGTTGCGGGTGCGTTCTTCAGTCCAAATGGCATCCGTTTATACTCGTAGTGTCCTCTAGGTGTGCTAAAGGCTGTTTTCTGCGTATCTCCTTCTTCCATTTCTACTTGATGGTATCCTGATGCTAAGTCTAGCGTCGAAAAATATTGGCATTTGCCTAACTTGTCTAATATTTCTGTGATATTCGGTAACGGGTATTTATCGTCTACCGTTTTTTCATTTAATTTGCGGTAATCTATTACCATTTGGTATTTCCGTTTTCCTGATGCGTCTAGTTTCTTTGGTACTATTAGTACGGGGCTGCTCCATGGTGAATTGGAGTGTTGTATAATATCTTGATCTAATAGATCGACTACTTGTCTGTCAGCTTCTTCCTGACTTGCCTGGGGTAATCTGTATGCTTTGGTGAATAGGGGTTTGTTATCCGTTAGCTCAATGTTGTGTTTAACTGTGTTTGTAAACGTTAGGGGTATTCCTTCGCAATGGAATATATCGCGGTATTCATAACATAATTTTTGTATTGCGTTTTGTTCTTCGTGATTTATGTCGCGGTTAAATCGTATATTATTTAAATTTTGTTTTAACATTTCGTCATTTTCTACGGGGTTATAATTTTCGTTTGGGGATTCATCTATTTCCATTTCGTCAAAGTTTAATTCTTCTACGTTAATCGGGTTTGTTAAAGATATTTCTACGGGGTAATCATTTGAGTTTATTATTGTTGTTGTGGCGTAATTATTTTTGATTTTTACTAATGTGGTTGGGGTTTCTACTCCTTGTTGAAAAGTTATGTGGTTTATTATTCCTAAGTTTTTATTTGAATCTACGGGGATTTTTTTTTTTTTCCGTTCGGGGTTCTAATGTATATTTTTCGTCTATTTGGGTATTTTGAAATTTAATGGGGATTCGTCCATACTTGGTTCTTAATAATCGGTTTTTGATATCTATGTTGGCTCCTAATTTTCTTAAAAGGTCCATTCCTAATAGTCCGTCATATTTGTCATTAAATTCAAATATGCAGAATTTGTGTTTCATCTTTACGTTAAAGGTTTTTGGTAAAGGTATGTTTGCTACGAATTGGTGTATGGTTGTTTGATGGGCGGTTTTAATTTTGAAGGGTTCTCTCTCTACGTAGTTTAGATAATGTTTTTTTACTGTTCGCGGGCTTATTAATGTTTTAGAAGATCCGGTATCGATTAGTAATTTAAATTCAGCGTGGGGTATTTCGATATAGGGTAATACAAGGTGATTAATATTATTTAGATTTATTACGTTAGGTCGTTTATAAAATGGTCCATGCAAAAATTTGAACATGTGTTCTCTTCGTCGTCTTCCTCGTAATTTTCGTGTGATTCTTCGCGTTCATAATGGTTTGATTGATTCTGTTCATTATTCGTACACGGTCGATTATTATTATTCTGTTCGTCTTCATACTCTTCTACTTCCTGATGAAATAGCTCTTCTGAAGTGAAAGTGCGTTTTTGATTAGGGTTTGGTCTTATGTGCGTTATTTTTGTGTTAGGTCTGGTGTTACCAGATGAGGTATCCATTGGTGTAGGTTTGTAATAGTTATTGGGATTATTATTGTTTATCATCGGTGAGTTTCTGTTAGGATTCGCGTTAAATGCTGGTCCTTGTTGATTTATATTTTGGTTAAATCTCGGTTGAAATGCGGGTTTTGAAATGTTTGAGTTAAATGTTGGTTGAAAGGTGGGTTTTGAAAAGTTCGGGTAAAATGTTGGTTTTGTAAATTGTTTGTATTGGTTGTTAAAGTTTGAATTATTAAAATGTGGATTATTTGTTCGCGTTTGGTTTGTTTGTGCATTGAATTGGTTAAATCTTTGTTGTAGATTTATTTGGGTTGTATAGTTTTCATTGGCGTATAGCTTTTATTCGCGTTGGGGTTATATAGTCGGTTTCTATAGTACATTACGTTTTCTTCTTCGATTATCATATTCATTGCTTGTTCTAAGTTTTGGGGATGTTGAAATCTAATTTTATCTGAAAGTCTTTCGGGTAGTGCATTTAGATAGGTATCTAATGCCATCTCGTCGTACATTTTAGTTTTTATTAGTCTCACGTTTGGGTCGGTCTCTTCGATTTTGAGTTTTGTCAAGATTAAACTTCTTACATCTTGGCATCTCATTCCAAATTGATAGGGTGACTGGTTGTGTTCCATTCTCAGTCCGGTTAAGTCTCTTATTAAACATTTTAAGTTCCGTTGATCGCCGAAATATGAAATTAATATCCGTTTAAAGCTTTCCCACTCGTCTACGTCCTCTCGGCTGGCAATTAGCGTTAGTGCCCTTCCGGTTAGTTTACTGGTTATAAGGCGGATAAGAAGAGTGTTTCTGTCGTTATCGCCTGGCTTATAAAAGGTCTTTAAGAATATTTCGGAAGCCGAAATATAATTACTGAGTAAGCAGGTATCATTTCCATTGAATGGCGGTATCATTTCGAGGTACAGCTTCATTTCATTAGTCATCTTAGTTGGGGTAATATTTGGGTAATTTTAAAAAAGTGAAAAAAAAAATTATTTATTTTTTTTTTGAAAAAATTTGGATTTATTTCGTAATTTTTTGGTGTTATTTGATGATTTTTACGCTTGGTATTAGTTTGGTTGAGTTTACTTTTGATTTGCCGATTTTTAATTTTAATTTCCGAAGTTTCAGTGGGCTGGGTTATTTTTGTGGTAATTTATCGGGTGTGAATGTTTTGCGTTATTTGAATCAGTTATTACTTCGCTAATGTTTTATTAATGATGTCGATTTTATTTAGATGCGTATTAATTCTCTCGTTGGTTTATGCGACTGTAAGGTGTCTGTAATGCTTACAATGTTGTTATCTGCTGTTGCAGGATGTTCTTAGTCACTTAGTTGCATTTGCGTCTCTATTATAAGTTATATTTAATTTTTGCGTGGGTGTAAATTATTACTCGCAGTGTTTTTATACTGAATTTTTGCGTCTTTAATTTATTGCAGTAAAATTTTCAGGTTTAATATGCGTTTTAGTACCGTACTTATTTATTCTCTTCCTGAGTTGGTTTTAGTTTGATACTTGAATAAAGTTTCCGATTGTAATTTTATAAGGCTTGAAGTCTGAAAGGTTTCGCGATGTATTTAAATAGCTTTTGATGTGATTTATTATTAGATTTTTTATGCGTATTTATTCAAGGTTAGTTTTTATTCACTTTGATGAAGTATGATGAGATATTACGTTCAATCTGAATTCGCGCTTTGTTAATTCTCGTATTAAGATGTGGTTTTTAATTAATAGAATGCGATTTTTCTATTTATGGATGGTACTTGCGTTTGAATCGTGGTGTTATAAGGTTTTGATTTTTTAATTGCTCGTTTTGCTTTCGCGTTTTTTCTTGGTGTATTTGAATTATTTTGTGCGTCAGTTAATTCTTTTGTTGAGGGATTAAAAGTTCTAAAATTTGTTGCGCCAGTTAAAATTTAATTCCGCAATCTTAAGAGGTTTGATTTTGTTTCTATAAAAATTTCTTACGTTAATTAAAACGTGATCTAGTCTTTTGCGCTTTGCGACTTTTTTTAATAATTGTCTCTAGTTTTTGTTTCAGAATAATTTTTCTCAGTTCTTAGTCTCAGAATTTTTTGTTGTCTCAAGTTTTTGTAAATTTTTCATATATACATAACATATAACATATACATAACAGCTTGAAGATAATCTCTAGCAATTGCTAAGTCGATTATTTTCAAAAAATGGCATAAAATATTTGTAACAATAGTCAACATATACATAAATAAATCATAATCATAAAACTAGGAAATATCAAATGTCTTTATTAATAATAAAATAATTTTCAATTGGTTTAGGAAAATGAACTTACACTAGTTGCTTGGTTGCTTTCATTGATTTGTTTTCTTTGTTTCTGTTTTTTCTTTTGGGCTTCTTGGATTTGATCTATTCTTGTATCGCCTCCAATTTTTCTTTTGTTGAATTTGAACTATGCTTGTTTCTCCTTCAACGGCTGGATCTGAACGATGCGTGTTTCTTCTCCAGTTTTTGGTTTTGTTCTGCCAAAATCGGAATTGAAATTCCCGGACCACCAGTTCCTCGAAGTTGGATTCGCTAGTGCCCTTTTGACATCCGTTACGACTGCGCCAGTTAACGTTCGTGGCTTCGAGCGGTCCTTTTTAAAAAGATTTCTTTGAACTTTAACACATTTATTTGGTTTTGTACAGAATTTAATTATGGAATTTTAACAAACATGAATTATACATCTAAGTCGAAATATTTTAATTAATTGTACAGTGAGTTATCAGTGAACTGCAAGGTTAAAGCTGAACGTCTGATGAACTGACTAGGAGTGGAGCTCCCAGTCCTTATATAACTTTCTCCCCCTCACAATACTGTGGGAACCTGCGGACGTAATGTCCGCTTACACTTTGTAATACTTAGTTGCTATCTTAAGAGCTATTCATAAATTACATTGTTGCAGGCTTATTCTGCGTAATCACGGTACGTGACATCCGTCGACCGTCTGTGACCTGACTTTTGCAGTGCCACTTATCCTTGTGCTACTTTGTAGCGTTTCCACTCGTGGGAACTGAAATCATAATAATATAATGTAATTAAATGTTGCAACGACATTGTTGCACTGTCTTAACATTTCTTAATGTTTCCTAATATTTCCTAATATGGATATTAGTATTATATATATAATAGATGGGGGTTACTATAACTCGCATATCACTAAAATACTATTCCGTAAAACAAGCACGTGCGGTCGAGTCAACAAGTTCTATCACTTTTAATCTATATAATATAACAACGTTAAAAGCAATATAACAAATTTAACGTCATTACTATATAGGAACGAAGAACAAAAAACACACAATTAGTACAGCAACAAGGAAACAGTATTTTTAACGTAATATTATATATAGGAACGAAGCACAAAACACAACTCTTCCTCTGTTTTTTCGGAACTCGTCGCTATTACAACCGCTTATCGACTATTATCTAAACTTGTTAATAACATAAGGAAACATCCAATAAATGAATGCAGCCATCATATCTACTAATTAATCACGAGCCGCTTATCACTTTCGACAAGCTGGAAAGTAATTTACGAATAATCAAATTTACAATTTATTTATTAATGAAAATCAATCTTCAAATTATCTACTTTTAAAGTAATACCCACGAGTTAATAAATATAAAACATAGTAGTTGCAGAAATGTGTTTACCAATTGAGTAGTGTAAAAAGGTTAAACTATAAAAATGCCTATAATAGTCAAATAGTGAACAAATGGTAGAACTAGCCAAAAAAAAAAGTCATGGGATGGGCTAGCTACAAAATATAAATAGGAATACGAAATGGGCGTCAGTGTTTTCGGACACAAGCTTATCAGCGAAAACACAAGACCAATAAGCCAAGAAAATTACAAAACAAAAAATTAAAAAGGAAACAAAACTGTAAAACAAAAATGAGCACTTGCGATAAATCCCTAAAGAGGAAGAAAGAAATAGGCCAAAAAAAAAAATGAGAATAAAAGAGGGCCCACTTGGAGCTATCCGTAAAGTTATCAAGAAACCATACAGAACAAATGTCAACTAACAAAAAATTTATCAAAAAATAAATCAAAGAGGGAAAAGCAAGTCCCAAGTTTATACGCGTAAGATTGAAAGTAAATTAATAAAAAATAAAGGTAAACCCAATAAAATTGGCTAACTAAATAAAGAAATTGAGCAGCAATTCTAGCCATAATTATTTGGTAATTAAAAAATAAATAATTAAGTAAAAGGATGAAAGAACAATTTCTATATGATATTTGGGTAAGAATAGTACACATTAAAAAAATCAGAAGCAAAGTGATAAAAAGATAATAATGACAAATATAGTAATGTGATTGTTACTTGTTTCAGTTTTAAATGACAATCTGATTAAGGATGAACACGGAGTAGGAAAACAACAATGTATTCAGAGTAAAATTGGAATAGTAACTTCAACCAGCACAGAAATTCAATTAAATTGCAATTGGAATAGCTCATTGGATTGGGGAATCTCAGGTATAAATTCTCCTAGTTGAAAGCTTTCATGCTGGAAAGCGATGAATGGGTAATGGCAAAGATCAAACATCTCGGGAAGTTTTGAGTTAACCAAGGAAAAGACACCTACAAACAATTAAATAGATAATTCAGTTCAACAACGCAAGATTTACCCTATTGAGTCCTAAGAAAGACTCACAAAATCAAAAATATATATAGCTAGAAGCCAAACTATTTAAAACAAACTCTTTCTTACAAGATAATTACACCTATAAAACCCACAAATAGATCTACACAGAACTAAAAGAAGTAATTACAACATCTAAATTTCAACAATATCAACGAAAAAATGTAACACGTAAGCAATAAAACGTCCAAATTTAAATACCGTGCATTACAAACTATTCTATGAAATACTTCTTAAAAGCTATCAAAATACACAAATTATAACAAGTTTACTATAAAACAATAAAACAATTAAAATTATTCCATAACACTATTTTATATGACCAAAAATAATAAACAATATAATACAACATAAAACAATTTAAACAACGGGTCATAAATAGTTACATATAACAAACTCTAGTCAAAAGTCTATCAATTTTCCAACAGAAATAATAAACAATAAAACAACACAAAATATGTTCCAAAACACAGTTGTAGCAAAGTTATATTTTAACTAAAATAAAACTAAAACATATAACAATAACGTATCAATATAAAAAAACATAATAGTAAGAACAAGAAAAATATTTTTACCAATATTATAATAACAAGCCAACAACTTTCAGTGAGAATCGATATAAACCATTATATTATAAAACTTTAAATAAAAACTCAAATAAACAGTAATATATAATAATAGAGCAATCATTTCACAATTGAAGTAATTCAAAATCAAATTTCAATATATTATTATGAAAACAATTCAAATACACTTTAAAGTATGAGGTATAAATAAAACATAGTATCGAAATGGGTTACATTAGATAAAAGTTAATAAAAATGCCATAATAGCAAAATACAAAGGTAAACTACAAAAAAAAGGAGGTAGCTAAAAATAAAATAGACAATGGGGCATTTTCCCCAAAATTACAAAAAAAGCCAATAAAAAAAATAAACATAACAGAAATGTAATAGAATAAATCAAAAGTAAAATAAAAGCCCTAACGCTAAATTCGACAAAGAAAAGAAAAAAAAATAGGGGCACAAAAAGAATGAAAACAGACGGCCCAGTGTTTGGCAAAAGCTTTAGTAAAGACCGACTAAGCCAAAAAATCAACTAAACAAAAATAATAGAAAAAACCGAGCTAAAGAAACAAAAGCAGCGCCCATGTGTAACCCAAGAGAAGAAGTTAGATAATATAGCAATAAAAAAATAGCCCCAAACAGACAAAAAGTTAGCTCAAACTATATTAGAATAGCAGACCAGTTGGCGCCAAATTATCAGTACTAGAAAAGAAAGACAAAGATAAACGCTAATAAGAACAAGGTAAGAATACAGACTATCTTTATTAATGGGTAAGTGGAGACAGAAAGTTATAAAAAATTAAATGAAACCAATAAAAAATTATAGATAAATAATAAAACAATATAAGCAATTCATACCAGTTTTCTACTTGTATTTATTTTAAAATTGATAATCTATAATATACAAACGGAAAGAATGGAAACAAATGTAGTAATAGTAATAAGATGAAAGTTTCACACACAACAGAAAAGGCAGAGATTCTTGAATAGGTAATTGGTAAACCATTGAGGAATCAGTGATGTTCATCGTTATTTTAGTAAACCTACCTGAATCGGTAACGTATGACGGCTAGCTTGGCAAAAAACCATTCAGTTTGAATAATGTTCAAATGAAAGGAACTCAAACACGAACTAAGAATTAATATTTGCTCAATTCGCAAACTTCGTAAGGGATCTGGAGAAGCACTCGTCATCCTAAGAACCTCAGTTTAAGGCAATGTGACACGGTGTACTTGAAAAACTCACCGATCGAAGTGAAGCGTTACCAACAAAAGACCATAACAAGCACAAAATCCAAAAGAATGTCAATCAAAATCCAACTTTTTCATATTCAAATCACTAAAAAAATTACACGAATCAATAAAATCATTCGTAAAGTTAATACGCAAACTTTAAACAAACATCCTACAATTTTTCAAATACTATAAAAACCATAATTAATAGCACGTATCATAAAAAGAATCGTAAAACACATAGAAAGTTCTACACCTTATTTCCAAAAATAACAAAAAAAATATTACGTAAAATATATCATAAAAACTCCATAAAACAACGCGTCGACAAAACTTCCTAAAACATACTCGTAAGTAACAAGTTTAACACATATAAAAAGTTTACATAAAAAAAAACAAAAACACAATTAGTACTGTATCCGAATAAGTACTTGTCGATAAAACGTGAAACAGATTTTAAAAATAATATACAACTTAAAAGAAATAATTATTTAACAACCTATATAAAATATCTAAAAAAACATAGGACACAAGAATATTCTATCTATCATAATAATAACAAAACAATACAACTCGCTGATAAATACGTCCTAAACAACACTTGTCTATAAAATCTTCATTAATCTATATAAATAAAACGAAGAGCAATAAAATAATAAGTCATTCAATTGTACAAAAGATGAAATAGTTACAATAAAAACTATAATTTTATAATAAAATGAGAACAAGCAAAAAAAACCTCTCGTTTTAAATTAAAATAAAGTTGCGATTTTTCAACTAGTATAAAAGGAAACACAAAATAATAGCCAAATATTACAATATAACGCAAAAAAAATTTACAATGGAAAGTAAAAAATAAATAAATTCAATTTTTTAAAAAAACAAATACTACTTTAAAGTCAAAAACCAAGAATAAAAAACAAGATTAAAAGGTAACAATTAGTAGTTAAAGGTAAACATAGGCCATATATAAAGTAAACAAAGGAGAAAGAAAAAAAACGGGTCATGGAGGAGCAAAAAAAAGACCCAATGGGCGGTTTTCGGACGTTTAGCGAAAACAAGACCAAAACAATATAAAAAAAAACAAATAAATAAAGAAAATAAAGCAGGTAAAATCGAGCCCCATGTGATTACAGCCCAAAGAAAGAAGAAAAACTATATAGACAAATAAAAAGCAACCCAAAAAGAGGCCCCAGTAGGCAAAGTATAATTTCTGCACCACAGTGCCAAAATTGTAAGTAAACAAAAAAGTAAAAAATAAACGGCAATCGGAAGAGGTTGAAAATTCTCCTATTGTTATGGGTAAGAGAGTATTCCGTAAAAAAAAATAAATGCAAACGCAATAAAAAGATTATCGAAACAATGAAAAATTCATACAATCATGTCCAGTTATTCTTTTAGAATTAAAATAGCTTTAATATATATAAACGACGGAAAGGATACAACAATTAGTAAAAGATAATATTGGATAGTCAAAGTTCCACCAACATAAAATTATCAAAAATTGTGACAAAGTATGAAGACACAATTGGATAGTAATTGAGTCATTTTTCATTCTTTTTTTTATTAAAATGCTGAAGTCTTTGAAAGGTTCACAGAAAAGCAAAAACCGTGATATTTCAGTAAACAGATAATGTTAACTACACAACAGAACAAAGTTTCTTAAATTGATAACGCCCATAACTTGCAGTGATTGTGGAGAAGTTCCAATTCACCATGAAGTTCTAAGCTTGGTATCGAGCAAAGTTATGCAAAATCACATTATCGCGGTGAATTGTTCAACGACAGCTAATCACACCCACAAACAATAAATAGAAATTCTACCAAACACTCAAATTTTTCATGACTCTCCAAAAAATGTCAACTCTAAAAATTCAGTTGTAAAGTCTTAATACGCAAACATTTAAAACGAACTTTCTTACAAATTATAACTAAAAAAACTTAAAACAGTTACACAAAAATCCAAAAAAACGGTAGTTTAACAAGTTTACCTTTATTTCCAAAAGAACTAACCGAAAAATATAAAGCACGTAACAAAAAACCGTCCTAAAACTAAACCACGTGCGTACAAATCAGTTTATAAAACATCTTTCAAAATATCAAACTAATCAATAAGTATTAAATTACTAAAGAAAAAACTAAAACACAATTAAAATTACCGTATTCTAACTATTTTAGACACGGAAACATATATTACTAATTATAAAATAACAAATACAATTATAAAGCAACGCGAACAAAAACTCTAAAACAGCACAGGAACAGTATTTTTACTAATATTTTTGAACGAAGAAAAACAAACTTCTGTTTTTCGGAATCCTATTACACCGTTACACATTATCAAATTTTAATAACTAAGAAATCCAATAAATAACACCTAAACAATTAACAACCGTTATACTTTGAACGGAAAAATTACAATAAAAATTACAATTATTTATTATAAATAATTTAATTAAACTTAAAAAACCCACTTATAATTAAAACTGTGTTAAACGTTACCAATATATTAAAAGGTTAAACATAAAAACCAATAAATAATGAACAATGTAACTAATAAAACGTATGGTGGGCAAGCTAAATAATTAGAATACAAATGGTCAATTTTTATAAGAAAATCACAAATACATCAATAACCAAGAATTAATAAAAAAAAATTTAATAGAGAAAAAATAAAAAACAAAAAGAAACCCAAAATGCTAACCCAAAAGGAAAAATAAATGCCAAAAAAAAATCGAGCCCTCAAAAAAAAGGCCCACGATGGGCGTCGTGTTTTCGGCACCAGTTGGCCAAAAACTTACAAAAAAAAAGTCAAAAAAAAAGGTAATAGAGAAAAAAAAGTAAAAGAAACCAAAATGCCCCAAGTGGGTAAGCCCAAACAGACGAAAAAAAAATTGAGGCAAATCAAAAAAAATGCGCACCTAAAAGAAGACATAGCGCAATCTAGTTTTAGTTCACACTTGGGGCAATAAAAACTGTTAGTAACAAAATAAAAAAGAAAGCAATACAGAAGGGGTTGTAAAAGAGGTCTATTGGGGGCGAAGTTTCTAACAACCTTAAAATAAAAGAAAAATTTGCAAAATAAATAAAAGAAATGAAATAAATAAAGAATGATCATCTTTATTATTTTAAATGTGAAGTATAAAAGGTTAAACAAAATATACAAAAAAAGGATAGAATAAGTAATACAAGTAGAAATATTATACAAAAGGCACCGAAATTTTAAATGACTAATTTGCAAAAGATACTAGTAGAATTGGGTGGATTCATGGTATCCGATAACTCCTTTTTTGGTAAAAGATGCAGGTTATTGAAAGTTCAAGCAAGATGGAAAATTGGTAATTACAGAAACAAGAAAAATCAACTAAAACAGAGTAGGAAATTTCATAAAATTCGCAAAATTCGTATTGCCGCTGGTTGGAAAGATTGTCCATTCTCAGTAATTCCTGTAAGCTTGGTAACGGGAACTTGAACTGCAATTCACAGTTATTCCTCCTGAAAAAGGCCACAACAGAACCGCACACAGAACCTAAAAAATTAAAGTTAGAAATTCTCACCTTTTCCAAAAAACAATCCAACATGTAAGCCAGCTAGCAATTAACGCTAAATTCCTTAAAGCAGTGATCGCCAAACATTTAAAAACATACTTCTTCAAAATTATCACTTACCCTTAAAAGCTTAAACTAAAGAAAACAATAACCAAAATAGTAATTTTCAATAATTCTCACCTTTTTTTAAAAACCGAAACGAAAAACAAATAATAACACAACAAAAAACAAATCTAAAACAACGCGTCACCAAAACGTTCCTAAAACAAACTTTCTTCAACAATTATCACTTTCCAACAAGTTAAAACAATTTAACTACAGAAACACTAAAAACATTCGTAAAATACGCGTATCAACAATTTATACAACAAAAATATTATAACGTAAAAAAATATAACAAATAACCATTATAAAGAACAAGAACAAAAAACTTCGTAAAACAACAAGGACGTATTTTAACGTTTATATTTTGAACGAAGAAAACAAAACATTCTAATCGGAATCGATAAACCGTTAAACAATTCAACTGTAAAACTAGACATCAATAAATAATACAACTAAAACAATTAACAAATTACTATACTTTGAACGGAAAAATTACAAAATAAATTACAATTATTATAATTAAAATTTAAATTAGAACTAAAGAAACCAACTTATAATTGAAACTGTTTAAAGTTACCAATTATATTAAAGTTAAACATAAAAACATAATAAATAATGAACAATGTAACTACAAAAAGTATGGTGGCAAGCTAAATAAATAGAATACAAATTGCAATTTTTGAAAATTATCTCAAATACAACCATAAGCAGAAATACACAATAAAAATTAAAAAAGAGTAAAATAAAGTACCAAATGAGGCCCAAGTTAAACCCCAAAAGAGAAAAAAATAATGGCAACAAAAAACAGCCCAAAAAAGGGCCAGTGGGCAAATCAAATTAATTTTTGCACAGTTGGGCGCCAAAATTCTGTTCGACACAAAGAAAGTCAAAAAAAACGGGCCAATGAGCAGGTAGAAAAACTCCATATACCGAAGATTTAAACTAAAAGAAATAAAGAAACTCAAAATGTCAAACCAAAAAAAAATGAGCCAACTGTCCACCTAAACTGGAGAAGAAAAAAATAATTAAATAAAAGTAAAAGCATCAAAAAGTTACAAGGGGAAATTGGGGTAGAACGTTTCCCACCCAATAAAATAAATCGAAAAATACAAAAATAAAAATAAACCAATGGTATGAGTAATGTGTATGATTTCTTTCTTTTTTTAGTTTTAAAATAGTAAGTCTTTTAAAAGGATAGAAGGAAATGGCAAAAAACGGATAGTTTTACGAATAAAAATAAATAGTCAATTCAAACCAGGACCGGAATTTTAGAATTGAAATTGGTAGATACTTATTAGGTAAGGATGGCCATGGTTCATCCCAGAGAAACTCGATAGCTGGAAGCCGACACGTTACTTGAAAGATTAAGTTATCAGGTGAATTTGGTTAACCAGGAAAATCAAAGAATAAACATTAATTTATATTCACAAACATCGCCAAGAATTTTTGTATTCGGACGCTAGAGAAAAACTCGAATTTAAGTAATTTCATTGTAAAGATTGTTAAACGCAAACATTCAAAAAGTCATTTTGACAATTTTTCTTACCCTAAAAAGGACTAAATGTGGGCCAGTAATCCAAAAAGAAGGCATTTTAGCAGAAGTCTCACCTTTTATTTCCAAAGAAATCAACCAAAACAAATGAGCAGTAGATAAAACCGCCGCAAATCCTAAAACACACGCTGACCAAAAGTTATATAAAACAACTTTCTCAAAATTCGAATCACTCCTACAGTAAAAACTTTTACTTCAGAAAAACAATAAAAAAATAGAAATTTATCGGCATAATTTAATTGATCAACCGGAAACAGTTTTTAACTAAACTATAAAAAAAACACAATTAGTAAGCAACGTATCCTAAAAATGTTCCGTAAAACAAGCAGTCGTCACAAATTCAAATTTTCCAAAAAATTAAAAACAATGTAAGCTAACGTCCTAAAATCTTCAAAACAACACGTGCGGTCGACAACAAGTTCTATACTTTTATCAATAATAAACAACTTAAAAGAATATAACAAATTTATATTACAAAGAACAAAACAAAAAACACAATTAGTACACACAAGAAACTATTTTAGTAATATAAGGAACGATACAAAAAAATTTCCATTTTCGAATGTATACAACCGCTTATATATTTCTAAATTAAAACTAGGAAATCCAAAAATAATCACCTTACAAATTAACAACCTTATATTTCGCAACTGAAATAATTTCGAAAACAAATTTCATTTATTTATAAGAAAATCAATTTAAATTATTATTTTAAAGTATACCACATTAAAAATTAACATACATATAGTCAGAAATTACCAATTAGTAGAAAAGGTAAACATAAAATACGTATATAATAAGAACAGCAAAACAATTTCTCTTTTTGAACATCAACGATATCTATCAAATATAAACTAGGAATCAAAATGATCAGCCTTTCTCTAATTAATCAAGCGTACACTTCGACAAGCAAATAATTTCAAATCAAATTACAATATATAATGAAAATATTTAAATTCACTTTAAAAAACCCAAGTAATAATAAAAACCATAAAAGTGCACAAATGTGTTTACATTGGTATGTAAAAGTAAAAGGAAAAACATAATATCTGTGAAAGTAAACTAGCCAAAAAAGCCGGTGGGCAGCAAAAATTAAATGATGAATTGGGCGCAATTTTCGTACAACAAGCAAAAAAAACCGGATAACCAAGAAATTAGTAAACAAAAAATTTAAATAAGGAAAAATAAAAGAAACCAAAAAAATGAAGGCCAAACTCTATAAAAATTAACCCCAAACGAAAGAAGAAAAATATATCAGTTGTGAATAAAAAATAGCCTCAAAAAAACGGGCCCAGATGGGCAAGTAAAATGTATATTTTGTGGACCCTCTGCCCAAAATAAATAAATGTTAAGTAAAAAAGAAATGAAAGAAATAATATTCGGTTCTTATGAATAGGGAGTTTGAAAAAGCCTATGAGAGAGGTAAGGATAAACAACCGTAATAAAAGAAATAGAATGGAAACTCAATAAAAAATAGCCCAAACGAAATAAAGAAATGATACGCAATGATAGTCCAAGTTTGATTGGTGAATGTAAAAAACTGTTTATACATAAAACACGGTAAAAGAACGACAAATGTTTAGTCAAAGAGTAATATTGGGGTGGAAATTTCTCAACCAATAAACAAATCAAAAAGTACAAAAGAAAATAATAAGAAATTGATAATTCGAATGATTTTTCTTTCTTTTTTTTAGTTTAAAAACTGCAATCTATGTAAAAGTTCAGAGAGAATTGGAAAACACCGGAATATTACAGAATAACATTGAAAAGTTAATTCACTACCGGAACGGAAATTCTAAAATTGGACTAATTCGCTAAACCTGCAGTTGAGGGAGTTTGGTTCATGTTCCACCAATCAAACCCAATTGGTAAGCCGGAGCATGGCTGGCAAAGTTCAACATCGGGGGTGGAATTGGTTAACCAAGAAACTCACAAGCAACAAGAACAATTAAATTAGTTAATTCCGTCAAACTCCCCAAGAATTTTCTATCGATTGTTAAAAGAATTCTCAACTTTGAAGCTAATTCGTGGAAAGGATTGTTGAATAGAAAATTTAAAAACACTTTTACAAGTTTATTCACTTACCCTGTAAAAAGACCACTAACGTCGCACAAGTAATCCTAAAAAACGGAAGTTTTACAACAATTTAACCTTTTTTTCCAAAAAAACTCACCGAAAAACAAAGTAGCCGCGAAGCAAAAAACCTCCTTAAATCCTTAAAAACACGTTACCAAAACTAATTAAAACTCTTTCTTAAAACAAGAACAACCCAAAGTTAAAACAGTTTTTTACAGAAAAAAATAAAACAATGAAATTACCATTATTCTCTTTTTTACCGGAAACTTTTTTAACAAAAAAAAAATAAAAAATCAAAAGAATTTTTTCAATAAAAATAAAAATCAAAAGAATTTTAAAATAAAAAAATTATGAAAAAAAATAAGAATTTTAATATATATAGGAACGAAGCACAAAACACAACTCTTCCTCTGTTTTTCGGAACTCGTCTATTACAACCGCTTATCGACTATTATCTAAACTTGTTAATAACATAGGAAACATCCAATAAATGAATGCAGCCATCATATCTACTAATTAATCACGAGCCGCTTATCACTTTCGACAAGCTGGAAAGTAATTTACGAATAATCAATTTACAATTTATTTATTAATGAAAATCAATCTTCAAATTATCTACTTTTAAAGTAATACCCACGAGTTAATAAATATAAAACATAGTAGTTGCAGAAATGTGTTTACCAATTGAGTAGTGTAAAGGTTAAACTATAAATGCTATAATAGTCAAATAGAACAAAGTAAATACAAAAAAAAATCTGGATGGCAGTACAAATTAATAGGATACAAAGGCGTCATGTTTTGACACAGCTATAGCAAAAACAAGACATAAGCAAAATATAAAAAATTAAAAAAAAAATAAAAACAAAAAATGCCCTTACCCAAAGAAAAATAGGCAAAAAAACCAAAAGGCCCTGGCAAATTTTGCCTGGCAAATAAAAAAAAAAACGGAGGGGGTAACCGGAGTACAAAAAATAGAACAAAAATCAACAAAAAAACATTTGAAAAAAAATTAAAAGAAAAAATTAAGATGGGAATTCCATAAAAAAATAAAAAAATGATTTTTTTTTTTTTTTTTTTAAAATAAAGAAGAAAACGTTAAAAATATACGCGATTATGATGCTTGTGGGGCGTCCCAACCTGACGGTGAATTGGGGATTGTACGAAAAAATAATATCCAACCAATTTTTGTAAATATAATTTGAAGTGTAGAATTAAATATTTTCCAAAAGCAAACAAAAAGATTTAATCTTTTTCAAAAAACAAAAAAACAAAAACCAACTAAACAATAAATTTAAAACTATTTTAAAAAAAAAATAATTCCTATTTACGGAATTTTAAAAAAAAAATAAAAAATCAAAAGAATTTTTTCAATAAAAATAAAAATCAAAAGAATTTTAAAATAAAAAAATTATGAAAAAAAATAAGAATTTAATGAAAAAATCTTTTGATACTTAATTAAAGAACAAAACATACTTTAGAAATTAAAATTATTTTTAAAAATAATTTTAAACCTAAAAAAATAATTCATAAAGTAAAAAACAATAAAAAGACAAAAAAAGGGGAAAAAGAAAGGTTTGCATAAAACAACAAAATAAAAAAATTAAAAAAAAAAAAAACAAAAAGCCCTTCCCAAAGAAAAAAGGCAAAAAACCCAAAAGGCCCTGCAAATTTTGCCTGGCAAATAAAAAAAAAAACGGAGGGGTAACCGGAGTACAAAAAATAGAACAAAAATCAACAAAAAAAACATTTGAAAAAATTAAAAGAAAAAATTAAGATGGGAATTCCATAAAAAAATAAAAAAATGATTTTTTTTTTTTTTTTTTAAAATAAAGAAGAAAACGTTAAAAATATACGCGATTATGATGCTTGTGGGGGCGTCCCAACCTGACGGTGAATTGGGGATTGTACGAAAAAATAATATCCAACCAATTTTTGTAAATATAATTTGAAGTGTAGAATTAAATATTTTCCAAAAGCAAACAAAAAGATTTAATCTTTTTCAAAAAACAAAAAAACAAAAACCAACTAACAATAAATTTAAAACTATTTTAAAAAAAAAATAATTCTATTTACGGAATTTAAAAAAAAAATAAAAAATCAAAAGAATTTTTCAATAAAAATAAAAATCAAAAGAATTTTAAAATAAAAAAATTATGAAAAAAAATAAGAATTTAATGAAAAAATCTTTTGATACTTAATTAAAGAACAAAACATACTTTAGAAATTAACATTATTTTTAAAAATAATTTTAAACCTAAAAAAATAATTCATAAAGTAAAAAACTAAAATAATGTAAAAAAAAAATGCAAAAGATATTTTTCGCCTAGAAAACAACAGAATAGTAAAAAATTTAGTACAACAAAGCATTGCCCAAAAGAAAAAATGGCTAAAATCCAAGCTGAGCTTATCGACTATTATCTAAACTTGTTAATAACATAAGGAAACATCCAATAAATGAATGCAGCCATCATATCTACTAATTAATCACGAGCCGCTTATCACTTTCGACAAGCTGGAAAGTAATTTACGAATAATCCAATTTACAATTTATTTATTAATGAAAATCAATCTTCAAATTATCTACTTTTAAAGTAATACCCACGAGTTAATAAATATAAAACATAGAGATAGTAGTTGCAGAAATGTGTTTACCAATTGAGTAGTGTAAAAAGGTTAAACTATAAAAATGCCCGTTACAACATATATCTTCTTTTGATGTACATTTGTCTACCATACGAAGGCATACAAGTAAAATATTTTGATCTCCAAGATCAACATGAAACTTCTGATATTTTCAGTTTATTTTCCTTGTACCTCTGAATAGAGAAATGCACAAACGTTCGTATACTATGCACATTTGTGCACCCACGATGCACTAAGGATTAGCTATAAAAAATCCGGAATTTCTTTGGTAGGGGGCTGCCGTTTCTACAGCCCCTCCACTTTATTTTTTTTGTATTTCCGTATAGAGATGTGCACAAATGTTCGTAAGCTGTGCTCATTTGTGCCCCTACGATGCACAAACTATTGGCTATAAAAAAACCGGAATTTCTTTGGTGGGGGGGGCTGCGGTTTGTACAAACTCTCCACTTTATTTTCTTTGTATCTCCGTATAGAGCAGTGCACAAACGTTCGTATATCGTGCACATTTGTGCAGTTACGATGCACAAACAATTGTCTATAAAGTATCCAAAATTTCTTCGGAGGGGGGGGGGAAGGGCTGCCGTTTCTACAGACCCTCATTTTTATTTTCTTAGTATTGTTGTATAGAGAGGTGCACAAACGTTCGTTCACTGTGCACATTTGTGCACCTACGATGCACAAACGAATGACATAGAAAAAAGTTCAAATTTCGATTGGGGGGGCTGTGGAAATTGAGCTTCACTATTCTGCTCAACCTGAAAAAATTTAATCTAGTTGACAAGTTGCTTTTCTAAAATATTCAGATAACACAGATTTTCTTTATCAGATCATATGTTATGACTGCAATCTATATTCTAACAAGAACTGATATAAATGACATAATAAAACTCGTGACAAATATCAAGTTTTGCTCTTCCGATACAAATATTCTTAAGAAGAGGTGTGCGTAAAAAATACACTGCATATTGAGTTGCACAGGCGGCTTCAGCCATGGACGAACCGTCGGCCTCCCGGAGCTCCGCTCTAGCGTGGACTCCGCGTTTAGTAAAAATTTATGAAAAATTAATGTTGAAAATATGGGTCCCAAATCACAAAAACCCTAAAATATATTGCCGTAATATCTCTCACAGCCCCTTATACCACTCAAACACTTGTGAAAATGTTAATTTATAATTTTCTTTTGCCTCGACTAGCTGATTCAATTAAATAAAGCACTTCTATAATACACAGTATAATGATTGAATATATACAACTCTTTTAACTATCTTCTCCCCTTTTATATCATATACATCTGTCAAATTATTAGAAAATCAAGCCAGCAAAACAAGCTTTTTATTACCTTTAAAGATTTATTGAAACGTTTCAAACTGTCTGTAGCATTTCATAAAATTTTTGCACGAAACCCCCAATTTGTCGGTTTTTACACTTTAAATTATGATTGAGATAAAACAGTATATAAATAAATCGTATCAAAAATATTTGAGATAAAACAGTTTTAAAATAAGTCATATCAAAATCTCTTACCTGAATTATTTTCATAGATGCTCCTAAGAATTAAAGTTGATATCCAAATCGTTATTGTTGCGTTTATTTCAATGAAAAGTTTTTCATTTCCGTAATAGAATATTTACCCTCAATTTGCTTGAACAGGCAGCATTCTCCAAAATTGTATTTTTAAAGTTCTACAGGAATCGTAACATTATTTTACTTGTAATTTATGATTGTAATTTATATCGTAATTGAGATGGCAACTGCAAATTGACATTCCGAGAGGAATTTAGATCGACCTTCAGAGAGGAATTTAGACAGACATTTAGAGCTCTGTTTTATTTATTATTAGAAATGTTATAATTTCCTAAATTTTATTTACTTACGTCTCAGAAATACGGCACAATTTTCACAATTATACACTTTATAATTTCACTGTTAACAAATATTTATTATGCGCGTAAATATTTGGCACTTTCGAGTATAGTCATTGCCCAGTTTCAAAGTATACTCACGTGATATTCCATTCTCAAGATATTTATAGGATCGTCCCACTTTTGTTTGTGATTTGCTGGCTTCACGTGCTAGGCGAGGTCAAGCATATTATCACTTGTTGTTTTTGGAAAATTTACCAATTGTATGTATTTTAATTGCATGACGCGGTGCTTCAAGTCACGTAATTCAATTGTTATATCTTATATCTACTTCAGGAATCCTAAGAATTTTCGTACATATCGATCACGTAGTCTTGTTTGTTGGCCTTATTCTAATTTAAGTTGAATAAGTTTGGTGTTTGTTTATTTCCCAATAAATTGGATTTTCGAACAACTGTGATTCTCTTAGATCACGTACGCTTTTAAATAATGCATAATTTCTGCGTGCGTTTTACGATAATATCTTTACACACTTTATGAATATTTATCTAGCCACTTCATGCAGGTTTTTCACTGATTTAATTTTAATGCGTTTCGTTACCTTTTCTAAATCCTAATCTTTGCTAGTGGCTACTCTTGGATATGTGTTTTAATTGTTTGTACTGCTATATACAGTGTGCTCGCAACTAATAATTTTTATAATAACCTATTTACTCTTCTAATATCTATAGTTCCGTGCTTCTGTTACTTGGGAGTTTCCCTTGCTTATTCTACAACCCCAATGACTTAACCTACCCCTAAATTAACCTTATAATTACAGCATTAAATACAATAATTTGATGATTAAATGAAGTTCTTATTTAAAAATTACTAACAACGGAGGAATTACGGAGCTAAACTAGGTTTTTAAAAGTACGAAATACGCCGTATAAAAGACTATATTATACTACTTACATGACGCTAGTTACATATTCCCTATATTGATATGTATTTAAAATCAAATGTTATAATTATGTCTTGGATATAGAATGATACATATAAAGGACTGTAATGTAATAAATGTTAACGGAGTTTATATTAGGAATTGAATAAGAGACCATTACTTTGTAACAGACGTAAGTTGATTCAAAAAGATAAGGAACAATAAACTGATTCCAAGCAGACTTATTTATAATCACGTAGAGATAAAAACTTCGTATGATGATCAAGAAACAGTAAAGCAATACTGCAGTTTTTCGCAAAACGATGTGAGACATGAGGCTTCATGTTGAACGTAAGTCATTCAGAACTTCATAACGTTAACATTGTTAGGTGTTCGAGCTACTCATTCTTAATTATTGATTGATTTAAATATTAACTTGTAATATTTCCAATTGCATTCACTTTGCGTTTAAAGAATATAAGCCTTCAAGTTCATTGTAAATGAAACAAGTCATTTTTGTAATTAACGATATAAAATTAATTTGATAATTGTATTTTTGAAAAAGAGCTTTTTAAAAAAAACTCCCAAAAAGACTTAAAATCTGTCTGGTGCAGTCGGAACGATTTCTAGAAGGTCACTAAAGTTTTTCAAAACAAAAACTAGTACCCGTGAAATTCAATTCTTTCGTGGCACAGAACACGAAAATTGAACGAAGGATAAACTCGACCCAATCCAATACAAAAGGAAGGCTATGGAACAAGCAATCAAATTATTATGAGTACCAATAGTTCATTTTCCAATTAAATATTGATTTTAATAAATAAGAATTAACTATTATAAGATTTTTATGTACATTTTATTATTGCAATAACTATTTAGTGAATATCTAAGTTTGATGAAATTTTAACAGAACTTAATAAGTTAACATTATCCAAGATTGAACTAAAAGAATTAGTAAAGGATTTTTAAATAACTTTAATGAAAATTTGTCTAGAGAAACAAAGAATAATAATTCAAACAAAATAAATTTAGATAAATTAAGGTTATATTTAGATTCGATTCCTATTCATGGCGTTAATCAAGTCATGTTAGGAAACCTTTAGTACAACTAGTGAGTAGTTTGTAGATGCCTGTTACAAGAAGCCAAAGTAAAATAGACGCAGAAACTTTAATGAATTTCCTTAAGGATTTTAAATCCGGTATGGAAAAGAGGTTGGCAAAACTAGAAGTGACATCTAGTGAAAATGCTGCGAAAATGGAAGAAAAGTTGAATAAAAGTACAGCTATGTTAGAACAAAGATTAAGGAAAGCTCCATTGCATTGAAAGAAGATTTTACTGAACAGGTAAAAACAGTTGAGCAAAAGTTGAACAGTAAATTGGTAAAAAAGAAAAAAATGTGATGAGGCTGCAAACACAAGTGATTTCACTAACAACGCAAGTTATGTGATCCCCCATTTGTTATACCTATGAAACTAATAAAGTTATTAGGAAATATTAGGAAAATACAACAATGTAATTAAAAGACAATTTGTTATAATATATTCAGTTTATAAACGTTCATGAGAACGGAAGCGCTACAAAGTAGCACAAGGATAAGTGACACTGCAGATGTCAGGTCACAGACGGTCGTAGGAAGTCACGTACCGAGATTACGCAGAAGTAAGCCTGCAACATTGTAATTATGAATAGCTTTTAAGATAGCAACTATATATCATGAATAGAGTCAAGTGTAAGCAGACATTAGGTCTGCAAGTTCCCACAGAACTGTGAGGGGTAGGGAGATTATATAAAGCCCGGGAGCTCCACTCGCAGTCAGTTCATCAACGTTCAGCTTTCACATTGCAGTCCGTCGGTAACTCACTTGTACAATTATTAATTAATGTATTTCGACTTAAAATAATTTAATTCAAGATTGTAAAATTCCATTGTTCAAATCTGTTTAAATCAAATAAATTTGTTAACGTTCAAAGAAGTCTTTTTAAAAAGGACCGCTCGAAGCCACGAACCTTAACTCACGGCCACTTAAATTAGCAAATCAAGTTGTAAATCAGAGCATCCCAGAAATAAGAAGCATGGAAGGAAGCGAGTCAATACCGTCAAAATTTAAAGTGAAACCACCCACATTTGACGGTAAAACGTTTTGGCCAACATATTTGAAACAATTTGAAGCTGCTGAAATAGCCAACGGTTGTTGCAACAAAGAGAATAGTGGCCCTACAGGGGGAAGCTCTTAACATCTTGCAAACGATTCCCGATCACCGACAGAATGATTACGACCTCTTAACATCGAAGATTGAGATGAGATATGGAGGCACTCACCTTCAACAGGCTTTCCATGCACAAGCTAACAACCGCTCGCAAAAGACAAATGAAAGCCTGCAAGAATTCGAAGCTGATATTGCCAGATATTGCCAACGGCACCAGATAGTTTCCTCGAACAACTGGCTGTTCAAACATTTGTGGATGGCGTTAAAGACGGCGAAATGCAGCAAGCGCTAAGAATAGCACGGCCAAAAATGTTAGATGACGCACTGGCTCATGTGCTTGAATTTGAAGCAGCTAAGCAGGCATCACACAGGGTGAGTCACAAACTTCGATATGCCTTAGAAGAACCTGGTGACTCGCAGAACAGCATAGAAAAAATAATCAACCGTGTTTGAAAAGCTAAAGGCGGAAAGGTTGGAAAGATGTCGACCGCGGAGATGGGGTCTGCGATGCTGGAGCTGCGGTAAAGTTAGTCATGTACAGAGATGCTGTACTCAACAAAAGAAAAACAACCGGTTCAGCAGCAGGAAAAACTAAAGCAAGTCGACGTAAATGGATGAACGTCGACAGCACAACATAGTGCCCCGGAGATTATCATCCGTGCTGCATCGTCAATGGGGAGTATGGACAGCATTTATATCGATGGTGGAATTAATGGTAGGGTTGTCCGATTACTCGTGGATACAGGAGCGACAAGTACTAATTGTGAGACCAGATTTGGTTGTCGTGGAAAAGTGCTACCTGCATCAATATGTCTTCGAACGGCAAGTGGTGAGAAAAATTGGAGACAAACTAATTAATCATCGGGTATTGGTAGCTGAAATTACAGAAGAAGTGATCTTGGGAATGAATCTCATGAAAGAATATGGGTTTCAAGTGAACATGAAAGAAAATGTGCTTCGGTTAGATGATGATGAGATTCCATTTCAAGGACAACGACTATGCAAGTCCGAACGATTTGTGATACAAAAATAACCGAAAAGACGGAAATGATCGTAATGGGACGCCCGGATAGTAGGCTCCGGAAAGGTAAGTATGCGTGATAGAAGCAACTGAAGCGGGAATGGGTCAGGAGGGATTACTGATTGGAAGAAAACTGGTAAAGTTTCGAAATATGATACCAGTAAGGGTGCTAAACATTAATCCGCATACGGTGACCCTGAAGAAAAACATGATTGTGGGAAGTTGCATTCCAGTATGTCATATTAACGTTGTGTGGACGGCACACAACATAAACAGCCAACGGTTGCTCACAGAAATTGCTGGATATGTTGATACCCTCGTGTCAAGGATTAAATGGCCACCAACTGGAGAAGATAAAAGAACTGGTCGGACGATATCGAGGTGTGTTTGCACTGGATGTTAGCGAGAAACGGAGGACAAACGTTGTGCAACACAAGATGAATATTGTAGATGCACAATCGTTACGTCAACATCCCAGGCGGCTTCCTTTATCAAAACGTAAGGAAGCCGAGCAAATTATCACAGATATGGAAAAACAGGAAATAATTGAGCCCTTGGATAGTCGATGGGCATCCCCGGTAGTGCTTGTCAACAAATAGGATGGGTGGACAAGGTTTTATGTAGACTACCGGCAGCTAAACAATGTGACAACGAAAGACAGCTATCCTTGGCCCAAAATTGATGACACCTTGGATACTTTTTGCGGATCTAAATGGTTTTCGACCCTGGACCTGAAAAGCGGATACTGGCAGGTAGGCTTGGAGCAAAACGATAAAGAAAAAACTGCGTTTACAATTGGAATTGGATTATGGCAGTTCAAGGTCATGCCATTTGGATTACGCAATGCCCCTGCTACTTTTGAACGTTTGATGGAATCGATATTACGTGGACTGTCCTGGAAAACATGTCTGGTGTATCTAGACGACGTGATAGTGTTAGGCGGGTCTTTTGAAGAACTTCTTAAGAACATAGAAGAAATATTTCAAAGATTACGTGGGGAAAACCTTACCTTAAGCTCTAAGAAATGTCACTTATTTGGAGAAGAGATAAAATACCTAGGACATGTTGTTTCGGAAACCGAAATAAGAGCCGACCCTGACAAGATATAAACGGTACAAGAGTGGCCTACAGCAGCAGATATACACCAACTACGCAGGGATTGTGTACATATTACCGACGTTTTATACTAGGGTTTGCGAACATTGCCAAACCGCAATGTTGACAAAATTAATCGAAGATGGACAAAAATATAATTGGAATAACGACTGCCACAGCGCATTTGAACAACTAAAGCGGCTACTAGTAACAGCGCCGAATCTGAGTTATCCACGGACTGAGTGTAAATTTGTGTTGGATACCGATGCTAGCAAACACAGCTGTAGGAAGCGTTCTTTCTCAAGTTCAGGACGGACAAGAAAAAGTTATTGGGTATTTCAGCAAGGTCTTGTCGCGTCCAGAAAGGAACGATTGTGTGACACGAGGAGACCTGTTTACCGTTGTCAAATCTGTAGAGCACTTTTATAAGTACCTATACGATCGTAAGTTCCTGTTAAGAACAGACCATGCTGCACTAAAATAGTTATTGCAGTTTCAAAATCCTGAAGGGTAAGTAACAAGGTGAATAGAACGGCTTCAGGAATACGACTTTGACACAGAATATCGTGCAGGAACTAGCCATCGAAATTCAGACACTGTCAAGAAGACCTGGTCTGATAGACTGCAATCATTGTTCCAAGATAGAAGAAAAAATAAGTATCATCCATAAAATGACGGTAACTGATGATACTTGGCAACCCGAAAGAATACGAGAAGATCAGGAGAATAACGCCAAATTGGGACGTATTATTGAGTGGAAAAGTAGCGGACAACGACCAGGTTGGGAAGAAATTAGTATTTCAAGTAGGAGCCTGAAGGCATACTGGGCACAGTGGAACCCTTTGGTAATTGAAAATAGAATCCTAAAGCGACGCCTGGAGTGTGAAGGTGGCACTGAGAGACGACTTCAAGTGATAGTGCCGAGAAGCAAAGTGCCGGAAGTGTTGCAGCACTTGCACTATGGTCTTTCCAAAGGGTACTTTGGCGTGAAAAGAACTCTCGAAAGAGTGAGAGAAAGATTCTATTGGATGAATTGCAAAGAAGATGTGAAGGAAAGGTGCAGCAAATGTGAGTTGTGTGCCTCTGACAATGACACATTGATATAGCTGGTCTGTTTCCTGAATCAAAGAAGGAAAATAAATACATCTTGGTTGCAATGGATTATTTTACCAAATGGCTGGAGGCGTATGTTATACTGTTAAGTACACTTTTGTTGATTGTTAATTATGCTTGGGCGTGATGGCGTAGCTATGGTAATGTGAGGGTAGAGTCTTTAGTAGCGAGAGGTGGTACGTAACTCAGCTCCTAGAGACCTAGAGATCGTATCGAGTGGAATAACAACATGACGAAATCAACAACAGTATTTAATTAACAATAAATAAACTTAAAGCTAAATGACATGTTAACAAAATGTGAAGCAGTAAAAGAGTTAAAGGATTACTTACGTGACCATCTGTACTAAAATGTCTCAGCAACCATAAAAGATTAAGTCACCATTTTGATGGCTGGCTCTGAGCCGACTTGCTCCAGAGCAAGGGATGAAGCTAATGCTTCGTCTTTTATAACTTTGAACAGGAAATGGGTTTTCTGCCGAAGGTTGTGGCAGGCGATAAAAATGTATGTTTAATGGTGGTAAGCCAAAACTTCCCTGATTTCTAGGACATCTGCAGGAAACCTAATCATGGTTGTTACAAAGTAAAGACACAGTAAAGTCCTGACCAAAAGATTAAATATACAAAAGATAAGTGTGGTGAAGTAATTTCAAGAACATGACATTTGATAAACATTATGCAAGTTTTCCTAGAGCAAAGGATGTTCGGCTTACTGATTCTGTTACAATGTAACATTTTAAAAGTAATTTAAAAAAATAGCTTGGCTATATACAACAATACCTAACCAAAAAGCCGAGACGGTTGCAGATGTACTATTGAGGGAGTTGTTTTGTCGCTTTAGAGTTCCGTTGGAATTACACTCCGATCAAGGTCGGAACTATGAATCAACGTTGTTTCAGAACGTCTGCAAGCGTCTTGGAATCAGGAAGGCTAGAACCACGCCACTTCATCTTCAATCGGATGGAATGGTTGAAAGAATGAACAGGACGTTAGGAAAGTACCTGGCCAAAGTTGTCTCTGAACATCAACGAGACTGGGACCGATATTTACATTTGTTCCTACTAGCGTACCGATCTTCGGTACATGACAGCGCAGGATACTCTCCCGCTTGTGTGATGTTAGGACGTGAATTGCAGCTACCATGTGATCTTTAGATTGGATTTAAACCTGGAGAAAGAGATCGCAGGCGAAGATTACGTTAGTAAGCTTTGTGAAAGATAAAATAGCTTTCACGGAAACGTCCGCAAGAATATCCAGACAACAAGCGATCGAATGAAATCACAATATGACACGAGAGCACAAGAAGGTGTTTATCAACCTGGAGATTTAGCGTGGTTGTACAATCCACAAAGAAAGCGTGGATTGTCGCCAAAATTACAAAGACAATGGGAAGGCCCGTACAAAGTGTTAAAAAGAATTAACGATGTAGTATAGCGGATCAGAAGATCTCCCCATGGTAAACCGAAAGTGATACACTTTGACCGTTTAACATCTTATGCTAGCAACAACCAGGAAGACTCGAGTAATGAGAATGGTGTTCGAAGAGTTATTAATTGTGAGCCAAATGTAGATTTTGAAAGTTTCATGAAGGCGTATGGTGGTTCCGCTAAGGCGAGATTTGGCGTTGTTGAAAAACAGCAAAATCTGTTTAGAACATCGGAAGAGTATTCCCTTGCACATTGCGTAACTCAAGATCTGCAGATGTCAAGAGGGATAGCTATTGTTTTCAAGAAAATTTTGGATGTGCGAATGAACTAGTACAACAGCAACCAACTGTAGGAAAGGCTTTGGTTTTTCAGGATAGAAATCGTTATGTTTACTATCTGGTCACCAAAAATTCTTCATGGCAGAGACCTAGATATGGACATCTATAGGAGGCTTTGCTGGACCTTAAGGCTCAAATGATAGAGTAACGAGACTAGCGGTGCCCAAGCTAGGTTATGGAGAATAGTTCGAAATATGCTAGAAATAATTTTTCAGGAAACCAACATCTATGTCCTTGTTTGTTGCTATCAACCGGTTGTCTACCAAGACCAAGAAAAGAGTGTTGATTGTTATTTCCAATGACGTGGTGGATGTACCAGAGGAGATAGCTGCTGATTTTGTCATCAGCCATCAAATTGGCGTCAAAATGTTTTTAGAATTGCGGGACGTAACGGTTTTAAAGAGGGGGCAGTGTTACGCACTATTAGGCAACCCGTCAAACACGCAAGTTGCATAGCCGAGGTATATTCTACACAAGTCTCGAACTTTCTAGCAAACAGCAGAATATGAGTAATCTATTTAATTATAGGGGATATATAGGATCGGTGATGAATGTCGTATACAAATCATTTCGTGTATAGTTAGGTTTTGAAGGTCCTATAGTGAATATAAATTTGTGTTATATGAACGTGTATATTGTACCGCCAGCTTGTATATAAATAGACAAAAGAGTAGTAAATAAATTGTAGTAGTGTTGGTGTTGTTAAGAAGACTTATGGTTAAGGATTTAGTTTAAGAAGATATCAGTGCTTGTAAATGGCATTAGTGTGATAGTGCTTCATTGTTAATTATATGAATAAGGCGCATACTGTTAATTAGACTTGTGAGCAGTAAGTAATAAAGACTTTTGTTATTACTTGTATTAAATTGGTGAAACGCGTTAGCAGTAGCCCGCTGCAATATATAATATAACTTTTACATTTCTTCAACAGTTTATTTATATACGTATAAAAGCCAAGTGTCTTATAAGCTTGCACTGAATTTGGAAAAAAAAGAATTGCCTATATAAAAAAACAAAAACAGACTATATCTTTCGGTTTCTATTGGTATTAGAAAAACTTTCAAAGATTATATAACCTCATATAATGAAGAGATTTTATAGGAATTTGATTAGTTGCATACCTTTTACGCCATAGCTGGTTTGGTTTGGCCTCTCGCTATAATTTTTTTCTTAATCATCCTCCCGAGTCTACGTTCGAACGAGTTCCGCGATAGTCTTTTTGAGGTTAGGTTACTGTTAGAAATAGATATTATTATTAAAAAACGAATCTCCTAACACGCATATTAGAACAGTCTTGTTTTTTTTGTTGCTAAAACTATTGCAGACTGTTCTATGCGTGTTGAGTGTTTTGTGTTTATAATAATAATATCTATTTCTAATAGTAACCTAAACGTTCGAGCTTAAAGACTCTAGAGGATGGTTAAGAAAAAAATTACTGCGAATGACCCAGGATCCCGCAAAGTTTAAGGCCGTCACTGTTGACTGACAGAGTTTACTGATATTCTAGGCTTTTATAAAATTACTTAAAGCGAACATCGAATTTAAATATAAACTTGTATGTAATCCATATATCTTATTATAGTTTATTGATAAACTTTGTTACTTTGTACGTGCTTCATATTGTAAACATTGTCCTATTAAACTTTTTATAAGCATTTTCAATTCAAATATTGTACAATTACAAGATGATACCCTACCAATCTACTCTAAATATTAAATTTGCTCCTAGCAGAGATAAATTATTTAAAAGTGCCAATCGTTGGTTAGATGATAAAAAACGAGCTGATGGTGCCGAAGGACTATGGAGAATTCATGACAATCTTTATGATGTAACTAATTTTATAGAAAAACATCCTGGCGGGGAGTTCTGGTTAAGAGCTACACAGGTATGCCATGCTTAATTCTTATTTCTTAGGTTTTAAAGTTTAAGACACAACCTGTAATTTCTAATATAAAATCATACTCCTAGATCTTTTCATTAATCAAGTATCTTCAAAAAAATACACTTACAAATTATTTTGCAGTGTGATCATTAATATTTTGGCTGCATTCTGTGTTTATTAAACACAATGAGAAATGTTATAAGGCAATGTATAATGTTTAAAAAGCTAAATCTTTCTACTAACTTCAGTCTAAGAAATGTTAGTCGAATATATTTAACCATTGTTTACAAAAACCTTCAAAAATTAGAATAGAATGTTTGGTCAAAGTCTGACGATTTCTGATATAAAAGAACATGCGCATGAGTGTAAATGTGTGTTTGTGCAGAAATTGCGATACGAGTCAGAAGTTTTTGGTACCAAAAGAAGAAAATATCCAGACTTAAAGAGAATTTCATATTTTAAGAAATAATCTGATAACTAACAATAATTCTATTTATGTATCTAATCTTTTCTCCTTTAAATTGGAAAACTAGATGAACCACTGCTGTTTGAAATTGTGGTAGTTTTATTTTTCAAACTTTTATAATTTATTTGAATATTTGAAGTTGGAACAATTTTTTTTAAATTCAGTTTCGAACGTGTCTTTTAAGTATGATTATAATACTCCTTGCAAAAAAGCAGGCAGTTTTAAAAAATTAATATTGCATACTAATAGGTCAACGAATTCTTTTACTTGTTATCTATTTTTAACAAAAACAATGCTTATAAACAAGTAAGTGACAGGGGTGTGTTAGGAACGAATTCTGTATTGTAAACTAAAAATGAACTATTGCTCATAAATGAAATGCTTATAATTTCGAGGTTATCCAAATCTTATGTAAAGTAGTAATTGAATGCAAACAAAGTACAAGATTATTGCTCAATATACACTTGGAATATTTTAAGATAAATAGAAACAAATAAACTGAAATTATAAATAAATTATTGATTAAGTAATAAAAGAAAAATATTAATTACAACATATTTGGGAACGTGCAATCAGTTTAGCGATAAACTAATTTTGGAGAATCGTGCTACAAAATGAACATTTAGATGTCATATTGAATACACTTTTCAAGATTTTAGTTCAAAAACGTGCTTATTGGCGATGTATAATCAAGATTTTTAGTTATTAAGCATAAAAAGGCTGCTGCAATTTTATTGTGTTAAACTATAGTATAATGTAAATCATAGCAATTCTAATATCAATACTGCACAAGTCCATCACTAATGTTCTTTTTAAATAGCCAATAGCAATTTTGTTCTTTAAATAATCAGTGCTGTGCGGATTTAAAAAAGATACTTGCACTAATACGCCGTAAATTACAAACTTTTAAGAACATATGTAATAGTTTTAGATAAAATTCAATTGAATATATCATAACAAAATGGCTCTATATGTTATTATACCTCGTTTATTCGATTCCCTTATGATGAAGGGAAATCGACAATCTTCCGACTAAGCTAAGGGTATATTCCTCGGGTAGAGTTTGTGAGGAGCAGTCATGGGTTTCACAACAAAATTATTATTTCCTGTACTGACTCTAAAGTACAAAATAGAGGGTGTAAAAAAGGCGCCACTAAGTCCTAGAATAGATAAAGCACGCATTACCCTAAGGGAGAACTTAGAAATTTTCAGGGGGAAAAATCGCTTTTACTGCAAATCGCAGGTACTGAAAGAAAACAATGTTATTATAATAACGAGGGACGCAAGAGATACACTCTTGGTTACCTTAAACAATAAAGAGAGTAGTTATTAATATTAAAAATTTAAGTATAAATAGTAAAAGGAAATTTAGATATTGGTTTAGTAGATAGCACAACCGTATTAAGTTCGATTGCGTAGACTACCTATTTATTGAGGCGGCAAAGTAACCGCATTGGGTTTAGTAACCCAGATATAGAGCCAAATGGCTGCGGAGAAATTCCTTCGATTTAGTGAACTGCAAAATAATGAATTCAAACAAATGCACGTCGATATACATATTTAGTTTATTGCGATTAATAGATTAATTAAAGAAGTCGCCCGCTTAAAGCGAACATTAACATTTAATGGTTTACCGCTACATTTTAGTACGTACAACGCACTTTATCCTCAATGACAGTTCTCGAGATACTGACGGCCGGGTTGGTTACGGATCAGAACGTAACAACCGCCACTTAAACCAGTCCATAATATAAGGGGTAGTGCGCATCAAGTCTGTATATTAGTATTTGCACATAACTTAACACTAGAAACAATTTAAAGCTGTTAGGGATGACACAGTAACTATAACATACCGGCCACCTTGAAATCACCAAGATTTAAAAACAATTAAATTTGCAAGATAATGAAATAAGCAATATAGGAAAATAGTAAGTACCTAACTAGTGATCATATATACAATTTATAAAACCTAATGTTCAAATTGCTAAATTTAAAGTTAAAAATAATGCATGTAACAATTAAGGAACATCTAGAACAAAACTCACTTTGAATCGGGTAGGACGCAAAGCTTATGCACTGAGCGCTTTAACAGATTTCCACTAGACACACGCACAGTTACATTTCGTAGCACTCCATCGGCAGCTGGATGCAGTTCCACAACTCTACCGAGGGACCATTGAAGTGGAGGTAAGTTGTCTTCCTTGATTAATACCATCGAGCCGATCTTTAAAAGTGCAGGTAAGTTTTTGAACCATTTTGTCTGACGCTGCATCTCAGGGACAACTTGTAGACTCCATTTTTTCCAAAAGTCTTGAGTAATTTTTTGCATGCGTTGGTATAATGATAATTTTCCATCTGATAGGTGAAGCAGATTATGCTCGGGAGGATGGCATAATGGTTTGCCTATTAGGATGTGGCCAGGTATCAGGGGATTAATGTCGGAAGGATCGTTAGACAGTGGTGAGAGAGGGCGAGAATTCAGCGTAGCCTCGATTTGCACTAGGACAGTTTGCAAATCTTCGTAGGTTAAACTGGTGTTACCTAGCACTCGTTTAAAGTGAGTCTTGGTAGATTTGATACCGCCTTCCCACAGGCCTCCTTGATGAAGAGAGCGAGGGGTACTAAACTCTGAATTAATTCCTTGGCTAGGCAGAAAATCGGAAACCTCCGCCCTAGTATCATTATTAGTAAAAAATTGAGAAAGTTCTTTTAGTTCTCTGGACGCGCCAACAAAATTTGTGGCATTATCAGAAGTAATTGAGTTGGGCCTTCCTTTACGACCGATAAATCTTTTTAGAACAGCCAAAAAGGCAGACGTTGATAAATCGGTCACCAAATCCAAATGAATGGCCTTAGTTGTCATACAAATGAATAGGCAAATATAAGATTTTATAAGTTTGGCTTCGCGAGTTTTGCGATCTCTGATTAATATGTGTCCAGCATAATCTATTCCGACATTATAAAACACAGGAGTATTAAATTCAACTCCTTTACGAGGTAAATTTCCCATTAAGGGATTATATGAAATTGGATTGGCCTTGAAGCATTTAACACAGAAGTGACAGATTTGTTTTGCCGTAGTGAGACCAGCTATTGGCCAGTAATGCTCACGAATGCAAGCTAGCAGTTGTTGCGATCCGCAATGCATAAGGCTAGCATGAAAATGTTGAAAAATCAATTTGGTTAGTCTATGGTTTTTGGGTAGCAAAATAGGATGTTTTTTGTCAAAGGGATAGTTCGAATTTTTTAACCGTCCACCTACCCTAAGCATATTTTCTTCGTCAAGGTAGGGATTTAACAATAATATATTAGAATCAGCATTGATAGGCCGACTATCTTTTAATTGTAGTATTACAGATCCGAAGGCCTCAGCTTGACAAAGTTTGACAAGGACGTCGCGGCTAGCTCGTAGTTCCCTTGTACTTAGAGGACCAGAGATTGGAATAGATTTGGGTGTAGAATTTTTCGTAAAACGCATCATCCATGCCACAATACGTTGCAACCGGCTTAACGTAGAAAATCTCTGGAATATATCAGAAGTGTTTAGGTTCAGTAGAGTAACAGCTTGACTTGACGCTGATTTTAGTTCGACATCAATTGAAGTATTGAAATCAACCGTCTATGTTAGTTAATTCTTGTATTGTGGCTATTCTATTGGCCACAAATACTTTGTACTTATTTGGCGCAGATTTGATCCAATTCAACACAATAGTGGAATCAAACCAGCAGTAAGTTCTTGAAATAGGAACCGTTAAAGTAGATTTTACCTTCTGCACAAGTTGCGCAAGAAGCACAGCTGCGCATAATTCTAGCCTGGGTATAGTAGCTCCTTGTAAAGGGGCAATGCGAGATTTGGAACATAGTAAATTCGAATAGTAATTACCGTCAGGTGTGGATACGCGTAAGTATATACAAGCGCCGTAGGCATAGCTACTTCTATCACTAAAACCGTGAAACCCTATAGAAACGAAGTTCGTAGGAATTACACATCTAGGGATATGTAAGTTTTCTACAGTGTTTAATTGCATTTTAAAGATGTTCTATTCGGAATCCAGGTCTTCTGAAATAGTTTCGTCCCATGACGTTTTGAGTTGCCATAGTTTTTGTATAAGGAGCTTTCCAATGGCGGTAGTAGGCGATAGAAAGCCGAGCGGGTCGAAAATTTGCGACACCATTGATAGAATGGAACGCTTGTGTTTCTTGTTGTATTAGTCTTAAGTTGTACGTTATATACTATAACGTCTAGTAAAGAGTTCCAACCAACGCCCAGAGTTTTGGAGTTTTCTCTTTCGCCCAACGGAATATTATAGAATTTAGTACTCCCTTGGTCGGATAACGTTTTCTTGGAATTAGATAGGAATTTTCTGATCGGAAAGCCTACCCCAGCTAAGACCGCAGTAAGTACCTCTTGAAGGGATTGCATTTTTTGGACGGTTTTAAAACTTGTGATAAGATCGTCCATGTAAAAATCTGATTTTAAAATAGCTGAAACACTAGGGTGAGTTTTAGCACAGAGAGTAGCAAGATGATGTAAGCATTTTGTAGCAAGATAGCTAGCGCTAGCGGTTCCATAAGTAATGGTGTTTAGTTCATAAATGTTTAGCGTGGAAGTTGGATTGTCGCGCCAAAATATGCGCTGAAATTTACGCTCAGAAGACCGAACCAGTATTTGGCGATACATTTTCTCGATGTCTCCCGTCAGTGCAATTTTGTGTTGACGGAAGCGTATTAAAATTAAAAACAAATCGTTCTGCACGACAGGGCCAACAAGCTGGGTGTCATTAATCGATATATCTGAGTGCGTAGGTGCACTACCGTCGAAAACAACTCGCAACTTAGTGGTCAACGAGTTCGATTTTGTTACAGCGTGATGGGGCAGATAATAGGGGGGTATATTAGAAATATTTATTTTAGCGTCGAGAACATTTACTGAGGTTGCGTCTGTCTGTTTTGAATGAGTCGAGACCTTAGACATGTGACCTAAGGAAATGTATTCCTGCATGAATTTATAGTATTCAGTTTTGAGGTTGGAATTCGAAAGGAATTTCCTTTCTAGATTGAAAAATCTTTTCTTAACTAGATCACAGGAGTACCCTACTTTACTTAAATTTGAATTAAAGGGTATACATACCACAAAACGACCAGCATCCTCACGGGTTATTGTCTCAGGAAAATGATTTTCGCAAAATCGTTCTTCGGCAGACAGTTTGGATAACTCGCTAAGAGGTTGTACGTGTTCTAGCTGCCAAAATTTTTGTACAGAATTATTTACGTCCGTAATGGTAGGCCTGGCACGATTAATTGCTAGATTTACGCACACTATATTTGTGTTATGCGGGGGCTGGACAGTTTCAGACAGCACCCAACCAAGTAGGGTTTTTTGAAAGACGGGCTTATTTTTCCCTAATGATATTTGACTAACACATAGCAAACGATTAAAATACCATTTTTTCTTCACCTTTTTTTTTGAACTTCCTTGTTGATGGATAAAGTGAAGCTTTAACTATTCGCGGCTAAGTCTGGGAATTACCCCAAGGGTGAGCAATGAGAAAAGGGGGTGGTGATGGTCTAAACTCTACGATAAACTAACAAAAGGAAAATGGGTTGAGCGCCACTGTATCTGAATGAACGGTTACACTAAAAATTCAATATTCCTATGAGAAGATACAGAAACTCATGGGATATAAATGCAATTAAACTTACAACTTACTAAACTGAAGTATCTGGAAATCTCTGGAACATACTTACTACCTCTCTGGTCACGATGAACCTGGAACAAAATACACAACAAATTCTTTATTAGAAAAACACAGTTTGTGCTTTCCAATAAAAATACCTGTTAATAATTGCAGGTGGATAATATGGAGATTAACACACCAAGGCTTTTAAATCAGGAATAAATACTTATAACAAACCAGTTGCAGCAAATAGGGGCCTTTTAAATTACTTCAGCCTTGTACAATTTCATCGATTAACAAGCTCATGTTCTTTTAAGAATTTAGTATATCTAAATATGCATGGAATAAAAACTTGAGTCTAAAATGGAATTTAATATGTTTTTCTTTGTTAAATGTTTCTTTGAATGTGGTAATAAATTGTACAAAATAAAATTAAGTTTCAATACATCTGTTCTGACTTAACAGACCTTTAAATTAATTATCATGTATCAAACAAGTTTTAGTACCAAGTTTCAGATCTGAGTTCTGGTTTACAAGTTTTACAAAGATTATTTCTATTAAAACGAATCACATGTGTTTTAACTTAAGCAAACAACTTTTCATTTACATCTGGTATTAGAGGCTTATAAAGGTTTCAATATGAGTAAATAAATATTTTAAAAGACAAAAAAAGTGGACTGAACTATCATTTTGTTAACAAGTGACTTTATGCAAATTTGTAATACTATTACTGTATTAATTTTTAGCTATTTTCTTTCATGCTGCTCTAAACATACAAAATTTTTAACTCGATCAAACGGACTTCGAAATTTATGTATTCGAACATTTATGAATCTTCACAAACAGAATAAAGAAAGATTGATACCTGTAGGTTTTTGTTTCCAAATCTAATTATTAATTACCAGCACACATGTTCCAAAAATCTGCTTCTTGACTGGTTATTACTAAACTTTAATCGCCTCGACAAATGAACTGCTCTCCAATATTGGATTCAAATACAACATAAACCATCATTTCATTCCGTCCGTAATGTCATACACTAAAGGGATAAAAATATTTTATAATTTATTCAGGTTTGAAGAGAGCTTACCGTTAACAAATCTCAAAACAATCTTTAAGGAATGGCGTGTTTTAGCGCTTTGCCGGATTCGCAGGAGCTTGGCACTTCATCCGCGTCCCAAGGCAAAACTCACCACCTTCTACCATCTCCCATACCAACCGATGTGGAGGCCCCACTTAGGTAAGGCCTGGAGTTTCATCTTCTTAACAAACTAAAGAATGCTCACGCGACTACATCTATCAAGACAAATGGCGGCCCCTTCTAGCGACACATCATCGGCGTGTCCTATCTCGTGACCGGTATGCACACGCGCTGTACCGATTGTACGGATGCGTAGGAAATATCCGCCTGAAAGGTAGACAACACAACCTACTAAGCTCCAAATAAATTCGTTTCTTGATAGTTATAAAAATACCAAATATCTCCGTACAAAACATTTAAATTCCTTAAGTGAACACGACTTCCCGCTTTTATATAGAATTGTTCCTTTATGATTTTACAACATCGAACACAAGGATTAAATACCACAGAATATATTTATGTTGAAGCGGTTCTTATGATCATAATGCTATAGAATATATTTATGTTACACGATAAAAGTCACTACCACCAATCAGAATGTCAATAGGAAGAGATTGATTGATGTTTGTGTCAGCAAGCTTAATGCCGTTAGGAATTTCAAACGTAGCCTTATCAAAGGATACCAGAGGTAATTTTTCGGCAATTTTTGTTATAGTCAAACATTCTAGATTCACCGTATAGCCGCAAGTTTTAGAAGTTAGTAGTAGGTTAACCGTTGAGCTAGAGACGGAGCAACTTGAATTTAACCCGACAATTTTAGTGTGAGTCGGAGTTAGTTTTAAGCCTAGTTTTTTCGCTAACTCATCCGTTATAAAATTTGCGTGTGATGCAGAGTCCAAAATAGCTCTGACCGCTTGCCATTCATTGTGAATGTTTTTTACCTTTACAGAAGCCGTTGCTAGCAAAACTTGCTGCAAGTTGGCAGGGAAGCAGGAAAGTGCAGTACTAGTAGGTAGCACATTTTCAGTGGAAGGGTTTTCAGCGTGACCTCCATTTCTAGTGGAAGAATCACGCACATTTGCGTCAAAGTGTAATAACGTGCTGTGCTGCTTGTTGCAAACCTTGCAGCCAAACTTAGATCGGCAAGCTGATTTCTTGGAGACGGAGGCAGTTCTTGCACAAGTCGGTATTAGAAACCTGTTCATACCTTTGTTTTCCAGTTAGCTGAAGAAATTCAGGACATTGTGTTATGAAATGACCTAGTTTACACATAGGACATGAAATAGTGCCTTTACTTGTAGTAACAAATGCCTGTTGATAGGTTGGCGGCTTAAATTTAGGCTGTTGATTTCTTGGAGAAGCGGAGCAGATAGATGTTTGTTTGTCATGTTCAATTTCTTCAAGTAGTTGGCAACGATTTCTTAGAAAGTCGTCGATCTCAGTTAGGCTTAGTATGTTGTTGGGTTTATATTTTGACAACTCAGTTCGGGAATTGTCATCTAGTTTAGACATCACAATATGTGAAATAAACATTCCAGATTCGTCGATGGACGTTTCTAATTTTCGTAATACTCTGACGTGCTTAAACAAGTTATCGTATAAGCAACGTAATTCAGAAGCATTAGCCTTAGCAATAGGCTTTAATTCAAAGATAGCTTTAATGTGATTCTGAGTATTTAGTTTGGGATTATTGTATCTCTTACAAAGTAGTTCAAATATCGAGTGATAGTTTTCTCCCGTAGGAGCGATATTTGCGATCAGTTCGCTTGCAGAACCCTTCAAGCTACCCTTCAGGTGCAAAAAGCGTTCTATGTCGCTTAGATTAGTGTTAGTGTGTACAAGTGCCATGTAAATCTCTAGAAAAGATGGGAACTCTATAAATTGGACTGAAAAACTAGGTACACTCAGTTTTGGTAGTTTGGCATTTATTTGTTTAGTGGGGTTAGTAGCACCCAAACTCCCTGCCGAGGTTAAAGACTCTGAGGAACTCGCCCTGCAGGATTCAGAAGCACGTTTCAATAAACTTATAGCTCTACTTGTAAGCTTCATAAGTTTATCAAAATAGTCCTCTTCAGCCATAACATCGTCAGATTCAATTGAATTTGCTGTAAGCTCTACACTTACTTCTCTGTATTTTGCCTCTGATGGCTTAATCGTGTCTAGTCTTAAATTTAAATTAGTTGCAATAATGTCGGTCAGCGGAACGTCAATAATTTTGTTCAAATACTTTTCAAAATTTGCCAGCTCGTTAATTAACGACTGTGCCCTTGTTAGCAATAGTTTAGCTGAAATTTGCTTAGGCATTTTTATAGTTCAAAATATCCAAATTAATAATTAATGTTTGGAATTTTAGCGGAAAACAAAGACTTAATTACTATGATTGGTAAATAAAATATTTTGTTTAGTTTAAAGCTACGTTGCATACTAGCCCGAGTTTCAAAATATTAGAATGAGTACTAAAGCGAAAATTTCAACCTTCAGTAGCTAGGTAGTTAGTAAGTTTGTTTGTAAATAGACAGACAATACAAACAATAGCTAGTACTAGTTTATTATAGTGATTAAATTAATCTTTTAAACGAATAGGCTCATTTAAATAAAGTAATAATAATTTGTGATTACAACTGAAAACTTCGTTGAATTCCATAGAGAATTATTGTTAGTTTTAGGAATGAGCGATAATCCTAATCTTTAGAAATAGCATGCCGGTACGTTACCTTGGTGCAGCTGCTAACATCCAACCACCTGTTGGCCTTGAATCAGTAACCCTTAGTGAAGATATGCAGCTCTCTGAATGCAACAGCGACACGTGCGTGAAGGAGAGATGTTTATACTACTGTACACCATAACCGACGCGCACTATTATGCTTTTATTTCGAACTTTATTTTTTTAAGTAATTAATATCCATTATTTAGCACTTAGTAATCCCGCGAAAGAAGGACCATGGTTTAGTAGATAGCACAACCGTATTAAGTTGGATTGTGTAGACTACATATTTATTGAGGCGGCAAAGTAACCGCATTGTGTTTAGTAACCCAGATATAGGGTCAAATGGCTACGGAGAAATTCCTTCGATTTAGTGAACTCTAAAATAATGAATTCAAACAAATGCACGTCGTTATACATATTTAGTTTATTGCGATTAATAGATTATTTACAGAAATCACCGCCTAAAGCGAAAATTAACATTTAGTGGTTTACCGCTACATTTTTGTACGTACAACGCACTTCACCCTCAATAACAGTTTTCGAGATACTCTCCCGGGTTGGTCACGGATCAGAACGTAACAACCGCCACTTAGACCAGTCCATGATATAAGGGGTAGTGCGCATCAAGTCTGTATATTAGTATTTGCACATAACTTAATACTAGAAATATTTTAAGGCTGTTAGGGATGACACAGTAACTATAACAGATATCAAGCTTCTTGAAAGCGCTGTTGGTTCTTTAATCAAATTTACCTTTTTCTGTAGTAAAATTTTATATACAAAAATGTACAACAATAAAAACGTGGTCTAATCTTTTAGACACAGATATTTAAATATGAGAATTATGGTAATTTCTACTAGGAATCAAAATGTCAACAATAAATTAAATATGACCGTGAAGTTTTTAAATACCCAAAATGCACAGATCTGTTTACCTTGATTGACAAATATTTATTATATATTCAATGCTAAATAAATTAGTTCTCTTAATTCCTTTATGTGTTATTGAACTTGAATGCAATACTTTTCCAGATTAAAAAAAAATTTATAATTTTAATTATTTGCAGTAATATCAAATGTAAGCAATAATTTATACTATAATGAAAGCTAAATGATAAAAGTCCAATCGGGTTTCTTGTAAAACAAATTTAAAAACGCTACCATTTTAGTTTCAAATATTCGCCTTACTGTCAAGTTATTCAGAACAGCTGTTGTCAGGTAAAGTCCTTAGGTTAACACTTACCTTGGCAACTGGTTGTACTTTGAACTTCATTGTATCAAATACATTGTCGAGATCACATGTGTTAGCCTGATATGCTTGGACAAACAAGTGACTTCAGCGAACTTTCCACATCTGCATATTACAAGGCGTAAGTTTGAGCTTCTTCTTTTAAACTAACGATGAATTAAATGCATTACTGCGTATTATACTGGATCATTATAGGAAACCATTTTTATCAACTTGTTGTGCAATCCATCGAAGTAAATCGAAACATAAAATCAATCCATAAAACGAGCTATTCAATGTGCATCATTTTTGATACTTCTTTAACCTATCCCAAGGCAAGATTATTTAACGGTAAACTGAGAAATTAAACATGATATCTGAACTTGTAAGTTCGTAGCCTTATAAATTGTGGATCAATAAAATTAAAAATTGGTAAAGCCTTGAATTAGCTAAGTAAATCCGTGACCTATCAGTGAGGGTGAGGGTAAGCGCAATGATAAAATCATTTAGTCTACCTTAATAATTATTTAACTTGCTTACCGTTATCAGAAACAAACAAAAGTCAAGTGTATTCAGCACTTGATTACGTTGCAACGTTTATGGCGACGCGTAGATTGCTAGCTCGGACCTTATTGATCTGCATGATTCTCTAACTACTACGAGTGTTCAAGCCAGACTGACCCTTCTGCCGACGGGATGCGCACAAGGCACAAAGATCGTCTGACATTGGAAATGCAATTTAAATGACAAACGTTTACGAACAGAGCCTGTACTATTATTATTAATTAATATATGCCTCGTGATTGGGCTATACGGTACTGATCTGAACATTTATTAACATTATAAAATTAATTGCTTATTTGAATAAACAATGCAGTGCATTTTATAATTAAATTTATAAGCCTTTATAATCGTCAAAAAAATTGTTACAATATACAAGAGTCACTGATAACATTTGTAACGAAAACTTTATTTGCACAACAGTTCTTTATTATCAAACTAACTACACAAACCTTTCCAACGACTTGTAGTTACAGTACAATGATCTAAAATCTCCCACGACAATATATTTCCAATTAATTGCTAACAGTACAATTACTAACTTCTTAACACTGCTGTGCTTTCTTCTTAATTACTATCGAAACACTATAATTAACTATCCAAGCATTAACTATTCATTTATATCGATCACTACAACAATTTATAGGTTGTGAATTTAATAATACGACTTGTTGGGGATTATAGAATTTTAAGATGTGAAGTTACTTCGCGTTTGTGCCGAGAACTACTTTTGTGGTGGAAGGCGCTGGTATTGTATTGCGTGCTTCGTTTCCAAGCATTCATTCGCGTTTAAGATGTTTAAGGGGTTAGCTCGTGACAGCTGATTCCCATTCATTCTAATGTATTTTACTCAAATTTTCAATTATATTCAGTTACAATAAATGTATTCCACGTCAAAGCATTCCTTTACATTTCTATCTTAGCAAGAAACATGTTTTCACTTTTATTGTTAAGTTGGTCCTAATGAAACTTTCTTCGCCTCCACTCGTTGGATACAAGTTAAGCTTTATCCTTTTTTACTTATTTGCGGCTAAGTCTGGGAATTACCCCAAGGGTGAGTAATGAAAATGGGCGTGGGGATGGTATACTCAACAATAAGCTAACATAAAAAAAGGGAAATTGAGCGCCACTGTATCTATATGGACAATACAAGAAATTTAATACTCCTATGAGAAGATACAAAAACTCATTGGATTTAAGCACCATAAAAAACTTACAACTTAATGAACTAACACATTTGGAAACCTCTGGAACATACTTACAACCTCTTCAATCTCGATGATCCTGAAAGAAAAAGTACACAACAAATTTTTTATTAAAAAGACACTGTTTGTGCTTTTTAATAAAAAAGCACACTAATAATTATGAGTGGATAATCTTGAGATTACCACACCAAAGGTATTTAAATTAAAGATGGATATCTAGAATAAATCAATTGTAACATATCTGTGTTTTTAAATTACTTCATTACTTTCATTATTCAAAAAATTTATTTTCTCTAAAATATTCTTATTAAAATTAATTGTGCATGGAATAAAAAACTTGAGTCCAAAAATGTAATTTAATATAGTTTCTCTCTTTTCGTTTTTTTTTGTTTTTAAATATGGCTACAAATACAAAATAATAAAATTAAATTCTGGTTTTTCTTATAAATCTGTCTTGACATAACAAGACCTTACTTTTAATAATATTTCAAAACAAGATTTCTGATACCCAATGGACAGATCTGTGTATTGGTTTACATGTATATCACATCAATTTAGTTCATTTCTTTATAAAAAATTTAAATCACATGTAGTTAATTTGAGTAAATAAAATTTCAAACTTATTCAGATATAGAAATGATTAATGACATTAAAGATTAGACATCTGTAATGAACTTTTTAAAAAACAGGAAGTGGGCTTTAGAATCACAATACTTTAAACACATGTATATTCCGCGTGTCTTACAAAATTACCTTATTAGTACTTCCTAACAATCATATTTCACGTTATTATTCGTGCACAAAATTTAGCATGATTAAGCAATCCTCTATTAAATTTATGTAAACACTTTTAAAAGTTGACAAACATAAGAACTGAAAGTTTTGATACCTGTGCTTAATGAAGACGTTACCTCTTGCTATCGAACTGCAATGCACATTTTCCGGATCCTGCTTACAAATTTGATGCCAAGAAACATTGAACAAAAGCTGTACGTACTTCGATAACGACAGTTGCCCCAATCTCTCTCTCTCTCTCTCTATATATATATATATATATATATATATATTACTCAAATTTAGACCAGGATAGAAAATTAATAAACGACATCAAATAATTTTAATCACCGTGTATAAGGAAGTTTTGGGTAATAATACGCTTCATTTAAAGGCATATTGGATAAATTCGTCATTTACTTCTAAACATAGGGTTTATATTGTTTAGATAATGTTAAACACCATGTATATCAAAGCAGTGGAAAATAGTACGCTTAATTAAAGGCCTACTGTGTAGATTTAAATCATTCAATTAGAATGTAGGGTTTGTACATAATCATAATCAACGTGTAGAAGGAAGTAATGTAAAATTTCATTAGATAATACGCATTATTAAAACCGTGGAGCATAAAATTTAAGCGTTTCGTTAAAAATAAAAGAGTTAGATTATTCACTGGACGCTTTCTATAAAAAGAAGCAGAGTTAAAATGTTCAATTTGGATTTAATTTAATCTTTCCAAGAACTAAAACTATCGAGAAATTATAAAAGACATGGGGAAGTCACATAAGAGCCTTCAGCGTATTAGAACTCAGAACACCTGCAAGAATAACAATGTATATGAGAGTCGATAAGCTTCAAGCTATATGAGTGCAAGTAAGAAAGCGAGTTTGTGGTATAAAAACAAGTGAGATGGAATGCATTAGCTGTTAAATAAGGGGAAAAATGTAAAACAAGCGCACAGGTTTTAGATAGAACGAACAGACTAGATTGGCGAGTAAGGTTGAAATAAGATGCAAACATGAGAGGGGAAAGCATATCAGTTGGTGTGTAAAATTAATTAGTTGTTCTCGGACGTGTTGCGAGGCGTGTGTAAATTTCTTAGATGTCAACTCGGGCGAGTGCAAATTTCAGTAGAATCATTGTGCCGAGACATCGGAAGGGAAAATAGAATGCGAATTTCTTAAAATCGTCCGTCGCGGGACAAATTTGACTTGCAAGCGAGCCATTATATAAACCCGTGCTGATAGGAGTTTAGCTCTCTTTTATTTTTGACTTTATTCGATACTTCAAGCAGTTTTGTTCTTTATTTTTTGATTATTCGATACTTTAAGTAGACTACGTGGTGATTACGTGCTACGATAAAAGTTATTAGTACACTTAGAGAAGATAGATAAGATAATAAAGTCTAGTTATATTTGCTGGTATTACTGTACCAATTATCCAAATTAGTAACGATAAATAAATAAATAGAAGTATGCAGTTTTGGTATAGCGTGAAAGAATTATGAATTTCATTGCTATTTTCGGGAGTGTTAGTAATCAAATGGTATTCGTAAACGTGATTGGATCCACAAAACAAGATTTCAATGTGCATAGATGAGTGCCTGAGAAGCCCTGAAACCTTTTAGACGAATGGTGGTGTAGAAAAATTTTAAAAGCGGCCAAAAATCCGAAAACGTAAACATAAACCAGCTGGAATGGGGGAATTAGCAAGGACGATGTACATTGAAGCCACGAGTGCATTAACCTTCAAGTAAATTATGCATTTTTGTTCGATCTTAGATGTTTTGGTGTGTGTTGAATATCTTTATAATTTGTTTGATAAAAATGGAAAGTAGTAAATTTGTATAAACAACAAATTTTTAATTTTAAGATAAAATTTTCTTGTATAAGTAGAAAGGAGTATTTATCAGGTTAATGTTTTTGATTATGATGAAAATGTGGGTTTGTCTTTGAGCTCAATTAGACTAACCTGTTAAATTAACGTAAAGGGGTGGGAGATGCTCCCTTTTATTCAGACTCAGGTCTGCAGATATTGTTTATTTAATTAGTATGCATCCTACAAGGACTCTAATTCCGGATGCAAATTAAAATGATGACAAATTTGAACTTGAAATTTTATGATGCTGAAATTTATACTAAAATTTAATTTTGAAATTTTACTGTATTGCGAATATTGGTGTAAATAGAGTTAACGTTGATGTTTGTGGTAGGCATGTGGTTTTTTTATGAATGAGGATGAAAGTTTTATCTAGGTGAGCTGCCGAGGCGGAAGGAGTCAAGAGGCGATATTCAGATAAGAGATCTAAGGAGATTGTACTGGAAATACGAGGATCACAGCAATTCTTGACGCCCAATCTGTGGGGCTCGAATGTTTTTTAGAAAGGACCAGTTCCTGTTGACTAAAAGAGAGAATCACAACAATATATATATATATATATATATACATATATATATCTCTCTCTAACCATTTTTAAGAGGAAGCGTGGTCTATTGCCTTGCCGGAATCACAGGAATGACCGCTCTTCTGTGCCCCCAAAACGACCAGCTCTCCTGCGCCTACCACGACACGCCTATTCTGAGGCTCCATTTGTCACGAACCCGTGACCCCATCTTTATAAGTTGCAGTCTCGATTACATGTTAAACTACAATGGCCGGCTTGGCTATCCGTACCGTGCACGTAAAGAACAGCTGATACGCTTTGCGCGTCACCTCGTGACCGTATTTACGCAAGCGCTATCTAAATTTTAACAACTGAAAGGATATAATCCGCCTATGGATTAGGCAACACAAACGACTTGTTCCTTTTTAAATACGTTTTCAGAGTGTATATTGTTATTAAATGTTTCTTGGTAATGCATTTAAGCTAATTAAATGGTAATAATTTCCGGTTCCATTGTGGAATTGTTTCTTTCAGATATAACTATATCGAATACAAAAATCAAATATCACAGCTCCACAATGCATAGATGTGATTCCTTCAAAACTAGTGCTACAGAATATATATTCGTTACACTAAGAGTTAATACTATAACGAGTACACGTGCAGCAGATTCACAGCGAAGATGTACAATTATACAAAGATATCCCAATCACGACTATTAAGCTTTTATCAACATAAACTAAACAAGACAATTTTATGAAACACTACTAATGACATTAACGGCACTAACTAGATACTTCAAATATTATTACATTCTCCTCCACAAACGTAGATAATCGCACAGGTATCCTGGGGGTTTTCTGACTCTTTCACATCGACGAAGACTCACGCTCGAAGGGTTAGTAACGTCTTGTAATCCGACTGGAACACTATCTTGCGTCTGCTATATATCGAATAGATGGATGTCTCCTTGGTTAGGGGTCTGCGTCTCTACATAATTTCCCTTTCTTTCGTTAATAGCTTCAGCATCCGGCTGTTTTCCCACTGGAGCTAGGTGGCGGTTGGACACGGTTAGCTCTCGCCCGTTAGGTAATCAGACATAGCTGTATTCCGGATTAGGTTTTATTAGGTCTACTTCCTCAACAGTTGGATCATATTTACCCGCACGAGTAAACTTTTTCAATGATACTCTAGCGGGCTACTATTAACGCGTTTCACAAATTTAAAACAAGTAATAACAAGTCTTTATTACTCACTATTCACAAGTCTAATTAATAGTATATGCCTTATTTATAGATGTTTTTAGTCCAATTAACAATGAAGCACTATCACACTAATGCTATTTACAAGCACTAATATCTTCTTAAATTAAATCCTTAACCATAGGTCTATTAACAACACTAACACTGCTATAATTTATTTGTAACACTTTCGTCTATTTATGTATTCTACAATCTGGCGGTACCATATACACGTTCACATAACACAAATTTATATTTACCCTTGGACTTTTAAAACCATAACTAATTAACTTTACACGATATAATTTATATACGACATTTGGATATAGACTAACTTTGTACTTCATCGGCGGTTTTATATACTCTGAATTAAATAGATGATTTATACTCCGGAATATGCTAGAAAGTTCTAGGCTTCTGTAGTATATACATTGCTTACGGCGCTTGTGTGTTTGACGAGTTGCCTAATAGTAGCTCGTAACACTGTCTTCTCTTTAAACCATTACGTCTCGTAACTGTAAATACATTTTGACGCCAATTCGATGACTGATGACGGTATCGGCAGCTATCTTCTCTGGTGCATCCACCACGTCGTTGTAAATAACAGTCAACACTCTTTTCTTGGTCTTGGTAGGCAACCGGTTGATAACAACAAACAAGGACCTGGACGTTGGTTCCCTGGAAAATTACTTCTAGCATATTTCGAACTATTCTCCAATCTAAGCGATCCAGTCCACAGATTAGCTAGTCTCGTTACTCCACTTTCCATCATCTAAGTCTTAAGATTCAGCAAAGTCTCCCATAGATGTCCATAACCAGATCTCTGCCATGAAGAATTTTTGTGGTAAACATAACGATTTTTATCCTAAAGAACCAAAGCTTTTCCTACAGTTGGCTGTTATTGTACTAATTCATCTACACATCCAAATTTTTTCTTGAAAACAACAGCTATTCCTCTTGTTATTTCCAGATTTTGAGCTACGCAATGTGCAAAAAAATACTCTTCTGGTGCTCTAAACAGATCTTGCTGTTTATCAACAACAACGTTAAATCTCGCCTTAGCGAAACCACCATACGCCGCCATGAAACTCTTAAAATCTACGTTTGGCTCATCATTAATAACTCGTCGAACACCATTCTCATTATTCGAGTCTTCCTGGTTGTTACCAGCATAGGGTGTTAAAAGGCCAAAGTGATCTCCTGATCCGGTACGCTAAACGTGTTAAAAAGAATGAATAATGATTCATAAATTTTAACACTTCGTACGGGCCTTCCCATTGCTTTTGTAATTTTTGGCGACAATCCACGTTTTCTTTGTGGATAATACAACCACACTAAATCACCTTCTTGTGCTCTCGTGTCATATTGTGATTTCATTCAATCGCTTGCTGCCCGGATAACCTTTCGGACGTTTTCGTGAATGCTATTTGATCTTTCACGAAGCTTACTAATCTTCATCTACGATCTCTTCTCCAGGTTTACATCTAAACTGAGGATCACACGGTAGCCGCAATTCACGTTCTAACATCACGCAAGCGGGAGAGTATCCTGTTCAAAGACAACTTTGGCTAGGTACTTTCCTAACGTCCCGTTTATTCTATCAACCATTCCATCCGATTGAGGATGAAGTGGCGTGGTTCTAGTCTTCCTGATTCCGAGATGCTTGCAGACGTTTTGAAACAACGCTGATTGGAAGTTCCGACCTTGATCGGAGTGTAAATCCAAGGGAACTCCAAAGCGACAAAACAACTTTCTCACTAGTACATCTGTAACGGTTTCTACTTCTTAGTTAGGTATAGCATACGCCTCCGGCATTTGGTAAAATAATCCATTGCAACCAAGATGTATTTATTTCCTTTCTCTGATTCAAAAAACGGACCAGCTATATCAATGGCCACCCTCTCAAAAGGATTTCCATCGTTATATTGTCTCATTGGGGCTTTCCGTTTTGTAACCGGGCCATTTCCAGAGGCACGTAATTCACATTTCCGGCACCACTCCTTCACACCTTCTTTACAGTTTACACAATAGACTCTCACTCTTTCGAGAGTCCTTTTCACGCCAAAGTGCCCTCCGGAAATACCATCGTGCAAGTGCTGCAACACTTCTGGCACTCTGCTACTCGGCACTATCATTTGAAGTGCCTCTCAGTGCCATCTTCACATTCTAGGCGTCGTTTCAAGATTCTACTTTCAATCACCAAGGAGTTCCACTGTGCCCAGTATGCCTTCAGGCTCCTACTTGAAATACTAATTTCTTCCCAAGCTGGTCGTTGTCCTCTACTGTTCCACTCAATAATGCGTTTTAATTCGTCGTCATTCTCAGAGTCTTCTCGTATTCTTTTAGGTTGCCAAGTACCATCGGTTACCGTTATTCTATGAATGACACTTATTTTCTCTTCCATCTTGGAGCATTGATTGCAGTCACCGGACAAGGTCTCCTTGACAGAGCGTCTGCATTCCGATGGCTAGTTCCTACATGATGTTCTATGTCAAAGTCATATTCCTGCAGCCGTTCTATCCACCTTGCAACTTGCCCTTCAGGATTTTAAAACTGCAATAACCATTTTAGTGCAGCATGATCTGTTCTTAGCAGGAATTTACGCTCGTATAAGTACTTATAAAAGTTCCCTACGGATTTGACGACGGCCAACAGCTCCCTTGTTGTTACGACAAGACTTTGCTGAAATACCCAATAACTTTTTCTTGTCCGTCCTGCACTTGAGAAAGAACGCCTCCTATAGCTGTGTTACTGGCATCGGTGTCCAACACAAACTTCCCCTCCATCCGTGGATAACTCAGAATTGGTGCTGTAACTAATAGCCGTTTCAGTTGTTCAAATGCGCTGTGGCAGTCGTCATTCCAATTATATTCTTGCCCATCTTCGGTTAATTTCGTGAACGGTTTGGCAATGTTCACAAACCCAAGTATAAAACGTCGGCAATATGTGCACAATCTTAGAAAACTGCGTAGTTGGTGTATATCTGCTAGTGTGGGCCACTCTTATACCGTATTTATCTTGTCAGGGTCAGCTCTTATTCCGGTCTCTGAAACGACATGTCCTCGATATTTCACCTCTTTTCCAAGTAGGTGACATTTGTTTGGGATCAAGGTAAGGTTTGTCCCGCGTAATATTTGGAATATCTCTTCTCAGTTCTTAAGGTGTTCTTCAAAAGACCCGCCTAACACTATCAAGTCGTCTAGGTACACCAGGCATGTTTTCCAGGACAGTCCACGCAGTATCGACTCCACCAAACGTTCAAAACTAGCAGGGGCATTGCATAATCCAAAAGGCAATGATCTTGAACTGGCATAATCCAGTTCCAATTGTAAACGCAGTTTTCTTTTTGTCGTTTGGCTCTAAACCTATCTGTCAGTATCCGCTTTTCAGGTCCAAAGTCGAAAACCATTTAAATCCGGATAGAGTATCCAAGGTGCTTTCAATTTTGAGCAAAGGATAGCTGTCTTTCGCTGTCACCTTGTTTAGCCGCCTGTAGTCTACACAAAACCTTGTGGAACCATCCTTTTTCTTGACAAGCACTACCGGGGATACCTATGGACTATTCAAGGGTTCAATCACTCCCTGTTCTTCAATGTCGGTGATAATTTGCTCGAATTTCTTACATTTTGCAAAAGGAAGCTCTCCTGGAATATTGTGTTACACAACATTCGTCCTTCCTTTATCACGATTATCTAGTGCAAACACACCTCGATATCGTCCGATCAGTTTCTTTAACTTGCCCAGTTGATCGCCGTTTAATCCTTGACTCGAAGGTATCAACATATCCAGCAATTTCTGTGAGCAACAGTTAGCTGGTTTATTTTTTATGTCGTCCACACATCGTTTAATATGGCATACTGGAATGCAACTTCCCACATTCATGTCTTTCTTTAGAGTCACAGTATGCGGATTAATGTTTAACACCCTTACTGGTATCATATTTGAGACTACCAGTGTTCTTCCAATCAGTAATCCCTCCTGACCCTTTCCCGATTTAATTGCTTCCATTATGCACACTTGTTCTTCCAGGAGAGTACCATCCAGGCGTCCCATCACGATCATTTCCGTTTTCTCGAGTATTTTGGTGTCGCAAATCATTCGGACTTGCATCGTCTGGTTACTCGTCTCTTGAAATGGAATCTCATCATCATCTATTCGAAACACATTTTCTTTCAATTCACATGAAACCCATATTCTCTCATGAGATCCGTTCCTAGGATAACTTTTTCTGTTATTTCAGCTACCAACACCCGTTGATTAATTAGTTTGTCTCAATTCCCAGCGTTACGGCAGTCTCTTCGTGAGTAGAAATTTTCTCACCACTTGCCGTTTGAAGACATACCGATGCATGTAGCACTTTTCCACAACCAACCAAATCTGGCCTCACAATAGTCCTTGTCGCTCCTGTATCTACGAGTAATCGGACAACCCTACCATTAATTCCACCATCAATATAAATGCTGTCCAAACTTCCCATCGACGATGCAGCACGGATGATAATCTCCGGGGCACTTCCAGCATCGCAGACCCCATCTCCGCGTCGTTATCTTTCCAGTCTTTCCGTCTTTTGCTTTTAAAACACACGGTTGATTATTTCTTCTACGCTATTCTGCGATTGACTAGGTTCTTCTAAGGCAGATCGAACTTTTGGACTCGCCCTGTTTGATGTCTGCTTAGCTGCTTCAAATTCAAGCGCATGAGCCAGTGCGTCATCTAACATTTTTGGTCGTGCTAATTTTAGCGTTTGATGTATTTCGCTGTCTTTAACGCCATCCACAAATATTTGAATAGCCAATTGTTCAAGGAAGCTATCTGGTGCCGTTGGTATGCCAATCTAACTAATCTGGCAATGTCAGCTTCAAATTCTTGCAGGCTTTCATTTGTCGTTTGCGAGTGGTTCTTAACTTGTGCATAGTAAATCTGTTGAAAGTGAGCTTCTACATATCTCATTTCAAGCTTAGATGTTAAGAATCCGTAATCATTCTGCTGGTGATCGAGAATTGTTTGTAAGATGTTAAGAGCTTCCCCCTGTAGGGCCACTATTAATTGTTTCAAATATGTCGGCCAAAGTGTTTTACCATCGAATATGGGTGGTTTCACTCTAAATTTTGACAGTATTGACTCGCTTCCTTCCATGCTTCTTATTTCTGGGATGTTCTGATTTACAACTTGGTTTACTAATTCAAGTGGCCGCGTTATTAGTGGAATTATTTGTTCTTGCAGCTTCATCACATCTTCCTCCATTTTCACCAATTTACTGTCCAACTTTTGCTCAACTATTTTTACCTGTTCAGTGACAGCTTCTTTCAAAGCAATGGAGCTTTCCATTAATCTTCGTTCTAACGTGGCTGTCTTTTCATTCAACTTTTCTTTCATTTTTGCAGCATTTTGACTTAACTTTTCTTCCAATTTCGCAGCATTTTCACTTAACCTTTCTTCGATTTTCTCAGCATTTTCACTAAGTGTCACTTCTAGTTTAGCCGACCTCTCTTCCATTTTCTCAGCGTTTTCACTAAACTTTTTTTCTATTTCTGCAGCATTTTTACTTAACTTTTCTTCGATACTGGATTTAAAATTCCTTAAGGAAATTCATTAAAGTTTCTGCGTCCATTTTACTTTGGCTTCTTGTAACTGGTATATACAAACTACTTAAATGTCCTTAGACTTGTGTTTTCTTTTAAATTACACGATATACCCCACACAGACTGACACCAGTTTAGCGGGCTACTATTAACGCGTTTCGCCATTTTAAAACACGTAATAACAAAAGTCTTTATTACTCACTATTCACAACTCTAATTAACAGTATATGCCTTATTTATAGAGGTTTTCTTCCAATTATAATGAAGACTATTATGATTTACAGCACTAATATCTTCTAAACTAAATTTAACATGTTATTAACAACACCAACACTACTATAATTTATTTATTATACTTTTGTCTATTCATGTATTCTACAGGCTAGCGGTACCATATACACGTTCACATAAACATAACACAAATATATACAGTATTGCCCTGGACTATAAACAGTAACTATTAATTCACGTATTGTTTTGTTCGACGTTTAGATAAATACTCTGTATTGATCAGCGTTTATATATATGAATCTAAATGATGATCATACCTCCTGTTCGAGACAGACTTCATAACGATGTTTAAGTTTCTGGTCATGTTATTGAATAAGGGTTGTCTCAGGGCTGCGAAGAAGACTCTAACGGCATCCTTTAATTCATCGATGGTTTGTGGTGCCGTTTGAAAACGGCATTTTAGCCATGCCCCAAATGTATGCGTCTGGAGGTGTGAGGTCTGGAGAATGTGAAGGATAAGGGAAGTCAGTAAATCGTGATATGAATTTGCTTGGAAAATGTTCTTGAAGAAATTGACGAATTGCGGCAGCAGTATGGCAAGTTGCCCCGTCCTGCTGAAAAAATTGGTTTCGAAATGCCAAGTTACGTGCACGACAGAATTGACGTAGATCAGGGATAAATCGTGTTAAAATTTGTCTGTATCTCTGTTGATTAAGTGTGACTTGCCTACCATTCTCTTCGATAAAGTACGGACCAATGATTCCGTGTGCGGAAACAGCACACCAGACACTCACTTTTTCACTATGTAAAGGAACCTCTTGAACCTCATCGGGTCTGGCAAAGCCCAGAAATCGATTTGTGCGACGATTCACATAGCCTGACAAGTGAAAATGTGCTTCGTCTGAAAACCAAACATTTTTCAAAAATTCAGGATTTTCATACTGTAACGCGAGAATTCTGGCGCAATATTCCACTCTACTGCGATAATCCCGAGGATGTAGTTGTTGATGTACCTGAATCACATACGAAAATGTACCCAGCTTCTTCAGGATTCTTTGAAAGGAAGTTCTTTTAAATCAAGTTGTAACGCTGTCCTTGCCTGGCTGACTTTAGGGTTTTCTAAGATTTGCTCAAAACACGTTCATGGTTATTGTTGTTGTTAACTGTCCTGGGACGCCCTGAGTTTCCTTTTCGTTGGCACAATACACTACCTGTATTTCTAAACTTTTCAATAACCTTCAAAATTACAGCATTACTTGGAGAACGTTTATTAAACCTTTGTGTGAATTGATCAGACACGTATAGCAAACTTGCACCATTACGTCGGCCGATTCCGTATGAACGAAAATAATGCTCTACCAGAAACACTTTCTCCTCTGTACTTAACACCATTTTTAACAATTAGGCCCTACTAATTACTTGTTTGAGGTTTACTTGACAGGTCTATACTAGCTAACTTGAGTGTGACAGCGCACGCATAAAAACACCGCCAACTTAGTTTCAGTACTGTTTATTTCGGGCAATACTGTATTACCCTTGGACTTTTAAAAGTGTAATTAATTAACTTTACACGATATTGTTTATATTCGACGTTTAGATATAGACTAACTCTGTACTTCATCAGCGGTCTTATATATACCCTGAATTAAATGGATGATTCATACTCCGTATATGCTAGAAAGTTCTAGGCTTGTGTAGTATATACATTGCTTACGGCGCTTGCGTGTTTGACGGGTTGCCTAATAGTAGCTCGTAACAATCCTTTCCCAGTTTACATCCAGGATGGCATCGATTGTCTACAAGAAGACCTCCTGGGATGGTTGAACATACAATCATGTGGTGTGCTGTTTATGGCTGTGCATAATAGAGACCTGACAATTTGAAGAGCTTGTGTGACGACAGATTCCCACAAATTTATGTCACACTCATTCGTTTTTAAGGCTAAGCGGACGGTCGCCCATATCGTCCTATTTAGGCGTTCTACCTGACCATTGCACGGAGCATTGTATCTCACTGAACGACTGGTAGCAATGCCTTTTGAGTGTAAGAAGGTTTTTAGCGCCGATGACATAAACGACGTACCTTGATCTGAATGTATCATTGAAGACATTCTAAACGTGTAGGTAAGCTTAGGGTAAGGAAGCTCTTAACATCTTACAAACGATTCCTGATCACCAGCAGAATGATTACGGCCTTTTAACATCGAAGCTTGAGATGAGATATGGAGATGCTCACCTTCAACAGGTTTACCACGCACAAGTTAAGAACCGCTCGCAAAAGACAAGTGAAAGCCTGCAAGAATTCAAAGCTGACATCGCCAGATTAGTTAGATTGGCATATCCAACGGCACCAGATAGTTTCCTCGAACAACTGGTTGTACAAACATTTGTGGATGGCGTTAAAGATGGCGAAATACAGCAAGCGCTAAGATTAGCACGGCCAAAAATGTTAGATGACGCACTGGCTCATGCGCTTGAATTTGAAGCAGCTAAGCAGACATCAGAATGAGTCACAAAGTTCGGTCTGCCTTAGAGGAATCTAATCAAGCGCAAAACAGCATAGATGAAATAATCAACCGTGTGGAAAAGCTTGAAAGACAACGACCGCGGAGATGGGGTGTGCGATGCTGGAACTGCGGCGAAGTTGGTCATATACAGAGACGCTGCACTCAACCAAAAAAACAAACGGTTGAGCAGCAGGAAAACTAAAGCAAGTCGACGTAAGGGGGCGAACGTCGACAGCACAACGTAGTGCCCCGGAGGTTATCATCCGTGCTGCATCGTTGATGGAGAGTCTGGACAGCATTTATATCGATGGAAGAATTAATGGTAGGGGTGTCCGATTACTCGTGGATACAGGAGCGACAAAAACTATTGTGAGACCAGATTTGGTTGGTCGTGGAAAAGTGCTACCTGTATCGGTGTGTCTTCGAACGGCAAGTGGTGAGAAAATTTGTACTCACGGAGAGACTGCCGTTATGTTGACAATTGGGAAGAAATTAATTAATCATCGAGTGTTGGTAGCTGAAATTACAGAAGATCTTGGGAATGGATCTCATGAGAGAATATGGGTTTCATGTAAACATGAAAGAAAATGTGCTTCGGATAGATGATGATGAGATTCCATTTCAAGGTAGGAGTAACCAGACGATGCAAGTTCGAATGATTTGCGATATGAAAATACACGAGAAGGCGGAAATGATAGTAATGGGACGCCCGGATGGTACGCTCCGGGAAGGACAAGTATGCATGATGGAAGCAACTGAATCGGGAATGGGTCAGGAGGGACTTCTGATTGGAAGAACGCTGGTAAAGACTCGAAATATGGTACAAGTAAGGGTGCTGAACATTAATCCCCATACAGTGACCCTGAAGAAAGGCATGATTGTGGGAAGTTGCATTCCAGTATGTCATATTAAACGTTGTGTGGACGACACGAAAAATAAACCAACCAACGGTTGCTCACAGAAATTGCTGGATATGTTGATACCCTCGTGTCAAGGATTAAATGGCGACCAACTGGGCAAGGTAAAAGAACTGGTCGGCCGATATCGAGGTGTGTTTGCACTGGATGATATTGAGAAAGGAAGGACGAATATTGTGCAACACTAGATCAATACTGGAGATGCGCAACCGATAAGACAACACCCCAGGCGGCTTCCTTTGGAAAAACGTAAGGAAGCTGAGCAAATTATCACCGATATGGAAGAACAGGGAGTGATTGAACCCTCGAATAGTCCATGGGCATCCCCGGTAGTGCTTGTCAAGAAAAAGGACGGGTCGACAAGGTTTTGTGTAGACTACCGGCGGTTAAACAATGTGATAGCGAAAGACAGCTATCCTTTGCCCAAAATTGATAGCACTTTGGATACTCTATCCGGATCTAAATGGTTTTCGACCTTGGACTTGAAAAGCGGATACTGGCAGGTAGGCTTTGAGCCAACCGATAAAGAAAAGACTGCGTTTACAATTGGAACTGGATTATGGCAGTTCAAGGTCATGCCATTTGGATTATGCAATGCTCCTGCTACTTTTGAACGATTTATGGAGTCGGTACTGCGTGGACTGTCCTGGAAGACATGTCTGGTGTACCTGGACGACGTGATAGTGTTAGGCCGGTCGTTTGAAGAACATCTTAAGAACCTAGAGGAGATATTCCAAAGATTACGCGGGGCAAACCTTACATTAAGCCCCAAGAAGTGCCACCTATTTGGAAAAGAGGTGAAATACCTAGTACATGTCGTTTCGGAGACCGGAATAAGAGCTGACCCTGACAAAATAAAAACGGTACAAGAGTGGCCTACACCAGCAGATATACACCAACTACGCAGTTTTCTAGAATTGTGCACATATTACCGACGTTTTATACTTGGGTTTGCGAACATTGCCAAACCGTTAACAAAATTAACCGAAGATGGACAAGAATATGATTGGAATGACGACTGCCACAGAGCATTTGAACAACTGAAACGGCTACTGGTTACAGCACCAATTTTGAGTTATCCACGGATGGAGGGGAAATTTGTGTTGGATACCGATGCCAGTAACATAGCTATAGGAGGCGTTCTTTCTCAAGTGCAGGACGGACAAGAAAAAGTTATTGGGTATTTCAGCAAGGTCTTGTCGCGGCCAGAAAGGAACTATTGTGTGACAAGAAGGGAGCTGTTAGCCGTCGTCAAATCCGTAGAGCACTTTTATAAGTACTTATACGGCCGTAAATTCCTGTTGAGAACAGACCATGCTGCACTGAAATGGTTACTGCAGTTTCAAAATCCTGAAGGGCAAGTTGCAAGGTGGATAGACCGGCTGCAGGAATATGACTTTGACACAGAACATCGGGTAGGAACTAGCCATCGGAATGCATACGCTTTGTCAAGGAGACCTTGTCCAGTAAACTGCAATCATTGCTCCAAGATGGAAGAGAAAATAAGTGTCATCCATAGAATGACGGTAACTGATGATACTTGACAACTCGAAAGAATACGAGAAGACCAGGAGAATGACGCCGAATTGGGACGTATTAGTGAGTGGAAAAATAGAGGACAACGACCAGCTTGGGAAGAAATTAGTATTTTAAGTAGAAGCCTGAAGGCATACTGGGCACAGTGAGACTCCTTGATGATAGAAAATAGAATCTTGAAACGACGTCTGGAATTTGAAGATGGCACTGAGAGACTTCATGTGATAGTGCCGAGAAGCAGAGTGCCGAAAGTGTTGCAGCACTTGCACGATGGTATTTCCGGAGGGCACGTTGGCGTGAAAAGAACTATCGAAAGAGTGAGAGAAAGATTCTATTGGGTGAACTGCAAAGATGATGTGAAGGAGTGGTGCCGGAAATGTGGATTGTGTGCCTCTGCAAATGGCCCGGTCACAAAACGGAAAGCCCCAATGAGACAGTATAACGTGGGGAATCGTTTTGAGAGGGTAGCCATTGATATAGCTGGTCCGTTTCCTGAATCAGAGAAAGGAAATAAATACATCTTGGTTGCAATGGATTATTTTACCAAATGGCCGGAGGCATATGCTATACCTAACCAAGAAGCCGAGACGGTTGCAGAGGTACTAGTGAAGGAGTTGTTTTGTCGCTTTGGAGTTCCGTTGGAATTACTCTCTGATCAAGGTCGGAACTTCGAATCAGCTTTGTTTCAAAATGTCTGCAAGCATCTTGTAATCAGGAAGACTAGAACCACGCCACTTCATCCCCAATCGAATGGAATGGTTGAAAGAATGAACAGGATGTTAGGGAAGTACCTGGCCAATGTTGTCTCCGAACATCAACGAGACTGGGACCAATATTTACATTTGTTCCTACTGGCGTACCGATCTTCGATACATGAAAGCACAGGGTACTCGCCCGCTTGCGTAATGCTAGGACGTGAATTGCGGCTACCATGTGATCTTCAGTTTGGATTTAGACGTGGGGAAGAGATCGCAGGTGAAGATTACGTTAGTAAGCTTCGTGAAAGATCAAATAGCATTCACGAAAACGTCCGAAAGAATATCCAGGCAGCAAGCGATCGAATGAAATCACAATATGACACGAGAGCACAAAAGGTGGTTATCAACCTGGAGATTTGGTGTGGTTGTATAATCCACAGAGAAAACGTGGGTTGTCGCCAAAATTACAAAGTCAATGGGAAAGCCCGTACGAAGTGATGAAAAGGATTAATGATGTAGTGTACCGGATCAGAAGATCTCCCCGTGGTAAACCGAAAGTGGTACACTTTGACCGTTTAACATCCTACGCTGACAACAACCAAGAAAGCTCGAATGATGAGAATGGTGTTCGACAAGTTATTAATCATGAGCCAAATGTAGATTTTGAGAGCTTTATGGCGGCATATGGTGGTTCCGCTAAAGCGAGATTTGGCGTTGTTGTTGAAAAACAGCAAGATCTGTTTAGAGCACCAGAAGAGTTTTCCCTTGCACATTGCGTAGCTCAAGATTTGGCAATGTCAAGGGGAATAGCTGTTGTTTTCAAGAAAAAGTTTGGATGTGTGGATAAATTAGTACAACAGCAGCCAACTGTAGGAAAAGCTTTGGTTCTTCAAGACAAAAACCGTTATGTTTACTATTTGGTTACCAAAAATTCTTCATGGCAGAGACCTAGTTATGGTCATCTATGGGAGGCTTTGCTAAATCTTAAAGCGCACATGATGGAAAATGGAGTAACGAGACTAGCGGTGCCCAAGCTAGGCTGTGGACTGGATCGCTTAGATTGGAGGATAGTCCGAAATATGCTAGAAGTAGTTTTCCAGGGAAACAACGTCCAGGTCCTTGTTTGTTGTTCTCAACCGGTTGCCTACCAAGACCAAGAAAAGAGTGTTGACTGTTACTTCCAACGACGTGGTGGATGCACCAGAGGAGATAGCTGCCGATACCGTCATCATTCATCGAATTGGCATTAAAATGTATTTACAGTTACGAGACGTAACGGTTTTAAAGAGGGGGTTGTGTTGCGAGCTACTATTAGGCAACCCGTCAAACACACAAGCGTTGTAGGGTCTGCATAGTCTCCAGGATTCGAGAATCCTTCTAGCAATCAAACCGACAAAACGCCGCTTATTCTCAATGGACCGGGAAGCTTCTAGTAAGTACCAGAGGATGAGTCATATCTTTAACTCAGAGTATATATAAGGCCGCTAATAAATGCAGGAGGCAGTCTATACTAGAATGTCTAATATAAATTATAACGTTGTAAAGTAATAGTAGTTTGAGCTTTTAGAAGTATACATAAATGTTATATGCTGTGTCTAATGTACATGCAGCTTGTAGTATACATAAATAAATAGAAGTGTATAAACAAATAGTTGTGTTAGTGTTATTAATGGATCTATGGTAAAAAAAGTTAATTTAAGAAAAAATTAGTGCTTGTAAATTCATTAGTGTAATAGTGCTTCATTGTTAAGTGGACTGAAAACATCTATAAATAAGGCATATACTGTTAATTAGACTTGTGAACAGTGAGTAATAAAGACCTTTATTATTACTTGTTTTAAATTAAAGAAACGCGGTAGTAGTAGCTCGTTTCAATATTAAAGAAAATCTGTAATAATTTGTGTAGGTGTTTCTGTTTGTGTGTGATTTTGTTGTTATAGAATTAAATTAGTATAAACCCCAAAGTAGGACTTGTCGACTCAAAGCATCGAGGGCCTACCGTGAAATTTCCCAGTATTCTGGTGGGCCCATCTGCACCTGCATGCGTGGGATTTACAAACCAAGCCTATGCATAGCATCATGTAGTTTTAATTTTAGAAGCTATCGGATTTTGTAAAACTACAGTGAAAATCTATACACATTTAAAGCACTTACTTGCATATGAATGTAAAGTTTTGGATTGTCAGAAATAGACATCTACATTATCCACATTTTCGTCCCTTCTTGTCGACCTTGGTTACCCCAGATTTTGCTTTTTAATCGTTAAAACAGTCTCTTCGAAGTTTTCAGCCCATTTCCAGATTAGGATAGCACTTGGCGCATCATTTAAATTATGCACACTAAGATGACTGCGGATTTTCCTCTGCGCTACAGTCGTCGACGAGTCACTGTTCTTGTAAAATTCTCGAACACAGAACATGCGGTTTGTCCCCGAGAAGCGATCCATGGTAACTCTAAAATGGCATTCATTTATATTATTGTATTAAACTTTCATTAAAAGGTGTATGACTTGTTAGGAAGTGAAAAGTATGGAATTGTACAACGACATATCGATAGGAAATACATGTGCAACGAACTCTGTGTTTAGTGTAATTAGAATTATAGACTAAGCGTAATTGTCATTAGATGTTAAGAAAAAAATAGCAAATAATGGGCATTTACGAACCAACTGCAGAATGTAAAGGTTGAATAATATTCTACAATGGTAAGTAAAGTTACAATAGCCTTACACTTCTATCAATTAATTGTAAGTACCCTAACTCAATAGAAGGCTCTTAGCACCACGCTACCCGGCGTCCCTACAAACATCACCACATGGCAATCCTACCAGCCCTTTCACTCCTGCAAGCCCTGTCAGCCCTGCCAGTTCTGTCAAAAAAATTTGTTATATAAAATTACAAAAATTGAAATCATGAGCATCAACCATTCCAAAGAAGAGGCAGTGATAGCACAAGCGGACAATAATAATGGGTTTTCAAACTCCGAAGTAATAGTCATCGCGTCAGAAACCATTTTCGCGCTGTTGGTTACATTCTTCCTTAGTAAAATGATAACGAAAATGTTGGGCAAAAATATTAGGGGAGAAGTTAGCAGAAGTCAAAGAACTGTATAAACAGTTATCATCATCATCATCATCATCATAAGGTCTTCAGTCCTGAAACTGGTTAGACGCGTACCATCATTGTTTCCTATTCTGAACTAACTTACATATTTCCCTGAAATTTGCACAGTCTGCATCTATCACTATCTGATCTAGGTCTACATCCACCTCTTTTTTCCTATCTCTGCTTGTCATATATCCTATACTATTCCCCAAAAATGCCTTAGAACGTATTCTGCCCATCTATTTCTCCTATTTTTTTTCCAAAGATATCCTTGTTCCCCTACTGTTTCTATAACCTATTTGTTATTACCTTTGTCTGCCCATCCTCATACATCTGAAGCAAGGCATTTCAAAGCTGCTACTGTTCTTCTGTCTGCTTTTCAGACTGCCCGTATTTTGTAGACATAGTGTCTGTGCTGTGGTCCATCCATATGCTTTCAACAACTTTTTGTTCTATGTTTCTGGTCTTTCATCACAGGCGCTGTTTTTTCTTGTTAGATGCAGTTCGGTCCCCTTCTATTGTTCTACAATTATATACCCTGTTTCTCCGACAGTCAGTGGTTACAAAGGAGGGTACGCAACCTGTGGCTGCCAAGTTCCTCCAGCACTTGAACATTTACCGATTTAATATTTTTTCCAATATATCTTTTCGCACAGTCAACATCAGTTGCAGATATTTCACAACCAACACCTGTAGTTGTTTGTAATAACCATCAGATTTATCTGCGCGGATTTTTTCGTCATTGGGTTTTCCGTCTCAAAACTGGTTGGACATGTACCTGCACTTATTTATTTTCTAAACTAGCCTACATAGTTCCCTGAAATTCTCACAAGCAATACAGCTCGGTTCCCCTTCCATTGTTTTCTAATTTTATGCCCTATTTCACTGAAATTCATTGAAGGGGGTTAAGCAGCCTGTGGCTGCCAAGATCTTTCAACACTTAGACATTTGCCGAAATAATAGTTTTCCAGTAAATGCTTTCACGCAATTATCATTATTCGAGAATATTTCTCACCCAATACTTGTAGTTGCTTAAAATAAATATCATGTTTAAGTGCAGTTACTTTCTTCGTCATTAATTTATCCATCTTGGGACTGGTTGGATGCGTATTTTCATTGATTTCTATTCAGAGCTAGCCTACACATTTCCCCGAAACTCCTACAGCCTACATCTTTCACTATCTGTGTGCAGTAGTCTAATCTAGGTCAACCTCTTCTTCTCTTTTTTCCTATCTCTGCTTCTAGTATATTCCGCACTATTCCCTCTTGCCGTAGTATGTGGCCTATCATCCTATCTCTCCTATTTTTTACCGTTTTCCACATATTTTTTTCTTCCCCTACCATTTTTAGTACCACTTCGTTCTTAACTTTGTATGTCCATAATATCTTAATCATTCGTCTATAGCACCACATTTCAAGGCTTTTATCTTTTTCTTGTCTGTTTTTCCTACTATCCAAGCTTCACAGCCGTATAGTGCTGTGTCCCATACATATGTTTTAAGCAATCTTTTCCTTGTTTCTATGTTTGTTGTCTTTGAGCACAGTAGTTGCTTTATCTTGTTAAATGTAGCACGACCTTGTGCTAATCTTTGTATTATATCTTTTCTGCTTTTCCTATCTTGCGCTTATTGGCTTCCTAGGTAGCAGGTTGGTGTTACATATTTGTATTCTTGTTTTTGATTTATTTTCCCCTCCTTTGCACACTAGCACTTTAGTTTCAGTTTTGTTAATTTTCATACTATATCTCTCTGTTAGAACCGTTTCCATTTCATTAAGAGCAGCTTCTAACTGTTCCTTGTTAGATGCTAATACCGCTATATCATCTGCAAATCTAAGCATATCAATTTTTTATCCCTGCATAGTAGTTCCAAATGTCTTCCTGCTTTTGACAGTATTCATTGCCTCTTTAATGTACAAGTTAAAAATTAATGGGGATAGGGCACATCCCTGTCTCACCCCTTTCCTAATGTTTACTTCTCTATGTTCCTGCTCTAATTTTATTACTGCTGTTCGCTCTTTGTATAAGCTATGTAATATTCGTCTATCCCTATAACTCATTCCAATCTTTTTGAGTATTTCAAACATTTTTTTCCATTTTACATTGTCGAATGCTTTTTCCAGATCTACATACTCTATATACACGCTTTCCCCTTTTTCTATTGTTTTCTCCATTATCACTCTCAGAGCTATGATAGTCTCCCGTGTTCCCCTGTTTTGCCTAAACCCAAATTGGTCTTCTAGTATTTCTTCAGCCCGTTTTTCCATTCGTCTTTGCACAATTCTAGTTAATATTTTTGACACGTGTGCTGTCAAGCTTATTATTTGAAAATTTTCACATCTATCCGCGCCTTTCTTTTTTGGTATAGTTACTATGATGTTACGTTTGAAATCTTTGGGTATCTCGCCTGTTTCATACATGTAGGATAATTTTATAGATAATAGTTATTCAGATCATTTTTCTTAGAACTAGTTTAAGTAACTTCATACTACAATAGTATATAACATGCGGCGTCACTGCTAAGCCGAATAGTTTCAGGGATTAAGCGGTGAAGGGTAAAGGTTGTCCTAAGTAAGGGTTACTGACGAGGGTAACGGGAGTCGGTCCTTGGCAGTAAGACGAGGTGGAAGCTTAAGACGTAAAGCCCATGACAAAAGTCGATGTCGATGGGGATATGCTTCCAACGCGTATTTTTAGAACTTATACCGGAAAGTAATTGTAGCACGTACTGTTTATAGCAAGTATTTCATTAACATCAGTTTTGTTAAGTATTAATAATTTCATATGGTGTTGACTCAAATATTATCTTTCTGTTTAGTAAATGATATCTAAAACACCCGGACCTTTTTATTGAAATAACAACCCTAGACAAGGAAAGAAAACTCTACAAACTTGTGTGCTCGGTTCCGTGATTTGAATATCAGTGAATATATTCAATGTCAAAGAATGTAGTTAAACTTGCAGTGCAAAAAAAGGCTCTTATTAATAGTTCGTAAAGTTACAAGTGAACAACGTGTTTCAGACAAATAACGGAAAATACATTGAACCTGTTTTTGTGGTCGGTGGTCTGTGTTATTATTGTGAATAAATAGAAGGTAGAAGTTACTATTGCAAAGGGTGAAAAGCTGTTCAAGCTGCAAGCTAATACGGCAGGTAAACTTCAGGTCTCCATTAGCAACTGGAAGCTTTCAAAACTGGTAACGACGGCGCAGAACGGATTGTAAGCTTACAAGTTGGAAGAGACGTTCTGTTACTGCTTGACCAGCGGCTTTTAGAGTTTCTGCTTGCACCTTATCTGTTACCCGGCGCCTTACCATTTTTCAGACACTTTAATGCTAATTCAAATTCATCTCTAAGTATAGGATATCCCAAGTTATCATTTTCAATGTCTGATTCCTGTTCTAATGCAGTTAGTTCCTCTTCTGCAAATAAATTCCCTATATATTCTTGTCATCTACCCACTTTCTCTACATTTTCTATAATGACGTTTCCACCCGCATCCTTTATATTTTTGCTATACGGTTTTATATCCCTAAAATTAATTCTAATTAGGGATGGTCTGAAAGAGTGTATAAGAATTATGCGACGAGCAGTGTTCGTTGGGTACTCAAAGAAATAAGATGTGAAGGCTCGGTGGTTGCTCCAGAGACGAGAAGTGAAACTAAGTCACGCGCGGGACTGATTTAACAATTCGTGTCGAGGGTCAGTTTTCTTTGAACGCAATTAACACTCTTCAATAGTTTTGAAGGATTTGTGGCGCGTGACAATATAAGTTTTGTTATAACCAGAACGATCCTATTTTGTTTTATATAGGACGGATTAGATACTTCGAAAATTGATAATTCGTGGAGACCCGCCGAAGTAATATAGTGTAAACCCCGACCCAACAAACACTGACTTATTAAATACGGAATTAGTTTTACGTTTAGGTTTAATGTTTTAGCTAGTAGTGAGTTTCGAGTGAGCTTAGATTGTTTTATAAAGGTGGTCGTGATTAGTGACTCATCCAATTAGAATTTAGTAGTGGGATGAACATATTCTTCGTGTGATCGTATCCAAATTCAGTTTTCCGTACATATCACCGACTTCATTGCTGAATTAAAAAGAGCCGCTTGCTGATGTCGCTATCCTGGAACTTCGACGCACCAACCAAAAACATCAGGGGAACCGCGGGCTGAATTCCTGTAGCTATACCAGTAAACTGTGAGTAATTTGTTTTATTTAAATACAAACTGTTTATACATTGTTCGACGTTACTTCTTGTAGCATATGAAATGAAATTTTAAAGTTACGCCATGATTTAATTTCAATTATCTAGTTAGTAGTGTATAATTCGATTAGCGCGAGGTTCCTCTAGGGCATAAGTTAAGAATTTTCTACATGTCAATATATATATATATATATATATATATATATATATTTATCCATACTGTTGACCGTAATTAAATCCAAGATAGTCATTTAATAAAAAAGATATTAAGGAGAAGTGACTTATTAATAAATTAACGCATGTGAGTGCTTAAATCAGAAGAACCGTGCTTTGCATAATCTCTGTAAAGTTATAATTAATCCCTGAAACTAAATTTTGACAAGTCATATTTATTTGTTAACAGGAATTCAGTTACCTTTATTTTTTTATATAGATAATTTTGTGGAAACCTTAGTTACCTAAGGAATTTATAGGTAAGACCGACTCACTACCTTAGATATTTCAACCGGAAGTAGAGTGCATATAAAGTACGAAGGCCGGTAACGGCAATCAGCTTGGCACAATTGTGGAATTAAACATCTTCACGGCCAGGTAGGACTTATCCGGGTTCTTGTCTGAAGAAGTCGAGTTTTCCCTCATCTTGTAGGCTTCTCTGAAGGACTAGGAATCCGTGCCATTTTAGGCGGAACTCGAATAAGATAAGGGTGGTGCCCTCATATTACCCTGACCTAAGACTAACGGCAATATAATATTATTTCCAATCCCCTCCCCTTCGACCACGCCCACCGCGACTAGCCAGCCGAGCCGCGGTATAGTTTACTCCTAGGAGCAGACTTACCTCGTTTGTTCATGCCCTCCCCCTTTCCAACTTTATGACAATTTGGCATGTAACAGTATGCTTTATCGGTCTTTCCTACTTCCATCTTAGTTTGTACCTCTTTGCACTTTTCATCAATCCATTGTTCTTTAGCGTTCTTGAATTTGCGAATAATTTCCCATTTTATGGTTTTGTATCTCTCTTTTCCTGTTTTGTCTGATTTATTTTTGTATTTTCGTCTTTCTTCTATTAAATTCAGGATATCCTTTGTTATCCATGGTTTCTTATTTCTTTTTGTGTATAGCCCAGAATATCTCTGGCCGCCATGTCGAGGCTGGATTTAATGTTATTCCATTTTGTTTCTACTTCCTTAGTAGCAGATATTTTCCTGATATCTTTGAGCAATTCATTTGCCCTTTTTTCGAATTTTTCTTCAATATCTTTATCGTTTAGTTTCTTTAGCTTCAAGTGCCTTTTTCCGTTTCTTTTTTTCAAATTTTTAAATTTAAGTGTGACCTTCATAATTACGATGTTGTGGTCAATGTCTATATATGGTTCTGGGTAGCTTTTACAGTCTTTTACTTGATTCCTAAACCGTTGTCTAACAAGAATGTAATCTATTTGATATCTTCCTATATATCCTGGCATCTTCTACGTATATCGTCTTCTAGCATGATGTTGAAATAATGTGTTTGTAATGATTAAATTGTTCTTGTCGCAAAATTCTATTAGCCTATTTCCTCTGTCGTTTCTAGTGCCTAAACCAAATAAACCTACTACCGCTCCTTCCCTACCCTCACCTACCACTGCATTAAAATCCCCCGTAATTATTAAATTTTCGTGTCCTTTTACGTGTCTTAATATGTCTTCGATATTTTTGTAGATCGCTTCTACCTTTTCGTCACTGTAGCTAGAGGTGGGCATGTATACTTGTATTATTACTGTGTTTACCGGTTTAGATTCTAATCTAACCATGAGTACTTATTCGTTCTTTTGTAAGTAATTTTCTGCACAGCATCCTATCTTTTTCCGCATAACTATCACGACACCCAAATTTCCTTTCTCTGCTCCTGTATGAATTACCCTGAAGTCTCCACTCCAAAAAATTCCCCGCCCCTGGCCACCGAACTTTGCTGATCCCCACTATGTCTAGTGATAACCTATTCATTTGGATTTTTAGGTTCTCTAGTTTACCTACTTGCTCCATAGTTTCTAACATTCAACGCTCCGACTCGCAAAATGTTTCCGACTCCTATTCTTAACCTTCCGATCGCATCTTCCGAAGAAATCCCCTCCCGGAGATCCAAATAGGGGACTATTTTAACACCGGAATCTTTTACCCTAGAGAATGCCATCATGTCTATTTCAATTTGAGTACGCTGTGTATTTGGGAGGTAATGTGGTGGTTTCCCGTTGCCTTCCACATCGCGGTAGTGTGTCTTAGACTGCCATACCGACCCCTTATAGTCTCTGCCAATCTAAGTACCGAAAGAGCCGCTGCCCTCTTTCGGGGACCTGTCTTAGTCTGGTTCCTCACTAACGACCCTATTACTTTGGTTGGACCTGTAGTTTGGCTCTTTAGTTCATTAGAACATGCAAGCCATTTCACCTGTTCTAGTAATCTAGAACTTCGGCAAGCTGCAGGTCCATTTTTAGTTATGCATTTAATTAGGTATTTAGATTAATGATGGAACAGTTAAAGCAGATTTTAGAAGAATATAAAATTTTTCTTAAAAATTTAAATAAAGATGTAGTAGCTATAGATAAGTGCATAGAGGATATTACTTATATTATACACAATAGGCAACTAAATATATTAAGTGGAAACAATCAAAGTAACACGTAAAAATTTTGAATTGAAGGTAGTAGCATCAATGGTTTCCTCCATGGACGGTTTTGAAATTAATTCTATGCAAGTAATTGACGCACTCGAGATATATAACAGTTTGCTAGACGAAACAGGTAAGCAATTGTTTATGTACGAGAGCATTCGTCGAAAATTTTATTTTAAGCTACGGCACCCCATACGAAATTCTAAGTGATAGACGTACAGAATTCATATTCGAAATACTTAAAGAAATATGCAAGTTATTAAATATCGAACAGTTAAATTCTACAGCTTACCATCATGAAACGATCGGTGGACTGAAAACTCGCATAAGAATCTAGCTGCCTATTTAAGGATCCAATATTCGGAGTATTCTAATAATTGAACCACCTGGATTCCTTATTGGTGGTTTGCATATAACAATTCGGTTCATACGGGAACAAAATATACACCGCATGAACTAGTCTTGCGAAAAATTAATCAAATGCCATCAAACACAGGCAACTCCGTGGACCTATTATATAGTTCTGATAACTAAACTACAGAACTTAAGTAGAGGTTACAGGTTGCTGCAAATGAAGCAGGATATAATTTAATACAGTCGAAAGTCAGATAGAAGCATAAGTTTGATATCAAAACCAAACAAGTTAGTTACAAATTGGAAGATAAGATATTAGTTAAGGATACGTCCATTCCAGAAGGGATCCTATATTCGTAGGACCCTATGAAGTAATTTTAGATAAGCATCATAATGTTGTAGTTAAGTTAGACAATAAGTTCATAAAGATCCATAGCAATACGACAAAGTTTTATAATTAATTGTAACTAAGCAATGTTAAACATGTGGTTTTTGGACAGTCAAAAAATTTTGTAATTGTATGGTGGGATAATGGGCGATTATGCCAATAATTTATATTATTGTATGAAACTTTATGCCATTAAAATGTGAGTGACTTGTTAGGAAGTGAAAAGTTCGAAATTGTACAATGATACCATCGATAAGAAACACATGTGCAACGAACTCTCTGCGTTCAATGGATTTAGAATTATAGACTAAGCGTAATTGCCATTAGATGTTAAGAAAGGAAAACCAATAATGGGCATTCATGATCCACCTGCAGAGTATAAAGGATGAACAATATTTTAGAAATTATATAATGTTACAATAACCTTAGACTTCTATCAATTAACTATAAGTATCCTAACCCGATAAGAGGCACTCAGCACCACGCTATCCAACGCCGTTCCATACATCACCACAGTTGCGTTTACACGCGTGAAGTTAGCCCCCCAACTCTTGAAAATAATAACTTTCTATAACTCATTCGTTTGCACATTGTTTGCACATGTATGCACATCCGATATTTTTGTTTGCACACTTTTTGTTTAAAAATTATTCAAGAAACAATTGGGGGGGGGGGGTAACATCACACTAGCCCCCCGACTTTCACAAAATATATTTTAAACCGGCGGAATTAATACATCATCGTTTGCACATGTATGCACATCCATTATTTTTGTTTGCACAACCTTCGTTTAAATTAAATTATTAAAGAAACCATTGTGGGGACCAACTTCACACTAGTCCTCCGACTTTCAGCAAATTCATATTTAACCGACGAAATTTATAGATCTTTGTTTGCACACGTATGCACATCTATTATTGTCGTTTGTACACTTCCAGTTTAAAAGTTATTTAACAATCAGCTTCATAATCCTCGCTAGACGATAGCTACTGTTGAAAATGTGAAAAAATTGTTACAATGAGTCCAATTAATACCTTTTCGTTTGCACATTACGAAACACATCAACTTTTTGTTTGCACACCACTGTAAGTCAAAAACTATTTCTAACTTTTTTTTTATTATATTTTTATTTATCCTCGTGACTATCAGCTAAAAAATTATACCTTTATATTTCCTAAACCCTAACCTGATATCACAAGGTCGAGAATTGCTTGTTATTAATGTAAGCCCAAGGTAAAGTTGGATGGAGAATGGCTTGAGAAAAAGAAAAACTCTTAAGACATAAACGGCTAGTCGAGTGTTAGCTCTGGGTAGATTATGAGCTTGGGTCATGGGTTGTCAAAAGACCAAAAATATATTTAATGAGCGCCACCGTATTTTTCAATACAATAACCAACAAAATTTAACTGTGGTTGTATAAGGGGAATGCGGAAATCTTATGTCAACACCACTAACATAGCTATAAAACCTGAATTTCACTCTTTTAAACACACTTACCAAAATCTCAAACACCAGATGTCATACAGATGTCTCGGCTTGACCTGTGAACAAACAAAGGTACAACATGGACACCATTTGTGTCCTCAAAAATATTTGCCAAAATTAAAATAATAGAATTTAGGTTTCTAAAATATACACCCAAGGAATTCGTTTTCATTACACACAATTTCTAATCAGGGATGACTTGTAATTTTTTTACTTGAATTCTAAATAATAAAAAGTCATTCAAAAACAAAATAGATTCTATTTGAATAAATTTCTGAATTCATGTTACTATAATATTTAAATTCGTATCTCTAAAAAATTTTCACTTAATAATTTTTATGGAACAGAAATATACTAGTAAAGAATTGTATTTGATAATCTAAAGATCTCTGAATGGATCTTTCTACAAAATTTAAATATGCTGACTTGAAATTTTCTAAGTTATTCATAATACATAATATTCTTTAAGCCATAGTATTACTTCTTCGACCCTCACAGTAAAATTTAATTATCAAAGCGTTGATAAAATATTATATAGTTACTCTAAGTTACTTTTATTTAACAGCTAATACTCGAATTCCACATGTCGATGAAAAATGAAAGTTCATGACCTCAAAATATTCAAACATACTTTAAATTAACGTAAGACGACATGTGAGGTCTAAATAGGACAACTGAATGTATGTTTTTTATATATCTGACATAAAATGTCATTCACAACTTTTTAAGTGTACACTTTGTGCGCACGTGCAAACATTCTGACAAACAATAGATTTGTTATTTAATTGGCTGTTTCCTTAAAAGCTTTTTACGTTACAAAATTTTTAATGTTCTATTTTCTTATTGCAACTTAATTAATATTCAAAGTGATTAAATTCTACACTCACGTGTTATGATACTGCTCTGAACGAAAGAAATAGGACCTTGACCTCAGCTGTCGGAAATTTCCATAACCATCGAAGATCAAAGTTTTTCTGAACACAACTATTATTTAACAAAACTAACTTCTGCTTGATTGAATTTAATACTCCAACAAAATTTAGAACCTATATGAAATTGCCTTCTATGATACTGCATTCAATGATATTATATAAGATGTAGCCATATATGATATTGCCTTAAGATACTGCATTAGATTTTGCATGTATTAATGATGTAAAGGGGCTTCCATCTCCTTAGGCCTGCAGGGATCAACTGAACCGCTCTAGGTGGGACTTATAGAAAAACATGCTCACGCTACAGCTGTTAGGTTCGACCTCCAGACACCAAGAATCAATCAATTATCCGTCTTTTTTTCTTACTCTGTTAGAGGCCACGTGCCTACACACGACCGTCTTGACTCACTATCTTGTAGAGCAGATTACCCGTTCGAACGCTGATAATGAAGTCAACAAATTCACAACTCGACAAAGCTTAGCAATGAACCTTAGACCATAAAGGTAAAGGAATCTATATGTTATTATTAAGTTTATGTATTAATTTTTACTGAACGGAAATTTATAAATTAAATATTTTAAATTATAGCTGCTTTATTTTTATGTTAAAGAACGAAGTGTAACTAGGAAAAAAATACGTTACACCACTGTAAGTCAAAAACTTTTTTAAATTTAATCAGGGGGCTAACTTCACACATGTCAACTATCGCATTTTTGTGCAATTCTAATATGTGATGACGGAAATCAAAGTATCTTCGTTTGCACATCATGAATCAAGTACTTTTTCGTATGCACACCTTTAGTTCTAAACTTATTTAACATTTTCGTAGCATTCTCTATACGATAGCTACTGTTCAAAGTGTGCAAAAATGGATTACAATGAGCTTAATTGATACCTTTTCGTTTGCACATTATGAAACACATCAACTTTTTGTTTGCACACCACTGTAAGTCAAAATTTTTTTTAAATTTAATCAGGGAGGAGACTAACTTCACACATATCAAATATCGCATTTTTTGTGCAATTCTAACATGCGATGGAAATCAAAGTGACTTTGTTTGCACACCATGAATCAAGTCGCTTTTTCGTTTGCACACCTTTAGTTCAAAACATATTTAACATTTACACGTTCAGTTTAAAAGTTATGTAACATTCACCTTCATAGTCCTCGCTAGACGACAGCTACTTTTGAAAATGTCAAAAAATTGTTACAATGAGTCCAATTGATACCTTTTAGTTTGCACATTACGAAACTCATCAACTTTTTGTTTGCACACCACTGTAAGTCAAAAAAATGTTTAAATTTAATCAGGGGGCTAACTTCACACAAGTCAAATATCGCATTTATGTGCAATTCTAACATATGATGACGGAAATCAAAGTATCTTCGTTTGCACATCATGAATGAAGTCGCTTTTTCGTTTGCACACCTTTAATTCAAAACTTATTTAATATTTACTTTCGTAGCTAAATGTAAAATAACTTTTGAACTGGAAGTGTGCAAACGAAAATAATAGATGTGCATACATGTGCAAACGAAGATCTATCAATTTCGTCGGTATAAAATGAATTTTTTGAAAGTCGGGGGGCGAGTGTGAAGTTGGCCCCCCCAAATTGTTTTTTGAATAATTTTTAAACGAAAGGTGTGTGGACAATTATTATTGATAAATTAAATAAGAATCCAGTGCCCTTGAATTGGATTTAGTTTGTCACCTGCAAACTCGTGCCACATCAAGATGAAGGAGTGTGCTCACTTTAAAGAAGCCTAAGGGTATTGTTCATGCGCCGATTCAACCCCCAGAGAGTCGGGTAACAGCGGTCAACGCGTCAACATCTAGTTGTGTGTTAATATGTAAATTTACCTTGCTTGATTACTATTACAATAACTTGTATATCAGCTTTGCATTCCAGTGTGATCTTTTGTTTAATAAACGTGATTAAGCACAGCGATTATTTATTACAGTCCACTATATCGATTGCGCCTAATTTGGCATATAAACATTGGTCCATTCTAGCCGTGATACGTTGAAACTTGTGGAATGCAAGCTCTTTAGAAGTGGACAGCAGTTTTGACTACTTATGGTTTGTCGACTGCCTGCAATTTAACAGCCCACTTCAGATTTAAAGTGAGTCCTTTCCAATTTTTTTTTTATAAGATTATCGATTAGTACTTAACCTGGGTATCCATTATATTATTAAGGTTGCATCTTGCTTTACGATTTGTGTACAAACACTCATGATTGTATTCTTTTTAAACGCAATTTAAGTATAAAGCGCATATCTTTTCAGGGTCTAATTACCAATGATTATTTTAACGGCTTGGTAATTGGATGAATGTCATGTGATTCATTTAGCGCTAAAACTAACACGTTGATTATTGAGTTTATTAAGGGTAGTACATTAATATAATAAGTTATTTCATTGCATCCTTGCAAAATTGCAATTGTCTTGATTAATATAAATTTATTGACAAATTAAACGATTGAAAATGGCTAGTAGTCATAGCGATTTAAAACAATTAATTCGCAGACGCGATTCGATTGAACAAAGGGTTAACAGTTTTGTAAAACATCTAAACCAAATAAAAATGCTTTTGATCAGTCGGGGCTGATTGATAATGCAACAATCGATGAATTACAATTAAAAAGAGACAAATTTCTATTGTTGTTTCAGGAATTTGAAGAAGTTCAGTTAGAAATTGAGGTATTGTGCGCAAAAAAAGATTTAGAAACCGAATATGAAAAGCGTACAGAGCTTGATGATAGATTTTCAAAGTATTTAGCGATTTCAAAAGGGTTGCTTAAATCATTATCCAAACCTGAAAGTTCGAGCGACAACGATTCGTGTACAAGTGATACTAGCTCCAAAAAAAATGGCAAAGCTTCGAAAGGAAGGGTAGGGAGTAATTTTGATCAGGTAAAATTGCCAGCGATTACCTTGCCGATATTTAATTCGGATTATCTATTGTGGATTGAATTTAAAAATACGTTTGAGGCTTTAATTCACCAAAATGATTCTTTATCGGACATCCAAAAATATCACTATTTGCGCGCGAGTTTGGGCCCAGAAAGCTTAAAGATTATTCAAAATCTAGAATTCAGCTCAAGTAACTATATTCACGCTTGGATGACCTTGTGTAATCGCTTTGATAATTCGGGAATGCTTATGAATAATCATCTTAAGGGACTATTTAATATGGAAACGTTAAACAAAAAATCGGCTAATGGATTAAGAAATTTAGTGGATAATGTAAGTAAGCATTTGAGATCCTTGAAAACGTTAGATGTTCCTACTGAAGCATGGGATGTAATCATTATTTACATGGTTACTCTAAAATTAGACAAAGTTACTTCTAGAGAATGGGAACGCTTTAAAAAGGACAACCAATTGCCAAAATTATCGGAATTTTTTGAATTCTTGCAAAATCTAGCCAATTTCTTGGAAACACTAGAATTAAATAGTAGTGAAGCCAAGGAGCCCACTGAATATAAAAAACGGTCTAAGCAATTTTCATTGGTAGTTGATAACACTCCACAAAGACCATGTCACTTGTGCAGGGAATCGCATGTAATTTACGATTGTAAACAATTTTTAAAGCTTTCCGTTCCCGAAAGATGGGATAAGATTAAATCCCTAAAATTATGTTGTAATTGTTTATGTACTGGGCATTTTACAAGGCAGTGTAAACATACAGGTTGCAAAATTTGCCATAAACGGCACATTATTTTATTGCACGGACAGCCTGCAAATTTGGTTGATTCCGCTAAACCAATTACAAACGCTGATGCAACTTCAACCAGTCCCGCCGCTTCAGCTTCAACAGTGTTGACAAATTCAGTTTCGAATTCCAATGAAAATCACAATTTTGATGCTGGAGTTGCTTCCTTTGTTACAAATTCAGATTTGGATTATGTTCTGTTGTCAACGGCAGAAATTTTGGTGTGTGACAAAAATGGGAAGGCACATACAGCCTTAGCTATTTTGGATTCTGGAAGTCAATCGTGTTTTGTGACTGCCAAGTTGTGCAAACAACTAGATTTAGAACAACAAGACACAAACATTTGTGTTACTGGGATTAATAAGTATTGCTTCCAATTTAAGCAAAAAATGTGAGATTACGATTCATTCATTGTATAATAGATTTAAATATACGATTTCTTGTTTCGTTGTCCCACACATTACTGGAAAACTCCCAGCTTATGATTTTAATGTTTTGAATTTGAATATTCCTCCAAACATTCAATTAGCCAATCCAAATTTTCATGTAAGTAAATCCATTGATTTGTTGATTGGTGCAAATTTGTTTTGGACGCTGCTTAGTAATGGCAAGATTTCGTTAGGAAAAAATCTACCTATTCTTCAGAATACAGTTCTAGGTTATGTAGTATCAGAGGTATTATCTCATCCGATAAAAACTATTCAGTGCTGTTTTGTGACACAATCCATTGAAAATGATTTGCAAAGGTTCTGGGTCATCGAAGAACCCAAGCAGAAGGTATATTTTTCAAAGGATGAAAGGGATTGTGAGGAATTTTACAAAACAACCGTTTTTCGCAACAATAATGGGAAGTTTGTAGTGAGAATTCCGTTAAAAGATTTTTCTCCAGAATTAGGGGATTCGAAAACCTTTGCACTAAAGGGCATGTTACAATTAGAAAGAAGATTTCAAAAAAATGTTTTATTTAAAAGGGAATATGTGTCTTTTATGAACGAATATAGCGATTTAGGGCATATGACTATATCTAACGAGTTGGGTGGTAATAAAATGGGTTATTTTCTACCGCACCATGGAATAATGCGAGAGAACAGTTTAACAACAAAATTACGAGTTGTCTTCAACGGCTCGACCCCTAGTAGTAATGGTATATCACTTAATGATATCCAGCATTCTGGTCCACCCATACAAAACAATATTTTTGAAATTTTAATTCGATTTAGGGAACACCCTTTTGTTGTCATTGCAGACATTTCCAAAATGTATAGGCAGATTCTTGTTCATTCAGAGGATAGATACCTCCAACAAATTGTTTGAAGAAACGAAGTTTCAAAGGATTTATCTGTTTATTATCTAAATACTGTAACGTACGGCACGACTAGTGCTCCGTACTTGGCGCTACGTTGCATCAAACAGTTAGCTTTGGAAAATCAAGCCGACTTTCCCAAAGCCTCAAAAATTATTGAAAGGGATTTTTATGTCGATGATTTGATTACAGGATTTTCCGATGAAAATGAAGCAATTATAATTTGCAAAGAAATTAGCAATATACTAAAAATAGCCACATTTCAATTACGAAAATGGGCTTCAAATAGTCCAATTATTTTAAAGACATTTTATGACAATTCTGATTCATTATCAGTCTTTAAGAATTCAATGGTTCTGCAGACAAGATATGTTATCTTATGCTGTCTATATTGAAAAATCAGATTCTGCAAGTACGAAGCGATCAATTTTATCGGTTATTGCAAGGATATATGATCCACTAGGTTTAGTCAGTCCTTGCACCATTATTGCAAAATTAATGATGCAAAGGCTTTGGTCAATAAAAATTGATTGGGACACAGAAGTGCCACCGGATTTATCAATACAATGGTACAAATTTCGGTCAAATTTAAATAAGCTCAATGAACTACACATTCCAAGATTCGTAATGTGCAAAGATCCCATTGTAAAGGAACTTCATGGATTTAGCGATTCGTCCAAAGACGCGTATAGCGCAGTAATTTATATACGAACTATTGATTCCAACAATGAAATATATGTAAAACTATTATGTGCTAAAACAAAGGTTGCTCCTCTACGAATCATTACAGTACCTAGACTCGAACTTTAGAGGCGCTCTTTTACTGGTTCAGTTGATGCATTCTGTCCGAGATTCTTTGACTAACAATATTGATTATTATCTGTGGTGTGATTCACAAATTGTTTTACATTGGATAAATACTTGCTCAAGTAAACTTCAAGTATTCGTCGGCCATCGAGTGTCTGAGATTAGACATCTGACTGATATTAGTAGATGGAATTATGTAAGTACGAACCAAAATCCTGCAGATATAGCTACACGAGGATTCCAATCTGATGAGCTTGACCATTGCGACTTATGGTGGAAGAGACCCTCCTTTCTCCAACTCCACGATTATCAGCCAAATCCTTTCAAACTCAGTGATTCATGTGATCTTCCGGAACTAAGGTCAAAGCAGAAAACACTTACCACAACTATTAATGAGCCTTTCGATCTATTTTCACGATTTTCTAGTTATTCAAAATTAATTCAAGTGGTGGCATATTGCTGTCGATTTATCCATAATCTTAGAAGTCCAAACAAAGAAACTGGTTCCTTAAGTGTCTTGGAGTTAAGTGAGAGTAGAAATAAGGTAGTGAAATTAACCCAAGGCGAGACATTTGCACAAGAAGTCAAAATGATTCTTTCTCAGAAAGATGTTAAGGGTAAAAATCGATTGTCTTTGTTAGCACCGTTTGTCGATTCAAATGGATTGTTGCATGTGGGTGGACGATTAAAAAACTGTTCGCTGAGTTATAATGAAAAACATCCACTCCTGCTAGGCAACAACCATCAATTTACTCGGTTAGTTTCTGAGCACGAACATGCAAAATTGCAGCATGCAGGTCCGCAACTTCTTTTATATACGGTTCGCCAAAATTATTGGCCTATATCTGGCATGTCTATTGCAAAGAGTATTGTAAAAAATTGTACAAGGTGCTTTCGATGTAAACCAACTCCAGTAGGTGCAATTATGGTCGATTTATCAGAAACTCGTGTAAATGTTTCAAGCCCCTTTACAATTACAGGTTTAGATTATGCTGGTCCAATTACTTTGAAGGACCGAAAGGACCGTGGTTCAAAACAATACAAATCTAATATGTGCTTGTTTATATGTTTTACTAGCAAAGCCGTTCACTTAGAATTAGTTACGAGCTAAACGACTACAGCTTTTATAGCAGCGTTAAAACGATTTGCATCCTGCCGGGGAAAGTGTTACGTTTTTTTCGTGGCACCCACGTTGGGCGCCAAATTTATGCTACGTTGGCTTTTAGCCGTGCGTAACACCAAGAAAGTCAAGGAATGTCCGGGCTCAATCGGAGATTAGGGGGGGGTTGTAGAAAGCAGACTGACATATTATGTATGCGGCGGTAAGGAGTTAGTGACAATACCTGCAATAAAAAAAATTAGAATAGTAAACCTGCAATAAAAAAAAATTAGTCCTGCAAACCTGAAATAAAGAAAAAGCATAGCATGCTGATCGAGCATAGATTGTTCAGTACTTTGTAGAATGTAAAAAAAAACTGTTTAGATAATCTATATAATATAACAACGGTAAAAGCAATACAAAAATTTTTAGTACAAAGTGAGGTAATATTGGGGAGTAGCAGAAACGTTTCCTCACACACCAATTAAACATAGATCAGACAAAATTTTAACAAAAGATAAATAGGTAAACACAATTGATATGAGTAGTCCAGTATTGTTGATTTTTCTTTTTTTTTTTTAATAATAGAATGCAATTCTATTGTAAAAGGTATCAAAACGACAAAGATATGGCAAAACAACGGATAGATCTTTAAAGTAGTAACAAGTAGGAAATAGTTCAACTTACAAAAGTCCTTCCGTAACGCTTCCTTGCAATTGAAGGGTGGGATTCACGATGTCCTGCACTAACAAAGCACTTCACCCTTGACTGTGAGGGTGTTGATGGAATTTCTTACACTTTACACTAATCACACCTACATATTTCACTGGTGTTAGCAGCAGACACTATCATGCTGATGGAACTATGTAGCATTGATAAATTTCTTGTTAATTCCATTTCCTGAGACAATAATTTCGAAATATTTTGTAGCCCTAGTTTAATTTCAACTGGGACCAAATGTATATTATTTTCACAAACATCCAAAAAGCAGTGAGAAACTTCAACCAATACCTTTGTAAACCGGTAATCGGTTATATTTCGCAAATAACGAAATTTGCTCAAGCAATGATCTATTTTAGATACTTTGGGGTTGGAAAATTCAGTAACTACAGTATCAACTGTATTTGGATAATTCAAAATATGCACTACTCTGATAAGAAAGAAAAGACCGCGACACTAGATCGCACACACAGTTTAAATATCAAAAGACAAAGCACCAACAAAAAAAACACAATGAGTAAAGCACGTGTATCACTAAAGTAAGTCCGTCCCAAAACGTTCCGTAGAACACGCGTGCAGGTCGAGTTTAACAAGTTCTACTCCTTTTATTTCCAACAGAAAATCAACTAAACCCGTGTCGTGCTTGTTCATGAGCAATTTTAAAATTTATGCCGCATTAATTCTCACTATTTTCAAAGCAAAACGGAAAGCAGTATTTTTACCGTAATTAATATATAGGAACAAAGCACAAACTTCAACTGCTCATCTGTTTATATCAACTCGTTGCTATTACAACCTCTTATCGCCTATCTATCTAGACTGGTATATCCACATAAAGAACAAAATTTATATCAGCGGTTAGACAAGAACGATGCAATCCACTTATTATAATACGACGCATTCGCCCAAGGATGAGTTTCAAACTCGATCACCTAACCACACTATCGAATTGTAGAGAGTGAAAGTCGATAATCGCGTAACATAATATCAAGGGATTATTCGCAAACGAGTTAATAAATATAAAACATAGAGATAGTAGTTGCAGAAATGTGTTTACGAATTGAGTATAGCGTAACATGTTAAACTACAAAAATGCACGTTACAAATTCCCCCTAGCAAAATAAAGACGTCGGGGAGAAAGAAAAAAAAACGCCAGACAAGGAACCAAACAAAAAAAAAATTATCCGGTTCGAAGGACCAATACCAGTATAACAAAGGGAACATTTTTTTTTAAAAGAAGACAAAGTCATTTATCGTAACTAACAACGACAGAACAGGTAAAGAAAGCATCAAGTAGACACCCAATGAGGATTAAAGGTCTTAACTACTGTCAAAAACGTCAAAAGACGGATGTCCCCAAAAGGGACATTTCTGTTCTCCACCTCAAAGAAAAGTTTTGGCTTTCCGCGGAGAAACCAAGAGGAAAGGAAAAAAAACGAGGAAGAAAACTCGTAGCAAACCAACTAGACGACAAAACTGTCAACCTCAAGTGTGCAGCAAAGAAAGAACCAAGACAGAGTAAAGGGCAAAGGCAAGCTAGTACACCATCTAGAATACTTCCAACTGAGGTAACACAGATTCGTATGAAACGTTAACTCAAGCAAAGTATGGCTAACAGACCTACAAAAGGGACCAAGTCGAAATACCTAAAGGAAAAGAAAATAGATCTGAAACCTACCTGATAATAATGTGCCAGATCCGTTGTTTTCCGAAGATGTGAAACTTAATTCATCATCAAAATATCAATTAATTCAACAGTTACATCAGAACTTTTGGAAATTATGGTCTAAATTTGTGCGATTTACAACAACGTCGCAAATGGAAACGTGGGGTTTGTGAATTGCAACCAGGGGTACTTGTATTAGTAAAAAATGACAATTTACCTCCCTGCAAATGGCTGCTGGGTAGAATTTCAGAAACTCATCCTGGAACCGATAATGTCCTGCGTGTGGTTACGATTAAAACAGTCAGTGGATATTTAAAACGTGGTATTTCAAAAGTGTGTCCATTACCTATTATTGTGTGATGAGTGCTTGTTTACAAGTACTGTTTACTATGAGTTAATGAATTTGGTATAAGTTTATATACCTTAATTGCATTAATTTTGTTTATTGTTATTACATTGAACGCGTTCGAGCACTCGTTCAAGGCGGGGAGTATGGACAATTATTATTGATAAATTAAATAAGAATCCAGTGCCCTTGAATTGGATTTAGTTTGTCACCTGCAAACTCGTGCCACATCAGGATGAAGGAGCGTGCTTACTTTAAAGAAGCGTAAGGGTATTGTTCATGCGCCGATTCAACCCCCAGAGAGTCGGGTAACAGCGTTCAACGCGTCAACATCTAGTTGTGTGTTAATATGTAAATTTACCTTGCTTGATTACTATTACAATAACTTGTATATTAGCTTTGCCTTCCAGTGTGATCTTTTGTTTAATAAACGTGATTAAGCACAGCGATTATTTATTACAGTCCACTATATCAATTGCCCTAATTAGGCATTTAAACAGTGTGCAAACAAAAATAATGGATGTGCATACATGTGCAAACGATGATGTATTAATTCCGCCTGTTTAAAATAAATTTCCTGAAAGTCGGGGGGGGGCAGTGTAAAGTCCCCCCCATTGTTTCTTGAATAATTTTTAAACGAAAAGTGTGCAAACAAAAATATCGGATGTGCATACATGTGCAAACAATGTGCAAACGAAACATTGAGCAATCAAATTTAAGAAATACTGAAATAAATATGAAAATAAGTAATATCGAACTGGTAACAATGTTAGCTTTATTACAAAGCCTAAAGGATTTTTGAAATCGAGCTAGATTAATTATTTAAAAAGATCATCGTAAGAAATGGCCTGAAAAATGGGATGAGCAGCAATTAAAGGTATGAAAATTAATTCCATCATACCCTATTCGATTATAAAAAAATGTTATACTTTAGAGTAAATAATATTCAGTTACTATATGAATACAATAATAAAACTGAATTATACAAATTTTTTTTTTTTTTTTAGGGTTTAGATATAACTGAAGTTTTTGAATCTTACCACATTTCTTTAACTCCACAAGAAACATTAAAGAAATATTTTGTACGTAAAGCACAAACACAAAGAGCTTCATCATTCACTTTTCACGATAATGGTTTTTATAAAACATTGAAGCAAAATGTTCGTATGGTCTTACCAAATATTCCAAACAATGTAAGATTAAAACAAATTTTTATACCGATGCTTGTATGGCAGGTGCACTAATAACTGCTGCTATTGCAACCAGTCTTTGGAGCTATGTGTTAGCAGTGTTGTCGGGAATCCTACTAGGATGTTCTTCGATTGCAGCTCATAATTATTATCATCAGAAGGATAATTTTAGAATGTACTATAGTGAAATGGCTTTAATTTCAACTAGGTAAAATAAACATAGTGTAGATTTGATTAGTTGTTATATTAAATTTATTTATAGGGAATGGAGGGTCTTTCATGTGTTAAGTCACCATATGTTTCCAAACTCGATTGCCGATATTCAAGCATATATTCTGGAACCTCTTCTGCAGTTCTATCCTCATAAAAAAACAATATTGATCAAGTATTTGTCATGGATTTATGCACCTTTGATTTTGTGGCCGACAATATTTCATTACATCTTTCTTGTTAGGTAAATATTTATTTTTTATTTAACAATTAATTTAGAGCAAAGAAAATTACTTAAAGAACTTAACGAATCTCGATGGTGATAACAGTTCAGTGAAGAAAATTTGTTACCTACAAAATCGTCAAAAAGATAAGGAAAGGTATATAAAGTGATTTGTACTTGTACGCTGATGAATATTAACAATAAATTAATTAATAGAGAATGGGCTTTTAGTGTATTTTGGGGAACAAATTATAACTTATGCATCGAACTTTTGGAGTGTAATTTTAATGCTCAAATCAACTATATTTGTAAAACATAATGTAGACATTAGTAGATTGTTTAAGCTGATTGCCTTTTTGAAGGAAAAAAGTGGTTTAAATCCTAAAAAAATAGAAAATTTTTAAAGAAGTGCGTTGGTAAATTTTTACTTAAAGTTCCATATTTGGAATTTTTTACGATGAAGGTAAAATTGCAAAAAATATGCGATTATACGTGTCCATTTTATTTCTATTTAATGTCAACATCTCTTGTATAATTGATTAAGTTGTTGTTGTCGTCCTGTTTTAGGGCGTTAAACTTGTAGTTAGTTGGTATTGGGGTGATCGTGAACTTGTAAAAATGGCACTATAATATTGTACACCTATAGAAAGTAAAATCATATGTTTATGTTCATGTTTTTATTCACAATGGTTTAACAAAGGTAACCAGTGGTGTTGTTCTTCTTTGTTCTATGTTTCTTAATTTTTAAATTAATTGAATTATGGGTTTGGCAAAAGTGGTGCTTTGTAATAAATTGACAAAATTATTTTTAAATGACATTAATGAAAAAGTGACCTTTTAGTAGTCAAAATCTTGGGTACTAAAACATACAAACACACGAGTTTTGTGATGATTAAAACAAATAATTAAACCAACATTTACCTATATAAAAAGCGTGTGGCCTTACAACTCTTCCATACACCTCACCGTCATTTATTTGTATACTGCAAAATGAGTAATGATCAATCAATCATTTAAAAAAAACTATGAGTGCGTGTAAATTATTATATTTTTCTTTAGATTAATTTCGTTTAAAATAATGCAATGCAAATGGTCCTTAACTACTAATATATATAGAATAAGTTTTAGATTACCGCTGACACAATTTATATGCATATATAGGTAATTGTGTGTTTACACGATTTATGTCGTATAAGAAATGCTTTAAAGGTACTGCTATATGATAAAACTGCAGAATGTTTTTTTAATACTGGGTTTTTAAAAAACCATGAGTGCGTGTAAATTATTAAACAACGTTGACGGTTTAATCTGAGACATTTTTTCAAATTTGCTTTGTTTTTATTAAAAGATTTCATATGTAACCATAAAAAATTGCGCTGTAATGATAGTGTATTTTCTGTACACACATCATAAATCAAAGGTCGTATAAAACATTTTTATTACTGTACTGCAAACAAGAAATTTTTTGTCGTAAACGCAGCTGAATGAAAAATGATGTTGAATGCTAATCCTTTTTACAGTTGTTTTGCTTACGTCAGATGATATTTTGTATAAATAGTAAATAGAGCTATACATATATTAAGTAGTGTATTGATTTGTATATAATCATGAATTCTGAAACCGTGGCCGAGATTAGTAGCGCTATTTTGAGATTAACTGTAAAATGCGTGAATCTAATCAAATCAGTCGATGAAATAACGAAACACATTATAATTATCAAAGCAAATATTAGTATATTGAAGCTTGCTATTAGAAATAAGGTATACGAAAACAATCGACAAGAAAATACTAGTAGGCTGGAATCTAATTTGGCACATCTTAAAAGCTACCTTGTACGATTGAGGCACTTAAAACGCTCTTTGGAATATAAAGGTAAAGGTATTGATGCAACGCTTTCTAGAGGTCTTACTCGAAAAAATCTGATTTGGCATGATGTACAATCATGTTTTGGAAGTCGAATAATTACGGGACTTATTACCAATTTAAGTTATAGAGATCCTCTAGTGTTCTTAGACAATGCGTTCGCTAGTTTTAAACGCAAAATTGTTGCTTGCTTAAAAAAGTCAATGTTGAAAGTTAATGTAATATTTGTCGCTAACTTTGTTAAGCCTACAACTGGCGAAATAGATTTGAAAACGTTTCCTACTGCAAATCGTCACATCGATATAAATACCAATCTCAAGCGGTGGTATAAGGAGAACGTATTGGACAAGATTTCGAAGCGATTAGAAGAATTTAGTGAAAAGGATTCTGGTTGGGCAATCCAAGAAGTTTTACACTTGAAAGTAAATATAAACAATCATGATCCACTTAAAGGAGAGTGTTCAACGTTTGTACCGGTTCCGGAATTTATAAAAAAAGCTGTGGTAAATGTAATAAATAAGGACCAACATTGCATTCTTTGGAGCTTGGTTTCCGCTTTATATCCTGCTAAACAAAATAGTCAAAGAATATCTAGCTATCCACATTTTGATTCAGTTTCCAATCGCATTAAAAGACATAAAAAAATTTGAAAAGCTTAACAATCTCGCAATTAACCTATATTGTATAGAAAATACTAAAATACTACCATTTTGTTTAAGTGAAAATTTTTAAAAAATTGAACTTATTAATCTGTTAGTTTTAAATAATGATTCCTTACAATATTCCCGTCCCACAAATGCTAATGAGAATCACTTTCATTTTACTTGGATTAAGGATATGTCAAAATTATTTGCAAAACAGTTGTCTTCACATCACCATAGAAAATTTTTTTGTTATAGATGTTTAAATAATTTTAGTACAGCAGCATTACTTAAGCTTCATTCGAATTATTGCGAAAAACAGAATACTTGCTCAATAAGATTACCCGAAGAATCCAAAAAGTATCTAACATTTAAACATTTCCACTATCAAGAAAAAGTATCATTTGAAGTTTATGCAGATCTCGAATGTATATTAGAACCATGCAATGAATCGGAGGTAATATTAAGCACAGTCCGTTACCAAAGGCATATACCCTTTAGTGTAGCGTACTATTTGAAATGCTCGTATGATAATAAATATTCCAAATTTCAATTGTATCGCGGAAAGGATTGTATAGAATGGATTATTGCTCAATTGAAACTGATTTCAGAAACGACTAATAAAATTTTCTGTAGCCCAAAACCTATGAATCCTTTAACAGAAGAACCAAAGTCAGCATTTAAATTTGCCCTTTACTGTCACATTTGCAATAAACCTTTTAGTATAGATAATATTAGAGTTTGCGATCACTGCCACTTTACAGGTGAATTTCGAGGAGCGGCTCATCAAGATTGCAACATCAATTATCATAATTCTTATATGATACCGGTAGTTTTTCATAACTTATCAGGCTACGATTCGCATTTCATTATTAAAAAAATCTCGTTAGAGTTTTCAGGTTCGTTAAGCATTCCACCAATAAATAAGGAAAAATACATATCTTTTACAAAATATGTAAAAGGTATGAAAGTTAGTTTTAGATTTATCGATTCATTCAGGTTTATGGCATCTAGCATCGAAAAATTAGCTTCCTACTTAGATGATAATAAAAAATCCATCACCAGGGAAAATTGTAACACCGACAATGAGTTTCAGTTACTTACGCGTAAAGGCATATTTCCCTATGATTACATTAACTCTTGGGATAGGCTCAATGAAACCGATTTACCCTGTAAAACAGCATTCTTTAATCGTTTGCGCAATGAAGAAGTCTCAGATGAAGACTACAATCATGCTAAACACGTTTGGCAAACATTTAATATAAAAACACTAGGGGACTATTCAGACCTATATTTAAAAACAGATGTACTGCTCTTGACTGATATATTTGAAAACTTTAGAAAAACTTGTATGTTCACGTATAAGTTAGATCCACTTCACTACTTTACGGTTCCTGGTTTAGCTCTAGATGCAATGTTAAAAACGACGAATGTTAAACTCGAGTTGCTTACTGATATTGAAAAAATAATGGTTTTAGAACGGGGAATTTGTGGTAGTGTTTCTCAATATTCGAATAGATATGCTAAAGCAAATAACAAATATATGAATGCAGATTATGATCCAAATTTCGATTCTAAATATTTAATGTATTTTGATGTTAATAATTTATATGGGGCTGCAATGTCTGAATATCTTCCATATGGAAAATTTGAATTTTTAGATGGTACCAGTCCAGATATAGTACGTTTAGACTTACTTAATATTCCCGATGATTCTGATGTAGGATATATTTTTGAATGCGATTTACACTACCCAGTATCTTTACATGAAATTCACAGTGACTTACCTTTGGCGCCTGAACATATGATACCACCATTACCTTCTAATAAATCAAACTTAAAGAAATTACTTACAACTTTATATCCAAAACTCAACTATATTATTCACTACAAGAATTTAAAAATGTATTTAAGCTACGGTTTAGAACTGAAAAAGATTCATAAGGTTCTTCGGTTTAAACAAGCCCCTTGGTTAAAAGAATACATTGATTTGAATACGAAATTAAGACAATAGTCAAAAAACAGTTTCGATATATGCTTTTATAAAAATATGATAAATTCGGTTTATGGAAAAATTATGAAAAACGTACGGAAAAGGAAAGATGTGAAATTAGTGACCGAATGGGAAGGACGGTTCGGAGCTCGTAGTTACATATCGAAGCCTAATTTTCACAGTTGCACTGTGTTAGACAAAGATCTAGTCTTAATAGAAATGAATAAATTAGAGGTTTACTTAAACAAACCCATTTATGTAGGTTTCTCTATTCTAGATATTTCAAAAACCTATTTATATGAATTTCACTATAGTTATATAAAATCGCAATTTGCTAACAAAGCAAAGCTGCTGTACACAGATACGGATAGTTTGATATACGAGTTTAGCGTTGAAGATATTTACTCTTATATCAAACAAGATATTCATAGATTTGATACTTCCGATTACGACCCTCATAACAAATATCATATTCCATTATCAAATAAAAAGGTTCCTGGTATTATGAAAGATGAAAACAATGGTGATATCATGCTAGAGTTTGTAGGGCTTAGATCTAAAATGTACACTTACAGAGTGCAGGATAGGATAATAAAAAAGTCAAAGGGATCTTCCTTAGCAAGTATTAAGAAAAATTTTTTTTGACGATTATAAGAATGCTTTGTTTTATAAACAGACTGTACAGAAACAGCAATGTTTAATTAGATCAGTCATACATGATGTCTTTACTATTAAACAAAACAAAATTGTTCTTAATCCAAGTGATGATATAAGAATTCTTAGTACCTCAACCACTGATACTAAACCTTGGGGGTATAACTATACACTCAGAAATGACTTGTAAAGCTTCAACCACGGCTCAAATAAAGAATTCAATTTATTTTATCTCGATTAACATATAATATTTTTTAGTTATAAAACTTCAGTGTTATGTTTATACCTGCACAAGTACGCCGTTTTTCGTTTTTGGGTGTATCTAAAAATAGGATACCTTTCAATCTGCCCGAGTTGAACTATATTAGTATAAATGTATTGTAGAGAAAAAATAGTAGTAGTAGCCGTTCTGTTTAAAAAAAATCCAGTTTGTTAATAACATACCAGTTAGTTTATTTGAGAAATGTATAACAAAACTTTTATTTAAAATTGTCAATGTTTATGGCTGTTTACTAAATCACTTAATAATTCAAACATGTAAAAGATATTGTAAAACATGTAAAAATATTAATAAATAGACTGTGATTGCTAAATGATTTATTGTTTTTTCATAATTTGTAAAGGTACAGTAATAATAATAATAAAGTAATTATAATATTCTTATGCTGTTTGAGAGTGGATTGTATTTGACTATCTTATCATGAAGTATAAGGCAATGACAAGATGTATTTGGCAAAACGTTTCTGCTAGTTTCAAATTCTAATCTAATATCGACAGTACCAGATTTTAACGCTTCGTTTTGTCTAGAACAATCTATGACTACTAATGGTGCAATACTTCGTAAATCTTCAGGATTAAAAAGTGGTTCATTTTCCTTTTCGTAGTATGATTGCTGAAACTGAGCATACATCTCATATAACAACGCAGTCTGTTTATTCTCGAACTTCAAATTTAAGTTATCGTACGTGAAAATTTCTGAATTTAAATAGAGTTTCATGTTGGTTAAATAGCAATGATCAAAACGACTGTAGTTGCTCATGTATCTATTTTTCGGTTGGTTTGAAACCAACAATCACAAATCTTGGTTTTTCTAATTGTGTTGTTGTTTGAATGTTCCATGTATGACGTTGCGTTTTTGTAGAAGTTGATATTCATGCAACTCCCATCCTCTAAACGGAATATGCAAATCCTGATTTTGTGCAACGCATTCTATTAAATTAATTCGTTGAGTATCATCAACGCCTACATGCGGCATTTTCCATAAAACTTTGTTTAAAACAACTTTTATTTCTTCATCGGGTGTAGGATTAATTATAGCATTAGTATCAAAACTAGAACGTAGTAAAACTAACTCATGACGGAGGTTTAAAATAATTTTTTTAAAATCTTCGCATAATCCGAGAACCATTGAAAGGTTTATTGCAACATTAAAATTCCCATTGGCATCAACTATTTGTGAATCATCCATAGGAAACCACCCAGCGTTTTGTAAATGTTTACTTTGATTGCTATTATATGAAACATATCCCTTCATTATAGACGTTAATCCAGGATTCCGAACACGATCTACAATGACACCACCAATCTCATATCTAATTTCATCAAAAAGCAGCAAAATTCCATTATTTACAAACTTTGCTGTCTGAACTGCTTTCCTTCTGTTCTAATTAATTTGCCTTCTATGTACAGTATGCTCTTCGATGGTAAGGTGTATACATCTTGTTGTTGTATAGGGATTCGAATTTCATCATTATTGTTTAAAGATGTGTTAGCATAAGGTTGATGAGTATGTTTTTCAATATTAACAATTGCATTGTCGAAGTAAACTTTTTCACGCACGTTCAGTATTTCACTATTCATTCTACTTTTTTTTAATTAAATGCAGTCCTAACGATTGTAGAAACTGCCGGTTTTGTGTTGTTAGCGGTCTTGAAACAATCAATCGAGTGTCGATTGCTTTGAAATTTCCAGCATTTATATCAATTCTTGACATGTTGCGTGCATTATACTTAATACCCATGGCTATTGCAGATTTTTTTTTAAATGCAACCTTATAGTTAGCAGTTCTCCTCTGAAATTAACTAAATTTCCATCTTGATTTAACACTTTAACTATTATTTAATTTATTATACGTGACCTGATTGGTAGATATATAATCGTAGGTGGACACTCGACAATTTTAAAACCTGCAGGTACTTGAGGAAAAAATTCGTGTATTACATGGACTGGTTTACTATTTATATAGGATCCACTTGCAATATTACAATCGATTAAAACTGCATTCACTTTACAAATGTTGATCGCGTAGTCTGCTTGATGCGTAACATGTGCTAGCAATTTTCGCGGATTGAAACCAAGTAGAGAACCAATTGAATCCTTTTTGGTAAGATCCACATCTAGACTACATTTAATACTACATTTAAGTGTATTATTGTCAGCTGTAATTTCTATATACACTGGCATCTTTCTAGCGCTTCGTGATTGTTCCATACGACCACGCTATCTTTTATCACCTAAAGCTTTTTGAAGATATTTATTAATTTCTCTAATCTCATAAGCACCTTCAGGTATTTCTATGAATTCTCCGTTATATCCATAATAAAATTTATTATTTATTCCTTTTTCTATGTTTGGAATTGTGTTATAAGACTCAAAATTTGTTAATCCTAATACGTACTCCGAATCATTATCCAAGTTTATAGGCGGATTAAAGTTGCTTGTTAAAATTGAAGTGTTTCCCGTTAGAGTAAAAGTGTACGACATAACAACTTCGTACGCAGTTCTATGCACTACTTAGAAATTGTAAGCATAAATGACCGCAAAACACAGTACCGTACGATTGTTCTTGGTTAATGTTATAAAGAATTTACCCCCGCTATTCAAATAACTTATCAACTCTGTTGGCGGTCGCAGGTTTCCGTAGCTGTCATAGTAAATAGCGCTACTACCGTACTTTTTGTAAGAGGTCCAATGCGTGCCTAAACCTTCTATTCCATCTAAATTAATTATACCACATTCTTGTAAATTAACTTTCTTGGGAAGATTGTTTCTCATGAACACTCCACGGAAATATGGTACTTCTAATTGCTTAACAAACTCTATTCATTCTACATTGCTTAGTGCTCGATTAGGTAAAATCAAGTTGCGTTCCTTTGAGGTTTTGCAGGGGCTAAAAAAAGACCAAAACCTTTTTTATAAGGTTTGATGTACATGCCGTTTCCGACTGCAATGTCCTCCATTGCCTTGTTATGACGTTGTTTTTCCGCTAGTTGTTCCTTAGCTATTTTAGTATCTGAAACTGCTTTTGCAACAGCAGCTGCACCTCCAGTAAGAGTACCAAGGGCACTTAGGCCTGCAAAAATTGGTATTAGTGGTAGAAAACCTCCTGTTTTAGGAATTGATATAATACGAGCTGATTTAATATGCTTCTTTTGTTTTGCTGTATTGGCGGCCTTAATTGCTATGTTGATTGCATCCATAATATTAGATCCTTTAGCCTTTTTTAAAGCTGTACGTGCTTGTCTGATAATACTTTTAATACCTAGCGTACTTCTTATTTTGCGTTTCTTTATCAGTTTTCTTATTTTATTGATATTTTTTGTTCTCAGTGATGCACAGGCACCCATACCAAGTTTTACTTTAGCTTTCATTGCGGTATCTACTCCAAATGCTGCTACTTTTTCACCTAAAGACGAGTCACCAGAATTTATTCTTTCTGTAGCTAACTGAGCTAACTTCGAATCTGCTTGATGGCGTTTAGATAGATCCTTTTCTTTGGAGTATGCAATATCGTGCTCCTTACAAACCTCGTCTAACATGTTTATTCCCTTGTCTCCCCGAGCTAACCGTTCGATTAGTTTTGTACCCGGACCGCAAAATTTGTAACCCGGAATATGCGCTTCAAATGGTAAATTGTTAATTACAGTATTTAATAGTCCGTTCCCAGTAGTTTTAGAATTATATGTAATCATTAGCGGACAACTATCCTCTCAAGCTGTGCAGTAAATAAATAAAATATTGTGAATTAATGATTCTTTATATACTCGCCGTTTCTTATATATATATATATATATATATATATATATATATATAATTCCACTTTTTTACAAATCGAATTTAGTACTTGCAAACATGCGTGTTGTGAAACAATCAACACCTTTAACCATAAACAATAATGACATTGGCGTGCAATCCTTAGCTAAAAAGAAAAAACATAGCGTTCTTCTACCTTCATCTATTCGATGTCTAGTTGTTGGTCCATCAAATTGCGGTAAAACCGACGTTATGATTGGGTTGATAGAACATCCTAATGGTTTAAAGTTTGAAAACGTATATGTTTATTCTAAATCACTTTATCAACCAAAGTATCAATACCTTGAAAGCCTACTGCGACCAATAAAAGGGATCAAATATTATACATTTTCCAGTTCTGATAATATTATATCACCATCTGATGCTCAAAATAATTCTATATTTGTTTTTGATGATGTAGCTTGCGATAAACAAGGTATCAGTAGGGAATACTTTAGTATGGGGCGTCATAAACAAGTAGACAGTTTTTACCTTTGTCAAAGTTATACTCGTATACCTAAGCACTTACTACGTGATAATGCTAATCTTTTAGTTTTATTTAAACAAGATGATTTAAACTTAAAACACATATATGACGATCACATCAATACTGACATGAAGTATGATAAATTCCGTGAAATATGTGCTACTTGTTGGCAAGACAAATACGGTTTCTTAGTTGTAGACAAAGATAGGGATCCAGGTCAAGGAAAGTACCGAATAGGTTTTGATCACTTCATACATATTTAAACCTTGAGAGACGCAAGTATTGTTAGTATCGAAGAATTTTTTTATTACCAATAAACTTTTTACGCAATGAACAAGGAGGCGATAAAACTTAAAAGAATTTTAATTAAAAAAAGAAACATTGTAAAAAACAAATTGCGCCAGTTAAAAGATAATGAAGTCGTCCAAGTGGAATCAATCTTACCCATAACATCGCGATTAGAAACTATTGCTAATAAACTGGATGGGGAAAGTGTGGTAAAGAAACAAAAATTTAAAGAAGAAAAGGAAGAACTGCCTCATATCAGTGTAAAAAAATTAAACCTAAATTGCTAGAAAGGAACGTTGACTATATTGATTCGCCGGTTATTGCTCAGCATATACCGAATATAAAAAATGATGCCATAGAGGAAGATGATGATGATGATGTTGAGAATGAATACGAAGCAGAAGTTAATCGAAATGCACAAGAAGCCCAGGAATATATACAAAGCTTTGCCGATTCATCTGGTATGACACATTATCTCGAACAGCTACATCCGCTACCTCGAGAATATATTTATAATATGTTTAAAGATGTTAAGAACGAATTTGATCATAAATATGGTATTAGGTTTAACCCTGATTCAAATGGTCTTATGATAGGCAATTCGAATTTCGCGTTGGATGATGAAAATGTTCTAATAAATGATTTGAAATATAACGATACTCCTGGATTATACGAACTACTGTTTAAAAAATATCCTGTCGGGTACAGTCCGCAAGATATAAAATCGTACCTTGATATTGTGAAAAGAACAAATGCTAATAGAAGATATTATTCTGAAACAGAACAAATTCAGGGTAATACTTCATATAAGTACAAAAATATAATATCTACATTAAACATACTTCCCCAAACACCCCGTAGACCTAGAACATTACCCTATAGAAAGCGTCTTGGAGACGGTATGACAATGGAAGTATCAAATAACGCTATAGATTATTTATATTGGAATGATCCCAATGAACTTGTTGATAGATCACGGCTTTTAGTTTCATCTCAGACTGCTGGACACACAGGTCACGGCAACGAAATAAATTCGATCATTGAAGAATTGCGTGAGGCGAAAGTGATTAGATGATATGACAATTGACAAATTTGGAAGGCACTTACATAACCGTAAAATAGATATAAGTGAACAGGAATATGAAAACAAAAGTGAATGTTTTGAAACCTTGATTGAGTACAAGTTACATATGCTACATTACACGGTAGTAGCAACGTTTTACTCTAGTACATTCCTCGACGGTGACAAGACATTCCTTATTTTCAACATTAAACATAATTATGAATTTCATTATGAGGAAGCAGTCATTGAGAATATTAAAGGATACCCGCAATTTTTATAAACGAAAAAGGTTATGTAATTGCACAATTACAAGAATTTTTGCTTAAACGTATGGATGTAATCAGCTTTCGTGACAGCGGTGCTATCATAAACAATACCACAATGTTTGTTGATTTTATATTAAAAGTTCCTTTCAAAGCAAGTGGAGCCCTCGACATTGAAACATAGAAGTATTTATTAATTGTATTTAATAAATCCTGATTAGAAAAGAAAAGTATTATGATAGTTGCTCAATCAAAAGTGAAAGAGGATATAGTAAATGAACTTCATAAACCAGCAAGAATAAATTTCAAGAGACGCAAAGTGATAGTAAAAGGTTTAAATGACCTTCTTCAGACCGATTTGATTGAAATGCTACCATATTCGCAAACAAACAAAGGATTTAAATACATTTTAGTAGTTATTGATTGTTTCTCCAAATACGTATGGGCCGTACCACTTAAAAGTAAAACGGGTATTGATGTTACTGCTGCAATGAAAACAATTTTAAATAAATTTAAAAATCCACCAAGAAATTTGCAGTCTGATTTTGGTAAAGAATATTATAACAAACACTTTCAATCCTTAATGCAGACATATGGCATAAACCATTATAGTGTTTTTTCTACAAAGAAAGCATGCATTGTGGAACGTGTAATTAGAACTTTAAAGGGAAAAATGTGGCGCTTGTTTAACCTGAACGGTTCTTACAATTGGATAAAAAATTTAAGCGATATTGTAAAACAATACAACAATACAGTTCACAATACTATCGGAGTCATACTTGTAAAAGTTGATAAATCAAATGAAAAAACTATTCTTAAATCATCATTTACCCACATCAAACTTGCAACCAAAATACCAAAATATTCAATAAAAGACAGTGTGAGGATTAGTAAACACAGGGAAGCATTTACGAAAGGTTACACGCCAAACTGGCCAAATGAAATTTTTAAGATTAAAAAGGTAAACGTAACCAATCCTACAACATATATATTAGAAGATCAAGCCCAGAAAGAAATCAAAGGTGCATTTTATGAAACGGAGTTGCAAAAGGTTAAACATCCAGGAATTTACCTGGTAGAAAAAGTCCTAAGAAAGAGTGAAAATAAAATCTTTGTAAAAAAGGTTAGGCTTCTCTAACGTACACAATAGCTGAATTATAAATAATGTTTGCTAGAAGTTGTTATAATAATAGTTAATAAGGCTAACATTGTAAAATTATATTAAAATAAATAATACAGACAAAATCTTTCTATTGTTTTTTATTATTATCAAGCCATTCTTTTAATAAAAAGGTATTTTGTTTTGCGCATTGCAGATTATTATTGCTGTGTCTACAACAATGAATGTTATATTTTAAACGATTGTTGATTTTTAACTCCGATAGCTTAGGACAACCTAGTGCAAGCACATCAGTTACAAAGTTTTGTATTATATATGTTTCAATCAATTTCTTCTTTTCTAGACCCTTCACAAATACTTCTTCACCGGGTCGGATAATTTGCTTCAAATAAAGCGCAATATATGATGACACCATTCCAGCCGTTGAAGATTCATCCCAAGAGAGACCATGAATATTCCTTGTCAGCCAGTCGTTATGTTTTATATGATCTTGACTCAAACAACTAGACTGCATTGGCAGTTTAAAAATTTGATGCCAAACATCACCTAACAACAAGTCCAAAACCGCAATTTCTTTGCACACAAACTCGTTTTTCTTGTATTTAAATCCCTGAATATCAATTATATACATGTTTGTATGTAAATATATGCAGTAAACTTCGACTAATTAAATTAATATTAGGAGCAATCTCTTTATATAGCAGATTACCACCATCTGCGTACTTTGCCAACACACTTTTCAACCTATAACAAGAGTGAACACATTTTGAATTGAAACCGGCCCATGTGTATTTGCAGCCTCTAAACATAAATAAAAAACATAAATCAGAATCCACTTTAATTAAACACAATTGACTTGAATGCGATATTTTGCATCTGTAATACTTTATAACTTCTCGCTAGAAAACCAAATTCAAAACATCTACGCACATTTTCTCTGCACTTACATTTTTCAACATACGTGTGTTTTGAAATATGTTCCATTGAAAGTAATATAAAGCCGATCCTAATTCAAAACGTGTCCACAAGTATTTTACATTTGAAAAGAATTCAGGTTTTCACATTTTACATTAAAAGTATATAACGCCGATCCTAATTCAAAACGGTGCAGGTGTAACTTCTCGCTAGAAAACCGAATTCAAAACAGCTACACACATTCTTCTCTGCACTTACAATTTTCAACATACGTGTGTTTTGAAATATCTTTCATTGAAAGTAATATAAAGCCGATCCTAATTCAAAACGCGCCCACAAGTATTTTACATTGAAAGTATATAAGAATTCATGTTTTCACAACTATTTTACATTGAAATGTTTTCACAACTATTTTAAATTGAAATTATATAAGGCCGATCCTAATTCAAAACGGTGCACGTGTATTTTACATATGGAAAATACGTCTGAACACGTTTTGAATTAGGACCGGCCCAACCCCTCTACTTACAACAAGATACTTCTATGCCGCCAACAGCTCTCTCTAATTTCGGTATAACTAAAAAAGTCAAGGAAATTAAAAAGTCTGTCATTAAAACCTCATTACATTTGAGGACTGCTCGTTGTGCAGATGAGCATAAAGAAACGTTCATTTCACAAAATTTGATACACTCATCTAAACATCATGTTCATACAATCATTCAGTATAAAGTAGTATTAAGTTCACACGACGATAAAAGATATATGATTCAGGGATCATACAAGACATTACCCATAGGTCATTATTCCATACATAGCATGGAAATTGAGGAAGCATTTTAATTAATTTGAATTATTCTAATATATGCATGTAGAATGTAAGTGTAAATATGTTTATCTAATAAATAAGTGTAAATATATATAAATAAAATGTTAATATATATCTAATAAGTGTTGCATATGCCACACATCAAGCAGACTACGCGATCAACATTTGTAAAGCGAATGCAGTTTTAATCGACTGTAATATTGCAAGTGGATCTTATTTAAATAGTTAACCAGCCCATGTAATACATGAATTTTTTCATCAAGTACCTGCAGGTTTTAAAATTGTCGAGTGCCTACCTACGATTATATATCTACCAATCAGGTCAGGTATAATAAATGAAATAGTAGTTAAAGTGTTAGACCAAGATGGAAATTTAGTTAATTTCAGAGGAGAACTGCTAACTGTAAGATTGCACTTAAGAAAATCTGCTATAGCCATGGGTATTAAGTATAATGCACGCAACATGTAAAGAATTGCTATAAAACATGGAATTTTCAAAGCAATCGACACTCGATTGATTGCTTCAAGACCGTTAACAACACAAAACCAGCAGTTTCTACAATCGTTAGGAATGCATTTATTTAATTAAAAAAGTACAAATGCTGAACGTGCGTGAAAAAGTTTACTTCGACAATGCCATTGTTAATGTTGAAAAACATTCTCATCAGCCTTATGCTAACACATCTTTAAACAATAGTGATGAAATTCGAATTCCTATACAACAACAACAACAAGATGTTTACACCTTACCATCGAAGAGTATGCTGTACGTAGAAGGCAAATTAATTAAAACAGATGGAACGCCGTCTCGGACAGCAAAGTTTGTAAATAATGAGGTTTTGCTGCTTTTTGATGAAATAAATTCACACGACGATAAAATATATTTGATTTCGAGATCACACAAGACATTACCCATAGGTCATTATTCCATAAACAGCATGGAAATTGAGGAAGCAGTGTAAATTATATTGAATTATTCTAATATATGCATGTAGAATGTAAGTGTAAATATGTTCATCTAGTAAATAAGTGTAAATATATATATAAATAAAATGTTAATTTATATCTAATAAGTGTAAAGTTATGTATTATATATTAATTGAATTGGTACTTCCAATCCTATTGTAAATGTACTGTTATTTGATAATGTAGTATTTAAGTATGTTACTCTAACGAATGTTAACTTAGATATAAGCAATCGATATGTGTGTAATAAATGTTAATTCAGATAAACCGATATCCATATAAGCAATATTAAAAATATGTATATAAGATCAATGTATGTAATAAAGCATTTTAATGAATGCACATTTTTATTTAAGTGGAGAGGGTGAGGCAGTGCATGGATGAGTAGATTGTAAATCGGACTGCACCAGAATTCCTATATAAAATCGTTAAGCAAAAAAGTCTCATGAACCTTGAATGTAGGATCGCCTGGGGTGAATGACTTTTCTATCTGGCAAAAATGGTCTTTTTAGACCTTAGAATTTAATCTCATAAGAAAACCGTTTTTTTTGTGCTCGTACGAAGGTTGCTTATCTACTAGTACTAACCTATTCATTTCGACTCTCGGTTCTCTAGTTTACCTACTTGCTTCATACTTCTAACATTCCACACTTTGACTCGTAGAATGTTCCCGGCTCTTTTTGTAAACTTTTCGATCACACCCTTCGAAATGGTCTCCTTCCGGAGTTCGGAATGATGGATTATGTTATCTCTGGAATTTTTTACCCTAGAGGATGCTCTCCTCTTAAACAATAATTTGAACGTTGTAATGTGATATAAATTGTTTTCTGCGATATAAACTACAGTAGAAATCCATATAAATTAAGAATTAGTGATTGGACAGTTAATTATGGGGCTTGGATATTATGTTATTTAAAAAGATAGCATCGTAGTGTTAAGAAGGTAGTATGTGTATTGTTAACGATTAGCTGAAAGAAAGTTGTTGTGAGAGTTTTAGAAAATTTGATTGTAGCTACGAGTTGAAAAGGAATGCGTAATCAGTTGATAATAAAAAACTGTTTTGCAACTAAAGTTTTTGGTACAATATGTTTAGTATAGAAAACACGATGCAACTATAGCTGCCACATGTTTTGGATTACGCAATTGTAACAATAAGAAATACGATTGAAAGGATTTATTCCAATAAATAAATGATTTTGTTTTATAGTTTAAAAATTGATTAAAAAGCACAGTTTTCGCAATCAGCTCTTTCTCTGGACTCTGTCTATGGCATTAAAATTTGTGTGTCTATTGAAAATAGGTTGATGTTTTATGATTTGTTAATCATTTGATTTATGGAATATAAATAACGTTCATATAAATAGCATACTAAGATTTTTTGCTTCATATTTCTATTCTAGAAAGCATTTGTTTAATTGCGCTTGACAATATGCACTTTTCTAACAGAAAACCTTGATTATACATTTTGATTTCAAAAGAAACATTTTACTTTTGTTTTAGGTTATACCACTGGCTTTATTTAGGAGATTCGAGAGGTATGAATAAAGCTGACTTTATATCGTTAATATTACCAACGTGGATGTATTTACTATCTGGACAATCACTGTTACATACTATCATAATGTGGTTGCTAATAACAGTCGTTAACAACTTTTGGTTTGTTCTAATTGGTTTGACCACAACCCATTTGCATCCTGATATTTTTATGGATGGGGATGAACCTAGGTAGTATTTCAAGTAATCACCACTAAATTTAAACACGCTATTTTAGATTAAACCAAGAAAATGATTGGGGTATAAGTCAACTTGATACAGTTGCAGATAAAGTTGAAGTACATGGAAGTTATCTTTTATCATTCCTCACTTTTGGCGATCATGCACTTCATCACTTATTTCCAAGTCTTGATCATGCTTACCTTCCATATCTTTATCCAGTTTTAGAAGAAACGCTGAAGCAGTTCAATTTAAAATTAAATATGGTCCCTATTACGTCTTTGATGATTGGATTTTTCACACAATTAGCAAAAGAAACACCCAATCCAAACCCACCAAATGCATTCTTGAAGTAGTCATATTTATTTATTTAATATAGAAACTCAGTAAAGCTAAATTTATTTATGCGATCCCTGGACAGTAATTAATGCCAAAAACGTACATAGTCACTTAGTTTCAAACTTAGATATACTTACTAAAATACTTATTTTTACAGAAACCACGAAACACGATTAGTATTTTAAAATGAAAAGGAATATTTCTAAATAATTTTTGTAAAATTTAGAGGTAAGGATATTATTTTTGTTGTACTTTACACCATTCTGAACGGACCTGCACCTTGACGAAGTTCTAAAACAGGAAACCACCACATTACCTCCCAAGTACACTGCGTACTTAAATTGTTAGTAAAGATGATGGCATGCTCTGGGGTAAAAAATTCTGGAGGTAAAATAGTCCTACATTCAGATCTCCGGGAGGGGACTACTTCGGAGGATGCGATCGGAAAGTATAAAAAAAGATCCGTCAACATTCTGTCAGTCGGGGCGTAGAACGTCAGAAGTATAAAACAAGTAGGTAAGCTAGAGAACCTGAAACTCGAAATGGGTAAGTTAGCACTAGACATAATAGGAATCAGCGAAGTCCGCTGGCCAGAGGCGGGGGGTTTTTTACGTGGAGACTTTAGGGTAATTCATACAGGATCAGAGGAAGGAAATTCGGCTGTGGGGATAGTTATGCGAAAAAAGATAGGATGACGTGTAGAAAACTACTTACAAAAGAACGAAAGAGCACTTATGATTAGATTAGAATATAAACCGGTAAATACAGTAATAATATAAGTATAAATGCTCACCTCTAGCTACAGTGAGGAAGAAGTAGAGGCGATCTACAAAGATATCGAAGACATACTAAGATATGTAAAAGGACATGAAAATTTAATAATTACGGGGGATTTTAATGCAGTGGTAGGTGAGGGTAGGGAAGGAGCGGGAGTAGGTTTATTTGGTTTAGGTACGAGAAATGACAGGGGAAATAGGCTGGTAGAATTTTGCGACAAGAACAACTTAACCATCACAAATACATTATTTCAACTTCATGCTAGAAGACGATACACGTGGAAGATGCCAGGAGATATAGAAAGATATCAAATAGATTACATTATTGTTAGACAACGGGTTAGAAATAAACTAAAAGACTGTAGAAGCCACCCAGACGCAGATACAGACACACCACAACATCATAATTAAAAGGGCCGCACTTAAATTTAAAAATCCGAAAAAGAGGAACGGAAAAGGCACTTTGACTTTGAGATACTAAAAGAAAAAGATATCCACAAAAAATAAATGAAAGACGAAAATACAAAAATAGATCAGACGAAACAGGAAAACAGGTACAAAACCATAGAATAGGAAAGGTAAGGAACAATGAATCGATGAAAAGTGCAAAGAGGTACAAACTAAGATGGAAATAGGAAAGACAGACGAAGCATACAAATTAATTAGAATGAATTTTAGGGATATAAAACTATATAGCAAAAATATGAGGGACGCGGGAGGAAACTTCATTACAGAAAATGTAGAGATAGTAGTTACATGGCACGAATATATAGAGAATTTATACGTAGGAGAGGAACTAGCAGCATTAAAACAGGAATAAGACATTAAAAATGATGACTTGGGATATCCTATACTTAGAGATGAGTTTGAATTAGCATCAAGGGGTCTGAAAGATGGTAAGGCGCCGGGTACAGATAAGGTGCAAGCTAAAAGCCGCTTTTTCAACTTGTAACCTATATGTATGAGACAGGCGAGATACCAAAAGATTTAAAACGTAACATTATAGTGACTATACCAAAAAAAGTGGCTCGGATAGATGTGAAAATTTCTGAACAATAAGTTTGACAGCACCCATTTCAAAAATATTAACTACAATTGTACAAAGCCGAATGGAAAAACGAGCTGAGGAAATACTAGAAGATCAATTTAGGTTTGGGCAAAACAGGGAAACACAGGAGGTTATTTTAGCTCTGAGGATAATAATAGTGAAAACAATAGAACAGGGGTAAAGCGTGTATATAGGGTTTGTAGATCTGGAAAAAGTATTCGACAATGTAAAGTGAAAAAAAATGTTCGAAAAACTCAAAAAGATTGGAATGAGTTTTAGGGGTTAGACGGATAGTACATAGCTTATACAAAGAGCAAACAGCGGTAATAGTAGTATAGCAAGAAAGTAGAGAAGTAAATATTAGGAAAGGGGTGAGACAGCAATGAATATAGTCAAATGCAGGAAGACATTTGAAATTAATATGCAGGAACGAAAGATTGATATACTTAGATTTGCAGATGATATTGCGGTATTAGCATCTACCAAAGAGAGTTAGAAGCTGCTCTTAATGAAATGCAAAACACTTCTAACAGAGAGATATAGTATGAAAGTTAACAAAAAGAAGGAAAAATAAATCAAAAACAAGACTACAAATAAGTAACGAGAACTTACAAGAGGTTAAGGAATTCTGCTACATAGAAAGCCAAATAATGCAAGATTGGGAAAATCACAAAAGATATAAAACAAAGATTAGCACAAGGTCGTGCTACATTTAACAAGAAAAAGCAACTACTGTGCTCAAAGACCACAAACATATGTGTAGAACACAGCACTGTATGACTGTAAAGCCTGACCAGTAGGAGAAGCAGACAAGAAAAAGGTAGGAGCTTTTGAAATGTGATGCTACAGACGTATAATGAAGATATCATCTATAGACAAAGTTAAGACCAAAAAGGTACTAGAAATAGTAGGGGAAGAAAGAAATATGTGGAAAACAGTAAAGAATAGGATAGATAGGATGATAGGTCACGTACATGAGGGAATAATGCGGAATTTATTAGAAGCAGAGATAGGAAAAGCGAAGTAAAGGTAGACCTAGGTGAGACTACTGCACACAGATAGTGAAAGATGTAGTAAAAAATGGTAAAAAACAGTAAAAAATAGAAGAGATAGTATGATAGGCCACATACTAAGACATGATGAAATAGTGCGGAATATATTAGAAGCAGAGATAGGAAAAAAGAGAAGTGGAGGTAGACCTAGGTTAGACTACTGCACGCAGATAGTAAAAGATGTAGGCTGTGAGAATTTCAGGGAAATGTGTAGGCTAGCTCAGAATAGAAATCAATGGAGGTACGCTTCCAACCAGTCGCAAGATGGTAAAACGAATGACAAAAATAATAATTGTACTTAAGCATGGTGGTTATTATAAACAAATATTGGTTTAGCAATACTCTCAACTAAAGTTAATTGTGCGAAAGGATTTACTGGAAAATTATTAATACGACAAATGTCTAGGGATCGTTGGCAGCCACAGGCTGCTTAACCCCCTTCACATACCACTGAATTTCGGTGAAATAGGGCGTATAATTAGAAAACAATAGAAGGTGAATCGAGCTGTATATAGGCTGTACAGACGGTTCACGTATGGATGACGGGCAAGCAGGAGCGGCGTTTGTTGTGTTTAAGCAGGAAAAGGAAGTGTTTCGGTATCAAACCAAACTCGCAAACTGGAGCACTATCTTCCAGTGTGAATTGGTAGCCATACGAGAGCCAATGGATTACGTCATAAACCACACGGGTAGAGATGAATATTATATAATCAGCGACAGCAAATCAGCGCTGACGGCTTTGACAAACATGAACACCTTGACAAACCTCCAAGAGGACGTCTGGAGGATAGCGCATACGGCGCTCGAGTTCTGTTAGGTTAGGTCGCACGATGGTAACATAGGGAACGATAGGGCTGATGAATTAGCTAAAGAGGCCGCGACGGGCGACTTTCGGATATCACATTCGTCGATACCGAGGTCTCTAATTAAAAGAAAGCGGTGCGAAAAGTCAATCAGACAATGGGAAGAGAGGTGGAACAACGCTGCCACCGGCAGGTTGACTTACAAATTTATACCGAGTTTAGAAGCTAGAGGTAATATCGAGGTAAAACTCGATCATAAAATGGTGTAACTGATAACAGAGCACGGCGCCCTAAAAGCGTATTTACAAAGATTCGGTTTAACCGACAACGACCGCTGCGAATGCGGTGAGGGCGCTGAAAGCGCAGAGCACGTGCTCTTCGACTGTCCCGCTTGAGACGGCAAATCGAGAGTTAGCTGATAGCAAATTAGCTATCCTAGGTCTAGCATGGCCAAAGAGCCTAGAGGAAGTTGGAGAAGTGGCTAACCAGAAGGCGTTCTGGACAGCCTCTAAAGAGTTCGCGGGAAGGGTCGTGAGATTAGACGGCGATAACCGTGCGTAAATCGGAAGGGGGTGAGGTGGGGGGAGGATTGGAAATTTTAGATTTTGACCTGGTGTTAAATGATATGAGTTTGGTAACCAAAACATGTATTTAAATAATTTAAAAAAAGGGAAAAAATAAAATAAAAAACTAAAAAAAAATTATCATAATATTTATAAAAGTCCATATGCACGACAACCTCCGCATAACTTATACAATCACTAAAACCTTATACGCGCGGTAATCAGGAAGAAATAAAAAACTTAAAACTTAATCCGGGCAAATAAATAAATAAGAACATATAAACCAAAAACACTCATTAAATTAAATCAATGAAATAAACAAAGGAATAAAATAATAAAATAAAATAGAGCAAACCGTGCATTCCTCCAGGACTTAAAAGTGAAGTGATAGTGATTGTGACCCCCCAGGACGATTAGTGCATACCCACCGGAACTTTAGCAGTGCATATCCATTTCCCCATAGCAGTAAGTTTAAATGTATGCAGACGGCCAGATCTTCGGTTGCTGGAGAAATATATTAACGAGATAAGAACAAAATTGTGGCGGTTGTGCTCGCATAAGCATTGACTTATGATAATTAGTAGATTTGAAATAATTTAACGAGCACGTGTTGTGCGTAATGGCACTATCCGGTATAATGCTTATGCGAGTTCACCTGATAATTTGGGTTATGCTTTTTGCAATTTTATACACTGCTCAACGCTTAATGCTTATAGAGGTTTATTTATATATTTACATAAATATTTATATCTATTTTTATATTTATATTTTGCCTGTTTTTATTGTTTGTGGCTTGATATTATTTGTTTGACGTTCTGCCGCCATTTTTGGTGGCAGCTTATATATAGGAAAGAAGATTGTTTGAGAAGATTGTAATTACAATATAAATCAGTTAGGGAATGATAGTGAAAGCTAGGGACGGACTTAGACTAACAAATTACTTACACCAGGGAAGACAAATTTGTAAATTTATAGAGCAGGTAAAATAGCTGGATTCACTATTAATATTTGGCGTATTCTTAGAAAATTTGAATCCATTTTAAATTAGCTAGCTAGATTTAGATATTTTTAAGTCGACCCTTCAGGTCACACCGGTAAGCAGAGATGGCAGCTGCCATCCGGCATTACGGATCCCTCCACATTCATTTTGTTTGTGTCTTGTTGATATAAATTAGTTAGGGAATGATAGGGAAAGCTAGGGACGGAATTATGCTAACAAATTACTTAGACCAGGGAAACAAATGTGTAAATTTATAGAGCAGGTAAAATAGCTGGATTCACTATTAATATTTGGCGTATTCTTAGAAAATTTGAATCCATTTTAAATTACCTAGCTAGATTTGGATAATTTTAATTCGCCCTTCAGGTCGCACCGGTAAGCAGAGCTGGCGGATGCTATCCGTCATTACGGATCCCTCCCCATTTATTTTGTTCGTGTCTTGTTGATCGGGCACACTCCAAATCAACGCTAGGGATACCAACAATCAAACCCTATTTTTAGTTTTTGTTTCAATTGTTAGATTTTTATTTAGGATGTGTTAATTTTGAAGTTAGAATAATTAGGAGCACGTTTATATTTTTGCGTTTAAACCCAATGTAGTACCTTCGGGTGGAGCATTAAGGAAGTGGCCGCAAAAATAGTGGCCCTTAATTAAATTATAATGTATATAGGCTGTTGTAAGAATTTCAGGAAACTGTGTAGGTTAGCTCAGAACATAAATAAGCTGAGGTACAAGTCCAACCAGTTTCAAGACGTAAAACTTAATGATGAAAAAATAAGTGCTCTTAAATCTGATGATTATTATAAACAACTACAGGTGTGGGTTGTGAAATATTTTCAACTAATGTTTATTGTGCGAAATGATATATTGGAAAAACTATTAATTCGACAAAGGTACAAGTGCTGGGAGAACTTGGCAGCCAAAGGCTGCTTACTCCTCTTCACATACCTTACATGTGATTTTCCAATGCTCCACCCGAAGGTACTATATTGGCCAGGAAGAGAGTTTTTTTTACCTGGAAAATTTAGAATTTTGCCGAATCCTTGCTGTTCCAAGCAAGGTAGGGATGTTTAACGTGCGTGACAACACTCACACACGGGACCTCCATTTTTCCTCTCATCCGAACGAAGGTGTATTTTTGTGAAAAATGCTCGCCTAACATTTTTCAAGCGGACCGTGTCAGGATTCGAACCCGGGACCTTGGGCGTAGTAGTCACACACATACCACTACGCCACGGAGCCGCCTCTCTTCACATACCACTGAATATCGGGGAAATAGGGTATATAACTGTAAAACAATAGAAGGTGACCGAACTGCAATAAACAAGAAAGAACAGCAGCTATGTTCAAAGAGAACGAACATAGAAACAAGAAGAACAGATAGAAAGAGATATAAGCCTTCTGGAATGTTGTGCTTCAGATTTATGAGAATGCTAGCATACACAGACAAAGTAAATAACAAATAGGTTGTAGAAATAGTAGAAGAATAAAGATATCTGTGTAAAACGAAAAAATTAGGAGAAATAGAAAGATATGATACGTTCTAAGGCATTTATGGGTAATAGTACGGGATATATTACAAGCTGAGATAAGAAAAGAGAAGCAGAAGTAGACCGAGATCAAACTTTCGCACGCAGATAGTGATAGATGCAAACTGTGCAAATTTCAGAGAAATGTGTAGGTTGGTTCAGACTAGGAAGCGTCCAACCAGTTCTAGGACTGAAGACCTAAAGATGATGATGATGGTGCTTTACAACGCGCGTTATTACGTAAACAGATGTTTTGCAGTCATTGAGCGACAGTGGTGGCAGATTCTCGCTCAATGATTACATCACTAACTAACCTCTGACATCATGGTGGCCATTTTTTAACAATTGCCACTTTGACACATTTTTTCTTACGTCACTTTGACAGCTGTCACTTTGATAATCTGCCATTTTGCGGTAGAATCAAATTACTTTAAAAGGAACCCACCGTCATAATGCACTCAAAGCAAAAACCGGTTTGAGAAAGTTTTTTATATATAATCAGGGACTGTGGCATTCAAGTTTTAGTGGCGTGGAATTTTGTATAATCAACCAAACAGAAATTACCTCGCGTCTACCTAAACTTGCGTTGTAGAATACAGCCCAAATGTCAAGGGTGTTTTCTTATCTATTTGTTTGACATTTTGCAATTTACATTAGCCGTTTTTTAACCTTTGTGTATTATTTCATTTTTGTTCTTTTTAGAACTAAATTACGTCGTTTCGTTACTGTGTGCGAAAGTGTTTATAAAACGCACCCCCTAACATCACCGTAATAACTCAACTACTCCACTATTACTACATTTCAGCGCAATCTGTCAAATGCTTTGGGTTCTTCTTAAAGTGATTTGTCTCCAGTTACCTCTGACACAACTGTCACTTTGATAATCCACAATTTTTTTGAACGTCACATCCAAAATTCTTTCTAACTTCACATTCACCATTTTTCTTACGTCACCATTTTTTGAATTAACCTGAAACGTCACACATGTTTATAAGAATATAAGAAAAAAGTTGCCTCGAGCGGGATTCAAACCCGAGTTGTTCACACGCAAAACAGGCCACCGAGTTAATCAATATAAGTACTGGTATATCTTCTAATATAGCCAAAAGTAGATATTTCATTTTTAACTTATGTTCGAGATTACTTTAAATGCGCCTAAATCCAAATTTTATAGCTTTGTTATCGATAAGGATTTTCTAAAACGTGTAAATGATAAGATCGACTTAATATTTCTTTACGAAGTGTGATTAGGTGCTAACATCCTCCAACTGTATATAGTATACTTGCTAACATTTAATTGTTGTAGAAATGGGTTTCTGTTGTGTATAATGCCAAAATGTTTTGCTGCATGCTCTGCAAATTGTTACACAATGCTAGCACATATATTTGCAATACACAGGCAAACACTTTCACAATATTAGCACGTTTATATTTTCTAATCATCCTTAAAGTACGCCATCTTATATAATATTAGCACAAAGTAATCTTTTAAGCTTTTCAAATTACAAATACCACTAAGCATTATTTTATAAATTAAACCTAGGATGTGCTACCTTCTTTCTGAATAGACTTGCATCTTAAAGAAGTTGTAGATTACTACTGGATCGGGTGAAACGACTTAAGCGTTCCAGTATTACAAATTAAAGGAGAATGCTCCGAATGTCATACTGAAATCAACATTTATGGTACCGATGAACCGACTGACGAAGGTATACGTCTACAAATTTCTACGTATGATACTCGGAATGTTATTCACGCGAACAAACTACAATTATGAGGAAATAAAAGAAAGAATGTCGTAAAAGAAGTACTTACAAAATCAACGTCCACGTGGCGTAGAGAAAAGGCCAACAAAGTAATGGAATTCGGTGATATGGAGCCTGCAAATTTATCCTCTGAAGATGTTCTGCGTAAAGTAAAACAATTATATCTAGACGAGGAATTGGGAATATTGAAAGAAAAATATCCAATTTTCCAATTTCATCCTTGATAAAAGTTAAATATGGCTTGGAATTTGCAGGTTGTATTCAACAAATAGGAATTGATAATTTTTATACTATGTACTGGAGTCCGGAATAGGTATTTTGATTTAAAAATTTTATGAAGAAAGATGATACAAGTAGTATCAAAATTGACGCAACCGGTTCATTAGTAAAATCTATTTCGAATCCAGACGGTTCAAAAGCTTTGATATTTTGAAGCGTATTATATTTTCTTGATCGCTAACCCCAAACGGTCACATTCTTTCCTAAATTGAGCTTAACTAATGCTCTCTTCTTAATACATACATCTGACTCTAGAAGTTGGGGGTCAGCAAAACAAAGTCTTCCGACGTAACTAGGGGTCTATTCCTTGGGTAGAGCTATGAGCAATGGGGGGGGTAAGTCGAAATCTATGGAGGGTTACACTTAACAAAAAACAAACAGGCGCCACCAAGTCCAAATTGATTTATTTTAGGGGCATAGCTATTTTTAAGGGCGGACTTGGAGACCCAAAAAAGAGATCGCCTTCGTTGATACACAAACTTGTCTTAACAGAATAAGACGCTGTTCCTGTAAGAAAGAATAATAATTAAGTCACATAAAAATGGGAACACTATTTGCGTCCCTCAAGTATACCTAAAAAGTATAGAGAATATTTTCTGCATAATGGGATCATAAAATTTTAGTTCTTATTGCTTTTTGTTTACCAAGTCTGATCAGACTAGATCAGAATAAAAAACTTTAAATGAAGAATATTAATTTACTAATAAGAATTTTCTTGGTTTCAGTAAATAAAGTATCATTGTAATTAAATAAAATAAAAATTTGAAGTACTTGCAAAACTGGTAGTAAAGGTTATCAACTAATCCTTACTCAAATATTTTATAATTCTATGTAACTAAAAATGCTAGAGTTTCTTTATAACCCAATCAGATCTGTGTGAGTCATTTACAAATGAATATACGAAATTTTCTCTTAGGTTAACAAACTTAAATTTAGTTTGAAGTCAAAATAATCACCAAGATATTCTCTAATGTTATCAATAGTGGTTGTACTAAAATGCTAAACATGTGTTAGCCATTGGGCAATTGTTGACAATAGTGAACAAACAAACAGGTGATGTAATAGCAGCTGTTAAATTACGTTGAAGCCACGTGTGATCACGTATTTACGAAGCTAAGTGAAAGCAAATTTAATACTGGGAAAACCAGCTTATTTACAGGTAAACTGAATAACAATTTTGTACGTCTAACAAACAATGAAATAATGTACTTTCAGAAGGAAAGTACTCAGGAAACTTAATTCTATTACGAACCCAAGAGCAGCAGTTGTCCCTTGATGTAATGGAAATTACCTCGCAGCGCGGGAACAGCAACTAATTATACTTGCTTTCCATGCTTTAACACAGGTGTAGGAGCAAAGCGGGTTCCTTACTTGGATCACGGCAGCATTACTTTGTAACGTAATCTTCCGTTGTCTAAATTTATTTACTAAAATAATTTTTCATTGCGTAGCCAACAAATTAAGCTTTCTAAATTGTAACTTCAAAGGGATCATGTTGTCTCAAGTTTTACAGTTGCGATTTTCGACGTGGTGTGCGATATATACGTTATCCATGCAGTTTTCTAATTTCCGTTGGGATTTCAAATGTGTCGTTGCGAGTTCAAATGGGTCGTTGCGAGTTCAAATGGGTCGTTGCGCTAAATAAATTTTGTAAATTAGCTAATATGACAACGAATATACAAAATGTGGATTAGGTACTAACCGTTACTCAGGAAGTGTTTCACAAACATAGAGCGACTCGGAGGTCACTCGCCATTCTCTTAGAATGCATCTTGACGCTACTTTTAACTATCGACGAGTGCGCTCGCTGCTTTCTTGTATGGTGGGAGGTTCCGGATTTTAGTTCTCGAACCTCTCACGCGCGCGCCAGTGGCTGTGAAATTACACCGAACTCGGAAACAACTCGACTAATAATCCTTGATATTATAATACTATAAAAGTTTGATTGTTACTTGAATATTTATTTTAATTAATAAAGGTATTTTACTATTCATTGTACGTTTAATGAATGGATTCTCCTACTGCAAAAATAAAATTGTTACACTACCTCTTTCCTAAAAGAAAAAAATTTTTCTTAAAAAACTTCAAATATAACTAATACAAAAAATTTTTTTTACAACAATACTAGCCTTTCCTATCTTCCTAACCAACTATGCAATTTTATAAATTTACTCAAATGGGGGACCTTCATTTATAATTGAGAGTGTGTTGGTAACTACGTGTACCTGACGTCCATCGGGAGACAAAATCGGGGAGTCACAATCGGTAATAATCAAAATTGGGAGGGGGTCAAATTAGAGAGTCAAACACTCCACGGGACAAAAGAATTTAAATTTACAAAATTTCTTGACTTGAGATTCCTACTTCTAATAAGGCTAATATTTCTGACCTAAAATCAAACACTTACAATTTACTTCTAATTTCAAAAAACTTCACTTCCAGGAGCTCATTTAGCTCTATTTACAAAAAAACAGGAATGCTTCCTCATCAGAACAGCATTACCATTCAAAATATCATCACTATAAGGTGAGAATCAAAAGAAATACCCTACTAATAGATCTAAATTTAAGCATCATCACAAGGTGATAACCAAAACAAAAGTGACCTAATCAAAAGGTTACTTATCAAATTCAAATACAAAGTATTATCACTTTATTACAAAGAGATAATCAAAACGAAGGTAACCTGACCATACGGTTACTTAACAAATTCAAATACAAAATATTATCACTTTATTACAAAGAGATAATCAAAACAAAGGTAACCTGACCATCAGGTTACTCATCAAATTTCAAACCCAAAATAACCCAGTTAGGGTTGTAGAATCCTACACCCTACTGATCATCCTATCACTAATTGCTAACGAACAACTGATCTCATTAGTGATGGACCAAACGGTGAAAATCACCAAGTCAACTTTGACCTTATCAAATCTAAGATTCTAACGGTCAAAAGGAATCAAATCTAAGAACTTCTAACGGTCAAAAGGAACAAGGAAAGAACAATTCATTTCTCCACCTTGACATGTAGAAATCAGGACCAATAGTTAAATAGCCCACCTACTTCTACATTGTAAGGATATCTGTCAAAGACATCCTCCAAACACATCTCCGAGCAACGCGCGAGCAAAACGACCAGCGTGCACCAAGGCACACCTCAACTTACAAAACTTACAAAATCTCAAACCACTTATTTCACTCCTCAAACAAAATACTCAATATTAGTGGACCGACACTAGATCAAGAATTGGAACAAAACAAAACAGACCACTACGTCATTACTTAATATCAAAGAGATGACCGGACCGGAATTAATCGTCAAAATCATCATTTTCATTTGGATCTGATACTCCAATTGGTTTCAAGTCCTTTATGTGCCATTTCCTGCTCTTGTTCCATCTTCGTTTTCTAACTCATATACTAAACTGGAATGTTTTTCCGAATTTTACTCATAACGAACTTAGGAGCTAACTTAGCGGAAAATTTATCACTAGCACTCGAGAGGACCTTATTAGTTCTCCAAACATACTCTCCGACTCGGAATGAAATGTCTCTTCTCCGAAGATTGTAGCGTTTACACGAACGTTGATAAGCTACATGCAAATTTTCACGGACACTTCCAAAATATCAAACAAAAGTTGACGATCCAAAACATAAGAAGGTCTACTACTGGAGACGACATCAACATCCTCACCAGGTATAAAATTATCCTTATAAGCTTTTCCACTTAAAGGTACCTGACGACCAAAAACTAAAAATTTGGTGAATAGTTGGTGGACTCATGTTTTGCTGAGTTGATCGCGTATTGGATCTTTGATATCTCAACATCCCACGTATCATGTTCTTCTACGTATGTACGGATTGCTGTACCAACTGTCTTATTGATTCTTTCCACAAAATTGCATTGGGGAGCATAAACAGCGTTATACCAAATTTTTGAATTTCGTACCTTGCACACAAAGCTTTAAAAATACGTCCAACTAATTGTGGACCATTATCACAAATAACAAATTGTGGTACTCCGTAGACAAGAAATACCTTTTCTTCCAAAAACTTCTCGATCAAATGTGCGGTAGCACTACGTAAAGGTTGCAAAATCGAATACTTCGAGAACCAATCACCAACAACTAAGAGCCATTTATGTCCGCGTTTGGAACGAGGAAACGGACCCATCAAATCTAATGCAATGGTTTGGAATGGTAGTCCAACTTCTTTCTCCTTTCCCATCATTCCAAGGGGACCTCTATTGGGTGGTTTTTGAGCACCACAAATCAAACATTTCCTACAAAATTTACGTACGTCAAAGATCATCTTTGGCCAATAATACAATTCTTGGACTCGAGACAAAGTTTTAAGGAACCAAAATGTCCTGCTGAAGGGGGTCATGACATGATTTAATGACATCTACGCGCTGAGACTTTGGCACCAAATATTTCCACTCTACAACATTCGCCGAATGCGGTAATAAGGAAGGTATAAACTTATAAATAAACCCATCTTCTACTTTCCATTGTGGGTAGCTTTTCGGTGACAACAAAATTTTCTTTCTCAAAGACTCATACCACAAGTCTACTGCATCAAGTTTAATCTCTACTAAGTTAACTTCTGGATTTTCTAAAGGAACACCACGACTAAGACAATCTGGAACTATATTGAACTTTCCTTTTCTATGCACCAAATCAAATGAGTGTTGCCTTAATCGAACTGACCATCTGGCGAGTTTTCCAGTTGGATTCTGAAGATTACTCAACCAAAGTAACGAAAATGATCGGTGACAACGGTGAATCGAACTCCTTCTACCCACGGACGAAATTTCTCAATTGCAAAAATAACCGCTAAACACTCTCTTTCAGTGGTGGAATAATTGCGCTCAGTACGGCTCAGGGTTTTGCTTGCGTACGAAATTACACGCTCTTCTCCGTTTACATTCTGAATCAACACAGCTCCTAACCCAGTGTTGCTTGCGTCACACTCAACGATAAAGGGTGCCGAGTAGTCTGGCTGCGAAAGAAGAGGTGCAGAAACTAATGCTTGCTTGATTAGCACAAATGAATTTTCTGCTTCCGCACTCCAGTTTACAGTTTGACCTTTTTTCTTACTTTTAATGAGGTCATTAATAGGCGAAACTAAAGACGAAAAATTCTTTATAAAGCGCCTGTACCAGCTGCACATTCCTATAAACCTTTTAATTTCCGTTGTGGTTTTCGGACGGGAAAGTTAACCATCGCCGACACCTTATCGGGATCTGTACGAAGTGAGTTCGAACCTACTATATAACCCAAAAATTTAAGTGTTTTTTAAAAATTCACATTTACTTATATTTATGGTAAGGTTAGCTTCTTTTAAACGTTGCTTAACCTCTACTAATAACTTTAGATGATCTTCAAAAGATGACGAACATAATATTATGTCGTCCAAATAGCAAAATACATGGGGTTCAAAACGTGGACCAAAATTGCATCTACTAAACGCTGTTGCGTCTGCGCAGCATTCTTCAACCCAAATGGCATGCATGTAAATCTATATTGTCCTCGTGAGATAACACTGAAGGCAGTCTTATCCTTAGACGATTCACTAAGAGGATTTGCCAAAACGATTTTCTCAAATCCAGAGACGAAATGTAGTTCGCACCTCTCAACATATTGAGAATTCTATCTACGTTCGCAAGGGGTACGAATCATGAACAGTTAAGTCGTTCAGGGTTCTACCATCAAAACAGAAGCGATATTCTCCATCTGCCTTCTTAACCAACAAAACTGGAGAGGACCACGGACTAGTACACGGTTCTATAACTTTAAGTCTAAGCATGTCGTCCAATTCCTCATTCAATATCTTACCCATATATGGTGACATGACATATGGTTTCTTGTGGAAGGGTTTGGCATTGCCTGTGTCTATGTCCAATTCGATTAGGTGAGTTCGTCCTAATCTATCGTCGCTGCTAATCTCACTAAATGAATTTATTAACTCTTGTGCTTGCGCACTTTGAGCATCTGAGAGGTCATGTAAACCACATAAAGAATCTTCAGTGTTCAAAGGGATGGAAGACGGACCTATATACCCTATGTCGTTCCCAACATTGCTTTGGATAAACCAATTATTACTTCTAAAGTCAGCAACTACACCAAATAATTTTGCAAAGTCACTACCGAAAATAAATGTATGCGGTAGGGACGGAACCACTAATGCATTAAGGATGCGGCAATCATTACCTATACAAATTGGCAAATCTACTGAGCCTACAACAGACTTTATTGAACCATCAGCTGTAGTGATACCTGTTTTGCTGAACTAAAATTTTCAAGTCTAATTCTCTAACAATTGAAAGTGCTAAGGATCCTACTACTGAGGTAGTGCATCCCGAATCCAGAAGACCGGTAATGTCTCTATCTATTAATTTCACCATAATGTAGGGTCGATTATCACACTGCTTCTCAATGAACAGAGTATTATTCTTAGGCTTCGAAGAGTCCTGACAAAAATTTTTAACAACTGTAAGCCATCTCGACCACTCGTCTTTACTAAAGTATTTTTCTTGTTTACAAATCATAACTGTAGCCTTATGACGCGGAACAGGATACCGACCACTATGTACCTGCCGCCTTACTGGTTTTTTGAACAATGTGGACATGACGTTGCCTTAACGCCTTTTCGACCACATCCAAAACAAAAAATTTTTTTTGTTGCTCTACAATCTCTAAACCAATGTCCACTACGGGAGCAATTCCAACAAACAAAATGATTCCTCTTATCGGGACTAAAGGAATTACAAACCGAGGACTCTAAAGAGCTCTTATCCGCTACTGTTACTTGAGGATTGACTAATTTATTCTGAAACACCCTACTCTTAACAGCATAAACTTTCTCATTCAACCCAGGATGTTTGTTCTCATATGGATGCTTAGAGGTTGCAAATCTTATTAGGTTTATTAGAAGACGCCAAAACCGAGTTTAGTTTCATCAAAGAAGCTTCTTCTAACCTTTACACAAATTTACTAGGGTCGACAAATCTTGAATGTCCGACAATGCAAGTGCCGAAATATATTCAGGAACCAAATTTCTTCTAATCATTTTAACTTTAGTAACTTCTGCTGGCTCGTTGGTCAGTCTACTAAAGAGGGTTTGCATATGCGCGACAAATAAAATAATCCTTTCGTCTTTACCTTGACGACGATTTCTGATCTTTTCCCAAATGTCATCATCCGAAGAACCAGGTAGAAAATCTTCCTTAAACGTTCTAACAAGGAGTTCCAGTCTCGCAAAGAATTTTTCACTGTTCTAAACCAAACCAAAGCGTCACCCACAAAAGTTCACATGCTGATCCAAATAAGTCAGCTTCGGATACCTTACGAGATTGTGCTAAATCACTAACTCTATCTAAAAATGAATGTAGTTGTTTGGGGTCACCTGAGAATTTTACAGGCCATGAACCTATAGGTACTGAAGGTGTTACATACGAAGTCGAATGGATAGGTGCACTAACTAAAGGAGATACTACAACGGACCGATCTAAATAGGTGGACTCTGTACTTTTATTGATTTTATCGTACAACTCAGCTTCAAGAGTTAATATCGTTGCTACGGTCTCATTTCTAAACTTAATTGCTTCATCGGGATTTATTGAAGGATTTTCATACGCTTAGCTCGTCCCGAAAGGTGGTTTATCCTTGAACAAGCTCTTCTAAAAATTGAGTCTGATGAGTCGCCCTCAAACTCGGACACAATATTACGAACTGACTCGACTGAAACTGAAATTTCTTTACTTTCCGTTGCAAAATCTACTTCATAACACGAAAGGTCAACCAAACAACCAGGCTTATCTATTTCTTTAGCTAACAATCTACCTAAAATTTTCCGTTTCTCCAACACTGGCCTCTCACTTACCACTCCTCTGATTCTTAGTTCATACTCCAATTCTTCTTTAAGTAGACAAACAATTTGGAATTTTTCCGACATGGTTACTACAACCTAATGGAATCAAACCGATAAATCTAACTAATCCGAATCTTACAAAAGCTATCAAAACAAATTCGTACTACTAAAGGTAAAAATCAAAAAATGTTTTTGGTAAAATTATTTTTGCCAAAACAATATCAAAAAAATTTAAGGGGTCAAAACAGAACTAAAGTCAAAAGTAAATTTGACCAAATTAACGAATTGAGTGTATGGGGATTACCGTTACAACCAATCTTTTATCAAAAGCAAACAAACAAATCTAAGTGTCAAATAAACCTTAAGCAAACAAATTTCGGAGCAAAATAATTTTTGGACAAATGGACTTCAAAGGAAAATAAATTTAGAGCTAACAAACTTCGAATCAAATTAAATTTAGAACAAATAAATTTCGAAGCAAATTAATTTTAACAAATAAATTTTAAGGTAAATCAAATTATGAACAAACAACTTTCGAGCTAAATTAAATTATGAACGAACGAATTTCAACAAATTACTCGTTGAACAAACAAATTTCGAGCCCCCAAATAAATTTTGATCAAACAAATTTCGAAGCCCCAAGCGTTGGGCGCTAGTGAAACGTATTATATTTTCTTGATCGCTAACCCCAAACGGTCACATTCTTTCCTAAATTGAGCTTAACTAATGCTCTTCTTAATACATACATCTGACTCTAGAAGTTGGGGTCAGCAAAACAAAGTCTTCCGACGTAACTAGGGTCTATTCCTTGGGTAGAGCTATGAGCAATGGGGGTAAGTCGAAATCTATGGAGGGTTACACTTAACAAAAAACAAACAGGCGCCACCAAGTCCAAATTGATTTATTTTAGGGGCATAGCTATTTTTTTAAGGGCGGACTTGGAGACCCAAAAAAAAGAGATCGCCTTCGTTGATACACAAACTTGTCTTAACAGAATAAGACGCTGTTCCTGTAAGAAAGAATAATAATTAAGTCACATAAAAATGGGAACACTATTTGCGTCCCTCAAGTATACCTAAAAAGTATAGAGAATATTTTCTGCATAATGGGATCATAAAATTTTAGTTCTTATTGCTTTTTGTTTACCAAGTCTGATCAGACTAGATCAGAATAAAAAACTTTAAATGAAGAATATTAATTTACTAATAAGAATTTTCTTGGTTTCAGTAAATAAAGTATCATTGTAATTAAATAAAATAAAAATTTGAAGTACTTGCAAAACTGGTAGTAAAGTTATCAACTAATCCTTACTCAAATATTTTATAATTCTATGTAACTAAAAATGCTAGAGTTTCTTTATAACCCAATCAGATCTGTGTGAGTCATTTACAAATGAATATACGAAATTTTCTCTTTAGGTTAACAAACTTAAATTTAGTTTGAAGTCAAAATAATCACCAAGATATTCTCTAATGTTATCAATAGTGGTTGTACTAAAATGCTAAACATGTGTTAGCCATTGGGCAATTGTTGACAATAGTGAACAAACAAACAGGTGATGTAATAGCAGCTGTTAAATTACGTTGAAGCCACGTGTGATCACGTATTTACGAAGCTAAGTGAAAGCAAATTTAATACTGGGGAAAACCAGCTTATTTACAGGTAAACTGAATAACAATTTTTGTACGTCTAACAAACAAAATGAAATAATGTACTTTCAGAAGGAAAGTACTCAGGAAATCCTTAATTCTATTACGAACCCAAGAGCAGCAGTTGTCCCTTGATGTAATGGAAATTACCTCGCAGCGCGGGAACAGCAACTAATTATACTTGCTTTCCATGCTTTAACACAGGTGTAGGAGCAAAGCGGGTTCCTTACTTGGATCACGGCAGCATTACTTTGTAACGTAATCTTCCGTTGTCTAAATTTCTTTACTAAAATAATTTTTCATTGCGTAGCCAACAAATTAAGCTTTCTAAATTGTAACTTCAAAGGGATCATGTTGTCTCAAGTTTTACAGTTGCGATTTTCGACGTGGTGTGCGATATATACGTTATCCATGCAGTTTTCTAATTTCCCGTTGGGATTTCAAATGTGTCGTTGCGAGTTCAAATGGGTCGTTGCGAGTTCAAATGGGTCGTTGCGCTAAATAAATTTTGTAAATTAGCTAATATGACAACGAATATACAAAATGTGGATTAGGTACTAACCGTTACTCAGGAAGTGTTTCACAAACATAGAGCGACTCGGAGGTCACTCGCCATTCTCTTAGAATGCATCTTGACGCTACTTTTAACTATCGACGAGTGCGCTCGCTGCTTTCTTGTATGGTGGAGGTTCCGGATTTTAGTTCTCGAACCTCTCACGCGCGCGCCAGTGGCTGTGAAATTACACCGAACTCGGAAACAACTCGACTAATAATCCTTGATATTATAATACTATAAAAGTTTGATTGTTACTTGAATATTTATTTTAATTAATAAAGGTATTTTACTATTCATTGTACGTTTAATGAATGGATCCTCCTACTGCAAAAATAAAATTGTTACAATTTTTATATCCAGCAGTGACGTCGTTAAATAGAAAAATATTACCTGTTTTTCAGATGATTTGCGAGAAGCTTGATGCAAATATGCTGACGTATTGGATGAAAGAGTGGCTGCTTTCGGGTGTGCCTTGTCTTAAACAAGTAGTGACAGACTTTTCCGTGGCACTTCTGAACGCTGTTGCTCTTTCACTCAATAATACCGACTTACAAACCTACTTTAATGATTGCATGTGTACGCTCTTGCGCTTGGAAAATTATGTGCATATAAAAGATATGTGCATAATTCGCATTGATTTTGCGCATTTAATAAAACTAGTGTGCCGATGGCCCTCCTTTACACATGCACCAGCTAGTGTCAAAGGTTTTTTTGTGCGGTGCATTGGTGTTTTGTCCAAGTGTGTCACTATCGAAAATTTCGTCAGTATATGTACAGATGTGTTGACTGTATCCTTTTCTACTCTAGAAGACGTAGACGACAAGGATACCATTGCTTCAGTGCGCAACAAAGGTTTCTCAAAATAATAAAAGTAGACGCGGGAACATACGATATTACGAAATCTGACTTACTTGTTAAGTTTGAAGACTTTGAAGATGATGCAAATATGATATGTTTTAAAACTGACAAACTGACAGAAAGATTTTTGCAAATTATTGAAAAAATTGTAAGAAAGAAGATAGTGAAACTCGACCTAACCCATATTATTGTCCTGATTTTGTCTAGATACTTTTTACCATGGTGAGGAATATAGTGAAGAATATTTTTGAGAAATAAAAAATTTAATATTTAACGGTAAAAAGTCAAACCGAATTGATAAATTTATTATCTTGCATCTCAGATTGCTGGCCGGTACGATGGAACTTTTAAACGACCCTATAAATATTTCGCCGTAATATAAATGCAAACCCACTCACGACAACCAAGCATCTTGAAACGTTCTAACAATCCTTCGTGAATATCAGATAGCAAATTGGACCATCATATATCACAAACCCTTACCTGATATCACAAAGTCGAGAATTTCTTATTAACAATGAAAGCCCAAGGTAAAGTTGGATGGAAAACGGCTTGAGGAAAAGAAAAACTTTTTAGAGATAAACGGCTAGTAGAGTGTTAGCTCAGGGTAGATCATGAGCTTGGGGTCATGGGATGTCTGTTGACCAAAAATATAGATATAGAGCGCCACCGTATTTTTCAATACAACAACATACAAAGATACATGTACTTGTATTAGGGGAATGCGAAAACTTTAAATCTACTCTGCTTATATAGCCACAAAACCTGTATATCAACCTTGCAAAGCACTTACCAAAATCTCAATTACCAGATGTGTTACAGATGTCTCGATTTAACCTGTGAACAAACAAATGCACAACATAGACACCGTTTGTGTCCTTAAAAATATTCATCAAAAATAATATAATTCAATTTAAGTTCCAAGAATATATACACCCAGGGTATTTGTTATCATTAGACACAATTTTTGCTCATTAATGACCTATAAATTGTACTTGAATTTTTAATAATAAAAGAGTTAAGCAATAATGGATTCTATTCAATTAAATTCTCTTGGTTTGTTTTAACATTAACTTTTTCAACAAAAATTTACATAAAAAAAACTAGTATGGTTCTATTTTTAAAAAAAACATAAAGATCTCTAAATTGAATACTTCTACATAAATTTACTATAAAGTTTACGCTTTCTTAATAATTCATATTTCATATTTCAATTATAGTCATCTGTAGTACTACGTCGACTTCACAAAAAAATTTAATTATTTAACGTCTTATAAAATTGCATCGTTCAACAAAAAGTTAGTGTCCTATTATTTTCTTGTATTTTAAATCTCAAACTAAATTTTCGTTTCAGCAGTATTTATGGTATGGATGATATTGCACTTCGAAGAAAGCGTTAATAAAATTTATCTAATTAATTATACCAACTGTTTTAATGATGGGGGGATTTCTGTTTCTTCGGCCAGCAGGAATCAACTGAGCTGCTAAAGGTAGAATATAAAATAAAACCATCACCCAACAGCTGCCAGGAACCACATTCAGACACGAAGGTTAAATTAATTAAAACTTTCTTACGGACCGTATTGCAGGTCATGTGCCTGGATACCATTTTTGACCTTTCTACGCTGCGAATTGCAGCTTACCTGTTCGAACGCTGATAGAAAAAGTGACACGAAATGACAGACTGACGATTCTTATTATAGGAACTTACACCTCTAAAGCGAAGGAGCGCATATCCCATTATATATTTTATGAATTATTTTAAGTGATCAGATATTTCTAAATTATATTTTTATTTTATTGAGATATTATATTAGATTAATAAGGAAAGTGTAACTGAATAAAAAATACGTTACAATCTACTGAGAAAGAAAGTTCCAACAATAATTTCACTGATATCGCTAATATCAATAAATACGACAATAGTGACTGTAATTAAGTCTGTGAAAGCAACGGAACCCTGAAAGTTGTAGAGAAAAATGATAAAAGTAATTTTAATATTAGTAATGAATCACGTAATAGTACAATAAGTCACGTAGACATGTTAAATGAAGTGGAATCGTGGAGAAGAAAAAATAAAATAATAAAGCGAGGGAAATATTTAGACGCATGTCCAGATATTGAACATTTGCACAAACGGCCTAAATATACAAGTACGATTCCATTGTTAATCAATGGTAATGCTCTGCCTCCAGTGAAAATAGATAAGAAATATATTGTGGTAAAAAACACATGTCGGTTTGATGATATCGTACAATGCATTATTGGCAGTTACAGTGATTGGCCCAAATGCAACAAATACGTGGATCAATTGTGTAACGCAATATTTGTATTTATTAAAAATATTTACGTAACAGGCCTTACACAGAAAACATATAGTGGAGTCAAATTAAGTTTTTATCTCGGAACTGATTCAACCAACTCGGATTTTAATTATTGACGGCTTAAAATTTTACAAATTAAATATACTAAAACCCCTATAGATTAAAAATTGCCGCTTTTTATTTATTTAATAAATTATTTAAATTATATTTTTATTATAACGTTGTACGAGAGAAAACGCAATCAATGTATGATGTTAGGTTCAATACCAATTCTAAAAAGACTGCAAGCATATAATAATAAAACGTTGAAAAGGTTTCTGGAGGAGATTTCAATGTAAAAAGAAACAGAGAATGTGCAGATATTTTGGTATGGTCTCGTAAGGACGCACGATCAATGCGTGTCAAAGGCGGACCTTTCAGTCGTGGAGTCATAGACAGTGTCCTCTATCTGGATTAATGGAGTTGCTTGCACCAATGATATTATTGAAGGAATGGAAACTTTCTGCAACATATCCTTTAAAAAAAGCCACCAACATGCTGATTCTACAGATGCAAGAAACACAAGAGATGAAGGTGATGTTCAAAAATTGGAAGAATGGCTTCAGTTTGTTATGTTCATTTTCGGCGATAATTCGTTATTTTATATACATAAATTCCTTTTCTAGTATTAAATTCTCCAACAATACCCGATATATTGTACCTGTTCAGATAAGCTCGCTTTACCATAATTTTCAACTCAAATCCCTTGTTAATTCATTATCCGTTCGTATAAATTCCACGTCTATTGTTAAATCCTTTCGCATAATTAATAATAAATACTCTTTCTTTTTCGCCAATGATCCTAGTCCATTGAAAACGCTGGCGCCCAAAATTTTTCTTTTTTCTCCCTTTCCTCTTTGTATATTTTGTTCTCCCCGTTACCTTTAGAATTAGTATTTTGCCTCCGATTTTTTTTTATTCTACAGTCATATTCTAATTTCTATTTTGTTGTTTCGCTTCCATTGGTGTTCCTGAAGTTTATCCGTCGGATATGTTTTAGATTGCCCTGTATTCGCAATAATTTTTTTTTGGCTTCTATGGCGTTACGGTTAGCCTTTATTTAGTTACTTTCTACCAATTTCTTTCTTGTTCGTATTCAAAATGACTTCTTTTTCGGTTTCCTACCAAGGTCTTCCTGTGCGGGAGTGGAATTTGAAATTTTCTGGTGTCCCGAACACTCTTACTGTACATGATTTTTTGGGACGGGTCGAAAAAATCCGACGAACTCACCATGTGTCAGAATTTCAGTTATATGAGTCTGCAGTGGACTTGTACAAGGCTAAAGCGTTACTTTCGTATCGTGGTTATTGGCATAGGTTTTCTCGTTTCTCGTTCCTTTCGTTCCACTTTTTGTCCCTATCCTATTGCTGGTCTTCTTTGCTGTCGGTCCCTCGTCCGATTGTGTTTCATCCATCCGCTCATGTGGTAGGTGCTTTCTAGTTCGCCCTTCGTTCATCCGAAATCACGACTTAGTCGACTTCAGGACTAGTTAGCATTTCTTTTCTTTGGTCCTTCGTTTATGGAGAGTCTTGGTTACCACAGTTGATAGTACATCGTTTCTTTTACCAGCGTTCATCTTCTCTTCCTCTCCTCCTTCCTTGTTGTTCCTTTACATCCTTGAGGCTTGACCTTTGGGTCCTGTTTTGGTCGGCACTATTGGTTTTCTTCCTCCTTCGTTTCCTTCTTTGAAGGTTGATAATCTTATTGTCTCTTTTGGGAAACATTCGTCGGTTGACGACTCCCCAGTGCTGAGGCCGTTCCACCTTAGTCCTCCTTGATTACTTATTATCCGTGCTTCTTTCCTTTTTTTCTCTTATTGTTCTTTCTCCCTTCGAGCCGGATAAAAGCCCTTTTGTGTTTTGTTGGATGGTTATCTTTTTTTCTGTTTTTTTTTGTTCTCATAACGAGTTTTCTTTTAGTTTTAAGCGAATTTTCTTTTGTTTGTTTGGTTTTTTTTTAGTTTGGTACTGCCCACTCCTGCATTTTTGCCTCCCTACTCCGACCTTTTAATTTTGTTGGGGGGGATTTGTTACGTTTATTTTCGGCGATAATTGGTTTTTTTATTTACATAAATTTCTTTTCTGGTATTAAATTTTTCAACAATACCCGATATAAATAAAATTAAATAAAAACCCTTAACCACAAAAATATTTAAATTACTAGATACGTATTTCGACCACTATGGTTTTTATGGTTTTTATTTAATTTTATTTAAATCGTGCCACAGTGTTCCTATAAATTAATACCCGATATATTGTACTTGTTCAGATAAGCTAGCTTTACCATAATTTTCAACTAAAATCCCTTGTTAATTCATTATCCGTTCGTATAAATTCCACGTCTATTGTTAAATCCTTCCGCATAATTATTAATAAATACTTTTTCTAAGATTTACATTCTAAAAACTGCATTATTGATTTACCTATTGAATTAATAATATCTTAATTACCTTTACAAGAAAACCTTGTGGTTAAACTTCCTGATTTACGTTAGTATTGCATATCTCATATATATCGTGTCTCGAATATTCTATTCAAAATGAATATTTCACATTTAAAATCGCTTGAGTTAATTTACGAGATTGAATGTAGGAATATTACTGCCGCGCGTAATCAAAATGATAGAAGATCGCAGCTTAGGGCCATTTTAGCCCAGGAAATGAAGGGCGTCGCTATCTTAAAGAAGATCGTTTCGGATTGGCCTCACAATGTATCGGAAATTAGACTGTCTTTGGACGATATATCTGGTATAATAAATAGAACAGATCCTCGTCCCAGTGATACTGAGTTAGGGAGTTTAGGTTCCAGAATAATGCATGTCAAACAGCGTATCGAATTGTTATTTTTATATGACGATGAGCAAGCGACCCAAGCTAAACAAAGTTTGTTGTCCGAAATATTATTACTTGAAGGAATTGTTCTTGACAAACTCAATCCAAATGCGGACGTAGATATATCGTTACCCTTTTCAAATCTCGTACTTGCTCAACCTAAACCATTAGGAAAATCTATACCTGTATACAAATGGGGTTTCACTTTTCAAGGGTTTGATTCGAAGGTCCTCTATCGTCCTTTCTTGACCGTATTAACGACTTCAAAATTTCTTGGCAGTGTACAGACCAGGACTTATTTGTCTCAGCAGGTGACTTGTTTTCGGACTCTGCGTTGATATGGTACAGGAACATCCGAGACCAAATTTCTACCTGGGAGGAGTTAGTTGCGTGCCTAAAACGAGACTTCCTACCTCATGGTTATATTACCGACCTTAGGAACGAGATACGTAATCGAACCCAAGGACCTGACGAAAATGTTGTCTCTTTTATTACCTCATTAGAAGCTTTATATAGCAGACTCGACAAAAAACCTTCAGAATCCGAAATTATTGATCAGTTACTTAGAAATTTAAACCCGTATTTCTCTGAACGTTTGGCATTACAGCAAATCTCTTCGTTAGCCCACTTTAAAGATATATGTCGTTCTCTCCAGAAAGTGAAGTTAAGGATTGATAAATATCGTCCGCCCCCAGAGAAACAGTCTGGCCTTTTAGAACCCGATTTAGCTTGCCAAGCTCGAGCTTCCCATAAAGTATCTACCCTTAATGTTCCTTCTACCGTAACTAATAACTCACTTACCTGTTGGAACTGTAGGAGAAGTGGACATAACTATAATGTCTGCACATACCCTAGAAATATTTTTTGTTATGGTTGTGGTCGCTCAAATATCTACAAATCTAACTGCACCAATTGTAATCCTAATGTATCGGGAAACTCCCGTCGAGATATTTCAAATCAGGGCGTGAATATCTCAAGGATCCAAAATCGTCCTCAACACCAATCATTCAACGGACCCAGACGTCAATAAATTTAAATCATAAAACTACTTGTAACGCTGTACCGTTAGTAAATTTATCTAACAATAATACCGCTACTGTTAATGTACAAACTGCCTTACCTTCATTAGAAGAATTATGCTATACTACTCCAGCCGAGTGGTCTAAGTGGTTACAAACCGTCAATTCCTTTTATCATAAAAAAACTGCTGCCTCACAACTTGTTAAAAAACCCTTCGATAATCGTCCACACTTATCTATCTCGATTGGTTCCTTAAATGTAATTGCTTTATTGGATACAGGTTCCTCATGTTCCCTTATAAATAACGAAGGTTTACATCAATTATCTAAACAAAATATTAATATTCAAATTATTCCCGAAAAAAATTCCATAAATTTAACTGACGATAATGAAATATATGTAACGGGCTCCCTTAAATTAAAAATTCAAGTAGAATCACTTGAACGTGATGTTTCATTTCTGATTGTCCCTGCATTAGCTTATCCTTTTTTACTAGGTGTGGATTTCTGTAAACTTTTTTATCTGTCACTTTATTTCCAGGATTTTTCATGGCAAACCTCTATTAAAACAAATTCCTGTGCATCTACAGAAATATCTAACAAAATCTCTCTTACTGATTCCCAAAATGTAACTCTTAACGCTACAATTGACAAATTTCGCAAACTTAATACCTCCGAACTTGGTTGTGTTACGACTGCAACACACGTTATCTCTACAGGTGATGCCCTCCCTTTTAAGCAACGTCAATATCCGTTATCGCCTGCATTACAAAAGCATTTACATGCTGAAATAGATAAAATGTTAGAATCTGGTGTTATCTCTCCCTCAAATTCACCCTGGACGTCCCCCGTATTACTAGTTCGGAAAAAGAATGACGAATGACGTGTCTGTTTCGATGGCAGAAAGTTGAATTCAGTGACTGTTTCAGATGCTTATCCTTTACCAAGAACTGACTCTATTTTAAGTCGGCTTCGAAACGCAAAATTTATCTCATCTTTCGGTCTTAGACAAGCTTTTTATCAGATACCTCTCGACCTATCTTCTCGTCAAAAAACTGCTTTTTGTGTTCCAGGCCGAGGTCTTTTCGAATATAATTTTTTGCCATTTGGTCTCTGTAACGCTCCACAAACCCTACAACGTACTATGGATCAAACGTTAGGTCCTATCTTACATCAGGAACATGCCTTTGTATTTTTAGATGATATCTTAGTTATCTCAAGTTCCTTTGATGAACATATCGCTACATTAAATGAGGTTGCAGAACGCTTAAATGCAGCAGGTTTTAAGATAAACTGGGAAAAGTGTCAATTTTGTTGTTCGTCCCTTACATTTCTTGGTTTTATTATCGATGGAACTGGCCTACGAGCAGATCCCGCTAAAGTCGACGCTATTACTAAATTTAAAACACCTAAAACTGTTACCGAAATCAAACGTTTAATTGGAATGATTAGCTACTATCGCATCTTTCTACACAATCTTTCAACTATATCTGCACCCATTACCGCTTTAATTAAAAATAAAAAGAAATCCCAAACTATCGAGTGGAATTTAGAATCCCAACAGGCTTTCGAACAAATTAAAACATTAATCACTTCAGCACCTATCTTAATTTCACCCAATTTCGATGAAAAGTTTTATATACAAACCGATGCCTCACGTACTGGTTTAGGTGCAATGTTATTCTAGGTAAGAAATGGTTTAGAACATCCAATCGCCTATGCAAGTCGTGCCTTAACTTCTGCCGAACAAAAATACTCTGCTACCGAACGAGAATTATTGGGCGTTATCTTTGGCATTGAGAAATTTAGAGGATATGTCGAAGGTACACACTTTACCGTAATCACTGATTGTGCAGCTCTCACTTGGCTTAGTAACTTAAAACAGCCCGCAGGTCGTTTGGCAAGATGGAACTTATGTATATCCCAATTTACTTTTGACGTTAGGCATAGGCCTGGCAAATTAAATATCGTACCTGATGCCTTATCTCGTGATGTCGTTTCTCTTAACCTTCCAAATTTAATTCTGGATACCTGGTACCTCAATATGATTAAAAAAGTTTCCGTTAACCCCGATAAATTCCCTACCTTTTGTGTAACTAATAATAGACTATATAAATTTGTAGCTTCGTCTCCACATAGAATATCGAATATCCCTAAATAGAAACTGGTCGTGCCCACTGCAAACCGCAGTGAGGTGCTCAAATTATGTCACGATGATCCCATTGCTGCACACCTTGGTGTTACAAAAACTCTCGCTAAAATATCTGAATTATATTACTGGCCCACACTAAAGCAATCTGTTTGTCGCTATATTAAGAGCTGTAAAATTTGTGGTTCCCATAAGAGTTCGCAAGATGCTCGCCCTGGTTTAATGGGTAATTTTAAACGTGTATCTTATCCCTTTCAATTAATATCGCTTGACTTATTAGGACCTCTCCCCGATCGAAAAGAGGTAACCAATATCTTTTAGTTGTCACCGATTGGTTTTGTAAATTTGTTATGGTGCAACCCTTACGTAAAAGCTACTTCCGCTGCTATAATTAAATTCCTAGAACAAAATGTCTTTCTTATCTTTGGTGTCCCCTAGATTATCCTTTGCGACAATGGAGCACAATTTATCTCTAAAGATTTTCAGAATTTCGTTAAAAGTTACTAAGTACAAAAAATTTGGTTTAACGCAAAATACCATCCCCAAGTAAACCCTACCGAAAGAGTAAATAGAGTCTTAATTACCGCTATTTCTTCCTATATTGATTCAGACCATACTACATGGGATGAACATATCTTTAAAATTGCTCAAGCTTTGCGTACATCTAAACACGAAGCAACCCAATTCACTCCGTCTTTTCTTGTTTTTGGAAGATATACCCCAATCGATGGGAGTTACTATGGTTTAGTGCCTGACGATACTAACGTAATTGAATTTGACGATAAAGTACGTTGGGACAAAGACCAACAGTCATTACCTTCTATCTTTAACGACGTTAGAAAAAATTTGTTAAAAGCTTACGAAAAGAGTAAGGACCATTATAATCTACGTAAACAAAATATTTCTTTCGCCTTGGGCTAACAAGTTTGGAAAAAGAATTATGTCTTATCGGATGCATCTAAGAAATTCTCTTCAAAATTAGCCCCTAAGTTCATTCTTTGTAAGGTCACTCGTGTTATTAGTCCCCTTATCTACAAACTTCAGGATGTTGAAGGAAAACGCCAAGGCAGGTGGCATATTAAAGACCTTAAGCCATTCTCTGCTGACCCAAATGCTAGTAAGTTTTTCACCTTCCATTCCCCTTACAATTTACTTAATTTTTTTTTTGTTCTCACCATCAATTAGTTAACTTTAATTACTTATTCCCTCTCTCATACAGTATATAACCTCTTACACGTTTAACTTTACTTACCTTAATATAGCTATCTTTTTCTTTTGGTTGACTTTTCCTTGACCATACCGTTAGATATATATCACTTTATCCTCTACACCCCCCAATATAACTCTGTCGTTTCATTTAATTAACCCGTGAACTTTTCCTACTACATATTATTTGGTTTTAGTATTTTTCTTACCATGGTTTAATTGTGTGGTAATTGTCGTAACTTTGGTTGAAATAACTCATTGAATTTTTATGATTGGTTTTAGCTGATGTTGAGTGAATGCTTTCTTCTTTGGGCTCACATAGGACACGCGCGATCTATGCCATTGAAAGAAATAGTTCATATTCGCAGTTGCAAAAACTAGGATTGTCTATTCCATGTGTTTTTCTTCTGAATTATTACAGTCGCCCACATTATACTATATCATTATTTGTTTCTTTTCCTACTAAATCACCATAACTTATAAACATTTTTTTTCATTGTTTTTTGTTGAACTTTGTGATGAGGTCCTATTGCTTTTTATTGTTACCTTATTAAACTCTCGGTTGTTTTAGCATATTGGGACAGTGTATCTGTATTTAACTGCTTATAATTAGGCATTTTTGTGTGTTTAGGGTGCTACCGTTTTGAAAAACTACCTTAAAACAGTTTGTTTTTGTGTGTTTGTATCTGTAATGATACTTTTAAGTTGTTGTGTCAACTTTTGTCTGATTTTCTTATCGTAGTGGATGTACTCGTTAGGAAAATGATCGTACTAGTTCTCTTAAGAGTCTAGTGAATCTTAAAAATGTGTATACCTTATATTGTCGGATTAATATCGCAGGTGGTCCTTCAGACTGCGCTGTGTTTAACAGGGACAACTCTCTACCTTCTCTCGGACGCTTGTCCAAAAACTATACTTTTTCTTATCCCGCTATCTCCGCTATGCCTTATTCTTCTTTCGGTGGACCTGTTCTTGTCCCGGAACACCCGTCTGCCACATAAGAGTGATGTTCCCTCACTCCGAGCTACTAGTCACATTGGCTGGTTGAGTAGCGCTTTGCTATCCACCTTTTTCTCTGTCTCTTTTGCTCAATGCGAGCCCTTCCTCTACTTTCTTCTACCTGGAAGTGCCTCTTATGCACTCCAAAAAACCAACCTCCTTCTTTTTACCGTTCCTATTTCTCTACTGCCTTTTCATTTCCGTTAGTCACCGTGTGGTTGCGCGTGTGGGTATCGGGTGATTATATCACCGATACCGATTAATGCCGGGTGCAGGGATGCACCCAAATGTCTTTGCCGGTCCCTCGTGCTGTTTCTTGTGAACGGACCTGCTTCACAGGTTTCTCTTTTAGAGGGCACGAGTCAATCCCCATTTAAACGACTCTACTGGGGCCACTCTATTTTTACCTTATTCATTGTCTTGGGTAATAACTAGGCCAAAACCTTTGTCTTCTTTATTATCTTTGATAATACCCTTAGTTTTAATATCGTTATCTTACCGATTACCTTTAGTAATAACCTTAGTTTAGTCTCGTTATCTTACAGACTACCGTTAATAATAACTTCGAGTTATTTCGCGTCATCTTACCGGTTATCTTTAGTAATAACTTTAGTTTAAATTTATGTTACCTTACCTTATCTCTAATCTTATCTAGTACCTCAAATAATAACTAAAGCTTAAAACCGTTATCTTGTCTATTACCTTTGAGGATAACAATTTAAGCTTAATATCATTATCTTATCTCTTATCTTTAACAACAATTTGAGATCTTGTCTTATCTTTTTACCTCCCTAACGTGTGGTATATATGACCAGACGTGGGAATTATTTTTCTTGAAATTTGAGTGAAAAAGCTAGCCTGATATAGAAATGTAAATTGTTAGGTTAGCATATAAGGATTTAGTAGGTGGTACTTTTGGTAAATTTGTTGATTCACAACTGTGTCATGGACAAGTTTTAAATGTGCATCGTTAGAAAACCAAGGTACCAGTAACAAAATTTGCTAGAGTGCAGAGTGACTCACTCTATGAACATTTTTAAATTTGGGCACTTCTTGCCAAAAGAAGAACAGTTTGATGCAACACTCATGTGTGTTTGCACATAAGAACTTTAATGTTAGCTTTAGTTAGATAGGTTTAGATAGTTTAAACGACTTGTCGCATCTGTTTTAGTTTAAGTAGTGTTTCATGCTCCCCGACAAATTTGTGCTGTCGATAATTAGTGTAGTCAAAGACTATGGGGCTACCTATTCCGTTTCCTGGTACTTCGGTAGACGTGTTATCGGTCAAAAAACCAGGTGGCGCCTTATATAAACATTTTGTAGGTTTTAAGTTAGGTTTTATATAGGGTAGTTAGGTCTTAGAGTTTAAGCTGTTACTGTGCTAACAGACTTTTTCTTTTTTTAAGTTTTTTCTTTTGTGGCTTTGTCGCGATTGTTACGTGCCAAATCGGCACTTAAACATTGTATTTAGGTTAGTTTTGATGTACGGAAGTTTCGCGCCATATTTTCAAAAGACGCGGTGCGCGGGAATTTTAAATAGACTAGGCGTGTACTTCCGTTACGTCGTAGTGAGTTTGCGCAGATGGCGTGACCCTAGAGGGTTGGACGAATAAGTTCTCGCCGATGGAAAAAAGACAAAAAGAGTGGGGGAGTTTCCTGTTCTCTCTATAACGTGGCTTTTTCGCCAATACCTTTGAGCAGAGTGAACGTTTTTTGGTAACGTATCGTTAGCTGTACCTATGTAGATTTCCTTTGCTTGATTATCTTTTGTTTGTCTACCTTTACCTGTTTTTTTCCTGTCTATTCCCTACATAGGTAGATAAATTTGCAGCCACCTCGAGGCAAACCGGACTCCACGACCCTGATGTCCATGCCCCGCTAGCAGCTCCGGAGGAATCACCATCTTTAATCCCTCCGGGATGTAGCCGGATGGACTTCAATAGAGGCCTACCGTAGCGCAACTTCGTGCGAATGCCGGATATCTTATGTGAGTATTCTGTTTGTTAAACTTATTCGCTTTTATCTTTCATTGTTTAAATATGTAAATTTCCGTAGTATTACGCAATGTAATTTGTGCAGTGGTGACGTCATGGTAGATGACCGCGCCCATATAACACACAAAATATAAGGGTAACTGCAATGTAATAACACCAAACTAAAACATTGGTGCCACCTATGAACTGATCTGCGTAACTAAGTCGAATTTGCCGCCAATGGCGGTCTATTCAAATAAGTACTACTTCTGCGTTTTGCTCAATATTCAAACCTATTGAACATTAATAACTATTTTGTTGCCTGAAATAATATTTAAAAAACATTATAATGTAAACATAATATAATGTTGGAATTAATTCAATAAATAGGATTTAAGGCAATCAAATTTAGTTATTAATTTATTCAATATATCATTTACAATTACTACATCACTATAATTTATGTAACATACATGCAAAACTTCAAGTAACCCGCTGGCTGTTTAGTATTAAACTAACTTGAACATAGATCTGATATTAGGTTCACAGACTTCAATCACTGACCACCAAAATTTTGATAATAAGAAATTAGATAACAATAAATGGTAAATCTTGGGTGAATGAGTTGACATATATCATCTCTCGTTGTTTCGAGGCATAACCTGTATAAAATTTTGATGAGTAGTATTTTTACGATTAACATTGCAATTTATATTTTCACACGCGTTATCTGAAGACTGAATATTGTTTCTACCGGCATTATGTAGTGGTTGAATTTGTTATGTCATTTATTTCCAAGGTTTAAACCTAATGCAGGTTATTTACTCCGACTAACAGGCAATGAACTTAACTTTTCGTAGCTAACGTGTGGTCTCTGAAACTGACAAACAAGAACAACCAAATACTACTAATGCAGCAAGCTCTGGGTGTCATGCCCTATAGTACCTTTCTAATTCATGCTTTTACATCTAGCGTGCAAGTTCGAATAACACGAACACCGAAATTTTGGAAAATAATTTAAGGGCTAATTTAGATAACTTAAATAATTCAAACATGGCAACTGAACAAACAAATTATCAATTGCTAAAATTACATTTAGATTCTATTCCCCCTTACGATTGAACCCTCATATCTTGACAATATTTATCAAAAAGTGTGAGAATGTAATTAAGGTATTCACAAGCCAAACTAATATTCAATTAAAGAGTTTCTTACTTAGGGCTGTTATAGGTAAATTGATAGGTAGAGCTCAGATATTAATAGGTTCATGCATAGAGTTAAAGTATTGGGACGAAATCAAAAACGTATTAAATTTATGTTTTGGAGATCAGCGCAATATAGATTGTCTTATTCAAGATTTAATTAGTTTAAGACCAAACAAACATGAGACGCCATATAATTTTGGAATGTGTGGCCAAGACGCAAGAAGTTTAATAATCGCAAAATTAAATTTATTGACCATTTCAGCCGAAGAGCATACTATTAGACTTAAAAGTTATGATGACCTTGCACTTGAAACATATATTCGCGGTTCGCCGGTAACCATTCAATAGAATGTTAGACTATGTAATCCTAGTAGTTTAGAGCAAGCTATGGGATTAGTTATCGAAGAAAAAAATTTCTTATATCCAACACACAGAAATACTAACTTAAATTCAAATTTCAGACCCATTTCAAGAATGATGCCTAGTAGATATCCAAATCACTAACATTCCATTCAGAATTATAATTTTGAACATGTTTGAACTTGTACTATTACATAAATAAAAATTAGATTCTTTCAGAGGAAAGCATTTGTTTGCTGTATTGTTTGCCTCAGGTATGTGTAAGTTCTTAAAATTTAGCGTTAGTTAAAAAGAAAAGAAATTCCCTATTCTACTACTTAAAATTAACTTATACTACTACTTAAAGTTAACTTATACTACTACTGTTGGTTATTATTTATTAGAGACAGGATTGCTAATATGTAGAAGCATGCAAATTTTACATATTAAGGAGTTGGATCGTTTTAAAGTCGGGTTGATGGTTTGATCTTGTTGCTTCTGGTCGTTAATAGCGGAACTCTTGGAATTCCAGGAGATCGGTCTCCGGTGTCCAGGGCAGAGTCTCGGTCCAAGGAGAGGTGTTTCTTTTATGTCTCTGTCCGGGTAGTTTTGTTTGTGTCTTTTATCCGTCAAGATAACGTTGGTGGATGAATGCCGTGGTTTTTTGTGTGAGTGCATTTAAGTGTGGAAAAAGGTTTTCCTTCCAAATCATCTGGTGTAGGGTCTTGTTTAGTAATGTTTGTCTATGTGCGTAGAGGTGCGGTTGTAAGTCATTACACTCGAATACTACATGTTCCGGTGTAGCTATTTCTCCGCACGTGCATATGTTGTTGTCAACTAAGTTCATGCGTTCTCTGTATGTTGGATAGGGTCCGTGGCCAGTTAGGTAATGAATAAACCCCGACTGGGCACCAGGTATTTGGCTTTTAGGCGGTCTTTAATATTTGGGATCATTGCGTGTACCCTTCTACCGGTTGTGCTTTGATCCCATCTTGTCTGCCATTCTGCAAGTATGAAGTTCTTTATTTCCGTCTTTGTCGTGGGCAGTTGGTTTGTGTTTAAGATGTGTTGTAGTTGTTGGTTGTCATTGTGTGTGTAAGATTGTACATTGCAGCTCGCTGTTTTACTACTAGGTTCAAGGGCATAGTTCCTACCAGTACATGAAGTGCATCATGTGCGATAGTCCCATAAGCCACCGTCAGTCGCAGTAAAACACTTCGTTGTGTACTATTAATTTTTTGTCTAGGTTTGATTGTGTTAAGACGATGTCCCCACGCGCTCGCGGCGTATGATACCATAGCACCGAGCACACTGTTGAGATATAGCCTTACGCAATTAAGTGGTATCTTATAAGTCCTTTGGGCCAACGTTGCAATGTTCTGCATTGCAGAAGTTGCATTTGCACAGACGGTGTTTATATATGCAGAGTAATTCTGTTTTTCGTCTAATGTTAAGCCCAGATATTTTGTGTTTTGTGTTCTACTTATATTTACACCGTCTAGTTTGATGGTGGGGTCCCTTGCCAGGGTTCCTTTCATCACAAGGTATGTAGTTTTTTGTGGTGTTATGGTCATTTTGTTGGTTTTGCACCAAGTTTGTGTATAGGTAAGAGCGATGTTAGCTATACGTTCGATCCTTCAACCACCAGCAAGATGTCGTCGGCGTATGCAATCGTCGACAACACTTCGTCAACGATGTCCAGCTTTTCCAGGAGTTCATCCATTACAATATTCCAAAATAGGGGTCCGCATATGGACCCTTGCGGGCAACCTTTATTTATATGTTTGGTAATGCTCTCCGTGCCTTGTAGAGTTACATACCTGTCCCTGCAGTAACTCCTGAAAGAGTGGTATAGTTGTGATGGACAGTTTATGGTCGTAAGTACTCTGTAAAAAGTGAAGGCCACTAAAGGTCATTAAATGCGCCTTCTATGTCCACTAATATTAATAGGACGTATTTTTTGTGTGATTGCTTGCTTGATGGTTTGTATTGCTTGGTTTATGGCGTCCTCGGTCGACTTGTTTTCTGTAAAGCCGTATTGTCTTGGATGTACTCCTGTGATTTGTCTGTGGTCCTGCATTCGTTTACATAATAGTTTTTCATACGTTTTTCCTAGCGTGTTCAAAAGGCATATGGGTCGGTAAGAGCCCGGTTGTTTGGGGTCTTTACCTTTCCCTTTAGGGATAATCACGACATTCGCCTGTTTCCAGATGTTCGAAAAAACAGCTTGTCGTATGCATTCATTGTACAGTGCTGTTAGCGTCGGTGTTAATTTATCTTGTAGCGCTATGCCAATCTCCGCAAGAAATCTGTCCAGTCCAGATGTTTTCTTGCTCTTCGATTGGCATAGTGCGTATCTCACTTCGTCTTCTGTGAAAGGATCTAAGTTGTCGTCTTGTCTGTTCCATGGTCGGTTACCTACGTGGTTTCTGTCGATTGCTCCTTGTCGTCTGAGTCGTTGTTCGTTAGTGTCGTCTTGAACGTTTTCATCAGGCAAAAGTGTTTGTAATAATAGTGTCGTAGTTTCACCCCAGTCTTTTGTGTATGTACCGTCTTGTTTTATTAAAGTTGAATAAGTCATCGGTGGTTTAATTTTACCCTGAGTGATTTTATAGGGTATTCCCCAGGCGTCAGTTTGTAGGTATCTTTCCACGAATAATTCCCATGACCTCCTCTTCATGTCAGTCAGTTCTTTTTGGTATATGTTTTTTAATTGTCGATAATTTGTTAGGTGGTATGCTCTCTCGGCCGGTGTTAGGGAGTTTTGGTAGCTTTTTCTCGCTCGCTGGGTTTCCTTTTTTAGGTTTTGTAAGCGTCTTGTCCATTGAGTTGTCTTTGTGTGTCGTGTTTTTCGTTGTTTTGGAAGCACTTGCTCCATTGTGCGTATAATTGTGTTGGTGAGTAGTTTTATATACTCGTGAACGTTTTCATCTGCTCTTATATCTTGTGGGGGTACAAATGTATCCCTCAGTTTGTTCCAATTTGCATTTCGTATTTTGTATCGTTGTACTTTGGTGAAGTTTTGTGGTGTGTCAAATGGCCTGGTTGTCATATCAATGTCGAACATGGTTAGGTTGTGGTCACTAACAGTTTGGTGTTCTAATACCTGCCAGTCTTGTATGTAGTTGTACACCAACCCATTTGTCAGTGTAACGTCTATGTTTGTTCCTGTTCCTGCATGGGTGTTGTATGTGGATGGGTTATTAGGAAGGTTGATTACTTCGAGTTGTAGTTCGTTAATCAAGTTTTCGACTTGTTCTCCGCGTTCGTCCGTGAGGGAACTGTGCCACATCGGAGATTTTCCATTTACGTCTGCCATAATAACTATTGGTTTGTTATTGTAAGTGTGTAATATGTTGCGTATGTTGTTTATGTACGGCTGGGGATCCAGTCTGTACTGGAAGTAGCTTGTTACCAAGATCCACTTTCCAATCCGACCGTTTGAGACCTCCAGACATGTACAGTATTCTCCGCTGTATCGTTGGATTGTCGTGATTGTCAATGTGGAATCAAAAATGACCACTGCCGTTTGTGGGTTTCTACCTGTATGTATTTGTCTTGCTCTGACTGGCATGCTTGGAATCTTCCCTTGCACCAGATAAGGTTCCTGTATAAAAAGTGCATGTAATTGTAAGGTTTCAGCTAGTTGTCTAAGCTCTTTCATAACAGTTGCACAGTGCATGGCATTTATTTGGCCAATTCTGATCTTTCCGTCGTCCATTAGGGGTAATAGGTGTTTATGCTGCATTCTGGTATTTGCTTGTGTTTGTGTGAGAGTGTTGTGTGTGAGTGTAGGTTCGTATTCCGTTTGTGGGTAAGTTGCTATTTTGTCTGTGTGCATGTTCTCTTGTATTGTTTGTTGAAGATGTTGTCGATACGTGATTGCCCTTGCTTTGTCCCTTTGGATTTGTTAGGGTTGTTTGTGTTTAGTTTGGTTAGGTTTACTGTCCATAGTCGGTTTTTGTATGAGTCCGTTCATTAACATTTTGTGGGTTGGGCAATTTTAGGGTTAAAAGCGCACTTTTTGTTACGTTTTAAGCATGGTATTCAAACTGAGGGTTGTCCGTTCTTGGGGCAGTCTGCCCTTTTGTGCTTGGAGTCTTCTTCCCCACAGTGTTCACATGTATCGGTGGTGCGTGTGCAATGTTTCGTGACTGTCCTAGATCGAGACATCCTAGGCATTTGGGTACTACTAAAAAGTTTTTCATTGTAACACAGCGATATTCGATATAGAGTTTCCCTAGATTTATTAATATATTCCTCACTTTTCCACTTACTGTCGCAACATGATGTTGAGTCGATTTGTTTTTCGGTCCTGTTTTGAAACTAAGTTGAAAGTCCCTATTAAAATCCTCCTGTTAATTAGGTGTTCAAAGTTTTGAGTATAAATTAAGTCTGTCACGTCTTGATCTTTCAGGTACGTTGGTATGTCGTATATAATAACTAAGGGTTTATTCTTACGTGTTTTTTCGCAATTTAGGGTTTGTTTTAGGGTTGCATGGTTTAAAATTTTGTTCGCCTCGATTTCGTTATCAGTATCTATAATTACTGCTTTGTTGGTTGTTCGGATGTTTTTAATTTTAATTTTGTCTTTCAGTGGATTTGCTGTTTTTGAAAAATGTCTTGCATTTGTCTAGGTGTTTCACCGCGTTTTTGACGTTATGAACACCGTTGTATTTTGGTTCGGATCACTTTTGAAATTGCGTCTTGTTTTGAAGCTTTCGGTTTTTGTGCTACAGCACTGGCGTATGTCTGTGTTGGTATAGCCGTCACGTTTGCGTACGTGTTTGAAGACATGGTTGGATTGAGCATTGATTGTTGTTTCAGATGGCTGTTTTCTACTTTGGTTTCGATTATCTTGTCTTGTAGTGTGTTGTTTTGTTGTTTTATGAATTTATGTTCGCCTGTTAATTCGGCTTGTAGATATATTAATTTTATCTTATCTCAAGGGTTTTATGGGCCCCTACGCTTAGACGGTTACTTGGGTCTAGTTCGTTGTCAATAAAGTTAAGAAGGTCCGTTCCTAGGTTCTCTAGGTGCTCTAAGATAGACTGTTTCATATCTTCCGGGTTGTTGTGGCTGGGGCTTCCTCTTAATCTTTTGTTCCGTGGTATTTCGGTCGTTGGTGGGTAGGCAGAGGGTGTTAATACGACGCTTATTTGACTTTGAAAAGCAGGGTCAAGCTGTGATGTCGAGGTGGTATGTAGTGAGGGATGTGAGTTTAAGTCAAGATCTGGTGTTGTTTTACCCCCACGGGAAACCTTGGTGGAATGTTGAGTAGGCATCTTCTATTCTAGCTGTCTGATGTTTTGATTTTACCTATCATTAAGTTATTTAAATTTAATTAAAAAACAAATAAAATAACCAAAGTCCGTAATATGCAGTAAAAGCGTTATACTAAACTATCATATACTGCTCGTTGAAAAATGTTGTAATACAATAATACTTCCACTAGAAGGTCATATTCTCGAAGAATGCGATGGTATAATAATAATATTAGTTGTCTTTGACACTATTTTCTAATTCCACTATTTACGTTTACTTCAATAACGCAGATGTTAACTTATTATAATGCTAATAATATGCACTCTTCCTAATTTCGCTGTTTACTTAAACGTTGGTATGCGGATATTAATTGTTTAGTAGCTGATAAGTGTTATTTATTCTTCCAATTAATTACACTTCAAGTTCAAGACCAGTATTAGCATTCACTTTGTTTATCAAGAGCACCGTGACCTACTTACGTTGCATTTTTATTTAATTTTAATACAGCAATACGGAAGGTTACGCTTGATGTTTTATTATGAATTGAGTTGAAAATGCAATATCCAAATAGGAAATATAGTTTTGAAGATTATTTATTTGTTTCTTTGGAAATTTCCTTGTTTGACAAAGAAATGTTCCACTAACACTTGAAAATGTAAACGGATATGAACTAACTAAAAGTGTAAAATAGGTTGTCGAATATAATGATATACTACAGTCCTAGTTACTGTAATTTATTGAATATGTGACTTTTCAAAAACCCTAGAATGTCCCCAATTTTCGCACTAATTGTTCAGGTTCTTTCAAATCACTGTTTCAAAAGCAACCCGATTCACCCTAAGATCCGGTTCAACCCAAAATTCTCAAAAAAAATTCCCGAATTTGCCAACACTACACAAAATAGAACCAGATATGTTTTTCAGAAGTGATTTTAAAGTGATTCCCAAATACAAAAGTTCAAAGACATGCACTTAAGTTAAAGTTTAAAGTCCCAAAATTTTACTTACATTTGTTGTTTTACTAATTATTCATGTACTTTGTTTTATTTAATTGATTGCACTAAAAACTAGTGTTGGTTTACTTCACTACTTAACATCATTGAAAAATTTAATCTATAATTAAGTGGTACCAGAGCTCCCACACAACACGTCTGTACTCTTCAAACATTGCTACAATATCAAAATCTACAAAAATCACCAAATTATCATAATCACCAACAAATTCACAATATTCAAAAGTTTAAAAAGGTTGTATTACCTGGATTAAGCACCAGCTCTCTACGTTGAAATCATCTCCGAGGTAGTCATCCCTTTAAAGTGCTCGTTCGAGAATTACTCCAGGTGGCCTCTCACTATCGTGAACTGCACGCCTCCACTCAGATTTCTCAGCTGCTAATGCACGGTACTTCCATGTTCCCGTACATCTGCTACTAGTCCATCAACATACTCGACTTCTACCAGTGCACACCAAGCGCCTCCAACCATATGAAGTAAAAAGGTCTACTTACTTTTCTACCAACTTCGGTTATCAACTATATTTTAGATATTCACAATTACAATATTACCGTTGCACCAATTTGTGCATCTTAATTGTAATAAAAATAATTTTAAACTCACTTATACAAATTTAGCATTGTACGAAGCTTGGTTGAAGATCAAAAAGGAAAGAGAGCCCTTACTGCCTAGTCGTTGTTTATATAACCTCCGAATTCCATTGCTGTATCGTTACACACCATACCCCAAGCACACTGTTCTTGGTAAACTTCTCAACCGTTCACTGATTCCACAAATTCCTCCACTACACAACAACTAACAGTCGTCTAATTCTGCAAAACCAGCCATTATCCTTGAGTTTTTTTCCGTAAAACTTCGCAACCATCTCCAGCCGTCTCAAAAATTCGAGAATTCCACTTGCAAACAAGTATTTTAATTCAAAATCCTCATTAAAAATATCTAACGGCTGTCAGCTTCTACGAAATCGTCCGGCAATTAACTTCTTCCCAAGCCTCAAAACACGCCTTTTTCACACGTGCACATCCGATCGCCTTATTCTAACTTGCATTCAAACTATACTGTTCCTTGTCTTGTACCTTTCACCAGTTTTCAACGTTCGTTATCAATTTTTGTGTATCTTTGTCTTACCTGTGTATTATGTTACTTTACCTTCATCCCTGCTTATTTACAAGTCTTATTCCAACCAACCAGTCTACATTATTGTCTTTCTTGCTTTTATACATACAATCTAATCGTCCGACTCTGTCTGTAGCCTTTACAATATTTTCCATTATCCTCTTTAACAAACATCTTATGCAAATACCTAGTATCTCCCTCGCACTTATTTACTTTTAAAAATCTCTTTGTCTTACAGACGTTTCAAAGTCAACGACAACTAACCATATACCTTCCATTCTTTGTTATCTCATTAAAAACACAGTCTCACAGTCTTTCCCTTTAAATTATCGATCCATTTTTCAAACTATCTTTTACAACAAATCCTAACGTCTGTTGACAAGCTTTTAAACTCAATACCAAGAACGTGTTTACAAAGCTAAACTTTTACTGAAAATATTTTGTTTTCAAAACGCTCCGTAAGAGTTAACAATGTTCCAGCTTTACAATACCTTACATTATGTTATGTACACTAACAAAATTAATTACGCTTTGCATATTTGTTACATAAAAATACACTCTCATTAATTGTCGATTTTTATGCTACTACTGAAAAGCTCTATTATCACTATCTTTATCTGCTAATTATATGTTTATATGCACGGACTTGAGTTCTTATCTCTTAAAAACCATGATAAATCTCTACCCTAATACTAACATAAAGTAAAATTAATCGCAAAGCTTATCTTAACTAATAAATACCTACATTCTAGCTTTAAAATATTTTAAATAATTTCTGAACTGCTATATACATGGTGTATCCTATTAAAATGTCCTACTGAGCTAACTCCCATCATTTCTAACCTAAAAATTTACAGTAATATATATTACTCAAATTTAGACCAGGGTAGAAAATTAATTAACGACATCAAACAATTTTAATCACCTTGTATAAAGAAACAAATATAAATTACGTGCGAAATTTATATTAATTAATTCAATTTTTAAGTAACGGGTATTAAACAAAGTGTACAAATAATAATTAATATTTAATTAGTATTCGTTAAAAATTAAAGGGTAGAAGTCAATGCCATTCATTATTATTTTAATTGGAGTTAATTGAACGATTATTAAGGTATAATACGCATAAAAGCTTTTAAAAACCCAATAATACCAAATATGAGACGCGTTGCTAGCATACAAATCTATCAAGAAGGTTAAAATACGTGGAATATCCAAATCGTAGAAGTATTACGATTGAACACCTGCGTATTTTTAAATATCACGTTCTGTTTAATTTGTTTGGATAAACATGAAAATTCTGCGTATATTGCAAACGGTCGGATAAACAGTAGCTTATATTAACGGAAAGGCTAGATGAGCGGTTATTTAACTCAAGTAAGTCACGTCGCGAGTCCACGTGGATTCAAATAGCCCATAGTAAAGAATATCGATTTGCACCACTAAGACCAGGGTAGAAAGAGACGGATAAAACGCGCAAAGCCGAGACACGAATAATAAAAAGCGGGATTTGAGCAACGTCACGAGGTTTACGATTGGTGAAAATAAGATGCAGATATGAGAGGTGTAAACGCAACAATTTCTATATAAAATTAATTAGTTATTCGCAGACGCGTAGCGAGACGTGTGAAAATTTCTTAGATTTTCAACTGGCGCGTGTGCAAATTTTGTAGAATCGCTGTGCCGGACGGTCGAAAGGGAACAGAGAATGCGAAATTCTAAAAATTGTCCGTTGCGGGACAAATTCGACGTGCAAGCGAGCTATTATATAAACTCGTGTTTATAGGAGTTTCGCCCTCTTAGATTTTCGATTTTTATTCAATACTTTAAACAGTTTGGCTCTCTTAGATTTTTGATGTTATTGAATACTTTAAACAGTTTTCGCTCTTTATTTTTTGATGTTATACGATACTGCAAGCAGAATACGTGCTACGATACAAGTTATTATGCATTAGCGCACTTAGAAAAGATAGATAAGGTAATAAAATTTAGTTATATTTGAGGGTATTACTGTACCAATTATCTAAATTAGTAGCGATAAATAAATACATTTAAGTATGCAGCTTTGTATAGCGTGAACGAATTATGAATTGCTTTGCTAATTTTCGGGAGTGAGTAATCAAGTGTTATTCGTAAACGTGATTGGATCCATAAAACAAGATTTAGATATACATAAATGAGTTCCTGAGAAGTCCTGAACCAATTTAGACGAATGGTGGTGTACAAAAATTTTAAAAACGTTCAGAATCTGAAGCCGTAAACATAAACCAGCTGGAATGGTGGAATTAGCAAGTCCGATGTGCATTGAAGCCACGAGTGCAGTAACCTTCAGGTAAATTATACAATTTTGTTCGATGTTTGATGTTTTGGTGGGTGTTGGATATCTTTATAATTTGTTTGATAAAAATGGACAGTAGTGAATTTGTATAAACAACAAATTTTTAATTTTAAGGTGAAATTTTCGTGCATAAGTAGAAAGGAGTATTTATCAGGTTTATGTTTTTGATTATGATGAAAATTTGGGTCTGTCTTTGAGCTCAATTAGACTAATCTGTTTAATTAACGTAAAGGGTGGGAGATGCTTCCTTTTATTTAGACTCAGGTCTGCAAATATTGTTAACTTAATTAGTATGCATCCTACAAGGACTCTAATTCTTGAAATTTTATGATGCTGAAATTTATGCTGAAATTTAATTTTGAAATTTTAATGTATTATGAATATTGATGTAAATAGAGTTAACGTTGATGTTTGTGGTAGAAATGTGTTTGTTTTTTTTTGAATGAGGATGAAAGTTTTAACTAGGTGAGCAGCCGAGGCGGAAAGAGTAAAGAGGCGATTATCAGAAGAGATTCAACAGGGCGAGAATCACAGCAAATCTTGGTGCCCAGTTCGAGAGGCTCGAATATTTTTTTTACTCAGGTAAGGCTTTTTGTAGGTTTCACAGCATAATCTGGGCTCGATTCGAAAACCTTAGTTCCCGAATAATGGTGAGGTACTACAGCAATATATATATATATATATATATATATATATATATATTATCGTGTAATTAAGGGGTCATTGGGTTATATATATATATATATATATCAAAGAATGAAATTTATTGGCAAGTGACTCAATATTAGCCACAAGGGCATCCTGTCGACGCGTTTCGCCCTAATTGGGGCTCATCAGGACAGGAGTAGCAAAGATGTAAAATTTAACACGAACACATTATGGGAAGTACAGCATCACCTATTGCCAATAAATTCCATTCTTTGATATTATTTTAGGACTCATTAAATTTACTTATTCTTTATATATATATATATATATATATATATATATATATATATATTATTCCACCCCCCTTTCTTCTTTTTTTACTTTACTTTACTTGGGTTTTTAACTATAGTCTTCCTTTTTATTTTTATAAACTTTAAAAATGTGCACACCTGATGCACTCCCCGTACTTGCACCGTTTGGTTGGTTCTTTTATTAAATATTTATTGCAATGCCTCGACTCTATAAAACTCTTAATCTCAGGGTATTCAAACTACTTATAGTGGATTCCGTTATAAGTAGATGTGCTACGTCCAACCAAAGTGCACTCTTTTGTTTTACTACTAAAATTGCTACTCTACTTTTGTATATGCCAAAATTCTAATTAGATCAAAGTTACTATGTGCCAAATTAAATTACAACCAAAATTTGTATGACTAATTTTGACGTATTAAAGAATATGATTTTAAACACTCACCTGGTCTATACTCCGTCGATGCCTCGCTGAATCCTGGCACAAAATCCTAATTACCGTATACGTCTTCACAATGATGCTCTTGAATTTCCGTGCAGCTTCCAGGTGTCCTCGAATTTTAGCTGTTCCCCAATATCTGAAATGATTAACCCAAATTTTAAATTTAGAAAATACCGTGTTACAACTTCCCCTGTGCTAATATCCACTTCGAATTCTTGTTTCCTCTATAAAACCGTCCGCTTCTCCGTGTCTAATCTCCAATCTACTCGTTTCTTTATCTTTCTGTTCGATGCTCCTTCTAACCTTAAACCACAATCCAATATCCAACTTCTAATCTGTATAACCACTCTCGATGACTTTCTACCTTTAAGACCACTCTCCAAATCCAATTTCTAATCGTCGCACAATCACTACTATTCCCTTTATACTTCCGATGCTTGTATCTTTTACCACTTTTCAATTAAACTCATTTTAAACAATTACTTTTATTTTCTTTTTCAAAATATCTGAATACAAATTAGCACAGCTCTGAAAACACGTCTTTTACAAAATTGGTTCGAAAATAATCTGCTTTGTTTACTCTCTAAGGCGACCATGTTAATTCTCTACTAGCCAACTACATCTTAAAATTCATCACAAATAGTTAAGTCCGTGTCGCACATACCATAGTTCATGTCTTTTATACAGTTTCATAATCACATTAAATTCTAATATATGTCCTAAATCTTTACATTCAACCAATCACATTTTACGACGTTTTAACTAATAATTTTGGGTTTACAAATATTGTCCAAAAGTTGATTCTATAGAAAATGAAACCAAAATAATTTACCCTTGACCCTGGATGCATGTTGCACAGACGCATCCGGCTTTTGGACGGCAAATGTACTTTCAAAGGCTTTTTAAAATTCAACTCGGTATAAACCCTTGAGCATTTCACATCTAACTACGCCACTTAGTCATTTTAAAATTTCCTTTTGGCACTGAATTTCAACTACTATATTTGAATGGTATTTTAGTGTACATAAAATACGGCAAACATACATTTTTAAGTATATGTGATCGATTATGTGGATTATTTTTGTTTGGCATATACTATCTTGTACTAAACAACCCTTATAACTCTTAGTAGCTCCCTTAGACATTATATTATATATATATATATATATATATATATTGCTGTAATAAGGGGTTGCTTGGGGGTGCACGTTATAGTAAAGGTCGTTCGGGAATGAGTAATTAGAATAGTCAGCAAAAAACTACACTTATTTAAGAAGATAATTAAGAAATAGACATAGTTTGTAGATAGTAAGTAGTCAACACCCTGTATATAGAGTAGAGATAGTTTTTGGGCGACGCAGGGAAACATAGGAAGACGCATAGTTGGCGTAGGAATGAGAAATACATGTATTAAGTAGATAGTAAATATTAAATACCCTGTAGATAAAGTTTAGTTAATTTAGGTAAAACAAATAAGGATATTTTTCAGTGGAAGCACGCGTATATTGAGAAATAAATGATAAAGTGTAATTAGACACGCATTAAGAAGAAGAGTTCCAGACGATTAAATTAATACGGATATAGAAATAGAGTTTCAGGTAGTTAATATAAATGCGTACAAAGATCTAACCATTTTGATAAGAGAAATGATTAAAAATTGCGTGAGTCGCATGTAAACATGAAAATTTAAAGTCGGGTTGCATCAGTTGTTTATAGAAAAGCAAGTAATCTATCAAAATACAGCATGTTGACAATGAAAGACAGCTGCGGGCAGGTTGTGATTATGGGAAAACGTGGAGCATTACATCAGAAACTGCTCTAAATAAAATTATTTGATTGGTCAGAGACAAGCGACGAGTTCTAGACCAGACCCACGGATGGAGTGGGAATTCGAGATTATATTAGCAAGCAACTTGATAAGAAAGTCAGTTTTGAACTCAATGAAGGCCGAAGTGCATTGCCATTAAACAAAGTAGTACGTAATAAGTATAAAAGTGAAAAATAAAATGAGTGCGAATATGAAGATTACAATTGCCGTTTAAACGTAAGTACGTTTTTAATGAATTTATTGTAAACTAAGACATAAAAATAATAGGGTTTCGAGGTCTGAGGGAAATAGACTAGGATTCTGATGTTAAAAAAAAATATAGTAATACAATTTAAATGTCAAGGGGAAAAGAAGAATAATACAATCTTGAAGTACAGGGGTGAAACAAACTACAATTTTAAGTCTGGGGCAAGAATGATAAAAGTCTAAGTTTGAAGAATAGAAATAAATTGGGGTATATAATTTAATGGTGGTGGTCCATAGTGTAATAATTTGAATGGAATCCAGAATTGGGAAAGAACATTTTTATTGGAATCGTCGATGTGAAAAAGATAAAACCAGGTCAGATTTTTAGTTATAAGACATTTGTTTTTCTATATGAATTTTTATTTTATTTTAATATTAAATTTGCTAAATATGATATGCTTGTGAAGAAGTCAACAAAAGAGGTTGCATACGTATTGAATGAGTAATATGAAAACAGGTTTAGAATATTCTACACTTTGTTGGTAAAGATAATAAATTTTCTTTGGTGACTTTGGGTTTTTGAGTACATACTAGATGGTTGTTAATAAATGAAATTTATAAAAAATGTATTACAAATAATTTCAAAAGCTGTACATAACATATTGGTTTCATTATATAACATCTAAATTTACTGAATTTTATAATTGCAAATAAATGCTAGCCGAGGTCATAAGATTTAAATAGTACAAAGGCGGAGCCACAAGTTGAATAGGAAAGAGATAACCCGCAAGGCGGTAACGTATCGAATTTTGCCATTGGTAGATAGAGTTGTTTAAAGATAAAGTCCAGTTGATAGCAATATTAAGAAAACAGCTGGAGGAGGAGATAATTACACTTAATCGTGAATATTAAAATGGTGGTCCAATAATTTAGAGTACGTAGAAAATAAATAATGCAGCCCAAAGTAGGGGCATGATGAGTATTTAATATCAATAGCAAATAAATAATGCAGCCCAAAATAGGGGCACGATAATTTAGAGAGGTATTCATAGCAATATATATATATATATATATATATATATATATATAAAGAAGGAAAATATAAGGCCTTGGGCAGGATTTGAACCTGCATCTCAGTTTTGCCGGAACTGTGCGTTAACCAATTACGCTACCGAGGCCGATGGCTATAATTGGAAAATTTACAAATCTGAATCGTGTACAGTACCATATATAAACCTAACTTTCAATTACGCACAGTTCCGGCAAAACTGAGATGCAGGTTCAAATCCTGTCCAAGGCCTTATATTTTTCTTCTTTCAATTACTAGCTCGATTTGAAATGATCATTTGGGCTTTACTTAAAAAAAGTCTAGGTTATTATTTCATCTTATTAATTGCAATACGTTAGTATTTATCAACTTACCTTGTGTAAAAAAACTACTTATAATATTTATATATTAATACTTGGCTTATAGCCGTGATTTTGAGCGCTGCTTCCTGTCTATATCTGACATAAGTCACAAATTGACAATTTCAGATATGATTGACAAAAATGCTAAACGTAATTGAAAGTTAGGTTTATATATGGTACTGTACACGATTCAGATTTATATATATATATATATATATATATATATATATATATATTATAAAACTCTACTTTATTGACCAAGAATTAATGTTTAATATAAAGATGAAATTAATGTATTAGGATATTTTTGGTCATAAATAAAACAACTGCCAAATAATCTTTCGTTTTTAACTTGACGTTTTGATCTACTATTCAGATCTTAATCATAAGATCTGAATAATAGATCGAAACGTCAAGTTAGAAACGAAAGATTATTTGACAGTTGTTTTATTTATGACCAAAAATATCTCATTATATTAATTTCATCTTTATATTAAATATATATATATATATATATATATATATATATATATATTGTGAGGTTTAGTTCGTGAACGTTTCTGGAATCATGCCCCTACTCTTGGGCTGATATAATTACTGTGTGTTACTTGTATTACTTGTGCCCCAGCATTGGGCTGTCTATAATACTGTGTGGTTTAGCTCGAATCTTGCCCTCGGCTGCTCCCAATAGTTCCTATTAACTCAAATTTTCTAAATTTACTATTGACACCTACCTGTTACATCCAAAAAACTTCCTCTCAATATTCTCATGCTGAAACCTAAATAGAAATTCACACCAATCACACACTGAAAAATAATTCAATTGACCAAATATATCGCACTCTATTTAAATTAGATCCATAGTACATTTTAAAACACCATTCCTTTAGGTACATCCATAAAGGTCAATAAATTTTATAATAAAATCATGCAAATTGATAACCTTTTAAACACATATATTTACTAAAGTAAGGGGGCGTTCCTCATACCTTACGTTATCCTTCTGTCTTAGCATGAGCTCATAATAAAAATTCCAAAATTTCCAAAATTTCCTGCACTACCAATTATCAATAAGCTCCCTATACCTCTTTACAACATTTGGTTATCTGTAAATTCATTAATTATTTCCGAAATCAATCTCCTTTTAAAGTCCCATAAATCTCTGTTCATAAAATATAAAATAATAATAAAACACATCAAACTCAAATCCAAATAGTCACAAACACCATAAAAACATTCACCACTCGATGTTCTATTCTATCGCCTACCTGGTTTTATCTTCTAAGTGTGCTCCACCATCTAGCTCCTTGAAGATGTTGCCGTCTAGTAGATACCCATTCCATCAGCTATCTCCCTGGTCCAACTACCATATCTGCCATGTATGCCGCTGTTTACAATTCCCAATCCAAAAATTCCAATCTCCAAAATTACCTTTTATTATTCACACATCGCTTTTTTTCATCATCCAAACAATTTCAAATTTTAATACTTCCGTGCGTTTCAACACCAACTCAACAAGCTTTGTACTTACATACCACTTTAACGTTTTAACACAAAGATGCTTTATCGGCTTCTACATAAAATTTTATTAAATTGCACTAGTTCACTTGAAAGTAACTATTATCACCAATGATGGATGAAATCACAACGAAAGAGAAATTGGCACGTATGCTTGTACACCCGTTCCTATAATTCTTGAAAATCTTTTCTAACCGCTCGTTGTTCCAGCGAAAAATCCCTGGACCTCATTGAAGAACCAAAATTTCACGTCGATAACTGCACATTTTGTTGATTCCCACGCTGAATTAATCTCGGTACTATTAGAATGTGTTGAGTTTGAAGAGCGACACACAGCAATCTTGTTATTCTAAAGACTAAAGGAAGTAGTGGGCAAGTGGAGTTTGAAAAATAAAATTGCTGCGTATGTTAGTGATAATGCTGCTAACATCGTTGTCACAGTTCAAAATGTCAGTGACATCAGTTGGGTTGCTTTGCTCATTCTAGAAATTTAATAGTTCAGGAACATGTACGGGATAAGGCAATTGCAGAAATAAAGGGTGTCCCAAAATTTACGCAAGATTTTAATTTGCTGCCATTTGTGCAGTAAACTGTTGGCAACCCTGAAAAATAAACAGCTTAACAGCTGACAGTCTAGGGTTAGTAAAAATGGAGCGTTACACGACAGAACAACGTGTTTTCATTGTTGAAGAATATTTCAAAAATAATGAAAGTTTGGCGGCCACAGTTCGAAAATTTCGTACAAAATACGGACGGAATGTTCATTTAACTTCGTCAACTGTAAAGAGAGTAATTGAAAAATTCAAGAAGACTGGATCTACTGGTGATGCTAAACATTCTGGTCGTCCAAAAACAAGCCGTTCAGATGTCAATATCGAAGCAGTGCGTGACAGTGTTGGTGAAAACCCAAGAACATCAATTCGACGACGTGGACAAGAACTGCAAATTTCAAGAAGCTCTCTACAGCGTATACTCACTGAAGATCTGCGGCTCCATGCCTACAAAGTTCAATTAACACAAGAACTTAAGCCTAATGACCATGCCCAGCAAAGAGAGTTTGTTGAATGGATTATCGAACATCAACAAGTGGACCCTGATTTTTCGAAAAAAATCATCCTAAGCGACGAAACACATTTTTACCTTGATGGCTTTGTTAATCGACAAAATTGCCGCATTTGGGGTTCAGAGAACCCACATGTGATTGTCGAAAAAAAATGCATCCACAACGTGTCACTGTTTGGTGTTGATTTTGGGCTGGAGGCATTATTGGACCATACTTCTTCGAAATCCAATTACTGAATGAGACATTTCCTGGTCGTGTTCTCTCTCGTTTCGGTGATCAGAATTGACTCCCTAGATCATGCGATTTAACACCATTGGATTTCTTTTTATGGGGTTATTTGAAATCAAAGGTCTACGCCAACAAGCCCACAACAATCCGTGCGTTGAAGGAGGAAATTCAACGTTGCATTACTGAAATTGGGCTACATTTATGCACAATTGTCATGGAAAATTTCGACAAAAGAGTGCGTATGTGCCAGCAAAGCCGTGGAGGGCATTTGCCCAATGTGTTATTTCATATATAACCCTATTGTGTGTACTTTATGATTCATTAAAAAAATTATAATTTAAAGAAAAATAAATGTGTTTTATATTTAATTCAAATCTTGCGTAAATTTTGGGACACTCTTTAGTAATGAAGCTTAAATCTATAGTGGAACGTTTTAAAAGAAGCCCGCACGCACTTGTTGAATTGCATGCTACTCCAAAATAAATGGACCTTCCTGAATTAAAATTAAAACAAATTGTCTCTAATAGGTTGAACTCCACTTTTCACATGCTGACCAAATGTCTAAAAATTAAAAATGCATTAGTGTCTACCGTTGCACTTTTGGATGGAAATCTTGCAAATGTGCTGCAATCGGAATGGAGATTTATAGAAAAATTAATAGAAGTTGTCTAAATATTCAAGTTGGTAACTGCAAAAGTGTCTTCTGAAAAAAACAGTTACTGGGTCTAAAATAATGGCCTTTGTTAAAGGAATTAACGTGCGCATGTTATATTATTCAAAACTCCCTGCACTCGGATTGCCAGAACAGATACAAAACGTAAGTACAGTATATAAGGAATGATATGTTAACATGTTTTAAACGTATAGAGGATAATAAATTTATGGTTCAGTGTACCATTCTAGATCCTCGTTTTAACGGCTTGGATTTGAAGATCCAAAAATAGTTGACGTAGCTGTAGCAAATTTAAAACAAAAATTGGGAACGGGTAATATTACTATTTACCAACAACCATAAGCATCAGAAACCTACCCGTCGGTGTCTTCTTTGTTGTGGCAAGGTTTTGATACGTCAATTATAAAACTTACTGCTAGTGGACCTAGATAAATACGTAAACGATCCACTTTTGCCCAGAACTGAAGACTCTTTAAAATGGTGGTTCGATAGAAAAACCATATATCCGCGACTTTTCGAAATGGTTTTTAAGCGACTGTGTATCTTGGAAACATAAGTACCTGGCGAAAGAAAGTTTTCAAAGGCCAGGCAAATAATGTCCGACAACAGAACTCGATAAATTTCTTCAAATTTATCAAAATTTTTTTTAAATTATAATTCACAAAACATGTAAGACGGCATTACTTTAATTTAAAATAGGTTGTTATTTAATTTCTAAATGTAAATGCGTAACATTTTTTTAAAACATTGTTACACTTAAAATTATTATTTACTAGTTTGTACTGACTTTTTGCGATACTAATATTTAAAATTAATATGTTAAAATAATCACCCTCGTCATTAGGTCTTCAGTCCTGGAACTGGTTAGACGCGTACTTTCATGGTTTTCTATTCTGAACTAACCTTCACATGAAATTTGCACAGTCTGCGAAAGTCTGATCTCAGTCCACCTCTACCTCTTTTTCCTATCTGTGCTTGTAATATATCCCGTACTATTCCCCAAAAATGCTTTAGAGCGTATCCTGCTTTTTTATATCTTCTTTTTTTTGTTTTCTACAGATTCTATTTCTATAACCTATTTGTTATTAACTTTGTCTGTCCATGCTACCATTCCCATACATCTGAAGCACAACATTCCAGAAGACTTCTATTTTATGCTTTTCCTACTACCCCTATTTCATAAACGTACTGTGCTGTGCACCACGCATGTGCTTTGAACAATTGTTTTCTTCTTTCTATGTTTGATGTCTTTGAACATAGCCGCTGTTCTATCTTTTTTGCTTTTTTGATGCAGTTCGATCACCTTCTATTGTTTTACAGTTATATACGCTATTTCCCCAATATTCAATGGTATGTGAAGGGGTATGCCCAAGGTCCCGTGTTCAAATTCCGACACGGTCCGCTTGAAAAATATTAGACGAGCATTTTTCACAAAAATACGTCCCCGTTCGGATGAAAGGTAAAGTGGAGGTCCCGTGTGTGAGTGTTGTCGCGCACGTTAAAGATCTCTACCTTGCTTGCAACAGCAAGCGTTCGGCAAAATTCCAAATTTTCCAAGTAAAAAAAAACTCGCTTCCTGGCCAATGTAGTACCTTCGGGTGGAGCATTGGAAAAATCAAATGTAGGGTATGTGAAGGGGGATAAGCAGCCTTTGGCTGCCAAGTTTCCCCAGCACTTGAACATTTGTCGAAATAATCATCACATTTAAGTGCACTTATTTTCTCGTCATTAGGTTTTTCGTCTTGAAACTGGTTGGATGCGTACCTCTACTTATTTATGCTCTGAGTTAGCGTACACAGTTCCTTGAAATTTCCACAACAGCCTATATACAGCTCGATTCCCCTTCTATTTGTCACGATATTCTCGTACCGTAACTAAAAGGATGTGCCGACAAGGCTGCAGCCGAAGATTGGGGGAGGGGGGGGGAGTAAGCTAAAACTGAAGTAACTCAACAAGGAGAAAATTAATCATTGAAATAAAATAAGGTTTATACTTGCAAAAGAAAAGCAATAATTAATGATAGGACGCCAGTCCATCCAACTAAAACATATAGGTAATAAAAAAAATAACTTTGTTAAAAAAATTTAAGTTAAAAATGTACTTTATTATATATTGCTGTAATATTTCACCAGCCTCTACGATGGTTTTATTTTTTTAGCCCCACGGTTGGGCATGTCATAAAATACTGTGATACTTTCTTTATTATATTCAGCCCCTACGATGGGCATACCATAAAATTCTGTTTTATCCCCTTTATATTAATCAAGCACTTATGATGTGAAATGTTAAGTTATGGATTTTCTTTGCCTCAACTAGCTGATTCAATTAAATAAAGCAATTCTACAATACATAATATAACGATTAAATATTTACAACCTTTTTAAAATCTTCCCCTTTTTCAGAATATTTACATATACCAGATTCAAGAAATTGAAGCCAGCAAAACGAGCCTTTTGTTATATTTAAAGACCTTTTGAAAAGTTTTAAGATGCCTATTACCTTTCATAAATTGATCAATGAAACTAATGTTTTGTTGACTCTTACATGTACCAAAAATATTGAATTAAAACAGTTTTCAGTAATAAATTATATCGATATGGCTAACCTAGAATGGTCTCATAGTTCCTCTGCATCCCCAAGAGTTGTCGTGCTCAGTCTGAATATTTAGAATCGAATTTGGAAGTCGACATCAAACCAAAGTACTATCCAAATCGTTATTCAAAATCCCATAAGCTAATGCAATTTAAGATTCAAATTGCATATCAGTAAATAAAATGTTTTCCATCTCCGTAATTAACAAGACAGTAATAGAATGTCAGTAATTACCAAAGTAATTTAACGGAAGTGATTAACCAGAGAATTCACCAGAGTAATCACCAGAGAATTCACCAGAGTATTCTCCAGAGAATTTATCAGAGTAATCTCCAGAGCCTTGTTTTATTTATGTTAGAAATTGTAATTTTTACTAAATTGTTGTTTACTTACGTCTATAATAGATCGGCTCGCTTGCACAATTTTTACACTTTTTAAAATGATTTTCATTTACTTTCGTATGACTGGTTACGTAAATAGTTTAGCACTTCTGAGTATCGTGGTAGTCCAATTTAAAATGTATACTAAACTAGTTGCTCAATTGTTATCGTATTTATAGACCTTACCTCTTGCTTTCTATTCGTTTATTCACGTATTGGGTCGACACCTTCTGCGTTTATCTTTTGTGTACTGCGGGAAATTTTACCAACTGTATCGTTCAAATACTTAGATGAACGCTTAAATTGTCACGTCTTCATTTACATACCATGATATTTAATTGAGAAATCTCACGAATTTCCGCTTATTCAGTCACGTGTTCATTGTTTATTGCTTATTCTAATCTAAACCAAAATAAATTTGGTGTTTGTTTATTTCCTAGTTAAATTGGATTTTTAAACAAATGTAATACTTTATGTCACGTACGATTTATTCAAATAATGCATAATTTTAGCTGCGTATACAATGATATATTTAACGCACTGATTAAATATTTATCAAGCCAATTCATATAGGTTTTCCGTTGATTTAATTTTGATGCATTTCGTTATGTTTTTAAATCTTATCTTTGCTCGTAACTACTCTTGGATATTTCTATTTCTTGTGCGTTTAATCTCTTGTACTATTATATACAGTGTGCTCTCAACTGACAAATATGTATTGTGACCTATTTACTCTTATAGTATCTGTAATTATGTGCTTTTGTTGACTAGAAGTTTCTTTTATTTATTCTACGACCCCTGTGACTTAAACTACCCCTAAACTACCCTATGCCCTATGATTATAGCAATATATATATATATATATATACATATATACATATATATATATATATATATAAAGTAAGATGTATCTGTAAACAAACTCTTATGAAAATAATAAGAGCTATTGACAAATACAAATCGGGCTGGTAGTTATATAGCCATTAACAAAACATTAGCTTTATTACTTCATAGGGGAGGAAACATCCACTGACCAATGGTTTCAGCTTATTAGCCTCATCAGAGTGGAATAGTTCCCAAGAACCCTATGAAGTAATCGAAGCTATTATCATGATATAATTTCGAAACAATCACTGTACTATGGCAAAAGTAAATAAAACCGCCATCAGGTGATAAAACACCAACACTACTAAAGTGTGGAAGTACAGTATTGAACCGAAACTACATAATAAGTTTTATAAATGACTATAAAAGTACGTCTGGCCTTTGAGATTTGCGGAATGTTACTGCAAAATTTATTTGCATACGTAACAAACCTTCTCGTGGCGACACCCGGCCCGATTTGTATTTGTCAATAGCTCTTATTATTTTCATAAGAGTTTGTTTACAGATACATCTTACTTTATATACAATTTTCTTATTGCGGACTGCAAATAACTTGTCTTTGTTTATATATATATATATATATATATATATATATATATAATAAACTTTTAAGGAACGTTCACTAATCAATAAGTAAGTTTGTGCGTCTGTGACACTTGGCGTTATGATAAAATATTACAAGTACGCCCCTGACGCAATCAGGATATAAAAAATAATTTATAATTAATAACCCTAACGAGCTCGTGTAATTAATTACATTCTAACAAATTTTTGGAAAGAAGAAAAAAATGAAATACTTATTTTTATACAAAGGGGTCCACCCAAAACAATGATGTTAACTATGTTCATAATGGAATATTAATGATGCATGAAGCATGTGAGAGTATCTCAAAAGTAACTACTATAGTAACTATAACTTATTAATATTGAAGGATTGTAGATGATTCAAACTTATTAAACATTACAGTAAAATTTGTAACCATCAGGGCTATAGTAAAGCACTGCTGGTGAGGAACGTATTACGCAATTATTAGCATAAGTGTGGGAAACAATTTATTGTATGGACTACTAGTAAAATAGAATTTAAAAAAGTAGTCTACTTTTGTCTACATAACGAGACAAAGAAATGTTTAACATACCAGTAACCAGCCAAGATCCGGAACAATGCATTTTCTTTTACAGTCACAATACCTGGTAGCTTAAACCAAAAAGAGTTGTGAGTAGTTAGCAATCTATGTGGTCCAACATCAAACCTGAACATACAATCAAATCCATACGATAAAATTCTACACGTACGGGAAAGTTTTAAACCTTGGGAACAACTTTTAAGTACTACGATAAGACCATTCGATACGAGCTAGAAAGTAACCATGAAAGTCAGTAATTTATCAACCATTTTATTCACTTACCAAATACACAAGAAGTAGAAACAGAAAGGAATGTGCGCGTATTTGCTCGTTCAGAATTAAGAACTGCTTAAGAGCATCTGTTCAACGTGTAACAAAGTACAAAGTAAGAATGAATTAATTCCCAATAGAACAATTTAAAATCTCTACTCTGATAACATAAGGTAATGCCGTTAAAACAAGAAATTACAAGGCGTTGATAAAGACAATAATTTGTATACTAAATTGTAGTATAGGTGATAAGAAATTAATATTAATAGAGAAACCAAACTGCTTTATGAATAAACTGATAGGTTAATGTGCTATATCTATAATAGGTATAACTTTGAAAATAGTCAAAAAGAGCGAATTAGGATATTTATTTAAACTGGTAATAATTTATCAATGAAGGGTATTGGAAAAATGCAATTCAGGAATTGAACGTAACATATTATTTTTTTATTATATGCCCTGTTTAACCGTCATTCAGTGGTATGTAAAGGGGAGGCGGCTCCGTGTCGTAGTTGGTATGCGTGTGACTACTAAGCCCAAGGTCCCGAGCTCGAATCCCGACACGGTCCGCTTGAAAAATGTTAAGCAAGCATTTTTCACAAAAATACACCCTCGTTCGGATGAGAGGTAAAATGGAGGTCCCGTGTGTGAGTGTTGTCACGCACGCTAAAAACCCCTACCTTACTTGGAATAGCAATGGTTCGGCAAAATTCCAAATTTTCCAGGTAAAAAAAAACTTGCTTCTTGACCAATGTAGTACTTTTGGGTGGAGCAATGAAAAATCACATGTAAGGTATGTGAAGGGGGTTAACAGTCTGAGGCTGCCAAGGATCCCCAAAACTTAGACATTTGCCGTATTAATAGTTTTCCAGTAAATCCTTTCACACAATTAACATTAGTTGTTTATAATAATCATCACGCTTAAGTACAGTTATTCTTTTTGTCATTAATTTTTCCATCTTGGGACTGGTTGGATGCATACCTCCATTAATTTCTATTCTGAGCTAGCCTACACATTTCCCTGAAATTCCCAAATTCTACAACTTTCACTATCTGTGTGCAATAGTCTAACCTAGGTCTACTTTTACTTTTCTTTTTCCCATCTCTGCTTCTAATATATTCCGCACTATACCCTCATGTCTTAGTATGTGGCCTATTATCCTATCTCTCCTATTTTTTACTGTTTTCCACGTAGTTCTTTCTTTCCCTACCATTTCTAGTACCTCTTCGTTCTTAACTTTGTCTGTTCATGATATCTTCATCAATTGTCTATAGCACCACATTTCAAAGGCTTCTACCTTTTTCTTGTCTGCTTCTTCTACTGTCCAGTACACAACCATAAAGTCATAATAAAGTTTTCTCGATTTAAATTACATTGAAAGTGTGGTAATGAGTATTAGTATACATAGGCTCACACTGCTTACCATTAAGATGAACTGATTGATAAATGATAACTATAATAGACTGTACTTGAAACTTTTATTAACTTGTCATTCTTATTACAACTGGCAATGAGAATGCAGAGCTGCAGTAGCGTGACGTTACTGGTCGAGTTTAAACTACAACTAACTTAATAATAAGAGGCAGCTAGTATGTAAGGGTAGCTTGACCCTCGTTGACTCAAACATCGCTATATACCTAAATTTTATTTACAAAAGAACAATGGTTGCACGTTGCTACCAAAGTGAAACAAAGTGTATAATTCCTAGTCCCTTCTAACCCCAACCCCAACATTCACTATTCTATTCAGTAGTATTCAGCTATTCACTTTATAGTGTTGCGAGCTACTTACTATTAGGCAACCCGTCAAACACACAAGCGCTGTAGGCTCTGCATAGTCTGCAGGATTCGAGAATTCTTCTACCAATCAAACACACAAAACACCGCCAGCACTGTTTATTCTCAATGGATCGGGAAGCTTCTCGTAATTACTAAAGGATGAGTCATATCTTTAACTCGGAGTATATATAAGACCGTTAATAAATGCAAGGATCACAGTTGTTGCCCAGACTCCGATAGGGTAACAACTCGCGTATTCAGACCACCGCCTTCGGGTGTTCAAAGATGAGCAGCGGAACGATGACGTCCTGAGGGAGTTCTCCAGCTATGCGGGGTGCTGAGGAATGGGTACACAAGTGAAGTCGTCGGGGATGCACATCCGTCAGTCCTGTTTAGACGAGCTACCTGAGGATGGAGCGGCCTGTGGCGAGTAGCCAGTCCTGTTAGGCGAAAACCACAGGCCAGTGGACCCAGGATCCAGAATACTGTGTAGTAGGAAGACGACTAAGGGGAAGATCCGGGAAACTGCTTACTGCACCAAATCAAGAGGATTTCAGGAGCAGGTCTTCTGGAATCCAGATCTACATATATATTTATTTATTATATAAGAAGATCAACCTGTTAAACAACACAAAAACTCATGGAATCAAATAATCAACAAGCCGAAAAACTCTCAAGAGTTATATGGCCTTTAAAACGACACTGAGAGTGTCGCGTCAAGCTTCTGTAGTGCAAGGATCAGTCTATACTTGAATGTCTAATATAAATTATATCGTTGTAAAGTAATAGTAGTTGAGCTTTTGGAAGTTCAAGAATATACATAAATGTTATATGCTGTGTCTAATGTACATGCAGCTTGTAGTATACATAAATAAATAGAAGTGTATAAATAAATAGTAGTGTTAGTGTTGTTAATGAACCTATGGTAAAGGAGTTAATTTAAGAAGATATTAGTGCTTGTAAATTCATTAGTGTAATAGTGCTTCATTGTTAAGTGGACTGAAAACATCTATAAATAAGGCATATACTGTTAATTAGACTTGGGAACAGTGAGTAATAAAGACTCTTGTTATTACTTGTTTTAAATTAGAGAAACGCGGTAGGAGTAGTCCGCTTCAATAGTTTACATTCATTGTTCATTCTTTACCGTTCAAGCAGGTAAAGGATGGAACGTTGTCCGTTTCACTAATTCAGGCTGCTTTTATTCTGTAGTTCGTAATGAATTATTCTCTTAGAAACCAACGAAATAGTTCATTCGGTTCATCGTTCAGAATAGTTCATTTTAACTTTTTCGGTCATGAACTACATATACATCACCATTAGAAACATTTTAAGTATCCTTTTGGCAGCTAATTGTCATAATAGAAGCATTTAAGTATTTAAAAATGCGTTTTTTATGGTTAGGCAAGGGTCAAATCAATGAGGGATTTCTAAAGTCTAACACTTTCCTCAAAATAGATACATCTGTATTATGCCAAGTAATTTAAAAAACAAAATTTAGTCATATCATTCTACTTTGAAAGAGCAAATCAAAGTTTAAATAAATATAGTTGTTGAATATGCATCTAAATCCATTAACGATAATTTTTTTAGAAATTAAAAGTTGAACGTCCATTAATACAAGTGTATTGAAAATGGTTACACTTACAACAACCAAGTGTTTATCTTCCTCGTGAGAAAACTGAAACAAAAAACCTAGTTTTAACTACTTTTGTTTTAACCATAAATTCAATACTAAAACTTCATTAGTAATGTCCTTGTTTTAGGTTATATCATTGGCTTTATGTTGGAGATTCCCGGAGCGTGAATAAAGGTGACTTTGTGTCACTTATATTACCAACGTGTATGTATTTACTATCAGGACAATCGTTAACAAGCACAATCGAGATGTGGCTTTTAATAACAGCTATTAACAATTTCTGGTTTATTTTTACTTCTTTTACCACAACTCATTTCCATCCAGATATTTTTATTGATGGAGATGAACCCAGGTATTAATTTACATAATAAAGAAATGCATTTCAACATGCTATTTCAGACCAAACCAAGAATACGATTGGGGTATAAGTCAAATTGATACAGTGGCAGATAAGGTTGAAGTGAACGCCACTTATCCTTTAGCGTTGTTCACTTTTGGCGATCATGCACTTCATCATTTATTTCCAAGTCTTGACCATGGTTACCTTCCATATCTTTATCCAATTCTTGAAGAAACGTTGAAAGAGTTCAAGTTAAAGTTAAATACAAGAACAGTTTGGGATTTGATTCCTGGGTTTTTCAAACAGATGGTAAGGGAATTGCCTAATACAAGTCCACCTAACACATTTATTAAATAAATTCCGTCATTTTACATATAACATTCTTAATACGAAATCTGCTTAAGTACTTTGCGGTAAATTTTACTGGGAAATAAAATTAAATATTAATTCAAAGTTACTAACATTGCTTTGCTTTTTTTTGGTGTCAGTAATATAGTTTATATATTATAGTTTAATATAGTTTATATCTTTTCTTATTATAAAATTTTTTTAATATGTAATGGAAATAAACAAATTTTCAAAAATTCTTATAGTGTATACTGGAAACAAATAAAATTTATATAGTCCAATCGCTTTAACTTTAGGATGACATCACAACTGGATAAAATGCTCCATTGCCAATGTTGGTTTAAATTCTAATATATTTAATGAAAGATACACGAATATTCCCATTGGCAAGAGGAATTGGTGGTAATACCCTACAGAACTGCCAACCTTTATGTGTAAAATAACAGTATCATTCAAGCAAAACTCTAGAATCTAGATATTCATTTGCACACAGTTGTTAATACTTTATTACTAAATTATAATGTAGGGAAAAACAGGAACAGGCATAAGGGCGACAAACAAAGACAATCAGGCAAGGATATTTACATAAATAAAGATAAGGCACGATACGATACCTGACCCAACCGCTCTTCACGAAGGTCCAAGGAAAAAGCCACGTTACAGAGTCTCACGGAAACACTTCTCCCCACTTTTTGTCCTTTCACGCGTCGGCGCGAAATTATTCGTCCAACCCACTTTTGACGTGACGGAAATACGCGCACCGAGTCTTTTGAATTTATGGCGCGAAACTTCCGCACATCAAAATTAAACTTCATTTCATTTTGTGTTCCAGCTGTAGCTGCTCAATTGATACCTGCTGGCCGAAGTATTATAGGTTCCCTCATCATTAAAACATGCAATATCTCAGAAGCAATATCTAGAAAATATCTTGGAGAAAATATGTTGGATACAGTTAATATCATGCAGTTAATTTCAAGGAAGTAAGCAATGTCATGGAATTATATCACGGATTTTGTTAATATCGTAATTGCAGTATTTAATGCTGAAAAGAAAATTTAGTTTGCGATTTGGAAAACTAAATTTTATAGGATGTTATTAAGGAGGAATTGGTTTTGTTAAATAATGTTTTGTTCAGAAGAATTCTCATAGTTCCAGCGATAAATTCGTTCGTATTCATGTATTTGCTGTTTGTACATCGCAGAACACAGATGTTAATGGAATATCCCACAGCTGAGGCCATAGTTCGATTTCTTTTGGTCGTACTGTATTTCCACACGTGAGTGATATTTAGCATTTAATCACATTTATAATTATTTAATCGTAATACAAAAATTACAAGGTTGAAGCTTTACCTAGATTAAAGTAACTTAAAAATTATTTAGTGAAAGAAAGGACTCCGTAATAAATTTGTAACCTTGCATAAATTTTAAAATGGCTATGCTGTTTGCCTATCATAATTATTTCACAAACACATAACGTTAACTAAACTGAAAAAGTTGTTAGTGACATATGATGTCAAAGAACTATTCAGCTGTCCAAATTTAAATATCACATGTTATTTGACGCTAATCTAAAAATATATTTAATAATTTAGAGGTCATGTACTTTGATTGTTAAACAACGTGATAAATTCTTTTCATACATAGTAAGTAAAACTAACTCTATGTTGAAAAATGCTATTTTATAAGATCCTAAATAATTAAATTAAATTGTGAAGTCAATGTAGTACTACACATGGCTAAGAACTAAAATGTGTAAAATGAATTATTAAGTGAACTAAAACTTTTTTGAAAATTTATAATGAAATATTCCATTTAGAGATTATTATGTTTTGAATACAAAACCTTATTGATTTTCTGTTCTATAAAATTTTTAGTAGAAACAGATTATATTAAAACAAATCAAGGAATTTAATCAAATAGAATTCATTTTTGCATAACTCTTTTATTATTCCAAATACAAGTAAAACTTATAGGTCATTCATGAGCAGACATTCTGTAATGATAACAAATACCCTAGATGTATATTTTTGAAACTTAAATTCTATTATATTATTTTTGATAAATATTATTAAGGACACAAACGGTGTCTATGTTGTGCATTTGTTTGTTCACAGGTTAAGTCGAGACATCTGTATGACATCTGGTAATTGAGATTTTGGTAAGTGTTTTAAAAAAGTGAAATTCAGGTTTTATGGCTATATTAGTGGTGTTGATATAAGGTTTCCGCATTCCCCTAATACAAGCACAGATAATTTTTGTAGGTTGTTGTATTGAAAAATACGGTGGGGCTCATTATTTATATTTTTGGTCATTTGACAATCCATGACCCAAGCTCATAATCTACCCAGAGCTAACACTCTACTAGCCGTTTATGTCTAAAGAGTTTTTCTTTTCCTCAAGCCGTTTTCCATCAAACTTTACCTTGGGCTTTCATTGTTAATAAGAAATTCTCGACCTTGTGATATCAGGTAAGGGTTTAGGATATATAAGGGCGCAATTTGTTATCTGATATTCACGAAGGAATTATATTTTTGTTACAGCAGAAGAAAGATTATAGTAATGCTAGGATCAGAAATATTACTAGAACCAAAGATGTTTTGCCTCTTAGGAAGTTAAATTACAAATGACGATAGAAAAAGGAATGCAAAAAGTAAGATGGCCCAAGGAAGAAAAATAAAGTACAATACTAAAATTTGAGATTATTCTAGCAGTGAAAAAGATTATTGAAAGCTTACATAAGAAGTGTATCACTATATGTATACCAAACATAGACATTAAGTGAAGTGGAAGGTTAAAAGCTTTTGATATATGACGCTATACAAGAACGATTACATTCAGTTGGGCAGATAAAGGTTGTAATAATATAATCTAAAAAATTCTAGATCATAGAAGTTGGTGTTTTTAGCGAGTCTGGAACAGCTGCCCGTAGCCTAATATACTTGGAGTCAATCTCCGCGTATCTAATTACCTATTCAGTAAATCAGACAATCGAAATTATTTAACTGCGTTGGAACAGACAGACATTTTGCTAGTATATGTTGTCCATATTTTTACGGTAAAACAATACAAATATCTAACGTCTGGAGTCTAATTATGCTATACATTCTATACATACCAGTTAAATCACGTAACATCATAGTTATAACAATTTTAGTAATCGCATATGTCTACTCCCCACCACAGAGAGATAAGAACAAGACCTATGACGTATAGTTACCTCTTTCCACCACTTTTTTTCTCACACGAACCCATGTAAATAGGCTCTGCCTTCCCTTACTAGTACGCTGAAGAAATATCTGCTTACCTCCTCCCGCTACTTTACCTATAGAGCCAGCTCTATTAGATCATACACTTCCAGAATACAAAAACATCTTAGTGTATGTAGTCCCTGTTTCGCGAACAGTCAATCGGAATACATAAACATCTTGAGTCTAATTATTCAACCCTTCTGTCACTGCGATATAAATTCGTAACACAATTGTAGTAGACACAAAACACAGACAACTTTTGAGATTTAAACCTAGCACCTCGAGAAGGCTAGTTCCATGCATTAACTTTCTACCGGACGTACATAATCTAACAGGTCTATATGTGCTATTTAAATAATTTGTCGACCCGTCTTGAATTTTATTTAAAATATTTTATCGAATAGTATGAAATTTCGTTTAAATTATTTCGAGTAATGGAAGCTTTCAATTGGTTAAGCAGAAACAATTGTAAATTTTAAACGGTACATGCATGCGAATTTTAATAACTTTTAACATTCACGTATAAATATCAAACTGAAATCGCCACTTACTAAAGAGCTTTCGGATGCATCAATAAAAACAGTTAAAAAGAGTGGTGGATGGTTCGTAAAATAAACATGCGTCGACAATGTGTTTGTAGTTTAATTCCAGTCTCGAAGAAATATAGTCAAACGTTCCATAATCACTGGGCACAATATCCTCAAAGATTTGCATAACGTGTTGAATAATTTCATATCCTATTTAAAACAGTGGAAAATATGCTGCAAAATACAATATTTAATAGTAATATTCGTCACTGATAACTGCATATTGATGCAGGTATAACTAAAAAACTTGAATAATGTGCTGGCGCGTATTATTAATTTTAGTGGACTGTATTGCGAAAGTATAACAAAACGCGAGCTTTAAATACGAAAATTGAATGCATGTAAAAACAAACAGAATGCATAAATTCACTCACCAATATTGTACTTGGTGTGTGGTCCTCTTCAATTTGGCCGCAATGCCCCCGCGGGAGTCAGTTGAATGCACTGTTACAAGCACTATACTTTATTGTTTGTATAGCTTGCCCCGCACAATCGTTCCGGTACTAGGTCGAATAAAGAGTCTTCTATAAACGTAACAAAACCACTTTCGTACGCGTTTCACTATAAGAGGCACAAACGCATTGCACAACTTTATTCCACTATAGTTTGAGTTTTAATTAATACGAAACATTCTGTCCGCCAAAATAACGTTGGGCAATTTTTTTTTAAACTTAACACGAAAAATTTAACTTTAACCGAGTCTTGTATGTATGTAGAACTAAATGAATATAATAATACTTACGAAACTATAATAAAGAACACTAAAATAATTAATATTTATTATTAAGACGGCAATGGGCATAATTTGACCATTGGTCTTTCAAATTGCCTCGTGAAGTTTTTACGGTAGCTACACGAGGATAAAGCTCTATAATTCTGGCGAGTTTCCAATTTAAAGAAGGAACCCCCTCTTTTTTGATGTGCATCAAAGTACCAATGTCAACGCCGTCAAGTCTCTTGGACTTGTACCACCGACCACGTTGATACAATTGGTGTAAATACTCATTGTGTCATCGAACCCAAAAACTTTGATGCATAGCTTGAATCAACTGCCAACGAGAGAGCCTAGAGATTTTCAAATGAGACAAGTCTGGGTCCGAAGGTGCTGTCAGGGGTTCTAAAGTTAGAAAGTGACCTGGTGTCAGTGATGAAAGATCATTGGGATCCAAACGTATGCTGCACAAGGGTCTTGAATTCAACAATGCTTCAATCTGTGTGATTAAAGTATGAAACTCTTCGTACGTGAACACTTGGTTTCCAACGACACGAAATAAGTGAGTTTTCGCCGATTTAACGGCGCTTTCTCAAACACCTCCGAAGTGAGGGGTAGACGGGGGGTTAAAATGCCACGAAATGGCTAACGATTCTGCATAGTGTCGGAAATCCTTTAAAAGTTGGCGACTAGCGCCGACGAAATTTGTGCCGCAGTCGCTGAAAATGTGTTGACACCGACCACGACGAGCAATAAAACGACAAAGGCAAGCGATAAAGGCATCAGTCGACAAGTCTGATACGACTTCCAAATGAAGAGCCTTAGTGGCGAAACAAACAATCACGCAAAGATATGCCTTGCAAGTCTTGGTGCCTCTTGCACGATGCATGTTAATCGTAAAAGGGCCGGCAAAATCGATACCGACGGAACTAAAAGCCTTGGCTTGAGAAACACGAAATGAAGGCAATTCACCCATAACTGGAGTGACAAGAATAGGGCGAAGACGATAGCAATGATAACACTTAGATAGTATTCTACGAACTGCGCGAAGAGATGAGATGATCCAAAATCGTTCTTGAAGCAAGTACATCGTTGTGTTTACTCCCGAATGTAAATTTTGTGTGTGCACTTGTTTAATCAACAAATCTGTTATACGGTGTTTATTGGGTAATACCGCTGGATGTTTTGCGGAATCTGGAAGACTGGAATGAATCAGTCTCCCGCCTACTCTTAAAATGTCATTCGAATCAAGAAATAAGCCTAGATATTGCAGATGTTTAAGCAAAGGCTCACCTTGACGAACTGCTTCGATTTCAACTTTAAGGGCGGTATTCATAAACCATTCTTGAGGTTCACCCGAACCTCATGAATACCTTGCGTACAAAATCGCGTTTCATAGTCTACACCTTCATACTTAAGTATACCTTAAGTCTAAGGTAGGTTTAAATCATCCTTAAGTGTTCCTTTATTGGTTTCTAGATTAGGTGCTTTGTTTTTAATTGGAAGATTTCCATTTCAGATTTGTTTATTAACTTTTTTAATTGCTGCCATATTTTAATAAGCATAAATGGATGACGAATGATTAGACTTTATAGAAATTATAGATATTGAAGAACAAAGAATAGTTCCTTTATAAAACAGGTGCATATAAAATTGCTGTTTAATATATTAAATTATATATTTGTATCCAACAGAATTCCAAAACACTGGCAAATTCTTGTACGTAGGAGGCCAACAAACTTTTTTCTTTTTCCGTGTAGAGCTTTTTACTTTTCATATAACAAATTATGATAATTAATATTAAATGAATAATTAATTAGAAAAAAACTAACCTTATATTCATGTTATAAAAATTTTTAGAAATATGAAATATTAGTAACTAAAATAAAACTAGTAATTTTAGCACAAAAATCCCTAGAATCTGCCTTAAACTATACCCTACACGAGAATACCCGAAGTGTTGTTTATGAAAAGCATATGTAACTGGAGTATCAAGATCACCTTCAGTAAAGCTCACTTAAGGTTGACTTTGAGAATTGTTTATGAATACGGCCCTTAGTGAACTAAATTGGACCATTTTGACAATAAGCATAAGAGCAGTGTGAAGCTCCACCGACGATAAAAATAGCGAATTGATAGTACCTTTTCTAACTTTAAAGATTCTCAGACAATATGCGACTATACGTTGAATTTTGTGTAACGACGAAAATTTGTTTGATAAGTCTTCCAGCCAAGTTGATTCTACAGTAACAATCAAAGTAATGCGTTTCTCCTCAGAAGATACTTCCAGAGAAGGCACAAACAATTTTGGCCAAGGCCAATTTTCTTCAGACAACGACAAAAATTCAGGACCTGCCCACCATAGCGGATGCGCGTGCAATACCGAACGAAATAAACCTCTGGTACCACAATCAGATGGGTTGTTTGAAGAACTAATGTAACTCCACTATTCGGGAGAAATACGTTCTTGGATGTAACTAACACGGTTAGCTACAAACATTTTTAAACGATATGTAGGTGACTTAATCCAAGTCAAAGCCACAGAAGAATCAGTATAACAACAGATTTTTTCAAAGGTTACAATTGAATATGTAGTTTTAACAAAATGAACTAATTTAGACAAAAGTACGGTAGCACATAGCTCTAGCTTGGGTATAGAAAGACATTTCAAAGGGGCGACCTTTGATCTAGCCATAACAAAGTGAACAGATAATAATAAATCTTAGAGGATCGTAGATCCTAGCAACTGTCGAAAGTAAAATCCGCTTGGAAAGACGAATTTCTAAAGGCTGCATTTCAAATGAAAAAGTATCATGTATATGGAATAAAATACGCATTATTGTCAGCTGGAGGCGTTGATAAAAGCGACATGTGACCAGATGCTTCGTAATCACGCATGAAATTTACATACAAATTTCGCAAGTCTGGATTAGTTTCGAGACGACGCTCAAGTGACAATAGACGTTTAATAACAATAGATTTCGAGTCCGGAAACTTACGAAGTTTCTCTAAATGGGAGGCTCATGCCGAACCTACCATTGGGTAACCGATACAACGAGTTATCAAAAGATTGTTGAGCAAGGTCATCTTCTGGGAACGACAAACTCTCTGACGGAATGTCGTCAAGCTCCCAAAAATGTTTAAGATTAATATCCATACAAGGATCGACAGATACAAAGAACGAATGAATACGATTGGTTGAGCTTGGATCGACAGTACCAAATATCATGTAACCGAATATGGTGTTGACAGCAACAGGCGAAATTTCTTTGCCATCAATTTTCCCATCGAGCAAAATACGACTAGCAACATCAGAACCCAATAACATTTGTACAAAACGCGAGCTTTAAATACGAAAATTGTATGCATGTAAAAACAAGCAGAATGCATAAATTCACTCACCAATGTTGTCCTTGGTGTGTGGTCCTCTTCGATGTTGCTGCAATGCCCCCGGGGGGTCAGTGGAATGCACTGCTACAAGCACTATACTTTATTGTTTGTATAGCTTGCCCCGCACAACCGTTCCGGTACTAGGTCAAATGAAGAGTCTTCGATAAACGTAACAAAACCACTTTCGTACGCGTTTCACTATAAGAGGCACAAACGCACTGCACAACTTTATTCCACTATAGTTTAAGTTTTAATTAATACGAAACAGCACTATATAATTTACTATGTCTTGGGACAAGGATAAACGCGTTCGACGCGTTTCGACGCGTTCGACTAAAAACATAAACTTGAATGACCGCAAATACACTTGTTAAAAGGTCAAATACCACCCACATTCGTAAAAGTTCTTATTTTACCGGAGCCTCAAGCTGTAAAAATTCCTCACTCCTATGTTACAAACAAGGTAAAAAGATTTTCAAATAAAATTACATGCAAATCAGGTGTACGTATAAAAGATTTTTTTAAGAGTTACATCTTTATGATTTGCTGTAACCTAATAAAAACACAACTTTTGTATAATAAAAGAATGGTAAAATAAGAAGAAAAAATTTATTATCAAAAACCTATAACCATTATGTAAGGGGGTGCGAATACTTAGCCAACAAAGCACTTTTCAGCAAAATATTCAATTTGTAATGTTTTGAATTTTTATTACCCGATACAACTTTTGAACGTACCATTTTTTTGACTACCTCGCATAACCCCGACAACTAGTGACATTTTTATTGATGTTACCGACGCCATTTTCAGAGCCATCTTTAAAATAATTTCTTTTCAGACTAATCCTGTATATTTCCAATATTTTCAATTTTGCAGCTCTTGGTACAATCTTTTTATTTATAAAGGTAAACTAGCGTTTGGGCTCTTTTTAAATGATTTTTTACAGAAATTCCTTTCCAGTAGGCTTTCTACTCTAGAACGGTCACAAAAATCAGAAAAGATGCATTTGTATGCCTCAGTTGTGGTTAATCGTTTTACAGATGTAGGTATACGTAATTTTAAAAGAAAACGTTCTTACTTAGCGTGCGCACGCGGAGTTTCTTTTTGTTCAACTTGGTAGATAATTAAAAATTTAAATGTACAAATGTACGAAATTGATTTCATAAGATTTAGAATATAAAAACACCAATAAAATTAAAGGGACTAAAGAAAAATTTATTTAAAGGGAGTGGTGGATAGTTCGTAAAATAAACATGCGTCGACAAGATGTTTCTAGTTTAATTCTAGTCTCGGTAGAATATAGTCGAACGTTGCATAATCACTTGTAGGGATGAACACGAACCGAACAGGTGCGAGGTTCGGTTCGATTTTTCGAACCGAACCGAACCGGACATTTTATTTTCGAACCGAACCTCGAACCAAACCGGCAAATTTTTCGAACCGAACCGAACCTAGCTCAAGGTTCGGTCCGGTTCGGTTCGAAAGGTTCGATTTTTTAAATAAAAATCTAGTTTAAAAATTTAATTTTCACTAAAAACATGTCAATCTTAATTTCTCCCAAACGCACATTTTAAAAATCTCTAGTAGCAAGCATATAAGAATTAGAACGATTTTCTAATGTACATGGTCATTGAGTTTTAAGGCAATATGTAAATAATGTAATAGGTATTAGTGATACATATCTAATAAATTTTGTTATCGAGCCACCTTTGTAGATCAAAAATTTTAGATTAGTTCGATTTGTTTAATGCTCCTTATTTCAAATTGTTGTTTGTTTATAACTAGTATTAGATATTGGAGAAACTCGAAATGATTTTGAAAATTTGGTTTTAAAAACAAGTTTATTTTATTTAATGAACAGAAGTCGTGTTGAAAACCATCTTAAACATATACAAGCCGAGGTCACGGTCTAGAGACTACAGAAGTCTTCAGAATAAACGAAACAATTTAATTCTTTATTAAGTATGTATTACTAATCCATAATTTTGAATTTTTTACTTTTCTATGAAAACCAGCTCTCTATTAATATTAAAAAATGTGACCTTGTAGCAAAAACTAATCTCCTTTTCTTTTGTACATAATCGCTCAACAAATGGTGTTACAAAACGCATTGTATAATATTTACGGTTTATTTATTGTGGCCATTACCAACGTCCTTAGAAGTAGCCGATACTCCAAAAGAACGACCCCAAACTTTCTCTCACGACCAAGGGTTGAAGTTTATGACTCATAGAGGCATAAACTTTTCAATCAATGCTGACATAAAATAACACACTATAATGCAAATAATAAGCAGACATAATGTCTATGCCATAAATACTGTTATATTTTATTATGAAAAACGTAAAGACTGTTTGAGGTAGATTTACGATTCTTTACGAGAACCATCTGATATTGTCTTTTAAAAGAAATAATAATAAAGATAAACTGACAAACAGCTTTTTGTTTGTACTGTATAAGAAATCAGCAACACCTTATTTAATTGTCTTGATACTTTTTTTATACTAACTAAAACTAAAATAAAAGTAATCGCAAAGATCGTGTGATATTAGTAAAATTCATCAATTATTAACACATGCTAAATTTTAGAGGTGGTTTTCACTATTAACCTAATTGTAATTACGCTTTGTTAAAGAGAGCGCGTATTGAAAAATCAAACCTAGACAAATAGTATTAATATGATTTATGCTACTAAAATCTAAAACATATTAATGTTGGGTTTATTTGAAAATAGCAGCTACTAAATATAAAAACTACATTTAACATTTAAATTGTTGTAGTTGAACGCACTAGTTGTTTAAAATATTAAAATGTCGAACCGGTTCGGTTCGGTTCGAGGTTCGGTTCGTTTTTTTCGAACCGAACCGAACCGAACCGGAAATTATTTTTTCGAACCGAACCTCGAACCGAACCGGACTAAAAAGTTTTCAAACCGAACCAAACCTAGGGCAAGGTTCGGTTCGGTTCGAATCCATCACTAATCACTTGGCACAAAATCTTCGAAGATTTTCATATCGTGTTAAATAATTTTATATCCTATTTAGAACAGAGCAAAATATGCTACGAAAGGTCGCACGAGCAATATTTTACACAAGGTTCTGTTATCGTTCACGGGGACGGCGTCTTAAAGCAAGTAGGCTTGGCTTAGTTAATTGTTTAGTAGACATAAGCAAAATCATTATAAGTTCCAAAATTACATAAAACAAAAAGTGAAATTGAATGATTTAGCAATTTGGAAGTCTTCGAATGGCTTCATGGTTGCTGTAGAAACAGAATTAAACTTAAACACTGATTAAATGTTTGTATGTACAATTTAACGGGGTGTATAAGTCTTTGGCTTTCTTCGAAAAGTTTCGGAAGTTGCTTATAAAGCCTAGCGTGAACAACGATGATTAGAAGATATATACAGGTCGACGAGGTCCAGACATCTTCAGTGGTCTTCGGATCTCTTCGAAAGGCTTCGTGTTTTAGTGGTGGGTCAATGTTACCTTAAAAGAAATTATGAAATGAAATTATATGCACTTAAAAACTACTAATTTACAATATATACAAGAAAAGAAGGTTCAGAAGGTCTTCGGTTGTGTTCTGATCTCTTCGGCAGGCTTCGTGGTGTGATGCCTCTACGGGGATGTCGTCCTTGTGGTAGAGCTTGACAGATGCAATCACAATAACGACTTGTCAGTGAAGTACGGAACGGAGCTTAACGTTCATACGTGTTTGTTAATCATAGATTGATGAATTATGAAGGACGTGCCCTGGTTACGGCTTCGGACAGCGTCGCCGTCGGAGGATACGCAGGCTATGGGGTGCACTGCGTTTAGGATTTAGCAGACTATGGCGAGCGATGCTTGGATGGGTTCTGCAGGCTATGGAGAGCACTGCAGAGGAGAGGAGTCCCAGGCTATGGTGAGCACCAGGATGTCTTCTGCAGAATTCGAATTTATATTTATACAGTTCTGTTTGCTATCCTTCCTGTGTTGAAAGACGTTTATCAGGTCTTTAACCAATGAATTGCATTTTCGATTTTTGATTTCGAAACAAGATTATCCAAATTTTATTAGAACAAAACTTAGTTGAAATTTTTGGTTTGTTCTATTTCCAGCACGTGTACTCTGATATAATCAACTGCAAATTCTCAGTTCGTTCATTGCTCTGCGTGTGATGATAGAGTTAACAGTTCTATATGCAAAATTTCAATGAGGCGATGGAATGTTGCATTGCAGCCGTCGTTGTACTAGAAGAAACGGAAGATTTTTATAGATAAACTGGAAGAATTAGTCTTATTACGAAAACTTCTTGGATGTCAAATGAAGTTCTTGATGTATCAAACGTAAATACATTCCGAATTCTGTAAGATAAATTTTTTTATTGTATAAAATGCATTCATACATAAGTACAGAATCCTATCTGGTTAATTCTAATTTAGACAGCATCGTGAGCTAGAAACCTGTCAATTTCTGAGTGTGAAAAGAGTGTGTTCTACTGCTAAAAGCTCGAGTATACGTTTAGCTAACGACTAGCTACAAAGTCGTTAATGTTTTTATGTCTTTTTTTCCTAAATAAAATCGTGTAATGTGTGATATTTTGTTAAATAATTTATAAGATTATGTATACGTAGTTAGTATTCAAGAGTCGGTTATGACACTCGAAAGCTTTCGATGTGAAGGTAATGGCCCGACACACCATTGTAAAAATCAACAGAAATAAAAAAAGATAATAAAGATATACTGTATATTAATTTAAACTAATATACGCAATATCTACTACTACGTTAAATCTATATTATTATTGTAGCAGGCTACTACTACCGCGTTCCACTAATTTAAAACAAGTACTAACAAAAGTCTCTATTACTCACTGTTCGCAAGTCTAATTAACAGTATATGCCTTATTTAGAGATGTTTCCAGTCCAATTAACAATGATGCACTATTACACTAATAAATTTACAAGCTCTAATATCTTCTTAAACTAAATTCTTAAACATAGGTCCATTAACAACACTAACACAACTATTATTTATTCCACTTCTATCTATTTATGTATACTACAAGCTGCATGTACATTAGACACATCATATAACATTTATGTATACTCTCGGACTTCCAAAAGCTCAACTATTTAACTTTACACGATATAATATATATTCTACATTCTGATATAGACTAACTCTGTACTTCATCATCGGTCTTATTTATACCGTTAATTAAAAAGGACGACTCATCCTCCAGTAATTGCCAGAAGCTCCTCAATCAATGGAGAATATACAGTGCTTGTGAAGCTTGTGTGTTTGACGGGCTGCCTAATAGTAGCTCGCAACATTATGTTTCTAAGTCCAATATTGATGTGTTTTCAGGTATGACGTACCTCTTGTCACCTTCAACCCGATAAGTTAATTTTGTTAATTTGCACTCTTAACATTTCTGTAATAATAGTGTTTTCTAACGGGACGAGGGAGGTTATTACTATAAGTATTTATTATTAATACGCATTGTACATTTAAATATCGATATAATATGTATTTGTATCTCAATCTCAGAGTTTTGATATAAATCAAAGGTACACAGTAAAGTACGTATATTAAGACAACAATCAAATAATGCATAATTCAGCAATGAGGAAGGTGTTGGTGCTCTGTCACGATCTTGTATTTTTTGGGGTCACCTTTCGTTTGGTTAATGCATAGAAACAACAAATGTGTATAATAGATTTACAATGGCTGCAAGAAAATACATACAATAACAGGAAATAGAAAATAACAGTTACATAAGATTCTACATGCATATGCAATGTACAAATATCCTTGAATTTATACATGAGAATAGAGCTTTTATCTGAACAAATTTTATTAACGCTAGAAATGCAAGTGTCCTTTAGCGTTAGAAAATTTATAACGCATATTTAAATGCGTGTAATGTTTGTCATCATCATTAGATCTTCAGTCCTGGAACTGGTTAGGCGCGTACCCTCATTGTTTCCTATTCTAAGCTAACCTACACATTTGCCTGAGATTTGCACAGTCTGCATCTATCACTATCTGATCTAGGTCTACATCTACCTCCTTTTTCCTATCTCTGCTTGTAATATATCCCATACTATTCCCCAAAAATACTGTTGCGAGCTACTATTAGGCAACCCGCCAAACACACAAGCGCCGCAAGCACTGTATATTCTGCATGCACCGGGAAGCTTTTAGCAATCACTGGAGGATGAGTCATCCTTTTTAATTTGCGGTATAAATAAGACCCATGATAAAGTACAAAGTTAGTCTATATCAGAATGTCGAATGTAATTTGTATCGTGTAAAGTTAAATAGTTGAACTTTTGGAAGGCCAAGAGTATACATAAATATTATATTGTGTTTAATGTAAATGCAGCTTGTGCAATACCTAAATAGACAAAAGTGTAATAAATAAATAGTTTTGTTAGTGTTGTTAATGGACCTATGGTGAAAAGGTTAGTTTAAGAAAATATTAGTGCTTGTAAATTCATTAGTGTGATAGTGCTTCATTGTTAATTGGATTGAAAACATCTATAAATAAGGCATATACTGTTAGTTAGACTTGTGAACAGTGAGTAATAAAGAGTAATAATGCGGTAGTAGTAGCCCGCTACACTGGTGTCAGCCTGTGTGGGGTATATAGTGATTAATTTAAAAGAAAAAAAACACAAGTCTAAAGATATTTAAGTAGTATGTATATGCCTGTAACAAGAAGCCAAAGTAAGATGGACGCAGAAACTTTAATGAATTTCCTTAAGGATTTTAAATCCGGTATAGAAGAAAAGTTAAGTGAGGTCAGTTGAACTGGAATCAAACCTTACCGAAAGGTTAAGTGAAAATGCTAAGAAAATGGAAGAAAAGTTTAGTGAAAATGCTAAGAAAATAGAAGAAAAGTTAAGTGAAAATGCTGCAAAATTGGAAGAAAAGTTGAATAAAAAGACGGCCACATTAGAACAAAGATTAATGGAAAGCTCCATTGTATTGAAAGAAGATGTCACTGAGCAGGTAAAGACAGTTGAGCAAAAGTTGGACAGTAAATTGGTAAAAATTGAAGAAGATGTGATGAGGCTGCAAGAACAAATGAACAAAAGCGAGTCAATACCGTCTAAATTTAAAGTGAAACCACCCACATTCGATGGTAAAACACCTTGGCCCACATATTTCAAACAATTTGAAGCTGCTGCAATAGCCAACGGTTGGTGCAACAAAGAGAAGGCTATCTCCTTAATAGTAGCCCTACGGAGGAAAGCCCTTAACATCTTGCAAACCATTCCCGATCACCAACAGAATGATTACGGCCTTTTAACATCGAAGCTTGAGATGAGATATGGAGACGCTCACCTTCAACAGGTTTACCATGCACAAGTTAAGAACCGCTCGCAAAAGACAAACGAAAACCTGCAAGAATTCGAAGCTGACATTGCCAGATTAGTTAGATTGGCATACCCAACGGCACCAGATAGCTTCCTCGAACAACTGGCGGTTCAAACATTTGTAGATGGCGTTAAAGATGGCGAAATACAGCAAGCGCAAAGATTAGCACGGCCAAAAATGTTAGATGACGCACTAGCTCATGCGCTTGAGTTTGAAGCAGCTAAGCAGACATCACACAGGATGAGTCACAAAGTTCGGTCCATTTAAGAATTCTGATATGTTCAATTGTCAAAACACATTTCCTTGGTCAGATGAAAATCAACATTTGAACCATCAAGTTAAATATCAAGTCAAATGAGGATTTCAATGTCTGGATAGGTATTATTGGCAGCCACATCATCATTTGTTATGATCTAAACTTAAAATGTGCGGAATAATTAGTAAATTTATTACAGGAAAATGAGTCAGACAGACTAATAGAACTTCCTCTTGCTAAATTGCAAAATATTTTCTTTCAGAATGATGGCGCTCCACCACACAATGCTCAGAATGTTGCAGATTTTTTAAATTTTGAGTATAACGAAAACTGAATTGGAAATCTTGGACTAATCAAGTGGCCGGCGAAATTACCACTCTACTCCTCTTGATTTTTTTATATGGAACCATTTAAAAAATCGTGTGTACTCAAGAAAATATGAAAATGGAGCCCAATTACGACCAAGACGCCATGAGTGAAATAACCCCAACTATGATAAGACGGTCTTGTGAAGTTGTTTATAGAAGATGCCAGTTGTGTGTTCAACAAAATGGAGAGCTATTTGAATTAATCAATGAACTAGTGTGCGCATCTGACTATTGTTTCTTTCACTGTTGTTAATTTGTAATTGCTTTCATTACCACTAAATAAAGTTTAAAGTTTTTAGAGCTATCGCTTTTTTGTCATAATGGAAATTAAAGCCTACTACGACCAAAACATAGTTTCTTGATTTTTAATATTTTGATTCGATCAAACATAACCATGTTATACTTCTTTGTAAGAATTTTTGTACGCATTTCAAAAATGTAAAATCCAGTATGGTGGCTATTGGAAAATAAAAAGTTGTACAACATCACGGAAAATCTATGTGCAAGTAAACAATGTGAAGTGCAGTGGTGAATTAGCAAGGTGTACAAAATTTGAGCATTCTATTTTAACTAGCAGTCTAGCTACGAACAAATAAAGAAATCGACAATTTTGTATTTTTGCCTATATCTAGTAACCTATGAAATTTTTTTGAAATTTGAACGTCAATTTGAGGCTCCTATTATTGTGCTACTTTCGTCCTATTTACCAAGATCATATCTCCTACAGCTCCTTATGTACTGCATCTTAAACTGTACATACTGTAGCATGAAAATTGTGAATTTACATGTTTTTTTTGAAGAGTAATTAGATTTTGAGATTGTTGGTATTTCTCTGATATGTTTAATGTATGGCTTCTTTTCTCCTTTTACCATTGTTTATTCTAACCCAGCTCTAAATTTTATATATTAGTCCTGTAACGTATTTTTTTTCTCGTAGTTACACTTCGTCCATTAATATAAAATAAAACAGCAATAATATAAAAATATAATTTGTAAAATTCCATACAATAAGAATAATACATAAAATTTATAATAGCATATAGACTCCTGTACCTTTGAGGTCTAAGTTTCGTTACTAAGCTTCGTCGAGTTGTCAATTCGAGCACTTTGCTATCAGCGTTTGAAGAGGTAAGCTGCTATCGGCGGCGTAGTAAACTCAAGATGGTCGTGTCTAAGCACGTGGCCTGTAACACCGTCCAAAAAAGAATTTTAATTGATTGAATCTTCGTGTCTGGAGGTTGTTCCTAGCAGCTTTAGCGTGATGGTATTCTTTTATATGTTCCACCTAGAGCAGTTCAGTTGATCCCTGCAGGCCTAAGGAGATAGAAGCTCCCCCTCATCATTAAAACAGTTGGTATAAATTAATTAAATAAATTTTATTAATATTTTCCTCTTAGTGCAATATCATAGAACAATATCATATATGTATATCATATAAGTAATATCAAAGAATTAATTTCAAGAAAATTTAGTTTGGGATTTGGAATACTAAATTTCATAGGATGTAATCAAGGAGAAATTGCTTTCGTTAAATACTATTTTATTCAGAAGAGTTCTCAAAATTCCAGCAATAATTTCGTACGTATTCACGTGGCATCGATTTGTGCATCGCAGAACGCAGATGTTAATGTAATTTCCGACAGCTGAGGTTATAGTTCGATTTCTTTTGGTCGTACTGTATTTCCACACGTGAGTGTTATTTAGCATTTAATCACTTTCATTATTATTTAAATCGCAATAAAAATATATAAGGTTGAAACTTTATTTACACTAAAGTTATTTAAAAATCGTTTAAGGAAAGAAAGAATTACGTAATAAATTCATTGCTTGTCATAATTATTGCACGAACAGATAACGTTAACTAAACTAAAAAGTTGTTAGTGACATATGTCAAATAAAAAAATATTCAGCTGTCCAATTTAGACCTCTTAATAATTTTGAGGTCTTGTACTTTGATTTTTAATCAACATGAGGAATTCTTTTAATACCTATTAAGTAAAACTAACTTTAGGTTGATACATGCTATTTTATCTGAGCTTAAGTAATTAAATTTGATTGTTAAGTCAACGTAGTACTACTATGACTGAAGAATATGAATATGAATAATTAAGAGAACTCAAACTTTTCATAAAATTTATTAAGAAAGATTCATTTAGAGATCTTTATGTTTTTGAATACAAATCCATATTATATTTGTTCTATAAAAAAAATTATTAGTTGAAGAATATTATATTAAAACGAATCAAGGAATTTAATCAAATAGAATCTATTTTTTTGCATGACTCTTTTGTTATTTAAAATACAAGTAAAATTTACAAGTCATTCCTGATCAGAAATTGTGTGTAATGATAACAAATACCCTGGGTGTATATTTTTGGAACTTAAATTCTATTATTTTATTTTTGGTAAATATTTTTGAAGACACAAACGGTGTCCATGTTGTGCAGTTGTTTGTTCACAGGTTAAGTCAAGACATCTGTATGACATCTGGTGTTTGAGATTTTGGTAAGTGTTTTAAAAGAGTGAAATTCAGGTTTTATGGCTATATTAGTGGTGTTGATATAAGGTTTCCTCATTCCCCTAATACAAGCACAGTTAATTTTTGTAGGTTGTTGTATTGAAAAATACGGTGGTGCTCATTATTTATATTTTTGGTCATTTGACAACCCATGACTCCAGCTCATGATCTAGCCAGAGCTAACACTCTACTAGCCGTTTATGTCTAAAGAGTTTTTCTTTTCCTCAAGCTGTTTTCCATCCAACTTTACCTCGGGCTTTCTTTGCTAATAAGAAATTCTCGACCTTGTGATATCAGGTGAGGGTTTAGGAAATATAAAGGTGCAATTTGTTATCTGATATTCACGAAGGTAAAATTAAGTTTTGTTTTCAGTCCCTCTCCATGGATGTTCTATTTTAGATTGATCTTTGCCAAGTCGACAAAGTTTTTAAATCGTCATTTCATCATTGAATACATTATGAAATACAATTTGTACCCACTTCTAGTCATGACCAATTTGCTTTTCTATATTATGCTCCTTTAACTGTAGTATATCATACTTTGTTTTTTATTTAGTGATTTTTGTTACTAATGTGATTGAACTAACATTCGCCCGATCCCTTTATGTTAAGCAACCTGTTATTGAAACTTATATTCTGTTGGTTGCTATTTTCAATAAATAAATAAACATAACATCGTTCGATATTAGTCATCCTTCTGAGATTTTTTGTATAATTGCTTCATTACAATTGGTATTGGAATTTATCTAAGCAGTCTTTATTACTATAACTTTCTTCTGTAATTTATCAATTATTTTTATAAGTTTCGGTACTTGAATCAGTTCCTTTTCACAATCTTTACAAAAGAATTTTAACACCTTGGTTCTTTTGAATTCAATACATTTTATTTCTTAGGCACACATCCTGAGCGTGTATAATGGATGGACCTTCTACAACCAACACAGTTGAAGAGCTTTACATCATTTGTTGCAGGAGTGACAGTCTCATTACATGACAAACAAGTCATAATAAATACTAATTTCTAAAAATAAAGTAATTGCACATGGTGAACTTATATAAGCGTTGTTAAATAAGACAACGATAAGAAAACAACATCATTATTAAAAATAAAGCGATAATAAAACACGTATTTTAGTCTTATCACAACACCCAGAACACATGCCACATCGTAATGTTCATAATTCACTGATAAATACCAGAAATTGTTACGTGACAAATTGGCACTAAACATTGTTTTAGGTTAATTTTGATGTGCGGAAGTTTCGCGCCATAAATTCAAAAGACTCGGTGCGCGTATTTCCGTCACGTTAAAAGTGGGTTAGACGAATAACTTCGCGTCGACGCGTGAAAGACAAAAGTGGGGAGAAGTGTTTCCGTTAGACGCTTTAACGTGGCTGTTTGCCTTTGATCTTCGAGGAGTGTAGTTGTCATGCTTGGTATCGTATCTTTATTTTTATTATGTAGATTTCCCTTGCTTATCTTTGTCTGTCTTTGCCTGATAAACCCGTTCCTATCGTTCCGCTACATATATAAATCTGGTACGACCTTGGAGCAACCCACAACCCTAGAACGAGCCGGATATCCATGCTCCACCAACAGCACCGGAGCAGTCACCAGCTTTAACTGCCTTAAAAGGGCCATCCGTAGCCCTGATGGACTTCAACAGAAGCTAACTTTAACTCAACCCCGCAGGACGTCGGATTTCTTACGTAAGTAAACTATTGTCTTAAATTTATATTTTCCGATAATTACGTATTAAATTTGTGCATTGGTGACGTCATTGACAGATGGGCGCGCCAAATCTGTACAAGATTAGCGTTACCAACCGCCCGTGACGTCGCTTTTTCCGCGCTTGCGCGATGTATTTATCGACGTTTTAACCGTAAGAATTCGTTTTTAAAGCGTAAGAATTCGCTTTTTTAAATATAAGAAAATACAGAGTAACATAACTGTAGCAGTAATGTTTACGTCACCACGGTTCAGCTGTTTATTTTATAATTTTATTGTGCTTGAAATACTAGATTGAAATTAATAAAAATGTTTTTAATGTAACAGATACTTAAAATTATATTTATAACATTGTATTTACTTAACTAGTCTAACCTAATAAATTTATTGTGGCTTTCCACTTGACCAGATCGGTAAATAATCAGCCCAAGCTCGACCTGGAACTTCCCCTTTGGCAACTAAGTTTAACTGATAAGTTTCATCTGGACTAAATTTTAAAATAGTATTAAGCACAGGCACTAAACGAGATCGTTCATCTCCATTGTTTAAAGTTGCAAACTACAAAATACATCTTTATAAAATTTTGATTTAATATTAACTTACCTTATAGACAATGTTTTTAAGATATTCTAAATTTTCAGCATGTTTCTCACGTTCTACGGATCTCTGATACCTCCTGATTTCTTCTTTCAGAAGTTTATTCATCTGAACATGCTTAACTAAATCCTGTTCTGTATCAGCTAAAAGTGAAGTTAAATAATTTACTTTCGTTTCATGCTCTGTAATCTGCTTTTTTAAAAATCCATCTTCCATTTCATTATTGAGTAATTTTTCCAAAGGTAATGGGCGATGCGCCTTAGGATTACTTTGTATTTCAACAGAATCAGACCCCTCTCCTTGTTCACGTAGTGCTGTAGGTGGAATAAGTGTGGGAGAATCTAATATCGGCATGACCTTTTCGATTTTACTTTGTAATTCGATTATTTCTTTATTGTGACGTGCTTCTTGATCTGATAACTGTTGACGGTAACACTGTGACAATGTATCCGCATGTACCTTAAAAATACATGTATTTAAAAACTATAATGCTTTTCTACGAAACTTGATCTAAAAAATATAACAAAATAATTTATGAGGATACCTGGAAAGCTGATAATATGGAAATAGAAATAACACAGGGTTATTTTAGAACTTATGAGATCCAACATTTTCATCTAACACATTTTTCATTTATAATTTCTTGTCATTTGTAATATTTTTTTTCTAAACCACAAATGTACATTTCTTAATACAATACACAGTAGACACTCCACAAAAGTAAAACAATAAACTAAGGTAAATCAATACGTTACGTTGTCAGCAAAGTGAACGCAACATACATACATGAACGTTGTTTTGCAGCTAGTTTAAGTTATCAGTTTAAGATAGTTATGGTTTTTAATGTTTTAGTATCAAAACTTTTTCCAGTTTTGTAGTTGAGAAATGTTTTTATTTTAAAACTGCATATCGACGATGAAGTGCCAATACCTCCTATCTAACATATTTTGCGATTTTTACTTTCTTATGGCCTCATACATAAAGTACAATTTGGCATGCAATAAAAATATCTGTTATGTGATAAAGTTATTAAAATGGTAGAAAATAGTTTAGTAGGAATATCTCCTAAATTCCAACATTTAAATTCAGGGCAATTTTAAAAGCAATACCTTCTAAGTACATCAAGGTTTCTGATAGTTTGAAACAAGTGACCACAGATTAACCACATGACTACACAACAAGATGTTTTTGTAAACTAAACTGCACATCCATGCCTGTTTGACCCTGAATGCCCACACTATTGATGTTGGAGGTGGCAGTCTGTTGGAATAGAAGGAATGCAATGCAATAAATTATTGTAGTTGTACGCATAGGTTAAAACAAAATTTAACAGATTAATAATTGCTGGCTTTGTATTCCACCTTGGTTATTTTTAAATAATCACTGTGTGTTAAGTGTGTTGATATACAAGCAACATTTAAAGGTAGGTTATGTGATTCAGTGAAAATAATTAATGTAAATTGTATTTTAAAATCAACTCTAGTTTATCAAATCTGTAGATAAAAGATATTTCTTAAAAATATTGTCTTCATAATACAACAATTAGGTCAGATACGAGCTAAAGGAATGATATTATTCTATTTAATATTGTATTCTTTTCAGATAAAATGTCCCAATTGCCAAAACATTTTAAAGGACGGTCATGCCGCATGTTGGACTGTGCGTTAAAAAATAAAATGGAGGGCAATTGTATATCTAGACTAGTTCCAGAAGAATTGCAAAAAGATGAGTAAAACAAAAGTAATTAATTTTTAGAAATATTTATACACCTGAATTAATCTAAATAATTAGTTTCAGAGAATACAGCAATAACGGAAGGAATAATTAAAAGGTATGATAAAGTTTGTAACACCCAAGAACATTTTTAAATTAATCCAAATATTAAATGATATTTTCTGCTAATCACAGATAATTCTATCTAAAATGTAACCCATTACTGACCAGAATTAATATAGTTACCCAACCCTAGTTTGATTTTAGGTGACAATTGACACTTTAAATGAACATAACCTATCAACTGATATCTAACATCCCCTGAAATTTAGAAGATTTTAAATTAAGGCGTCAAAGGAAATGCTAGTTTGTTCTAGAGAATTCAAAACCGGAAGTGCGTAATATGTAATTTTTCGTGATATCTATAAAAATATTAACAGGAAGTACTGTAGAATATTGCAGAATAACTTAAATTTAAATATAGGGTAGTTTCAATTAGCAATGGCAATAATAAAAGTTGATTTAAACCATTAACCTAAAAGCACATGTAGCGATGCTGTACGATTGTGAAATATGTAAGATTTTTGATTGGCTAGAACAGTCACGTGACCAAAGGTATATAAATATGGGAAGTGGAAAAATTCAGAACACAACACTCAAAGACTCACCAAGACACACAAAGACAAAAAGATATGAAGGAAGGCACGTAAATGTGACAATAACTAGCCCGGAGCTAATACGGGTTATGCTGCAAGATCGCATAGCAGTATTGGTTATATGCTCGTGTAAATTATAGTAATGTTTAGTGAACAAATATAAGAAGTGAGTATGCTTATTACGAGAAGAATAGTGAATTTAAGTAGTGGATAAAAAACACAGATAAGTCCGGCTCGTAAAGGAAAAGTAAATCGTAATAAATTTAAGTGTAATCAAAAAACGAAATGGTTCAGCTGTAAGGCGGTTAATGGTAGAAAGTGCAGGTTTATTAACTGCAAAAAAAATGATACTTAACCACACCTATATGGTTCATTATTGATTGATTGTGGAAGTTCGGATTTTGGAAGCTCAATTCCAACCCAAGTTGGTACAAAAGTAAGGGGAATATCAAGAGTTTCGAGCACAAAATTTATCAACACCCGTGTTAAGCATTATCAACCCTGGTGAGGATAAGTTACCTCAAAGGCATTGTAGCGAGTGGAGCAACAGTGGGTATTGCATACCCGAAACAGGTATTGAGTGAATCTTTGAATAAATGGTTCGAGAGAATGGACGTGTATATGCATGCATACACGTGGGGTTGTAAGTATAAACTTTTATATAGTTATACCTATGCCTTTACATGAATATGTTAAGTTGCTAGATTAAGGTTGGAATTTTTGGACATTATTATTAACGTTACCGCTCATTATTGTGAATTTTGTGTAAAATATCAAGAGTTATTGGCTATGTTTAAGTTGGAGCCAATTTGTTTTAACTGTAGAATTTGCAGTGCTTAGTACCACCCGCCTTAAAGTAACTTTAGTTAAGTAAGAGATATTGCTTTTATTGCATTCAAGCATGTCGATATAGTAAATGTAAATAGTTATATCACCATATTAAAAGTTATTAAATTTATTACTTGATACGAATGTTGAGATATATATATATATATATATATATATATATATATATATATATTGCTGTGGTACTCTGGTAAATTCCGCGCCAGAGAAAAAAAAAGAAAAAAAAACATTCGAGCCTCAATGTTGGGTCGTCATAAGATTGCCGTGGTACTCAGGTAAATTCCTCACCAGCAAAAATATATTCGAAAATTTTATTAAATTTTCAAAACTCGAAAATTGCACATAATAGAAATTAAATACTCAAAAAAAAATGTAATTTCTTACCCGTTCCTTCTTCTCTTCCTAGGTTGAATTGCCTTCTTCAACAGCTTCCGGCTAGCTCAGTTGGACCTCCTTTTGGATATCTAGATTCACTCTCATATTCTATCGTTCACGCACACTCCCAATAAAACCACAAAATACAACAAACATACAATCTTTTATTTTTCACTATTTACAAACAAAATTCAATATTATCCACATTTCAGTGATCAAGTTACACCTCAATAAATCCTATTTTGTAATGTCCTGTATTTTAATTTAAATTATCAAACACATAAAATGTACCCGGAGTAAATGGGCCCTGAATAATACCTTATTTTCTCATTCCTTCTTTATAATTTATTTTAAATCTATGTAAAGTCTGGAGTATAGTGAGTTCATGATAACCCAGTTAATTGTGAATAATGTATGCCCTTATACTTTGCATACTCTTACAACAAACTAAAAAAACAACCCATGTACTTTTCACAAAATTTAACTTCCTGATGGAACGTTAATAAGCTTTATATACACTTTCAGATTTCTATTTAAATAC